>OZ018309.1:21557122-22757122 GCA_963969455.1 Arge pagana | reverse complement strand
CGGGATCGCCCTGTCATCGTACATTTGTCATTCCCCGTAAAACTTCATTTCTAACGGGATCAGTAGAAGCCGAAGGTGACGCCGTGCCTCGATCGCACGCAATACGCACGTCGAGATATCGCGATTCTCGATGTGGCGACGAAACGGATCCGACGTGTTTAGTACGCTCAACACGTGTTTTTCGACCTCCGGAAATCTGATGTGTCGTGGTGTCGTCGTGTTCCTGCATCCTACTCGAAGAAGAGTACGATGGCGGGCGAATTCCGGACACGAACACGATGATTTATTGAGAGACATTGATCTCCGTCAAGTGACGTCGTCAGTTCCGCTTTTCCATAGCAAAGAAGTCGCATGCATCACGGGCGCTGGTTGCGAAAATTACCTTTTTCGCATGCATCCGCGTATTGCGTCGCGCAAAAAAAAAAACGTTCGCGATGTTTATATCATACTCTTGCGAAACCGATTCAGGATTACTAAATCGCAGGTGCGACCACGCTTAAGATCGACAACAAATCGTAAAAAGATCGATTAAACCGGAATAGAATTCTCAGTATTGTTTTCTTTGGCCTGATCACAAATCATCGAGTCTAACGATGGTAATAGATCACATCAGCCACGATCCCATTGCCGAGCAATCCTCTCGCGACCTTCTCATTTATCTCCTCGTTTCGTCATTCGAATGATAGATCTGAAAATTCGATCCTATCAGAGAAAATTGCTTGATTTTTAAAAAAACGATTTCTCGCGTGTAAAAAAAATTCCACGCGAATTCGCTCATCGGTAACTAGACGTCGAACGGAACGGATCCTGTATCTCCGTGCGAATTCGCTGGGTCACGATTCCTTTTTCTTTTAACCACGTTGGCTAAGAAATTCTCGAATTCGATGCGTCTTTCCAATAGGTATCAAATTTTTAATTGAAGATTTTAATTAAAATTTTCTCATTAAAATCCCAAACTCTCGCAGCTCTCATTCATTCGTGCGTACAAATCGCGTCACACGCTTTTGCTCCGATTTTGGAGAACCCCGCTTTGACGAGCACGACGTGTTTCAACTCCCTCGAATTTCATGAATAGAGATTCGAGATTCGAGATTCGAGGTGGGAAAAACACAGATATGCCGACCCACGAAACGTACGGATGTACATTGGATAAATTCCAGTAACACGACCGTAGACATCTGTAGCTGTGAATAGACCTAATTCCGTCGCGTTTCGCTATTCGACCGTCGCGGCCAAGGAACGTTCTATAAAAAAAACTTCACGCCTGTTTTTCGAACATCAACTCGCGAAGACGTATCGCCGATTAACGCAAGTTACTACTTTATCGTAATCGCTACGTAACAATCCGTTAGGTACCTACGCGTAAAACTTGAATAACCCACTCATCCAACTATTAGGACGCATATTTCTTTTTTTACGACACCGGAATAAATTCTCGTTCGGTGCCGTACCAGATACACAGCTGTTTCGTATCGCTTCAGCAGTAACGCGAAACATGCCAAAGATTGAATGTTCTTCGATCACCGCTCTCAACACGTATACAATCGCTGATGCGGACGTTGAATCTTGCTCGTTCGGTCGATCTCTCCTCGTCGCAGTACCGTTGTACGCTTCGTCTAAACGGATAACTTCGAGGATTTTTGAATCCTTGGATCCTCGTGAGCGAGACGTCGCCGACATTTGTCGACGTCTCGTAGCCCTGGCGCGTATTATTCGCGCGAGCGATCGCATCAGCGGTCCGGAAAGGTCGACGGATTCGATGGGCATCGGAGTAAAAAAATTGCCGGGTGAAATAATCGTTGATCTTTGAACAGTCCGTGACCGTAGGAACGACCTTGGCAAACTCTTCTATCATAGGTCTTTATCATAGATACGACTAGGAACGCTCTGACATCTTGACGGATGTAAAAGTAGCCATTCAACAAACTGTCCGCAGCAAAGTACGCATTTTGTCGTGGAGCTCCGTCGCCACGTGACGAGGGACTCGACACCCTCGTCGCGTCGTGACGTTACTTGCGCTCCGCTCTTCGCCGACAGAGCTCTGATACCTGATGCGAACTGATTTTCCCGCCGGCGAGTATTTTCCTCTCGAATTTCGCTTTCAATTTGCTCAACGGCGAAGAAGGAAAATCCATACATTTTCCCGACTCCATCGATCGAGACGCATCCCGTTTTCTCCGACGCCAGATTTTATCCGGAGTAAATGCGGACTTCCGCAAACTCTGCGCGATTCGATAAAATAGTTTCGACACGTTTCCAGCCAATTAGTTTGAAATTCTGTTAAAGCCTGGATAATCACTTCCGAAAACAGATTCAATTCGTAGTCGCGGGACTCTGATGGGTAAAAGAGATGAATACGCTTCCGTCGTTTTTTATCGCCTTTCGAAAAACTATTCGTCGATGGAATCGAATAGAGACGTCGACGAGGCGAAAGAACTTGGAAGGCCGGAAATTTTATGATAGTGCACGAAACTCGGTAATCTCTGCGATCCGCGATTCATCGCCTCGGACTCGTGATATCTATATGTATATCTCACGCGGAGCTTTCGAAGGCATATTTACGATCTGGGAATAGGAGGTTTGTAATTTTTCACGCTATCAGTCCGAATTTTCGGCATTCTCTTAGATCTGGGGATTTTTGTCCCTCGTCGTTCTCCTTCCCGAGCTGGTGCTTCTTTGCTCCTGTGAGCTTTCGGAAAGCGAGCGCGGGAAAACTATTTCGATACGTTTCGAGGGAATTCTATATCCGGAGGTCCGATTAAATCGTTCTGGGGACGGGCTTCCTTAATTGACTTGCGAATTCCACGGGACGTGTAATTAGGCTATAAATCCGGAGACCATTCTTTAATTACGACCACGAACCTGAAAACATTCGAATCGAACCTAGACGATATTTATTCGGCTACTTTTACAACTGCGAATGGAATGCCGATGAATTTCCCCGCCTTTCGTTATGGTTTACGCGTTTGCCAAGCAAACCTCTACCTTTCGGTCACGATCGAAGATATACGAAGAATAACTACACTGCTGGCTAAAACTAACGGAAATGTCACGTGTCCGTGTTTTATGTACACTCCGATTCCGTATGCTTTATCGCGGTAGCGAGTGACGTCTGGCGAAATACAGTCGTGTCGATTTGATGAGGAGCGACGGAAGAAAGCAGGCTCGTTCCCAAATGGATGCTCTGTCTACTATTGGCCTATCAACGTTGCCACGCGGCCGAACATTCATTTGGGAAATCGATAACCGATTTATATTATCAACGTCCAGCCGTCTGCTATTTCGGCGATTTCGCTCAGCAAGGCGCACAGTTGACCTTGAATCGTCGCTGTAAAAACAAAAAAAGCGTACTCCTCGCGATAAAGCTTCGATTTGCAATGTGTTTTTTTTATTTCCGTTTGCCGAAGTCAAAGTGGCTGTGAGGCGAGAGAATGATCTGAAAATGGTCGATACTAAATTTCATCGCTAAAAGTAATCAGCGACCCAGTAAGGAACGATCCTTGTAGAAGAGGAAAGTCACGTCACTGTTCTTACGTATTTCCCGTTTAACTGTAACATAACCAACGGCGTCATCGTACTTACGAGGATGCAAATATCGTGCCAAAAAATCATGGAAACCGTCCAAGAAAAAATACTTGAAAACTCAACGGTGTGGCTGCAGCGCTGCTAAAGCATTTCCGAGGTCAAAAATCTCCTATCGGACGACGAACAATTTGTATTCACTTATCAACGACGATTGATATTATTCTATCGTCTCCTAAGTTTGAAATATATGGCAAAGCCGTGATTTGAATAATGAAAACGGCTGCTTATCATTGAGCAAAGTAAATAGCTGCCTTCAATTTTCGCGGAGGGAGCACGAAATCTTGATCTCTGAATTTCACTTGCCGGTCTAATGGACGTAGCCGCAATATCTGTGCACGGGGTGCAGTTAGACACCCGAGGAAGACCCTTAAGAGCTCCTGTTATTACAGTCGTACGTGGAAAGGAATTCACTGAATCCGTGCAGCGGTCGCGCTCTGAGCTAAAGCTGAAAGTTGAAAAGCATCGTACCCCCCACGCAGGCCTAGGTACAGCAAACAAACGAGTTATTCGCGAATGTTCCTTCGGGTTGCATAAAATAATGCACACACGCGGCAATGTTTTCTAGTAATGCGGATGATCGATATCAGTAATGTTGGCAATTCGCTCCGAGAAATATTCGTAAAAGCTGCAAGCTGAGTAGCCTTACGAATGTCAGCGTGTAATGGTTGGTAATACAAATATCAGCCATTATTAGAATGCATCAGTTTATTCACTGATATAATAACCTAGGAGAGGAAAAGGGTCTGAGATTTTTCAGTGAAAAATGTACAGAATATTCTTAAGACATTACCAAATAATGTACCAACGTTGCAAACACAGCAATAATTAAGGTACTTAGAAAAATATGCTTTCGAGGTGAATGAAGCTATCGATGTTTTAATAAATTCGTGCCTGACCAATTTGCGAATTGGCAAACGTCGAACCGCGACGATGTTCGTACGAAGCCACGATCGTCTTGTTGCGCGTGGTAGATTTATGCGCGTCCGACTATCGAGCGACTGTCACTACTGCAGGCGCGAGGATCGCGAGGCGACGTCCTCTTATCTCTGCTCTCTACCGATTCGTATGAACGGCGGATATCGATTTCGAATGCGCGTCACAGCACAGAAGTCTCTCGAGCGAGTGCGTGAGTTAAAGAGTTCCGGGGAAATCTGTGAACGTACGTCGCGTGGTTTAATTCGAAGAACGCGCGAGGTAAGTCGAAGTCGAGTGTCTCTCGTCGGGCGTTTTCGAAGTTGACGACAAATAAGCGGGCAGTCGTAAAAGAACAGATTATTGACATTAGTCGCGGTGTAGATCGACGAGGACGTGGTAAACCGTCGAGTGGATTATTTTGGCACTCGACTCCACGCGCCATATACGCGAGTGGCGCGAAGATAAGCAGAAAAAAAACAACCGCGATCAATGAAAACAGATTAATATTTTTCTCCTCCGATATTATGCCATCCGGACGTTGTTAATGACGTTGCCTTGCAAAAAACGACTTCTAGACGTCAGCTGTGACGGATAACTTCGATTTGATTGATCGCCTGCTCTATACCTCTTCAGTAGCCGGCCTCGCCGATGCTTCGGTCTCCCTCATTTTGGTAATTCTTTTCCCTACGTCGCGTCGATCAACACGGCGGTATTTCTCTATTCGCTCGAGATACAATAACACGACGGAATTCCTCGCGGTTTTTCGCTTATGTCATTACTTCCTATCCCGTCGTTTTTTCGTCCCCTTTTTTCTCCACCCCACAAACCCGACGGGGTCTGTTCGGGTCGCGCTGTAGAACCAGTTCCGGAACAAACATCGTTTCCTCGACTCTTGATAATTCGTGAGCGAACGAAAAGATGACGGTTCGGCGAACGAGCAGAATTACGAAATAGTTGGACGAGTAATCAGCGACTCCTCGGACGGTACCTCCGACTACTTCGAAGATTCATGACTCGTCCGACAAGATCCGAGAGAACTGGTTCTTTTCTAATGAAAAGAATCGTTCGTTCGAGGGAATTTGCTCGTCGTATCGAACTGAGAAGAATCGTTCCGGATATTAAGAGGAAGCTACGAGACGTCAAGCAAACACTCTACAGAATTCGAGATGTACGTTGGCAAAAATACGAAATGGTCTTTCGCCCGTGTCGAATGATTTTCTGCGGATGTTTCCCGAGATGGAACGATAAGTTCGTCCAAACGAGTAAAAAGATGACGTCGAAGTAGATCATTCCGTGTCTCTAGGTAGTTCCGTGTCGTCGCTCACCCAATAAGGAATTACTCGAGTATTACGTAACGTTCTTTTATGGACGTTTCAAAGCCCCTTCGCCACGATAACGCTCGGTCACGTTTCGAAGCCCCTCCCTTCCTTCTTCGAGGCATCACGTAATTTTCGAACCAGCTTACGATATGCGGTGGGGAAAAAAATGAGAGAGAGAAAAAAAAATGTGTGTGTCCGAAAATGTTGATTCGATCAAGCTTTAATAAGAAACCTTTCCTCGAGCGGCTGGAAACTAGTTTCCAGGCAACAATGAATTGCCGTTCAAATTCAAGGAAACAAGCTTAGCGAAGATCCTGACGATAATGAGTAGCGAGTCGAAATACGAAGACGAAAATATGCTTCCTTTGGTTTCCTCGAGTGAAGCATTGAAAGCAGATCGGGGAGGATGATAGTTTGAATTTCTAATTTGCAGTAAACTTTGATGAAGTTCGCTAACGACGAGGCGGGTGTGTGAGACGCGCGTCGCCCGCGGGATCCGCGGGATACACGCGTCTTCGAGATGCCGAGCCTTGGTGCTCCTTACCCCAAAAATATATCCGTCCCGCGAAGATATGAAAGATTCAGAACCCTTTCATCGCGTTAAAGATGCCTAAACATCTGCCAAAGGCCGAAATAGATCTCTTTCGCGTTAAACTCTCGCGCTCAGGTGCGAGGCTCGCTCGTACCTCTTTCGCTAAAGTGCCACTTATTGTTAGTCCGCCGCTGGCTCGAGAGACTCGTGCGAAAAGTTCGTCATTCCTTGCGGGAACGTGAAAAAGGCGACCGACGAAGAAAATTCCACGGTCAACTAAAAATCTCTTCGAACGCGTGACGAGTGTTGCCTTTTTTTTCCCCGCCATTTGCATTCTGAGTCGCGAATTCGAAGGCTTCTTTCGTGGAAAATCGTACAGACAAATTTCCTCGGACAGACAAATTCGTACGATTGGACTCGACTGGCGAGCGAAAAGATTTGCAACGCCGTTGACGTCACGCGACGAGCAACGAGCTCGAAAACGAGGTTTCTGCCAAGTTGGGTGCATCCCAAAATTGAAGGAGAACTGCTTGCAAGCTCTCCGCTTGTTGTGAAAGATGAAAAAAGAATCGTCGTGGCGCAACGTTTCGTAGGTACGTTTCGGATGAGCGTGCCGCTCTCTAAATATTTCATCGCGATTTCTCGTCTACAGCGCGAAGTCTGCACCGAGCTGTGCAGCGTCGTCAGAAGTCCCAGGGGAGACCTTTCGTTCCGCTGACGTTTCTCGATTGTCTTTTCATCGGCCTTCTTCGCTCTATTTCTGCCATCATTTTTCTCGCTCTGTTATTTCTCCGCGCGAGCATTATTTTGGAGAACCGGGTTCGATATTGCGGCCGCACGGTTCGCCGAAGAACGTTTCATTTGAAAATATTCCGGATCGCTCGTTACTGCAATTCCATCGCGTGCCCCGCGTATCGACCCGACTTTCGAGTCGTAATTACCAAATTAAAACGACTCGTGAGATCCGCAACCGCAAGAAATTTTTATCCCATCTTTCGCGAACGAGTTTGCAAAATAAACCGAGAATCGAAATGTACTCCGGCATTTTTCTCGTTCGCGAAACGCCTCGAATACTAGGATCATTCCAACTTGCTCTAAGCTGACGACGCTTCAGAGAAATAGTATCGTGAGTGGTGAGATAGAATCGGAAATTCAAGCTTCGGGAAACGGTAGAAAAGCATTGAACTCCCATAATCGTAGAGACAATAGCGCAGAAGTTGTGAAAAAAATGATTGATCGTCCAATCATTTTTACTTCTTGTATCCCGTATTCGGCATCGAAATGCCATCGGTCACAAATGTCAGGATCGGTACAAAATGTATTATAATTTTGCGGCATGACAAGGAGATTTCATTATCGCTGCTCGGATACCTTTTTTGTCCGTGTATTTTTATCTTCCAACTCCTCCGAGCGGAATCCGGTCACGTCATCCGTCAAACATCGAAGCGGACATTCGAAATTCATCGAATTTTTGAATATTCATGATCGAGCGGAATTTCCATGCGACTAGGCTCGCTCTGATAAAACCCGGCATACCCCAAATATCGCGTATGGTCCAGCCCGGGGCGAGGACGACGTGCCATCCGGTTGTGACAGAATTCATCGTTTGTTCGCGAATATCGCAGATACGAAGAGAACGTGAAAAAATAATTAAAAAACATAAAATAAAAATCGCGGCTACGACGAGATACCTGGCATATTCGAGTGAACCTCGTCGCTCGAGATCGGTTTTCCTGCGCATCGTGTGGAACAACACGCGGAAAAATAAGAATTATTATCTCGTTACTTTTTTCCACGCTCCGTTCACGATCGTCGATTGTTTTCTGAAAATATCCCGGGAGCTGGTGTTTTCGCGACGAGATATGATCCGACGGTCTGATCTGCCATTCGCTCGCGTTCTTCGCCCCGATCGACGTCACATTTGCATAAAAACGATTCGTTCGGCGGTGCGAGATGTTTGCCTGCTCGGCGATAATTTTCCTAGAATTTTTGGAAACAGCGGAGGCGCGCGGTTCGTCGATGCGTAACCGACGATTTCATAGTCGGGAAAGGATGAAATTTCGTGCCAGTTTAATGCTCGGCGAACACCTCGTATGAAAAGTGGTTAATGGACACGGATGTTGAACGCGAGGCTTTGATACAGCTTTCCGCTTCGCTTGTCGGTCGCTCCTCGTACGACTCTCGAGGCTGAAGTGGCGTGAAAAATTACGTGTCCGACAAAAAATGGGCACGAGAGTCGGCGAATGATAAAAAGCTTGCGGACCGAGGCATCGATAAGGATCGAATATCATGGCGTTTCGCGTCGGGGAAAGGTAGCGGCAATTTTTAACCTTACGACTTGAAAAAAAAAACAACCAAGGCTCACGAGTATCCAGGCGAGTGTTGTCAGAACATCGAAGGAGGAAGCGGCATTCGAGTACACACCATACGTAACATCGATGCGATCTTACGGCCTAACTATCCTGGAACTCTCAAACTACTCGTTTTCTTTCGATTCCCGTTATCATTCTTCCCGTCAACTTGACGAGATTGGATTTTTTAACACGCGCGCACACACATGTACGCGTCTAGAAATGCACGAGTGGAAATATATGTTCGGAGATAAATCTCGCTATTTTACACGAGCGCGTGATTTATGGTCTGTTTTTGCTCTACGAACGCAACATCTTGAATTTCCGCGCAGGCTTTCGCCGCAAGTTAATGCGTTTTGTTTCCCTCTCCTCCGAACTCTCTTTCTCTCGCGTCTTTTCGCGCGGTCTACCTTCTTTCTCTCCCGTTTGCCTTCCTCATTCGGAGATAATATTTTCATATTTCGCCGCAACAAACGAGCGTTCCCGGGATCGTGCGCGCGGCGAGTAGCATTATTTCATCGCGGTGCAAAAAACCTGACTAATTGACCTTATTACCGCGCGGAAATGTTTACCGATTTGCTTGATTTTTCCTCCGCTATCTCCCCTCCATTCTCTTCACCGTCTGCTATTATTATTCGGACCCCGCTCAAAACCAGCCAGAGCGTGTTCCCAAATTGATGAATCGCACAATGATTCGCGTTCACATTCATCTCGCGAAGAAGCTGTTCTCATGAAAATAGTTAAAAAAAATTTAAACGAAATAATCGGTGGCCGCAAAGTCTCCGTGCACGTCATCTGGAAAGTATGATTGTGGGTTCGTTAACATTACACACACGCGACGAGCCGATTTGCCCCAACTATCGTTTTACCCCGATTTCGTCTGTCGATATTTTTTTTGTTAAAAAAATGTGTTATTACCAATATTACCAATATTACTAGTTTGCAGCGTCGTAAAACGTTTCTCGATCATTGTACAGGATGTTGGGACTACGAATCGGTGAAATCGGGGACACTCGGTCAAGTTTCATTGGCATACCGTTCGAGTGTTCCAGATTGATTCACCCCCGTTAAACATTTTCACTCGTTCATTTAATTAATTCCGTAGTACCTGCTACGAGCCACTCGTGTTTTACGAGCGTTTAACAGGCACTCGATTTAATGACCGGTTCGCTTGTTCGATTGTTCGGACGGATCGAGTTTGGAAAGGTGGGAGGAAAAAAAACAACTTACATAGTGTATATCAAGCGAACGGGAAAATTGCGAGGAGGAAGCTCGAGCGCGAGAACGATTCGAGAGAGTTCCCGTCTATATACCCCACGTTTTCCGCTGCGAGATTCGAATAGAAGTCTCGAAATTGACGAGCCAATAGAAAATTGCGCTGGACAGGTTTTGGCACGGTCTCAATGCCGCATGAAGCATCGCCGGTTGATTACGTGGCGCCGGACGAGAAATGGATTCGGATGAGTGGTCGATCGAGGATTCGAACCGATGACTCGATACAAGACGACAGACTCCCCCGCCTCTACAACGAGCGAGCCAAAAAAATTGGTAAAAATAAAAAAAAAATGTATATAAAAATGGAAAAATTAAAATAAAACGACTGGGAAATATCGTCGCGTTTTGCGTCGGGAAACGAAAGCATGCTGGAAGCGCGTCCATTTTTACCGGTAACGAGGTTCAGACGCACCTCTCGAATCCTGCCTATGAGGGGAAATTGGAAATGATTGATTTCTCGTAAACTCAACGGGAATCGCGATGACGCGGCGAAAAGGGTTCTTCGGTCTGCCCTAAATGTTTTCAAACTCCACGGACTTTTCTCGATCCCGGCCTCAAAAATTGTCCCGAGCATTAGAAACGGCTTACGATTGCGGTAGCCCTGGGGCGAAGTTCGTCGATAAAACAAACGTTGAATGGAAAAAGTTTGGGCAACGAGAAGCAATGCGTTTTCTTTAAATTTACGATCGGACTCGAACGTTTTGCGTTTTTTGTCTCGACGGAGAGACGACTTATTGCGCGGAATTTTGACGGACGCGTGAGTTTTCCTTCGAGTGCAAAAATCGTGGGAGCGAATTGGTGGAAAAATTTGTGAACAACGGTGATCGGAAGGGTCGCGTAAAATCAGATGCCAGAGGGTTGGTTTCAAGTTTCCTACCGAAATAATATTTTTCCATTCCCGGCGTACAGCGACGATTCTTCCCTCCAAATTGCGCGACATTTCCTCCACTACGAAAACCGGCCAAAGTAATTCACGCCGTTTCGAGAAAAGCTTTTTAAGAGTAAAACGACGCAATTATTACGACGAAAATGTCGACGAAACGGCATGATAAGCAGTTGGGGAGGAATTTTTGTGCTACTATTGCGATTCCGAGTTCCATTTATTCTACGCCGCGATTCGTATCGCGTATCACTCGCGAGGCCACGTGCGTGTGTTTAAAAAATAAACAACGATAATTAAATTCACGAAGGCGCGCGAGGTCGAATGAAAGTGAGAACGCGATGGAAAATTGGATCCGCGGCGAATGGCTCCGGTAGGATTTGCCTGCATACGGTGGGAGATCGTATCGCGAAAGCTAGATCCCTGCCGATTGTGTCATCCGATTCCACCATAATCGTCCCTATCGGATTCGCGTCAGACCCGACAACGTCAGGAGCACCGATTATTCAGCTTCTTCGTCACGAATCGTGGGTGACATCGAACGGTGATTCGCGCTGAACCCGCCGTTTTTCACCTCTCTCCACCTCTTTCCCTTCGTCTCGCGGCACAGATTCGAAGAAGCCCGCGCGTATCGATATCCGGAGAGGTTGCGCCCCGGTGAAGAGTTACAGCTCGTCGAGAGGTGAATAAATTCAGGGACTCTGGTATTATATTTGAAAAAGTTCGTTGCGTCGAAACGATAACTCATAATCGGGCGAATTTCCCCCCGCAACGGGGACGCCGTTCCGCGCGCAACTTTGGCTATCGATTTCTCGATACCTCTTCGAACTTTGCATAGCCGAAACAGATGCTCTCGTCGTCAGCGGTGAATTAGTTCTGGTCGACGACGTCGTCGGGTCGAGTTCGATCGTCGACATCGTGCCGATTCCCTCCCTCCGTCCCGATAAACGCGCGGGACCAAAAACCAATATTGGCCGAACATCGGTAGAGCTAAATACGGGCCAATCGCGAATGCCAGGATCGTTTTGGGATCTAATCACGGCGACCCGACGCTCCCGAGGCAATACCCGGTCGATCGCGAATTCCCACACGTTATCCGACGAAACTTTATAATTTGCCCGTTGCATGTTTAATCGCGCAAAATGTCCTCCCTCGACGACCCTCTCGTGCCGCGGCACGGTAGCTCCGCGCGAGAAAGAGCCGAAAAAAAAAGGAAAACGGGAGTGGAATTTAAATATGTAATGAGTTGAATATTTGACGAATTAATCTCGCATCGGAAACGATTTAACGCCCTTCCATGCGCGTTACCCGCGTATCCGTTCCCCCCGATCTTTACGATCGTTGCCACGGGAAAGGTGAATAAAATTCGCGATCGCGATTTTCCGCAAGTTCAGAATTTCTATCCGCCCGATTATCGTCTTCGAGCGTGGCGACGTATTTTTTTGCAAATTCCCGGTTCAGGGAGGCTGCGCGAGAGATGTTGTTTGCCGAACGACAGAGAGAGAGAGATAGGTGGATTGTTCGTGACCGGGAATGCGGAGAATTTCAATGGGTTATATTAGGTAGATAGGAGAGGAAAATGGTCGAAAAACCGTCGAAAAACGAGCCAACAAACGATAACGTCGTACACGGTTGGACACGTTCCTACGCGAGGCTGACCTCGACAGTTTCGATCCAGGATGAAAGAGGGTATAGCCAACTAGTTTCAACGGCATCGGACACTCGCGGTCGATACACCAGCGATTTCGCTGTTTTCGCGCTATTCATCGATGACCATCTCCGTGCGACCGGACGATTATTATTCGACGTTGATGAATACCGTACTACCGCCAACGCCTCTGCGTTACTTGCAACGAAACGAGTCCGAGAAACGAGGAGAAAAGCCCGTATCTACGGTATAAATCGCTGGAATCGCGTGCGCGTAAATCAGCTCCGATAACGATTCGGAAACAATAAACGACACGCTAATGAAATACCGCGCGGAACCAAACGTTGAACTCCATACGTTGGCGTTCGAAATCGGATTCCTCCCTCGTTTTCGCCGCTACAATTCGTTTCCGTCATCGAACTTTCCACGTACATTTTCTCACTCGATTCCGTCGCTCTGTTTATCCACGCGTTTGCGTGTACCCGTCGCGTCGCAGCATCATTCCCGCCGACGATTTATCGGATTTATGTTTTGCACCGATGCTCGTTCGATTTCGCGCGCGTGATCGTCTCGTCGCAGAGACGGAGAGACGCCTTCGTCGGAATGGTTTTTGCATCCATCGAGCGGCGCATGCCAGACTCACGGAAATAGATCGCAACAATATACACTTGGGTTAGTAACCCCGGCGTCCTTATATTATAACAACTATGCGAGTATCGCGTCTACCACGCCGCCCGTTCCCAAAATACTGTTCAACAATTTTCGACAACGAATCTGCATCGCGATAAATCACGACCAATTCAGCGCGGCGTGTCTGATCGTCGCGCTTTTACTCGCCGCGTAATCATCGATCGATTAGTCCTTGCTTTGACGAGCGATTCGCACCTCGTTACCGACGTCTACCTCGTCGCACGCGCTTCATTCCATTAATTCGCAGCTCATTTTCGCTATTTTGAAAGTTTTCATTTTCCTGCAAAATGGTAGAAATGAGAACGAATAGCGAGAAGCTTTCGCCACCGGACGTTTCATTCGGTTTTAACCACCGCGATAACATTTTTTCTCCTCTCGGAGTGATAATTTCTCCGCATTGGTGGCTAAACGATGATGAAAATGACGGCTGGCCGAGCTTTTGGTTTGGATGATGTAAACATGATTGTAAGACAACTCCAACGACGAGGATTCGTGGCATTTTTCTTTTATTTTATCGACGCAATTTTGATAACGTCGCATGAATATTTATCCTGTAATTTGAAAGTTATTCGCCAATAAACGTCGGAAGTAGTCGACTCTGCAGGCATCGTTCGTTCGTCAGCTTTGTTTACGTTTAGCTGTCACGAATCAGAAATTCTCCTTCTCGGTTGCGTATTAGTTGACCAGGGTTGGGTATACGTAATGAAATACCGTCCAATTATTTTAATTCAGATCTCGGTACGGATCGCGTGTGTCGGAGAGTACGGCCACGAATCGATCTTCCACCGTAATTTTTCACTTTCCTCGCAAAGCTCGATTCGACGACATCCCGATCGACCGCGTCGACGTTCGCTTCGATTTCGTCTTCTTCCACCTCTCGAGACGCGACATCGATACGGCGCATCCCGTTGTAGATGAATTTTTATACGTTGCATAACGTGGCAATTTTGTGAAGGGGAAGCGCACGTTTCGCGCTGTGAAACGAAACGAGAGAGTTTCGGCGGGCGAAATAAAAGTTCGTCGGACGCGGCGAAAGCGTCTCGAAATCCAGCGTGGAGGCGTCGAGGCAGATAGCGAAAGAGCATCAGCGACGGACAAAGGGAAATTTATTCATGAACGCTTTGAATAACCAAAAGACACCGAAGACGAGTAAAAAAATGAAAGAATAGCGGGTAACAATGGTTGGAGACGGGGAATACATCGGCGAATGAATGAAAGCCCGAAGCCTTTTGCCGAACGTTTCTTGGAAGTCGAGCTTTTTTCGGAGGTAGCCCGCGGGCGCGAAGAAATTGCGGCGAAGTTGAGTGGTTTCCGGGCTAAACGAATTCCCCATGATGAATTACCGGTACCTAAGTACAAGGTGGCCGGTAGCCTCTGCCGAACGTGACAATGGCGTATCCCTGACTTGTTTCTCCGAAAAACGAATCGTACGTGAAATTCCCCACTTGACATCGAATTGTTCCCAGCAGTCGAATTCGTTACTCGATAAACGCGACTCGGAGCTTTGGGTCATGATGCTTGTCGAAGAATAATTTTCTCTTGGAATAGAATCCTCAGGATGAATCGCTCGCGATGCACTACAGAACCGTGGCAATAATCGCCAGGAGTTCGTCGTTTCCAGATTTCGCAGGATTAGGGAGCTTTTGTAGATCTTCGAGGCTCGCGGCAGAGCTTTTTTACTCGAGAGGGAAAGAGAGAGAGAGAGAGAGAGATGGAGAGGTAGAGTAACGCGCGGTCGATGCCAGAAGATACTTGTCACACTCGTGTCGAGATGAGAGCTACATCAGTCGAATGATATTATCGCGTACACGCGGTGTACGCTACACGGGAACACGCAAGAGGCCGTCCGGAATGTCGGTCGTTGATCCTCTTGCAGCCTGGCGTTACCTCCGCCGCGGGTCTCGCGTAAGCTCGCAAACAGAGCTTCGCGAGCGCACGCCGTGCAACAGAGCGATCATCCGCATTTGATCGAACGATGGGCAGATGGAGTTCGTCAGGTAAATGAATCCGCGCGAGTTGAACGCGTACGTACAGTGACGCTGATCGCGAATGAATAACGCGTTCGCGATCGGTGGGTGCTGTAACGTGCCAAGATCCGAGAAAAATGGTATCTCGCGACTATCGAGACCATCGCGCGATTCACCTCTGATAATCATCAACCATCCCATCCGCTCCGCGCGAAACGGTACATCCGCAGCCTCGGCCCTCGCGACCGGTTCGTCCCTAACTACTACCTGGTGTACGGATATACATCGAAAACTTTGAAAGCAAACCGCGAACCGGCCTCGATCTCACGTCAGCCACACGCGGGTTGCACTGTTAACCCGTGGATATGCTGACTGAAACGTTAGGAGTTTGAAACGGATCGGACATGCCAAAGTGTATTTACCGTGGCTCATGCCACGCTCCACGGTACGATCGCGGAATCGACTGCCCTAACGAATAATAGCACCAAAAAACTCGGCACGAGAAGTACAATGGAAAACCAGCTATTCACGAATAAAATCAACAACAAATTTTTCCCTCGTATAAAAGCAACAAAAAAAATCTCTCTCTAATAAAAGCACCGAACTCCATTCCATCACGAAAACTAATACCAACCAATTTTTTATTTTGCTCTGCCTGATAAATATCTGCGCTAATGATTATTAAATGCGTAGTCAACGAGTAAAGATATTTCAATAGCATTTTATTTACATATATATTTATATTTTTACCCATTACAGATGTTGTAATAAACGTGAGGACAACTTGAAGACAATTTTCAATTGAAGTACATCTCGCACGCTACACGCGTCTACATGTTTTTGTTTTGAAATATATGGTAATTGATACTTACGATAAAACATGTAAGTAATTTTTTTTTGAATCATACTAAATTCCATGTATCTTGAATTGACTAATATGTTAATTAGTATCCAACATAATAACATTTTTTCATTCTATACTTGAAATATGAACACAAAAGTTGTTTTGTCTACGAGACGTGATACTAGTAGAAAATCGGTGCTACTCGTCGGAATTCTCATTATCAGATCACTCGCTAATGATGACTTGCGATGGGTATTCTCGAGGATCGTCGTCGTGATGTCCGCACTCGTGGGACGGGAAAACGAAGACCAGGTCGTAACTCGTAACGAACATACGTAACGAACGTAAGACGAGCTGAAAAGCGAGAAAAACGTAAAATTCGAATATTCTCGAGGGGTTTCTGTCGTGTTTTCCGCTATTTTCCGACTTTCATTCGATCAATGCGTTTGTTTGTAGTCGTGTAATGTGAGCTAAAGCGAGTAATACCGTAGGACATTCGGGACAAACATCGAAACGCATTTGCGGTAATACACAGCGAAACGAATTTCCCACGAGTACTCGGTGAACGCGTTTCGTGAAAGAACTACACGAGGACACGTTTCTTCGATGATGTCGCAAGAGTCTCTCGTATCGCGCACGAATTACGACCTACGGCGGAATAATTTCGTGCACCGATTCGTCCGATTTCGTATCGATTCGGGTGAAATTATTTTGATGGATCTCGTTTTCTTATCTCATCCGAAGCGGAAGGCCGAGGCAATTTTTTTTTCATATTTCAAAATCTACGATCTCTCTGTGCAAACGTATTCTCAGAAGTTTTGAAAATATACGGTTCAGCATCCGGAACTGGAAAGTAGGGTGCAGCAGACGTTTTATGAATATATCTGGATCTGAAATGATCTCGTCATCTGCATCTCTTAATTAAATCTGGACATATTGAAAGAGCTTTTCGTTGGGCGCTGTTAAGACCGCCGTATTTCTCGGATGAGGGATTCCTTTGGATCTCCGCAAACATTATTATCCACGATAAAGATAACGCGAGAAACTTCGCGAAACGAGCCGAAAGTTTCGAGAATCTCAACTTTCATCAGAGTCGAAAAAACGAAAAATGGGCGAATCTAATTTAAAAGAGCCCAACGACGTTATTGTCTTCGCGGAGTTGGACGAAAATTCGCCCTTTGTCCAAAGTTTTCGGCAGAACGGCGACGGTTCGCGTTTGTTATTGGACCTTTTTCTACGCGCGAAATTATGAAATTTTTGCCCTTTTCCGATTGGTTAGGAAGACATTGGAAAATTCACGTCGTTCGGCGGCGAAAATATCGCGTCGTTGGGAGGGAAAGACTTCGATAATAACGGATACAGCTCGCAAACAATGGCAGTTCTTGCCTGATACAATTCCAGGCTGAAAGCGCGCATCGTTTCGCCCCGAGATTTTGCTCGTCGTCCGCGGGATATAAAAACGTGAAAATGTCACCGTCGTCACGCGACGGGTTTGACATAGAGGCCGGAAAACCGAGCGAAGGCAAAGAGTAAAAGGGCAAAAGAGTTGCGGGACGAAAAAGCGTTGCGTATCACGTGAAAAAACGGTCCAAAAAAAACGGGAAAAAAACTGGTCTAAAAGTAGGATAAGACGAGGCTGGGGCGTTTTCGTGGGTATGGTAATTAGAGGGATAGAAGATACGCGCGCTCGCTGCATCCTCGTTAAGAAAAGTAGTCGCGGGAAGAGATGGGAGAGAAGCTCGGAAATGAAGTGACGCGACCATCGGAGTGTCGAGATGAAAATGAAAAAGAAAAATTGCCCATTCACGTCTCGTCCGACGAGATGTCCAGGATTTTCCACAACTTTTCCCAAGGCCAGAGACTCGAGAACGAATCCGTTGTATTCTTTTACGACCGAAAGGAGAAGAGTCCTTCTCGACTCTCGCAGTCCGACAACTTCGAGCCCATCTCCTTTCGGCGCTCGAGTTTCTTTGACCCGTCGTCACGACGCGACACGCGTCCGACGGGCTTCAAAACCCTGAAAAACTCGAGTGGCGAAACGTGCTTATAAGATATGCGGGGACAATTTTTAACTCGGCTCGCGACGCGTGGAGCATCTCTCGTTCCTTTATCTTCGAAGAAAAAAAAAACAAATCCGTTCCTTCCGTTTCTCGAGTCCGATCAATTTTTTTTTTATTTTACAGCCTAGACTTCGAAGTCTGGCTGGTAGAAAAAGCTCAGCTCGCGTTGGGTAAAAAATTTCGCGGCGACGACTATTTCGAATACGGCACATTCGATTATCGGATGGTCGTTGATCTTACAACGGTGTATCGAGGGTACGGAGTAGCTTCGAGGATTTTTGTATTCACGACAGCGAACCTGCGTCGGAGTATTTAATTAATTATGTAATTAGTTCCACGAACGATAGGGCATCGCAGCAGCTGATCGACAAATTGGTCTCCCTTCGCCGATAAATTAATTGTATCCGCTGATAATGTATATGACGTTGGGCCTCTACCCACGGTCTGTGAAATTACGACGAGGCCTTTACATCCGACGCGGAAAATATTTATTGCGAACAATTTGGGATATTTTCGTGAAAAATAGCTACGCGACGTGCGGGGATAATCGACCCAGCGAAACGCGTCGAACGAGTCGGAGCTTTCGACTTGAGTTGTGCGAAGAAAACGCGACGCGCGTTTCGCGGTTTAATTCGTCGACGGAATTAAATTGTCGAAACGACGGTGAGCGTTAATTTTAACAACGAGAGACCTCGACGAATCAGGGACACCCGACCACCTGTTTATAACGCTAGGCTCCCGTACGTCTGCCGTTGCAGTCCGCCACACGCGAAGCTCCAAGAATAATGTGTGGCGCGATCCTAACTCGTGCCGTTCCACTTTCGTCCGCCGAAATATCCACGTCCGTCGAATCTTACGGAATAACGATTTCGCTAGAAAACCGCTCCTGCCAACTTCTACGCTTTCTCCCGCGAAACTATCCGGAATTCGGTTAAAAATGAAGAAAAGCTTCGCAACGCGGAGCATTGGAATTCGGCCTACCGACGCCACCGACACTCGTCCTACTTATACCTCGAGGTAGAAATATGGAAGTGATACGGCGCGCATATATTTCTATTCTATTCGTACGAATTTCCAACGATCTCTTCGTATTCGCTGGCAAATCAGCGATTCCCTAACGTTTCCATGAAAAGAGGAGGCCGGAGCGAGGAATAACTTATTATAGGAAACGAGGGACCCGCGAATATTGCCGAGTCGACGATGGGCGTTGAAATTCATTACTGCGATTTATAGGTACCCAACGTTTACCAAACTTCAACTGTACAAGGTTCCTGACTCTTGCTAAATTTGAATCGCGTGACCTTTGTGGCGAAACGGTATTATGTTTTTAATATCAGGTCTCCGGTCGATGGCAGTACGTATTCGGAAACCTCGTGGAGCGGTCGTGGCATCGAAGCAATTCAGCGGTGGGTAACATACCGCATCTGGGTCGAGGATCTCTCTCTCATCTACGCGAGTGACCGCACATTTGCTCGCGGCAAAGATGCGAGCGAAACGAAACGAGGGACGCGAATGATTTTTGACCCGCCAGATGTACTTTCAATCCTACCGCGCACATCAGGGTCAGCAACAGCCCCGAAATCCTCTTTGAGTCCCGATTGCTCGACGCCAGCGGGGGATCCGAAACTCCTCTCTTACTTATACATCGCCGAGCAGGGTCACTCGTCCGACACGAGGCCTTCGATGATAGTAGATAAAAATATATACAATTTATTTATCCAACCATACATCGAAACGTTGTTATTCGCTGTATTGTAACCTTGAAGCGCGGTTTTTTTTCTCCAATTTTACGAGCACCCTGTACGGAAGATAGCTACGTCCACCGTGATCGTGCTCGCGTCGTCTGGAAAACATTCCGTCGAGTGAATTTTGCTCTCGACTCGCGAGAACACCGGATCAACGTCTTAATCGTCTGAAAAGTTTTGTCAAACTTTTCTCGGCTATTAATTATATAATCTGACTGGTCCCGAGAAAGGAAAACTTTTGCGAAGTAAAGTAAACGACGGACGGCCATTTCGCGTGGCGGGAGAGAACGCGGACGAATTTCCTGTCCGAGAAGAAGCGTTGCGATGTCGAGATTCGTGCTTGAAAATCGCACACGAAGTACCGCGGGAAGTCTGCGAGGCTGCCTGTGCTGATTGTTCATAATTTCCTGCATGAACGCGAATCACGAGTAATTTCCGGAACTCGCGAACCGTTTCCAAAAAGCTTCGATGTACGGGACCACCCGAACCACGTGTCGCCTTCCGTCGCACGATCTCGCGACTCTCATTGTTCCGAGGCGAGAGCGAGTTATCTGTTCCACGTAGGGGATTCCACTCCGCTTCCATCGACGCAACGTCCGCGAGGGAAGCGAACGTTCCAACTTCCTCTTCGCCGCTCTCGCGCTACGCTCGAGCGCTCGGCATCCCGAGGACGACCGGCTCACCCCTTCGAGCGTTCGAGTGGATCTTCCCTCGCGAACGTTCACTCTTTACTTTGGCGGTGAGAGAGACGTGAAAAAATTACCACGGCGTCGCGAGCGTGACTTTCGGCGTGGAACCGTCGAACGGGATACAGTTGCGTGCCGGAAGAGTATCGATCTAGTACCACGCCGCTCGCTGTAGTTGATCCGAACGACAAAAATCACCCAACCTGATCGTGAGAATCCCGTTCCCCGCACGACGAAAATGCCCGGAGCTTATTTCGAAGCCAATTAGCTCTGCTCCGGATCCAGAAATACCAATCGGCACGCGAGCTTTCGCATATTTCGTTGCTCAGTTTGGAGCCCTCTTCTCCTTCTTCCTCTTCCTCTCTCGTCACACGGTTCGAATCGTTGGGTAAAAAGTTTACGGTTGAATTTGTCTCACCGGAAAATCTCTTTCCTTTGTCTTTCTAAGGGCAACCGTTACGAGCCCATTAGGAAGTCCCTCGAGGCGTTAAAATTTCGCGTCACGGTCGCGCCACGTGCTTTTGGGTTAGCTACGACTTTTCGCCGAGTTCCTCGTCGAATTTCTTTCGAACTTTTTATCGAGCTTTTTCGAGCGATGACTTTGGCGCCGAGAGGAGCTCTCGGGGTTCTTCTCTGCGGTGGCGAAAGACCGCGGGTCGTTCGCGAAGCGACGCGGTTATCGTCGTATATTAACGGGACGGCGGCTGGTACCACGGAATATGGGATTTTAGGAGAGCGGGTAATACGAGGAAGTCGAGGTACGGATGTACCGAGCGTTATCTCCAACGATTTGCAAATACGTGGATGTAAAGGTTTCACGTACGCCGATAACTGTTGGGACGGCGATGATAAGCTTTCCGTTTCAACGTTTCCGCAAAATCACACCCCCGTATCGTAAGTCAAGGATCTAGGAATCTGGGCATTTACCGCGCAAGCAGAAATGAAATGGAATCTTCGTCCGCCAGCTGGCGATTTCGATTAGAGATTCAATAAAATATGGAATAACTCGTCTAAATGACAATCCGAGATATTCGTTTCTACTGCCCCCACTCGCCGTTCCGTTATTCCATTTTTCTTCTTCTTGCATCCATTTTTAAACATGTACAATAATCTTTGATCGGCAAATTATTTACGTTTTAACACATGTATACACGTTTTTATTAACTCACACTGCTTCGCGATGTTTATCGTCGTAATTTTAGATATTATAGGTTGTTTACCGAACGGAATAAATACACGTTCACGCACTAGGATAAACAAAATTTGGCACGGCCAATGTTTAGGCACGTTTCGGTTATGCGTGGTGCGATTTCTAGTTCTTACTCGATTTCGTTGGCCAGTTTTTTTCCACGGTTCTTTTTTCCGCAAACCCTAATAGAGCAGCCCCGAAATCACGTCTGTAGCTCCTGCGCGTGGAATATTTTGACACCGGTAGAAAAACGGTAGAGATGAGCGATTCTCAAGGGATGAAATATTCATGTTTCGACGGCTCGCCCGCCGGACAGAAGAGGACCGCGTCGATGAACCGATTTCTGGAATCCCGAGGAAACATCTAACATGAAACAACGCTGCCGTTTCGGAAGGAATCGGTAATTTTCAACGAACTTCCAACGGCTCGTTTCATTTCCAGTGGCTCGAGACTGTATTTTTGGCGCGATCGTGCGCTGGAATACGAATCTGCTTCGAATTTTGTTATCACGCGGACGATTCTCGCCCGAGGGTCGTCCGGAAGCAATCGAGAGCCAGCCGATCGCAGACACCTTAATTTCTTCATCCGTCGGTCTACATTTACCGATTCGCGACGCTCGCATCGCCCTTGGAATTGGCGCGGGTTCTTCACACCTATTCCACCGTTTCCCTACACACGTGGAGGCCGCATCGCGTACTATTTCTATCCCGAGTCCAATAATAATAACAACAACGGCGAAGCCGACGATATCAACGCCGCGCTAATAATAAGTCACCGATCATGAAACGAGAATGAGGAATAAACTCGTGGTAATAACGGACCGGCGAGAAAGTCCGACGGTGATTAAATAATTTCTCGAGGAGACGCCTCGTAACGTAGTCAAGCTAATGTATCTAATTTCCACGAAGCCCTAGAAATTTCCCTATTTCTGCGCGAGCAAACCGAGAATATTATTGTACCGTCAGGACTCATTGCAGCTGTTTCAATATGAACAAGCGATTAGCGAAATTTAATACCGTTCTCCCGTTACCTACCTCCCTCGACGTATTAAAACTAATTAGAGGAACGAAGAGAATTCAGAGTTCGTGATTTGCGACCGGGGAAATGAGAAAAAGCATCGCGGAATGACGAGATGGATGAGCGCAGCGCGGGGAAACGGGGGGAAATAGCGATTGGAAAGATTCGAAATCGAGATTGAAACGTCGAAATCAACTTCATGGATGCGATACGCTGGGCGAGTAATCGATCGTGAAATTGACGCGACGTTCCTGATCGCGAGCGAAGAGGGGGGCGAGGTGGAAACGTCGCGTATTAATATTTGCTCGCCAATTTTCCGTCTAGATTGACGGCCGCGGAGAAGCGGAGGAAGAGAAGTTTGGTAAGGATGATCCAAGCTCGAAACTACCTCTGGCGAGTACCGTCCCACACTTCGAGCTGTCGCGGCCAGCACCAACGAACTCCGCGAACTTATTAGCCTAAGCTTCGCGTTAATCTCGCAATTGATAGAAAACTGGTCCGGAAGTTGAGAAGTTCTCTCGTACCGCGGACACATTTTCGAGAGAAAAGTAATTTCTTCGATTTGCTTGCCTGCAACGTAGGAAGTTGGTCTACCGAGCTCGATGCTCCCGAACAGGCAACAAACGCGGATCTATCAAAAATGCATCCTCCTCGTCGGAAAACGTAGGAATATAATCGACAAGCGAACGGTACGTGCAATTTTTTTTTTTTAACACACCAGGAGAAGCTCGCTCCCGTTCTTTCGTTGTTTCACCCGCGGGATGATTTGAAATATCTTCACCCTTTTCATCAGCCTAATGGTGATGGTTCCGTTCGTAGTTCCACGTCCAACGAGTGTGCGTGTGTGTTTTCTCCCGTCTCGTTGTTGTTTGTTACGCCTTGTTTCGTTGTTGCATCGCGGCAGACTCGCAATTTTTTCAGTCGAACATTTTCCGTGACCCAGAAATGCACGAGTCTCGCGATCCGAGATACCGGTTTCGTCGTAGACGATGGCTCTAGTGCGAGAGTCCCGCGTGGGTGGGAGGTACGTATGAAAATTGTAGTTGAAGTTGAAGAGGACATGCTTTCGCGGCGTTTCCTTGTAGCGCGTACTTCGCGACGTATGAGGAATTAACGCGCAGGACATGCGATCTGCGATGATGCTCGTGTGCAGAGTATCCTCGTAACGAGTACCCGGAACGAGACGCAGCGTAGCGAAGAGCTTTCGCCGCGAGTCGAAGAGCGAGCAGCGAACACGAGAATTTCCACCCCGAAAAAAGTCAAATCTACGGCCCGATAATTTCAGCAAACCAAATCTCTCGGCGTGAACTGTTGTCGAGACTGCTTGTTACGTGGATAGCTGTTGAACTTGCTAACGTAAGTACGCTCCGAGAAAGAATCTCCAGCGGCAATGGAAACAGCCTCGCCATTTCACCACGAAATTACGCACACGCTCGCGATAATCACAATCTAGTCATTTGGCTGAAATGTTTGATTCATTTACCAGAAATTATTAATTACAGATTGCGAGTAGTTAATTAAAATGTGAATGATAATTTACTAAGAACGCCTCGTATAATACCTTGAAAACAGTTTTGAATAACTATTGTATGTTAGTTGTAAGTACGTAGTACGTAATGTTTTTAGATAATGTAAGTAACTGCCAGAATTGCATACAAGTGATTTAGCGTACCCCTGTGCAAGGTTAACCTATATCAGTGTATATCAGTCATCCTATATACGTCGATCAATGTTTCACCGTTTACCGATAACCATTTTTAATCTCTGTTTTTTAAGCAAATTTGTTGACGTCTGAAGTTTTCACATGTTTTCCAACATCAGGAAAGCCTCCCCTGCATCAGAGTTTTCTTCACACCAGGCATAACGATTGTGTTTGCAGTTTTTGAACTCTTGGAATAAATTGGGATATTTTCGAATACACTTTTTATGCAGGTATAACCGATGATCGGTGTTATCAAGACATCTCTGTCGTCTCAGAAGGATTCTCGTAAAATAGAAGCATCGACAAGTATCTACGCTACGAAATATTTGAAAGTTACAATTATAAACGTCGTTTTCGTGCATTGCTCGTCATAACTCTGATTCTTCCTCGAACGCTCTTGGCAAAGCCCTGCGCGAGGAAGTACCACGTGAATAGGAAATCTCTGTGTTATCTACGGATACGAAAGTGTGGACCTGCGGATGAGCGCGAATACGTTGCCCCTGCAACTCGTGCACATATTTTACGTCCGGTGCCACAGGGTTAAGCTTCCCGTAATTTTATTCGCCCTCGAAATCTTTCGTCGATTCGAGTACCGTTTGATCGTGATCTCGCGGGCAAGTATTTGGAAAGAGCTTTCGTGCGTACCTTAGCGGAGTCACGGATGAACGGGCTCTTCGCTCCCTTCCGAGAAACATCTCGACGAAAACTCTTGAAGCGCGGTACGTCAGCGAGACTTTAACGCTGAGAACTCTGACGTTGTTTCGAAAATAATACAGTAGGTACTGCCAGGAGCAGCCGCGAAGATCCTGCTCAGGAAATGAAGCTCCTTTATTCTGATAAGCGGCCGAAATATCACCTGTCCGCGGATTTAAATCTCCGCAAACTCGAAACTCCGATAAGCTCGACGTCGCGAAGCTACTCTGAAAATTTCGCGTTTCGTACGCGCGCGTACCTTAATCGCGAACCATCACCGTTCTCTTCCTCCTCGCTGCGTCCCCTTTTTTTCTCCCCGACGAATCCGCGAGAAAAATTACCAAACGTCGAGACTCGGCAAGCGCTGCGAGATAACTCGACGATTTGATTATTCCCCTCGAATTTTTTTTATTCCCAATACTACTCGCGGGTAGTCAACGAGACGAGAGAACTCGAGCGGCTGTCGCAAGAACAATACTTTCGTAATTGCATCGCCGACGTGGTTTCACCCGAACGCCATTTCTTGCCTCGTCTCGCCGCGCAACAACTGCATACTTCAACTATTTTTATTCCAACTCGTCAAGTTTTTCCCGAGATATACGCTCACAATTTACCTTCAGAACTGTCCTTTGTTTCGCGTCCTCGTCATTTTTTCTGACGTTTAAGTAACAATTTTCCGCTCTTCAGCCACGACCTATTTTATTTCTCGGACAGCCAGATCTACGTTCACATTTATACACGCGTATACCGAAACAATGCAGAGAGAGAGAGAGAGAGAGAGACGACGGTCCAGCCGTGGACTGATACTTTCGTTTCTCATTTACGCCTGTTTTAATCTGTAAGTATACACTTTTTTTCTCGACTCTTCGGAGCCTCCTTTTATTTCAAAATCGAGCGAGTTGCGAGGAAGTGATCCGTTTGAAATTTCAGAACTGTCGCGGAAACATTAGTTTTCTGCACGAAGAGGTGTAAGGCGGTTGGTTTTCATCTGGGTATGGCGCAACGCGCACGTGGCTTTCGTTACACGGACGACGCTGTGAAGTCGATGGAATGAAATGGAAGTGTGAATACAAAGAACGTTAAATGTTAAATACGTTGTAAATAATTCATTTCGTTGTCTTGTCGATTTAATAAAAATATTCCAAGCTGAAGTGTCGTTCCGTTTCTCGCGCAGCTAAGTATATTTCATTTTTCGCATATTTATCAGGCTCCTTCCTCAGAGAAAAGCGGCGCGTAAACATCTTCGTTCATGAAAGCGAGGAGATTGTTCTCGGAAAGGTATACGTATAGGAAGGTTTCTCGTCGCGAGTAATGATTTCCCGCATCGTTCGTTCGTGCTCGCGAAATCGGGGCGTTTTTTCCTCGCTTTTTCCATCTCCGACGGGAGAAATGATATAGGCAAAATGTAAATGATACGCTGATCGTAAAAATCGAACGATCTGATCTGTCTAATGCCAGCCGAAACGACGCCTCGGAATCTATCGTCCGGCTCTCGGCGATACAACCCGCCTCCTCGCGTCGAACGAGTCGATTCGCGTTTTCCTTAAAATTTCGCAAGAATAAAAAATGAATCGTTGGTCGGGGAGAATCGGGCTGAACATCCAGCATACTTGGCGAACGTAGAGTTTCGAGAGGGATGAGATAAAACGTTTCGCGAGTCGTACATTTTGTTTTCCGGCATACTAAGCGATAAAAGGAGCATATTAGAGGAGGAAACGATGCTTGAAACCGCTAGGTAAACTCCCACGGTTGATGGTGCATCACGAGCGTTACGCTTCCGAACGAGGGTTTGTTTGTCCGAGGAAAAGTTGGTGAACGGCACGGAAGAGATAAACGCTGGCGTAGAGATAAGCCGAAGGCTTGCTCTGCAAAAACATGTCTATCGTCGCGAACCTGGGGCGCGCATCGTGCGGAGCAGTTGATATGTATTCTGCGGCGAGGTAGATAATCGATATAGCTATACGCTGCACAACAACGAGGCGCGAGCATATTTCACCTGCCGCATGAATTCACGTGATATAGGCAAAGTAGCAGTCGGTGACAACGACGAATCTACCCTTCTTTCCACGTTTCTTTGACCTTCCACGCAGACCTTGCGCAACTGCGATCCGATCGCTTCTCTCGCGAATTGATATCCTCGCGAAGAAAAACAACCAGTTTTCACGTAAGGAAACTTCAGAACGAGGCGGGGCGCTGGAAACTTTGCGAATCGCGTTACGGTTTCAGAGATGAGGGAATAACGGTGCGTGTTTTACTCCCGAAAACGTAATCACCAGACGCGTTTCGTTCCTACTGATCTCTTTCCTTCTCTGTATTTATTCCACTCCGCGGCGAGTCGAGGACAATTTAAGGTGGTCTCGTTCCTCGTCGAGGAAACAGATACGCGTGTGATCGTAGGAGCACGCGATTGCTTTATTTTCGTATGCTTACCGGTTCCCTCGCAAGTTTCGTTCGTCGAAGACGACTGTGAAAATTTATAGCGCTGACGTCGAATGGCTTTATATATGCTCGATATGAACACGTAAGCCGGACGGAGTTGTTTCGCTGCACTCCGAGCTAGTGTTTCGGCACGAGACGAGGAAGACGAGAATTTCGCTCGTTTCATCTTGCGTTTGTCATTTTTTTGGCCATCTCGTCTCGTCTCGTCGCAAGCTCGTCTCGTCTCGAATGTCTTGAACTACTGGGAAAGAACGAGCGAGATCGAGCGAGAATCTTGAAATTCATCCGGTTATAAATGTCAAAGAACCGAATTTTCGAAATCGCAAAAAATGAGAAGGCTATAGCCTTGAGAAATCTCAGATTTTGGACGCATCTCAGAATCGATCGCCCCTTTGTTCCTTGACGGATTTTTTTTTCTTCGAAAATTACGGTACCTCGTTTTATTATCAATCTTACGTTCAAAATAACAATGACGATTCGTTCGTTTGAAAGCCAGAATCTCGAATTCGCGTTGTCATGGAAACAAGATCGAGACGAGATCTCCTCGCCTGACAAATCCGAGATCAAGACACGTCTCGCTACATTCAAGATTTTGAGACGAGAAGAAAGATCGATGTTCAATTTTTCGAGACGAATCTCGACTCGACATTTTCTCGTCTTGTCTCGCTCCCCGAAAACACTCCTCCGAGCGAGCAATTTCGAAGAGAGACGACGGTCTGTTTCGAACGTTTCGGAGCATCCTGCGATACGACTGGAAACTAGATAGATTCGCGAACATCCGACGCGGAAACCTCCCAAACTTTCAAACTCAATTTTATTAAACTTCGCCAAGATTCGCGCGTAGATGCGAACCTCGTTGCTCGTAGCGAATCCACGCGAGCTTTCGAATCCCTGCGAGCTTTCGAGTCCGCGCGTATGAGAGATCCACCGAGTACCGAGGATCGATAATGCCAGACAATGCCAATCCTGACCCGGAAATCTGTCGGCAGTTCATCTCGCGAGCACTTCATTCGCTTCGTCGCGGATCGTAGCTGTAATTCGCGTTCGAAATCGAATTATCGGTTCGATATGGTGATTGGTTGGTAGACGGGGCTTAACAAGCTCTTGACAAACTTATCGTTCGTTATCGCCGCTGCTCGTCGAAAACTTATCCGTATCATGCTCGACTCCGTCGAAGAATCGTCGACGGAAACTATCAGGAAAAAATGTGTCCAATTGTCGAAGACAAACGTCGTTAATGATGCACCGAACAGTCGTGCTGAAATAAAATTCGTCGTGGCATATTCACTCGTTGTAGCCATCTGACGTACTTACGTACTTTTTTTATCCGTGGAAAAAAAGGAGCGAGGAAAGTTGAGCTGACGCGTACGAATAAACGCGAATGCCGAGGGTGAATGAAACGGTTTGGCGCGCTGCAAGAGTCGCGGCGACGTCGATGTACCGCAATCAGTGATTTATAGACTTTGACCTCGAAGCGAGTATTTCTCGGCAAACAAATCCAATATCAAGAAATGGTCAAAGGAAGCAGCGAGCGCGGCTCGTAGTCGTCGTGGTCTACCAATACGAACGAACGAGTTTGGCAAACCGAGAAGTTTCAGTTGGATTTCGCGACGAGACGATCAGGTTGGATAAACTAGAGCAGAAGATACGGTGTCGTTCCGTATTTTCTGTCTCCTCGTCGTCGTCGTAGTCTCTTTATCGGATGTTTCAATGGCTTAGATTAATAGCGTCACGGAGCACAATATCGTTGCTCGGTCGATAAACCTGACAAGAAACACGGAAGTCACCGGTCGCAAAAAAGCTCGTCGTCAAACGGAGTCGGAAACGACTAATCAGCGCAACACTCGTAGTACGAGACGCGTTGATGTCCCTCCGGTCGTTCCGCGCGCCAAGATCAAAATCTTCTCGGGATCGAGAGGAACAAATTCCAAAAATTAAACCCGTCTCCACGACCAAGATAGAACTCTCGATACGAACTTCCCCCTCGGTGCGCGTCGACGCCGTTCAAATGAGATATTCCACCAAACAAAGTTATCGCGTATTTGCTGGAGTTTTCGCGCAAACAGTTTGTCGTCACGAACGAAACGTTTGCAATTATTCTCGACGAAAATAGTCGCCCTCGCGAAGCCTGTGACAAATGTTGTAAAAATTGTACTTATTCAGGACATCAGCCGGAAAGAGGTCTCGTTGCTAAAAAAAAATCACGAGCACGGAGAATACAGTCGATTCTGCGCAGTAAACAAATTTTCGTCAAAAACGCAAAAATTTGTGTCCCAACTTTGTTTCGCACGAAATCGCGGTGTTATTTCACCACACTTTGTGCTAGCGATCAAGTAACACAGATGTGTGCTACAAGTAGCAGAAACCGAGTAGCATTTAACAAGTTTTACTTTCGTATCAAGTAACATTTTTTGTGTTTGAGAACGGAGTGTGGGAACAACACTGATCAACACGCTGAAATGTTAAATATTCTACCAAAAAAATTGTAGACTTTACACAATAACGGAAAACGTGTTGCTGGGTCCAGTGATTAAGACCTGTCGAAGAAATGGCATTTTTCTCGTCGCTTACAGCAGGGAATAGGATTTTTTGCGGCTTTTGTGGTCGTGGGGTGAAATGTCGAGGTTCGACGACCAGAGACCAGGGCGCTTGAATAGCGCGTATCTTTGATAAGGTGGCGGGCGTGAAGCAGGAAGCTCGACCCCAACTAAAAATTCTGACCACATTTCAGTTTTAATGTTGCAACGCGGCTGGATGTAGCCTCGAGAGCAGATACATATTTCGACCGAATTTCATCCTGGGGAATACTTGATTCTCTTTGCGGGGAGCTTGGTATAACCAACGTTCTACTAATGTAAAACCGCGGCTTTGGGTTTTGCTGGATTTTGGCATCGCAGGCTTCGGGAAAATGGCGCGCGGTAGCATTAGAGGAATTATAACGGCGTAGCGGGTTTAATTCGTCTTAGCATCGGTTCAGAAAAAGCACGCGGTCGCGCATACATACGTTCGTCTACGTCCAACTAGTCGCGTCCAATTTTATCCGGAGTCGAAATGGGAGTAGACATTTTCGCGAACAACGGTGTACATTTTTCCCACGCGCGAAATTGTAAGGCAGCGATACGGCGGTGTCAACTTCATCGGTTCTTCGTAAAAAGCTGGTATAGAGCCTTCCTTTGATACAGAGATATTGATGGCAACTCCATCTTGGCCGGGAGCAGCGGCAGCTTATTCCGCCGGGAGGCGCGCGCAAAGGTTGGAAAAAGATGAAAAGAGAAACTTCTTCCTCCCCCCCCCCCCTCGCCGGTTTCCATTTTTTTCTCTCTTTCTGTCCTATTCTTTTTTCCCTTTCCTTTCTTATTCGTACCGACTCGTAATATCGTTCGAGGGAGGACCAGAGTTCGCGCGCGTAACAACGATACGAATCAATTCCATTGATCCGGCCTGACAAAAAGTTGGACGCGGACCTCGGCGATCGGCGTGGTCCATCCTCGGCGAACTGGGAGCGGAAAAATAAAGGAGCCGAGCTTTATCATTTTTCCTCGGCCGTCCGCTTCTTCTTCTCATTCTCTCTCCTGTCACCTCGTACGCCGTGTCGACGCTCGAGCCCACAGTCACGTGGACCGACTCGATTCAGTCGAGTGCAGCTCGGCTACGGAGAAGGATAACGCGAGGGAGAGCAACCAGAGGGGATGGATAGATAGATAGATAGATAGATAGATAGATAGACAGATAAACAGATAGACAGATAGACGGATAGAGAGATAGACAGGTAGATAGATAGATAAATAGAAGGGTAGATAGATGGATGGATAGATAGATAGATAGATAGATGGATAGATAGATAGGGAGAGAGATGGAGAGAGAGAAGGAGAGAGAGCGAGATAACGGGGTGGGGAGGATGAAATGGAAAGAGAAACGGAAGATGCGAGGAGGATGGATATACGGACGCGCGAAAAGACAGAGGGAGAAGGAGAGGGCGAGGAGGATGCTGGGCTCTATCGATCTCCGCTCCTCCGACTATGACGTCATCACCTGCCCCCACCAGTCAGCAGGGTTCCAACAGTCAGCAGAACCGCGGTCGACACGCCACGACGAACACACCTGTGAGGCCTTCGCGTATCCCTCGCGTAGCCCCGAGTCTTCAATGAAGTCGAACTCGTATCGTGCGAGTCCGGCCGACCAACGACCCTTCGCTACCCAGGTGGGGCACAAGCGTTGGCCGAGAATCGGGACATCGAGTCCTGTAGCGGCGCCCCGGCTCGTCGCAGCGTACCTGGGAGGATCTGCAAACTTGACCCTCGGGAACAATAGACGTCGTATCGTACCTCTCGCTTGGTCTTCTCTTTCTCTCCATCCAACCGACCTTATCGCAAACTTTACACTTATAACGCGCGCGTAAAGTAAATCGCGTCGTCCTTGGGACGAGGGTCTCGTCCTGTAAAACGACCGCGGCACCATCTCCGAATGAAAAATTTGGTAATTTGCCCGGTATCATCGGTGCCGCGAGATGGGAGAAAAGGGTGGTTTGATGCGGGGAACCGAAGAGTCGCGGCGAACGAAATCGATGAGCTCGTTTCATTGGTCCGGGGAATTTTTTCGTCGCGCGGTCGAAACTATCATCCTTCTCGAGGATTAACCAGCGCGAGAAATTTATTTGCGAACGATGGGAAAATATCCGTGGTCGCGGATGCTGCGCCCGCGGAGAGACACGCGTACGGTAAATACCTACCGTAGTATACGCGTGTAAAACGAACGAGCGGGCAACTAACAACGAGGATAATAAATGGCCCGCCGCTGACACCTCGTTCTTAATCCAGCTCGGATTAACGAAAACAATGAAAATGACAAAGCAATCTGAAAATATACTCGAGTATCGAGCAACGTGAATAACACTCGTCGTGCCGCTACCGGAATGAAAATATATTTTTCATACGCGGCTCGTGAAAAGAGAAAAACGGGACAAATTAAACTGACCTCGTTGTATTTTACCCTTCGAAATGCATAAATATCCAAGTAGGTAGGTACGCGGAGTATTTTTTTGCTCACTTTGCTGCGTTCGTTCCCGAGGGAATGCGAAAGTGGTGGAGGAAACATTCCGCGTTTGCCTCGATACGCATTTGAACGCGTAACACTAGACTCTGATAAATCAGCGCGTACATCCATCGATGTTCGAAATAATTGGGCACGACGAAGTGTTCGGATATTCGATCGATGAGCGAAATATTTGTGCCGAATTCCACGGTAAAACGCGCGTCCGCGCGGGATTTTGATATCGTTTGCTCTGATCTCTCTCGGATGTCGAATTTAATCATTGAAACTGCGCATACGGACGCTGCGGGTAGATTTTCGTTATAATTCTCGAGCCGTGGCCGATGAACAAGCGGGATAACCGCGCCGTTAATTGCACTGAAATGACCAAGATACAACAATTACAAAAGCGGCGGTAATTGCAGACGTAGCTACTCGAAAGTTTGACAGAGATCTCGGCGAACTTCGCGTAACAATACAAAGTCTTTCTCCCTTTCGCAAGAGAATGCTTGCAGCGAGCAAATATTTCTTAGAAGAAGATCAAACGGAACTCTCGAGGTAAACGAACGAAGGAGACTAAACGCGACTGTTACGGAAGCTCGGAGATGAAAAATAGATGCAAAAGCTCGAACGAAATCCGAAACACGGTCTCGGCGCGTTTCGTTTCTCGGGGTAACATTATCGCGCTTAATGGGACGAGGCAGCCGAAGGGGGTGTCGTTTGCATAGCGAATACACTTTAAGGAGAACAGTTGCGAATAAGAAAGCTCCGTCTCCGTCCACGCTTATTTCGAACGGATCACACCGCGGCGCGATGTAATCGCGCGCGGTTTCGTCGAAGGCTTCGCGAACATCGCCTATCTGTCGAGGTCGACCGATAATGAAATATTACGACGAGGTGAGAACCGACGCCGATGGCGAGGAAACGGAAGCCGAGGTAAACTCGTCCAACACGCATCGCCGAGTATCGGAAGTCGATCGAAAATAAAAGGGACGTTGATTCGTCTCGACAACCCGACGAGCATCGATGCACCGGGAACATATCGCGTTTCTCACGGCAAATGCTCCTTCCTTTTACCATCCGCTCTCATCGTAATCGAATTTCCGGTCGTTCCACTGCACCGGCTACAAAATACGGTTCCGACCAGCGAGTGTTTTCAAACGTAATTCGATCGATCTCTGCCAACAAACGATTTTTCTTCCGACCTTTCTCAAGAAATAACTCTCGCTATTCGCGAGGTAGCTACCAAACATCGTTCCTTTGCTCTCCTTCGAAAATATTCCCGATAATTTATTCTGATATTCTGATTGTCGCGCGTCTAGGTCGAAGAAAAATCATTTCAAGGTCACGATACCCTATTTCTTTGCATTTGTTTAAACACCAGCTAGAACGTGTTGATAAAAACATGTTCCTATTTAAAAAACCAGTAGTGACCTTGAGAACGCAGATAGTATGCCCTATGTGATAAAAATGAATCGTTCACCACTTTATCAACCCTTCGAAATCAATCGCCCTACCTTCTCACATTTTTTTCGTTACTCTGCAGGCAACGGAGATATTTGAAGTGGTCATGTTAAATGGTCCAGCCTGTATACTCGACGATCTTTCCCGAATCCGATACAATCGAGATTAATTCATTGATTCGTCGATTTTATGTGATACGGTTCGTGAATTTTCGGATGTATCTGACTGTAAAATTTGATGATGTCGTGCGAGGATTGTTGGAACTTGGGCCGAGGTGAGAAATGGCACCTGATCGAAAGGCAAATTTGTACGTTTCAGCATTACTCGCGGAACGACGAGCAAATCGAGTCGCAAAATTCTATGGAAAGCTATCCGAGGCGCCGGAGAGGATAAGATACAAAGCGGTGGCGTGAATTCCGATACGGAGTGCACCGAAGAGAGGAGAAAATCTTCCAGGTCGCCTGGGGATCCGATTAGGTGGAAGAGAACGAGAAGTAACTCCGCGCGTCTCGCATCGTCTCGTCGCAATTACTCGCATCGGTATCGAGAAAAGTAAGAAAAAAAAAGAAGCAGAAAAAAGAATCCATTTCATCGGAGGGCAAGCGAACAGCGCGCGCGACGTGGCGGTGGAAGACTTGTAAAAAATGAACGAATGAAAAGCTAAAAATAGGGCGTGAAGCCCGAAAAAGCCCTCGCCGCGAGAATAACAGCAATTTCTTGCCTCTGGCCAATCCTTGGAATTTTTTCCAACTAGATTTCCCTCGACGACCGCTCGCGGCCAAACTGCGACGAACAGCTGGTAAAATCTGCACGTTTACGACGACTGTTATTGTTATCACGACGATCGTCATTTCCTCTGCCGGCCAACATTTTCGAAAGCTCGTCTCGCGATCTCATTCGACGTTCGATCCGAATTCACCCGACAAAATCCGCAGCCTCGTCAACGATGCCATCGCGGCTGTTCGTCCATCTCGTTCTTCATTTTCACCTCGTTTTTCCACCTACGCCGTACATTTTTGATCAACCGGAGGAAAACCGTTGGAATCCCCTGCTCCCCGCGGCGTGAGCACGACGAGGCGCGGTTTGGTCCACTTCTGCCGAAAAAAGCTCTCGTATTCGAGTTTTCTTATTACAAAAAAGGTCACAAACCAGCAACTTCGATCGCTTGCTTTGGTGGGTATATTTTTTGTCATCCATTATTTTCACCTCCGTTGTCATTTTTATTTTTTTCCCAAAACACCTCCGCGGGGGTGCGCGTGCCAATTTTGGCCCGCGAATGTTTCCTTGGCGATGGAAACGTGTTTAGTTTATTATTCGACCTTCGTTCCGCGTATAAGCTGGCGCCCAACCGAATCCTCAGACGGCATTGAAACGCGTGAAATGAAATATAGCAGCAGCGCGAGGTCAGGACTGAAATATTATATTTTCATTTTAATCCATTCCGCCGTCACGTGACGACGATTCCACGTGAGTCGCGCGCGGCAGCGTGATATACGTATAATGTATTACATCTAAACGACGATATGCCTGGGAGAACGCGCGCTTAGGCGGCTGTTTGTTCGCGGTTGTATTGTTTGTGGAAGCCAAGAGACATTATTCACCGCGTTGATGCGTCCGTTTCTCCGTGAATAATTGAGCTTTCGTTTGAAATAAAGAGTCGCGAGACGCAGGATCGCGCCTCGTAAAGGGAGTTCGCGACGCGAGTTTTTATAAATATTAACCACGACGAAGATTCATTCGCGATGATTTCTCCGCTGGGCGCGAACGGCTGTCGCCAAGTTACTCGGAGAAACTAACTCGACGAGCCTTCGAGCCGTTTTCCAGACAGTCGGACTTGAAATTATACTTTGTTCGTGGGTATAGCCACGAGAGTTCCTCCTCGATCCCCGCGGGATCCGCAACTTCCGGTGCCAAAAATAAAATAAAAACGAACGAGAATTCTCGTAGAAACGTAACAATCACAACCACGACGATGACGAGCAGGCTTCGTATACCTACTGGTTTCATTCGACACGCGGCACCAAAAAATCCGGAAGAGAACGAACGATAAATCACTCTGTGTCCGGCGAGGGATGATCTCTGGGCGATCTTTCGCCAGATCTTACCGCAACGGTTGTCCTCCGATTCTTTATAACTCCCAAAACCACCTCGCGACGTACCGAGAACTCGACTTTCGGTGTTGACGACTCGAAGCTGCACGCTGAACAGGTATGGTTCCATCGAAAGCTTCACCGACGAGGAACGAAGGCGAATAAATATTCTACAGGGTAGCGAATGCCCGAAATTTTGGGGAGGTTCTTTGAAATAAAATTAATAAATGAATAAAAATATAAATAACGTACTAAAAAATGTGCAATTTTTAAATTATCAACTCTCGTTTATTTAACAAAAAATTTTTTTTTCATCTTTGTCAGAGAATGGTTAGATTCTGGAGCGGGGTTACATCGCGGAGAAACGCGGACCGAGAAGTATTCGCGTGGTTTCGCGTAATAAAATCCCCGGAATTCGCGGCTCTGTGCGGAAGCAGTTTGCGAGCCGATCGTTCATAGTCGGCGTGGGTATTGGCTAATCAAGGGCGACCTTCGAGTAAAGCTTTTTCGGGTCCTCTTTTTACCTCCGATCGTCTGGGTTCAACCGACGGACATCGCCGATGTCCAATAAATGTATAATAATTATTTGGTTGACGGAAAGAGGTATAAAACAATATAATCGGGACAAAGTTTCCGAAGTTCTCTTGCGAGTGCGAACGGGAATAAAGAATAGAAAAGAGCAGTGGGATCCGCGATAAAATTGGCGGAAAATTGTAGGGCCCCGCGTGATCGGTCGGCGCGTGACGTGGCACGAACATACAATGGGACGAAATTGCATGGAATTACGTTGAGACATGTTTCGTCGTGGCGATATCTACGACCGGAATTTTATTGCTGCTTCGAGTAGCGAGTTACGGCGATACAATGACCATAATTTCGCCGCGATCCGTCGGCAAACAGTAGCGCAACGTTGCGGAGAGAAATTGCGGCGGAAACGTTTATCACTACCCGCGTTTGCAACGCCGAACCGTTGCATATTTTCTCATCCGTGGAACGTGCCGAAAACACGCCCAATTTTGTTTCCCTATCGCAAAACGCGATACATTGTTTCTCCTTTTTTTGCTGCTAAAACTTCGTCGCTCTTCTCATCGCGCTCGAAAAATTTCGCAGCGAGATACGTTCGTGCCCTTTTTTTTGGTTTTTTTCCCAATCGACTCATCCGGGTCGATCCATTCGCGCGAATAGTTTTGCAGCGCCGCTAATTCCCTTTGCGGCGATTCTCTATCGCGTTTGCCGTGGTACTTACACGGAGCGCGGAAAATCCGAGTGGAAATCTGAATCCCGGAGAAAAAACGGACGAATGTAAATGGGAGCGGAATGGAATCGTCGGAATGTGTCGCGAGGTGGGACCCGAAGATTATTACTATTCCACGCTTGACCAACGCGCTCGTCGAATGCATATCCGATAGGAGTCGGATGTTGCCGCGCGAGTTGACGCATAATAGTCGCGCGAATAGCGCGTAACAACGGACATACTGCGGCGGAGAGCTACTCGAATTCATTATGCAATCCTTAACTTTATGTCGCGACACGTTCGAAGTTAATTTCATTTGCATACACGCCGCGTCTCGTCCAAACAACGTGCCCCAACGATTCGACGGTCCAAAACCGCGCAGAGTTTCCACGGACCGACGATCACCGCCCGGATAATAACGTACGAGTAGGTATCGAATAACCATTTCCAATCAGTTCATCGCGGCTCGACGAAGCACGCCGAAATAATCAGCTCGTACATCCAGATCAAAATTACCTGCGTAAAAGCTCGTTTCACGGGCGGACGAATCGTCGCGGACCGAGAGAGTCGAAGCGAGCGAATCGTCGGGTTCTCGGGGGCGATGCAAAGAAACTTGGAAGAACTATCGCCGCGTGCTCTCCATCGCGTACGTCGTATGCCCAACAAAGCTCTGACGGAGGTCACTTCATCCATAACAGATTACTGAAACGCGACACACGAGTCCATTCTCGTTAAAAATTCACGCACAGGCTACGGTGTATTGCGGCAGTCATCTCTGAAAGTAAAGCGGAATGCGCTACTTCTGACGTACGTGGCTCGGACTTTCATCGCAAGCAGTAAAACATACATACGGGTAGATCGAAACGTCTTTGGGATGCGAATGATAAATAGAAGAACAAACGAAACGCAGAACATTGGAAAGTGGAAATCCGTTCGCCGAGGCCATCGCTCGGTGTATGGTAGGCATGCATGCAGTTCTATCGATCTTTATACCTCCTGCGAATAATTGATAATGCAAGGCGACGTGGTGGAACGCGGTGCAAAGCTCCGCGCGGAGAGGAGATCGCGCCAGCCGATATGATAGTAAACGGCCAATTGCGAATACTTCCGACTGCAAACGTGACCAGTTGCCAGACGATTAGCGAATTGCGTAGATCTGAAGGGCGTGGGTGAGAGAGTAGAAGAATAATTCCCTACGATGCTCGGTAGATAGACAAGGGAAACGCGGGGCTCGCGTTGCTAGGTGATCAGCGATGTTTTCGACGTGCTTCTTTCCCCCATCAACGACCCTTACCAGCCTATTTATTTTATTCGACTTCTGTCTGTTTTTGCTCCATAAAGTCGCGAGAAAACTGTTCATGCTCGAAACGTCGAGACTTGAAATCACCGACGAGGCATAAGAACTCCGCGGGGGAATCATTCCTCGCGAACTTTTCACGGCATCGAATAGAAATAAGGAGAAAAGGATCGGAATCACGGCTGAAAATTCGCGGGGAAGCTGGAGATGCGGGTAAAAAATATGCGTAGGGGTAGTAAGGTTGACATAGACGATATCGATGGAAAAGTGTGGCGGTTGTGGTAGGAAATTTCGAGGATAACGATTATGGAAAACCAGAAAGGAACCGCGAATTTTTCAACATTCGGAAGGTGCGCAACAAACAAGAGTTTTTACTGGGGAACGTAAATTTCGATTGTTTCTCGCTGGGAAACGATTTGAGGAAAAAAATCCAATTCAGAGAAAATTGCGAGACGTTGGACGTTGATCGAATGTAATTTTGGGCGAAAATATCGCGAACGAGAAAAGTATATTTTTCGTTGGGGCGGAATTGATAGGATGGAAGTCGTTCGGAGGCGAGATATTTGCGCATGGTTGTAAGACCGAAGGTTGGTTCGGCCAATTGCCTCGCGAATGCGCTCTTCTTTTCTTTGATATACGTACGTGCATATGAAAACACGCGGAGGCCACTGAGAGCCGTTCTCTTTGTTCGGGCCAACGTGACGCGTCGAAGAAAAACACGGAAATCTCCCGCAAACGAGAGCGACGAATCCGTGATGCGGCGTCCGGTTACCAAACTGCGCGCTCCTCTTCGACCGAACATGCGATGTTGATTGAAAAAAAAAGTTTGCGCGCAAAAAAATTTAATTAAAAAACACGTCTGTGCTGGCTGCCAGCTACCCATCGACTTTTTCCCCTGCCGTGTTTTTTTCTTCTTTCTTTTTCATATTTTCATCCCGCGGTGCGCGCGGCCAGCTTTACTAGCCTCCGCATCGTTATCCGGCGGTTCGGTTTGTATCGACGCGTGGAAACGGTCGACCGTCATCGGGGAATTTCGCCACCATTTGTCATTATCGTACTCTACGTCCGCTATCGAGATCCTCTCTTCTAGACTCACCCCCGAGGGACCACGTTACCGATTATCACTTGCGCACATCCCCCTCGCCGCTCGCGCCATCAATTTTTCCCAGTTCTTACGCTACCGATTTTTCAAATTCCGGTAACCACATCACGATTCGCCATCTCGACGCCACTTTTTCTGCGAGCTTTCCTTCTCCTCCTTTTTTCCGTTCGAGCATCTCGCCACGCCGTCGGAAAACGCGCGAGAGAGACTCGCTCTCGAAAATGTCAACGGTCAATCAAGCTCCGCGTTATCTCGCGCGAAAGTTTTCACCGAATGCTTTTTAAATACCCCGATATCGCAACGACCATTAACGCCGGACTGAAATTATTCACGCGGCCCCAGCGTCGACGGCCAGAGATAAAAAAGCGCGGAGGAAATGAAAAAATGGACGGAAATGGCGGAAAGTCGGATAGAGGACGATGCTGCGCGACTCTCGCGATCCGGAATTGCCTGTGCTATGCTGGAACGATCACTTCGTCGCGTCGTACGTCGTAACGAGTATTCGCGTCGATCCTCTATGTCTGGCCGGAACGACGGCGACACAACAACAACAGCAACAATAACAACAATCGCATCGACCCATTCCACCGTGTTTTCTTACCCGAACGGAAATTAATTTTTATCGATTTCACGGCCACAACGAGCGTATCATTCGGTTATCTTTTTTTGGGTCACGAAGCATAGGGCTTCGAGATTTAAATCGTAGTTGTGCTTCGTCGAATGGAATTTCTCTTTCGTATATGGAATCTAGAATAAAGTCTGCTTTTTCTCTTCGGCGAAGAGACTCTCCGCTTTCTATAAACTTTCCACTTTATTCCACGCCTAGCAATTCGATTTGCACGGATACGAATATATAGAAATTCCTCGTCGTTCATTTCTGGAAATGTCTGATTGGTAAAATACCTGGGATTCGGAATTCTCGAACTGAGCTGCAAGTTCTTGAATTTTTAGAGCTATGGATGGCAAATTTGTCGGGTTTTCTGTCGGATGAAGATGAAATGTTGGGATAGAATTTGGCATCGTTTTATTCTCGGTGCTAGACGATCACGCCGAGATTTTCTTCGGCTGCCAATTCTGCTCCTGCTCTTCGCTCTTGTCGGATGACTCCTCGACGCTCGTTTTACTTTTGGCATGATCATCCAACGACGCCGAGGCCACGCGCACCGGAGAGCTCACGACGAACGACTCGCGTCGATATTTCTCACCTGCGAAAAAAAAAAAATATATAGAGAGCCGTAACGCGAACGATGAAGGGGAAAATCGTAGGGTAATCGCGAATGATCGTTTTCGAGCGTTTGGAGCAAATATTCGTCAAACTCTCGAGGAGACGACGCGAAACCGAAAGACGTTACGTGACCAACGGATCAGCGAAGATGCAGGAATAAACAACGCTACGACAAAGATAACAATGGCATCCAATTACCGTTCGTAAATGAAACGGCTGCCGAGTTGTCTCCCGAAATTGCGGAGATATCGTTCGATGGGAACGCTGGGATTTCAGGAATCCCCGACATTTGCATCCCTCGAATTTCGAACGCCGTGGCCGAACGGCTTCCGGATGGTAAAGACCCTCCGCGACTCGTTTTCCAGGAAATTTGCCGGCTCCTACTATTTTCCCGAAATTCTCTGTTCCTGTACGGAAAATTCATTTGAAATTTTCCGACAAATACCTCCGCCGCATCCGACGCCAATCTCAAACGTGGATTTTTTCCTCCTTCCGTCGACTCGAGCTTTCGACAATAGCGTTGAGATGGATTTCCGCGTCGAACGAACGTGAGAACGACGACAAAGAGCGACGCTCGTGGGGAGGAATGAAAAATCGTATCCTTCGTTTGAAAAAAAGGGGGAAAAAACAGGAGAGAAGTGGTTTTCACCTTCGTCGGAATCAATTCGAGCCGATGCAGCCGCAGCGCGGTACAATTAAAAGGGAAACGAAAAGGAAGCTTGCGCCTAGAGAGTCGTTGTAGTAGTATAGGTAGGCGCGTTCGTGAAGCAAAATTCTACCCTGACACGCGAAAGCAAATACTTATCCCGAGCGCTTTGCGGCCGAAGCACCGCGAGCACCGTGGCTCCGTTCCAAACTGGCTTTATTATTTATGTTACCTAGCTTAAAGGCTCACTCAGCGAAATACTCGCGTGGGTGCGTTCACGCGTGCATCGAGGGCCTCGTTTCAAAGTGGAGATGAAAGACATCGCTCCGCCCTTTGTTCTTTCCCGCCAGCTAAATTTTTCTGCACCCGCGTATTACGCCGAACGATTATCAAACGTTTCGTTTCACTGCGCTCTCGTCTCGCGTATCATCGGCATTAGTCGCGACAGATTTGCAAACGAGTCGTTCGACGAAAAATAATGGTTCCAATGATTTTTTTTCAACCTTTCTTGTTCCGCTGCTCCTTGGCTCATTTGATATTCGCGGAGGGAAGAAAAAAAAACGGACGCGATGGTTCCAGTGTATCCCGCGTGGTAAGGATTTACGACGAGAAGTTTGTATTGGAAAGAAAGTCTCGCTAGCGTCACTCGCGGTTGGAATTTTGCCAATGCGATGATTCATTCTCGAGAGTTTCGCTGCAGTTTCCGGATCGTAATAACAACTTATTTGGAAGATACGGTAGCTGGGGTAGGCGACCGGTGAGCGCGGCGCTGGAAATGAATTTGGCCCAGCGGTAGGCGGAATAACATTGCGAATCGAGAACAGCAACGTGAATCAAGATGAGATTAGGCAGAGAGACGGCAAAAGAGCGGTGGACCGCGCGATATTACCTCGCAACTGTTTCGCCGATGGAGTATTCAGACTCTTTCGAAAAATTGCACAACCTCGCATCCAGGCCGACGATATTGCCGCAAGCTCTAACGGCCACCTCGTAAGCTTCGCCAGCTAGAACAATAACGCGCAGCTTTGTCATTTCTGGAAAAAGAACAACCAGTCTTCGTGAAATATGACACGCGGCGTGCATATTGTTCGCGATCCGAGGAACATTTTCTTCGCCCGCGTATCAGAGATGTTTCATCGCGTCTAGCCAAAGCGCGTACCTCGTAGCATTCTGCTCCTCCATTTTGTCCACGAATCCACGCGTCATGAACATCGCGACTGATTTCGTTAGTTCTCGGATATTGAAGTTCTTTATCGCGCGTTTTACACGCCAGGGACTCGGCGAACGAGAGCTAATTCAAATTCAGTCGTTTGATAGATCGTACATCGCGAAATACGTATCCCTCTCTATATATCGCGATTGTGACTTCGTTCCGACGATACCTCTCGTTTTGTCCTCGTTGTTTTTTCATGGATTGGTCGAAAGGCATGGATTTGTCCGCGTGGTACGCAAGTTTGTGCTCCTGGAAAGCGACCCTGACCATTCGTGCCTATATCACGTCAGCTTCCTCCGTATAATATCTCGGAGCACGGAATGCTGGCCACGTTTTCGCGATACGATATCGCGCAAGGAACTTTTACGATTGGTTTCGATAGAGCAACGCTATCGGATAGTTCTTTCAGTCCGAGAGTATAGCTCACCCGTTCCGACGGAGAAAAAAAATCACTCCCACCGTCCGGGATATAGAAATGGAAAAGCTCGTAGCTCTGCAGAATGGATTTGGAGTTTCGCAAACGCTGAAGGGGAAACATCGGTCTATCGAGGTTGAAGTTCCCATTCGAAACTCACCCATCGGTCCAAAGTCGTTGTTCGATAAGTCCAGAACGAGGGATGTACATTTCAAATAACCGGATGCGATGCACTCTGCCATTCCGATTCCAGATGCAGTGGTCAAACCGCATCCGCTCACGTTTAACCGCTCCAATCCAGCGTAGCGTAGCAACACTAAACCAGCGCGAAATTTGCTGTTCAATTGCCGTTTTCGAAAAGGGGACTCGCGTCGTTCGTAACAATTTCGAAAATTCACTCGCGATCGCTGCGGTACCGTTTTTTTTCTTTATCGCGCGCTGAATCTCTCTCGCGCGCCCGAAAACCTTTCAACGAAATTTCATTGCCCACCGAGAAAACGATACTCGAAGATTAGCATACTTATCGTTTCTGGAATTTTACCCACGAGAACAAATGTGAGCACCGCCTTCGTCCGACAACGGATTCAAGCGCAGATTCAAGTCAGTCAGCGCTGCGGAACCTTCTCGCAAAAGACCGTGGACCAGTCCTTGAACACCGGAAGGACCGATGTAATTGTTCGCCACGTGCAAGATCTTCAAACGATTGGCCAACGTCAAGTATTCGCCGATAGCTCGTGCCCCAAGGTCACCGAGCTTGCAGTGCGACAGGTCAAGTTCGAGGAGCTGTCGAGCATCGCAGCAGGGAAAAAAACCAAAGCTCAATGAACTGCAAAGATGTGAAATCAGCAGCATCGATACCGGCTATGAAAAAGCAGCCGGCTCTTTGTTAATTACCGTTTCGTTCGTCGCTATTCCTTGCAATAATCCTGCGGCTCGACGATGATCGAGGTTGCTCCTCGTCAGGCGAAACGTCTGTAGCTTCTCGCATTGTTCGATGGCTCGTCCGAGATTTTTGCTATCCTCGACCGAGAATCTGCGAAACGTCGATGAGAAAGGCGAGAAACGCGACGCGACCGGTGGATCGTTGAAAATCGAACTTACTTGAAGTCGCGCCAGTCGAAACCGTCGTTCATGTATATCATGCCGAAATTCAGATGCAATTCCGTGAGGTTCGGAAGACGGGGTAAAATTTTGTCGAACGGTACGTGATGCACGACGTCCTCGTCGACGTTACAACGATCGTCCTCGTCCTCGCCTGACCATTCGAAGGAGGGCCTGAAATCATATCACATCTTCACCCGGCAATTATCTCGGAAGCCGCGAATCGTCGAAGTGAAGAGAAAGCGAATCGAATTAGGAGGCAAGAATCCTTCTATCGAGATTGGATTCTCCGCTGTAATTATTTTCACGTAATATGAAAATGCTCTTATCGTAAAACGGTGGAAGAACGAAGCCGTATTGACCTTCTTTTCGGAAGAGCTATCAGAAAGAGCTTTAGAGTCTACCAATTTATAACGTGGCCACGTCTTTCTTCACCGCGACCTTTCAACTTCGTCGGTGATACCTCTATTTTCAGGTACTACGGCTTGGCTCGATATGAAAGCGTGAAAATTTTATCTCCTCGTCTCTTCTCCGGCTCTTTTTTCTTCTAGAAATAGTTGCGAAATTACATTTCCAACCCGGACACTTTATTCTCATTTCACGTAAAACATCGCGCATTTTCGATTCCAATCTCCTGCGGTGGCGCAGGAATTCGAATTGGGCATTTTTAATCGAGGCGCTCGAATCGAAGAAGAAACCAACACGAACGTGTACCTGTGACCACGAGTGGTATGGAAATAACAAGATACGACGCGGCGAAGAATCGCCAGCTCGATATCCGTTACGATCATTGAATAGGGGTGATACTCGAGGGGTGATTCTTCGACAAGGTGTTTGCATAGACAGACCGTTCCGTCAACAACGCGAGTGGGATTACGTTTTTCGCCCAGCAATCCATATACCGCGGACCAACTGTAGTACGTCCATGGTAAATATCTACGCGCGAATCGCATGGAAAAGTATATCGCGAATGAAATTCCAACACCCGCGGGGAACGCGTTCGAAGATTTGCATTAGAACGACCTCGGTGTCGGTCGATGGGGGGAGATAGTTTGCGAGGGAAACGACTTTCGTCATTGTTGCGGTTGAACTTACTTCGTAGGGATCAGCGAGCGGAGTCTGAGGGTGTAAACGTAGTTTTTGCAAAGTTCTATCAGGTCGCTGGGTGATGCCTCTTGCTGTTGGAAATACGAGGCCTCGACTCGTTCCAAATGTTCGGCCAGATGTCGTTCGACGTACAATCGTCGCCACGAATTTCCATGCTCGTACGGATAGTTGTATTCCCACCTGAAAATACTTTCGGTTGAAACGAGAGACCCGATCAAGCTTGGATCAAAGGGATATTAGCTATCCCACGGCATGAAATTGGGAGAACCCGCTCTTTACATGCTGTTAACCGGGTATAGCGATATTCTCGCGAAACTGCGAAGGCTATCCATACTCAACGTATTCGCTAACCGAATTTTAATTCGGAAAGAATAAACGTCTCCAAAAACTGTGACTGTATTTTCTGCTATTCCACGTTATATCACAGCGGTGAATGAACTGAAGGAAATGAGAGACGATCCTGTATCGGCGAGTTCTTATATTCCTCGACAGCGCAGCACCGCCAAGTCGCGTTGGTACGTGACGATGGAAAATCCATCCTCGAAGATGTTGCCGCGAGCGGAATTCAAATATTGCAAGATACAAAAACCGATATTGAAAGCGTTGAAGTTACCCGACGAAACGGTATTATGTCCATGTGCGTTACACGAACAATACCTGTCCTGCGCGGCACGCTTCCAAAATATTTCGTCCGGGATTTTTTTGATAGTCAATTCGAAGGGCAGATTCGTTGGCAACATTTCCAGGACCATGTCACGATCGACGGGAGTTGGTAACGTGTCTAAAATGGGATTCCGTTCCCATTGTTGTACCAAGACACGTACGGCAAGGAATTTTAAATCGGGAATGATCCCGTCGTCCCAAGTCTCATCCTCGGACCGTAAAGATCTGTCTTGTTGGTACGGAAGTGAAAGTGTGCGCAGCGAGCATCTGTAAGGGAATAAATAGGATAGATCAGTACGTCTTCTTGGTCCCAAAACTGTCCGCAAAATGAACTTCGAATCCAGTTGCGCGCGAGCGGTGCAAGTAGAACAAATCGTTTGAAACTTGAAAAATAAAGAAATTCGTTCCGAAAATTGCTACGACGTCAATTGGAATATTTGTAATAGAATATGGAATATTTTCCGCTCTCGTATTCACCCAGCCGTCGAGCAAGCTCTGTAATCACGAAGGTCCCTCCTTTCCACTCCGTGCTCGACAAAAACTGCGCTGTTTGCTCAACGACCCTCGGCGGTCGGTTTGGGTTGAAAAATTGTATAATTACCTGTACGCCTCGAAGACATTTCGACTGACGGTGTGCGGTATTCGCATGTCGCGTTGCCTCGAACCTGCAAAGCAAAGAAACTTCAATTTGTTTCTTTCTCCCCTTCCCTTGGCTCGATGCATTCGAATGCCCCTATTCGACGGTCGGGTTTAATTATCGTAAAACGGATCGATGAAATTTTACAATTCTCATATCGCGATGCACGTTTTGATCGCGTGCGGCGAGTTGCGAGTATCTCGCGTAGTTAAACACTGTAAAAAGTAGCAGAATTCCAGTTGGCAAAGTGACTCAACCACGACGACGAAACTTCGTTTTCTTCCACGTTTGTTTCATTTTTACTGTCGGAATAAAAAACCACACCGGTTCGCAGCGACGTCTCTTGGCGATAAAAGATACGACAAAAGTTTGTACGCGTTATAACGAATCCTCGCACGCGCGATACCTACCCGCGAGATCGCATTCCAACGTAAAAAACTTGCATAAATAGCTTCAGAAAAATAGATGAATTAAAAGAATTCGTACGGATTCTATTTTCGGATGGAGAATCGTTCGGGAGATGCAATTAAGTTTGTCCTCGTAATTATCACGTTTGCATTTCATTTGATTCCAGGAATGTCCCGAAGGGGTGGTTCACGAGGATTCCTTCAAGGACATCTACGCCAAGTTTTTCCCTCACGGCAGTAAGTTTGTAACGCGAAAATTAGAGGGGGCGAAGAAAACGGAGCTCGAGACGTCTGATTACGTAATTAGCTAATTAACCGTCCTTAAACCACTTGCAGACTCCAGCCTCTACGCTCACTACGTCTTCAAGGCTTTCGACGTCAACTGCAACGGAGCCATAAGCTTCAGGGTACGTAACTTTCAAACGAAACTGACTGCACTTTCTCGCGCCAGGCTCGTTCGAGAAGAGGAAGGAAAAACCGTTCTACCACCTCGTCATCGTCCCCATCACGCGGCCGATTTACTCTCCGCGTCCCCTCTTCGTCCGTTCTCTCGACGTCGAGTGTGTAGTTTGCGACTACTGATGAATGTATCGATTTGGGTATCTTGACTCGCTTACAAATGATCGACACACGGCGTTCAATGCGAGACGGTTTATCAGTCTCGCGGTAATGCGGGCTCGAGGTGGTATACTCGTGCATCCCCGATTCGCGATGGTTTGCCTGCCGGGGCAGAGCTTTTTTACCCCTCCGCACAAATATCTTTGGCGCTAGCTCTCCATTCACCTGTCAGTCCACCGCGCAGTCAGAATTCTTACCGCGCGTGACTCGCGTAAATGTGATTATTCGACCGAATGCTACGTTGTCCCCAAATTCTACGAAGCTTGCGAGCCTGGCGAAAGTTGGACGAGCTGGAAAAGTGGCGCACGTAGCGTGACCACGTTACTCTCGGTGCATGCAACGAGGCAATGGCGTACATCGATCGACCAATATTCGAGATAATCGGACGTTGATGGACAGTACTTGCGCTCGGTAGCATGCATGCTTTTATTGGTAAGGCGAAGTTGTTCTCGAAAAACTGGTGGTGAGGCCAAATCGATTCGTACTTTGCGGAAAGTAAGGTGAATAAACGTTTCGCTCGGATCGTGCGAACAAACTACGACGAATGTTCTACGGGTATGAAAAATAAGTTTGTTTGCAAAAATCAGTTGACAGACGTCAGCCCTTCTCGTCGCGGGCCTTTAACGATGAAAAATACCCGATTGACGGATACGAGAGGAGAAAAATTGAATCAGATTATTTGTTTGGGCCAAAGAAAAGGGAATTGTTGTCGGGACGCGAGATATTATACAATATATCCGGAGTAAACGTGAAGGTTGCAAGGCGGAGCTCGTCGATTGATTTTCCGCGCGTATATTCGATGAACGTCGACGAGGAAATTTGGTTAATCGCTTCGCGAGAGGAGAAATAAATATCTTTCGTCGAAAGGGAATAGATCTAATTAAAAGATTGAGAGTCTCTGTCGGCAAGGGTGGGTGTACAGTATTAGGTTGGACCTATACGCATCGTTCGTGAGTAATTTAGCCCGTGGTAATCTCTTGATAAGAGAATCGATATTCATAGTTCGCGTTACGGGACTAGCGATTATCCACTTTAAATTCCGCATACCTGCAAATCTGGCGTATCGAATTCTCGCGAGATAACTTCGTTCGTTTGGAAACCGCGTCGAGCGCGTAGCTTTCCCGTTTTTATTATTTCGCGAGCTGGTAGCCTCCAATTTTCGCAATCCGACAATTCTCCATGCCAGATGTATGCAAATACGAGCTTCGCGTACCGTTCGTGTTGTCCATTTTTTTTTTCTACACCTCGATACTCGATTTCTGGTGCATTTCACGCCGTGGCTTTCTGAAATATAACGAGGTGGCTAACAGCAGTCGAGAACTCGTGCTCCCGTATCGATTCGCGGATTAGGCAACCAATTTCCGTTAGAGAGACGTTCGACAGCTCCGAGAGATCACTGATTTACAACGATAAGCCGCCGCTCCTCTGCATTCGTCTAGCCGAAATTAATTCGATACCTCGATCCTGCACCGCTGCTCTTGTAAATATTCTCCTATACGATACGACAGAGATTCGGTCGAAATGGAACGCGGAATTTTGTCCACAAATCTATCACAGGTCCATGAAAATTGACATTTGGAGACGAGGTATTGGTAAAGAAAAATAAAAAATATTGGGAGTAAATACATGAATGGTACGAAATTAAACACAAACATAAATATTTACTTAGGAATGTAAATCAAACGATAATAAACGTCGAACCGACGGAGGAAAGTTTTTCCCTCGATAGCTTCGAGCTTCGAACAAAGACGAACGTGTACAATACGTGGACTCGTTTCTGTGCAGGATCTCCTCGTCACGTTATCGACTCTCCTGAGAGGAAGTATCTACGAGAAACTGCGATGGACCTTCAAGCTCTACGACATCAACGGCGACGGGTGTATCACTCGTGGCGAACTCGGGGAAGTGGTAACAGCCGTTCACGAGCTCATGGGTCGTCGTCATCACGTAGACGAGGAAAGAACCGCCCGGGACCAGCTGGACCGAGTATTTCGAAAGTTGGACCTGAATCAAGACGGCGTGATCACCATCGAGGAGTTCATCGAGAGCTGTCTCAAGGTTCGCGAGGCAAATCGGTGTTGGAAAAACGAGCGATAATCGCAGCTGTGAAATTTGCTTTCCTCCTTGTTTCAGGACGAGGTGATCACGCGGTCCTTGGCGATGTTCGACTGTGCGCTTTGATCTCCGGCTCCCACGGCGGCCTCGACCGTGCAAGATCCTGCGACCCCCGCGACCCCACCGTCGACGACGACACCGTCGCAGTCGCCCACTCCGTCACCGCCGCGATATTCCCTGTTGCCCCCGATTCCACCCCTTCCGCCACCGCCGCCTCCGGGCTACACGGCCCAAGATCACGAGCTGTATCTACTCCTGGCGGCGCACTGGTGGGACCAACAAGACACACCTCTGTTCTGCTGAACAACTCAACCGCAAAGACGACCAATTTTCCAAAGGAGTCCCGACGCGGTTTTCGATAAAATCCCCAAATCAAATCTCCTCTCGCAGCCCGGGTGGGGTTTGCGAAGGGGCGAGAGGACGCGTGGAGACCCGAAGATTTTCGAACTCGCGATCAGCGACGATACCATCGTGGCAGCGAATTGTCCGGTCGAAAAGCGGCGCGGGAACAAAAAAATCGTAGCGAGACGAAGCGAGCGACGGACGGAAGTGATGAAATTTTTTCTCCCGGCAGAGAGATCCCGGTGAAATTACAGGACCCGTGGCCCACCGGTGCGGAGAACGCGCGATGCGAAAAGTATTAAAAAAAAAAATTGATTAACTGTAATTGTTATTAGCGTCGGTATATTATCATTATTCGCGTTCACGTGTTGTCCACCCGCCAAGGTCAATTCGTAGGTCTCTATCGAGGGGCCGAAATGCGCGTCCTCGTTACATCGTACGTTTGATTAGATGAAAGGAACGTTGTAATTAGAGTCTGACGCTTCGTACGAACACGCCGTCAGACCTCGTCGCCGCGAACGTGCGCGTGTGCGCGTGTGCCCGTGACTCCTCTGGGTGGTATTATTTTCGCAAATCTCTCGCACCGACCCAGCAGCTATGTCAACGGGGCATTTATCGATTCGTCTCCTCCCACGCGTTGTCGTACATCCCTCGTGCATCGTTGCATGCTCGCAAGCTCGAACCCGACGGGTGATCCGCGCGTTCTGGATCCGGCGTCGAACGAAACCCAAAAATTTGTAGAAACAATCAAGCAATATCTTAATTATAACTGTTACGAATGTTGAGCTGGATGAATGTGATGGATGATGAGATGAATTTTTTTCTGTCAAGAGGATCGCAAATATTTCTCACGAACTCGCGGCGATTGCAGAAGTATGAAACTTCCGCGATCCTATCCCCAACTCTCTCCGTTGGCTTCAATTTATTCACCCCGAGTCACGAGAAAAACAAATTCGTCAACGCTCGAAAATTGGCAAGCGTCGGCGAAGAGAAAATAACGCGGAGGCACGACGTAATCGGTCGGGTGAAACGAGGGAGACTAGGAAAAAAACAAAAGACTATTTAGAAAACGAAAAGAAAAAAAAAACGCTAACCAAAAATCAGACAAGAGGCTGTGAATTTAAGATCGTCCAGAACCAATGGCTTCGAGCGAACGATTGTGGACCTTCTTTTTAGACCTGCGAACAGTCGAAAAGAACGAGAAAACCCGGAGAACGGTAACTTTCGAATTTACGAAGAGAAAAAACAGCACGTAAGTTAAGATAACACTCGAGCTAACAAATCTTCCAGGTGCACCGTGCGTCGAGCAGTTCAATTATCACGATAATACGAGAAATAAAGAGGGGGAAAAAATAAAAATAATATTAACAACAGCGGCAGGTGAACGATATTAGTCGTGATAGTTTTAAAAAAACGTAGAAAACGAGAAACAATGAAAATTTATTACGATTTTAAATAACTGTTGAATTTTAGGAACTTATCGCGTATCTAATTAGATTCGTTTATATTTTTCCCTCCGTTCAAACGATCGAGCGCATCCAAACGTCTGTAAACGTGGAACCACGCGGAAGTCGCGTTGCTCTCGACTGTAATTCGCTATCGTCGCGTAATCGGTTTCGCGATAGGCGCTCGTGCGCGATCAGGCATTCCGATTCAACGGATTCCTGCTCGTACGTGGTAACGTAGAAATTCTCGCCGCTTTGCGGACGTATGCGTGCTGAAACGGCGTAGAAACGACGCTGCGAAGCATAAACTTTGCAGAACGCGTTCGTAGACGAAGAATGTGATTAGATAATACGATAATAGAATTACGAAAAAACAGTAGAAGCGAGATGCGGCGTATCAGTTTGGTTTTAAGCGAGAAGAGTGAACAGAATTGTTCGTTAGAGGTAAATAAGAGGTAAATTCTTGTAGACAATTTGTTAAGGTCGTACGCTTCGTTACTCGCGTGAAGATAAAAACTATACAAAAATGCGAGACGATAAAGGAAGGTGCGAAAAAAAAACTGACAAATCAAAAATGTTTCCGACGATGGGAAAAGTCTTTTTCTACCATTTCCAATATCCGGTGCGATACGAGGTGACGTGACTCGCGGCCAAGTCTCGCGCGATATCGCCTTCCCTTTGACTATGATTTAAAATCGTTCGATGCTGCGTTTAAATGGAAACTTGCCAAACGGCATTGTTACTCGTAGATACTTAGATTCTGCATCGCGTCGATGCCATTTGTCACAGCGTTAGTATACTTACGCGGCCGGATCCTTCCGTGCCGCATAATCATCCGGGCGAAAATCAGGCCATGCTGGTCACGATTTCGTTGCGTCATTTGTTCGAAATCCGCGCCAAAATAGTAAAAAAAACCGTTGGAACGACGTCAGACTTTGCATTTTTCTCCGCGACATACTTTGGTTCACCTCTCAAGCTAACGCGTCGCGCTGGAAATATGGCTCCGGTATTTTTTATTCATTTTTTGGTATGGCGACGCGAAATATTTCGATATGGTTCGCTGGAATACGACGAACAATGAAATCGTGCGAGACTTCGACAGGCCGATTTCCGCTGCCGCAGACGAGCATCTTCCGCGGGGCGCGCTCGCGATGAACGAATGAAATGGAAACACGCGAGCCCGATATTTCTTTCTTTCTACTTCTTCTGCGAAATAAATCCGTGGAACGATTAATTATTTTTTCTCTTTCTCATTCTCGTTTGTCTTTTGTTTCGCGCGAGCTGGCCACCGGCTATACGTCATCGCGAGTTGGTATTATCTGAGGAACGATGAATACAATACCCGAGCATTGTTGCACCCTCAACAATAAATTGATGACCCAGTTCGGCGAGTTTCGCTCGCTACCAACGCGATCGTATCTGCAATTATATTTCGAGATATCTCTGCGATTTCATTCCATTCGTACCTCGGCGAGCCTCGAGTACGACGTCTACTCTGTTCCTAAGCCTCCGTCTTCGAAAATATCACCGAGCCTTCGATTTTGTTCCATCGACCTTTCGCGAAACCGGGGAACAGCGCGGCATTCAAATCCGCGATGGCACCCGCGAGCCCCGTTGATCACTTTCACGTCCAACTCAAGAATCACACCCTCTATTACACGAAAAAATCAGCAATCACACCGATTTTGGATTCAGTCGGTTTCAATCCTCGCTGACGATGCAATTCTCGAACCATTCTAATTTTCAAATACTTATACGTAATTGTACTGGTCCAGAGTTTTGCTCTTTCCCGGTTTGGGTTCGTCGAATCGTAGTGAAAGGTCAGAAATTATTTAGGGGAGACCGGGGTAAAATGAGACTGCGGGATAAAATGGAACCCCTCGTGTTAGCGGACTGGTTTAATCAATTGTTCCATTTTGCCTCGCGTTCCGTTTTACCCCGCAGTATCATTTTTCCCCGTTCTCCGGGATACGATGTACCTATTTTACTTCCTATTATTTATGTCCGTTTTACACTGGCAAAATGACCTCTGACGAAAAAACTTCAGTAACGTTTTTATCACAAACTGTTCCTCAAATTAGATTGCTGCATGGTTTTTTTTCTATTTTCTTAATTTTTTTATAATTTGTCCAGACAATTTGATTTTGGATTGAAAGTGAAAGAAAATACGGGGGTAGTTTTTTCGAACTTGTTTTCGAATCCAATAGTCAATTTAGCGCTATCTACAGCATACGATCAGCACATGCTTCAAGGTTGTGCTAGCCTGCGATGATTTCTGACATTTTAGGACGATTCGACCAATCGCGATCGGATAGGACCAAGACTCTCGACAAGTGCAATGGTTTACAAGTATTGTAATTCGGCTGGGAATTGCATTGTCAGCGAGGTGAAAACCGAATGAATCCAAAATCGGTCAGTGTGCGACGTAATAATCTGACGTGTGATAACCTGCGAGTTGTCGATAGTGGTGCCCTTCCCGTGGGTTTCGTCGCCGTTATCGGGCACGTGTGACAGTCGATCGTTGAGTGAAAATCCAAGATGGCTGTTTCAACACGGATACTTTCCAACATCCACTTTCTTCATTGCTCTCGTACCTCCGCGTAACTTTATTTCGCACCTGTTCCCCGCGGAGAAAATAGACGTGATAGCAAAAAACGAGCGACCTTCGATCTACGAAGTTGGGAAAACGTTCGCGTCGTCGTCGCTAGGCAACCAAAACGACGGTGTGTCTGTAACGATTCTACGCCGCCCCGCAACTCGAAAAAATCACCGAAGAAGTGGAATTGTTCGAGAACCGGGGAAAAACAGTGAAATCTGTATCTGGATTTTCTTCATTTTCTCGCACGACGTTTTTAATTTCGAGATATCGAACGCGGGCGAACGAACTTCGCCGGGCTAAAGGGAGAGGAAGTGGAGAGGAGCGGAAAACCGTTCGTTCGTTTCCGGTGAAAGTGAAGTTTGGGGAAATGACGTGAAAATGGAAAAGATATTCGTTAACTATCCAGTCAATAACGCGACCTCTACCGCGACGGAAATTCGTGAAAATGTTGTCTATATTTTTTTACCAAAGATCTTTATCGAACTATACATTCTTCTCTCTCTCCCTCTCTTCCTCCTTGTCTCTTTCTCTCTCTCTCCCTCTTCATAGGTTGATCTGTCCTCGCATTGAGATGCCGGCGATAAGAATATCGATTCGACGAGAGTAACGCGCGTCATTTGCTAAATTGAACCTCGGATATTTTTTTTTATCGTCGACGACGAAACCTTACTCGATCATTTCGAACGAGATTGATCCGATAATCATCTACGATTCTAGAAAAAAAGAAAAAAGCAAGAAAAAAACGTAGGCAAGTTAGTTCGACGACGAGTCTGACGAAAGGATGAGGAGAAAGCGTAGATCGGCTGTAGCTGATTGTAAGCTGCAACTAGTCAATTCATCGATAAGTAATATTAGAAAATTCAACGATGAAATTAACGAAGTAAAAGAAGCGTTTAGACGGACCGCGAGGCAACAACGATCGTCACCGGCAACGATGAGAATCCATCGCCGTCGCGTTGAATCGTCGTCGGAATGAAAATAATCGCACGTCGCGTCGGAAGATCGATTCTCATCTCGACGTTTCGCTCGTGGGCGTAATCGTTGGGAAAAACGAACGAAATTGGCTTCGATTAGTCGTAGTTGGTGAGTTAGCAGCGAGTGTTGTTGTGAGAAACTGCCATCTCTGCCTGTAAATATCATGTACATTACGTACTAGAATGAAAATTTAACGACGAAATCATGTAATAATAACAATAACTAGCGGGTAATCATCCTCGATCTTGGGTACTTCAGAAACATTACCTAGAAGAACGTTTATTACTATATCTTGAAATTAACCGATTGATCGTTTCCTTGTGCAACGGAGGAGACGGCGAATAGAACTGTTTAGACATTTTTCATTTCATCGTAGGCATACTACATAAAATTAGGCTGACATGTAACCGTAGAACAATTGTACACGGAGAATGCGTATAAGATGGGAAAAATGTGTGTATTGGATATTTTCAATTTTTTCGATAACGACTCAGCAGCCACGACTCCTATTCTTGCCGAAGCATCCGACACCACTGTGACGAATTGGTCGTAGGAATAATACCTTCCCACGTCCATCCCCACCTCGCGATACACCCACCACGTTAATTGGCAACCCCAATCTTTGTACCGTATTCTTTCACGCAAATACCACTCCATTCGCAGGCATAACCACGCCGAATTCAAATACAATTGAAAAATCTACGACATAGCTCAAGTATCACATGTATCGTTGACAATTTTCCACGAATAGCGATGATATCAATAAATGTTAATTACATCAAGACAGCGTCGCCTCGTTTGTTTTTCCGTCCCCTTTGTACCAAGTACGGGGTAAGTACCAACTCGTTTGTTTCTCTACCGCGCACCACTGATTTTGCTCTGTGTACACCACGTTTCCTGGAAATTTCAAACGCGTTTCGATGGTACAGCAGAACAAATAATATTATGAAATCGGTCGCAAGCACCGACTAGCGGGACGAAGGGAAGAGGGATAATGCCTCGCATAGTTCAGTGTGTCGCGAGACGTGGGACGAGTGATATAACGCGGCTCGTACATCGAAACCGGCAATGAAAATGCGCTTTTTTGACTCTTTCTTTTTTTTCTCTCATTCATATATTTCCATGCATAGACTGAGCGCGTCGTCTTCGCGATTGTGGTGAATCCATCGGTAAATCTTCTTCGCCAACAACGGCGGATGACTAATCTTTTCTGCATCCACATGCGGGTCTCGCGATGACTATGAGACGTGCTCGTTTTGCGAAATGCTTACGCATGCATGTGCCCTTATGTATCTTGCGATATTACAACTCCTTTACGGTACCGGTGTTGGTATACCGATTTTTTCGTCTTTCGTAACCGTGCATCACGGTGTGACATTTCGCAATAGGCGCAAAAGTGCGATCATTCCGTGATCAATTGATCCGTGATCGCGCGGAGTCGCGTAAAACGGAAACTCGTCGTGCACCGCCGCTTCCACACGTTCGGTCGGTAAAATACCGTGCGCGGACGATTCATTCGCGCGCGATAGTCTCATCCACGGGAAAATAATCGATTTACGTGGCCTGATTACGACAAATCCAACCGCGTAAGCCAAAAGTGTCGGCAATACAGTGCTATCGATTGTGGCTTGCTTTTATCTAACGCCGCGAGTATCTGGAAGGATGCAGCTCCAGCGGGCAGGCGGCTGCGGGTTACCTGGACAAGGTAAGTCGCTGCTACGTGGTAAAGCCCGGGACAAGATGAACATGGCGCATAATAAATTCACCGTTGCCCCCGCATTTATTTGAAACATTTACGACAATCCAATGAATTCATTACGCCATAGTAAAGTAAGATTAGATAGCCCCCTAAATTGTCTTAGTGTTTGCCGTCAACATCAGCCATCGATTCGACCATCGGTCAACGCGCGATCCGCGAAACTTGTGCTGATAAGTTTTACGGGATCAGAATACAAGAAACGCGATTTACGTCATTCCCGTTCTGCTAAAAAAAGGGGTCAGGCAGGTGAAAAAAGACACGTCGAACTACGAGTAGATAGATATTTTGTTCATTTTTTTTTATTATGTCCAAATCTCGCTTAGAACCTGAAGAAATTTTTTCACAATCTATTAATTAATAGTAATTAAGTTTAACATTAACGCCTGACAATGATGAAGTAAAGATTACAGATAAGCTATCCTTGCCCGGTCATACTTATGAGATACGCATGTTTATATTACCTATTTGACTTAAGGGCGTATAAATAAAATCTTATTGCTTAATATTTTATATTAATTACATATGATGATATGTTTTTGTAGTCCCAATGATTAATATGCACGTTTGTGCAATGCCTCCAGCGAGACATGTATGGACGGATTGACCCAGTTATAGTAAATCTTAGACATTTCGAAAATCAAGTACGTTTTTTTTTCGCTCGGCGTACCACGCCGACGACGACCATGATATATATCTCATCATCATTCCCTCATCTCTTCTGATTCCTACATCCTCCCTCATCCTCCCTCTTCCTTCCCTCTTACAATCCATCGCGCTCGTTCTTTTTCCACGTCATTTGATATTTTACCGATCATCGCCGAGACGATCTAGCGCGGACGCGATTGTGTTGGGATTTCGGTCGGTGGCTTGCTCAATTTTCAAAATCTCAATTATAACCGGCAGTATGTGACGAGGCCTCAGATTGTCAATGTTACAGGTTGATATTCCTCGTGAATTGTTTATTCGCGTGAACGATTTGTTACATTCTGTGCGTGTGCGTGTGCGCGCGCGTGTGTGTGTGTGTGTGTGTGTGTGTGTGTGTGTGTGTGTGCGTGCGCGTGTAAACGTGTGTACGTGGGTGTGTCTCTTTGTGTGTCAAGGAATTGCTCAAGCCCCGTCGTTATACTGGATACTTAGAAGTATTTATTAATCAGATTTACTCCGATGCTACGATAGAAATGTGGTTGGTTTTTTTTTTAACTTTTTCTTCGTTTTCCTTTTCAATATCACAATAACCACACACAAAAAGCTGTACTACGTCACCTACTTTTTTTTTCTTTTTTTTAAATTTCTTTCTCTACTTACGACTTAAATAACTGTCTTTTTTTTCTTCATTTTCTTTCCTCGTTTCCTAAGATTTCTTTTGTTTTTTCTCCAACGAAATGAATTTGCAAAGTTAGTTGCCCTACGATGAATGCGTATACGCGTGTGAATTTGATGCGACAGTTGAGTTTCCAACAAAATAATATTGTACTCCAAGTCTGGTTCGTCTTAAAACGGAGTGCTGATAAAAAAAATTTATTCGTTCCTGCGATGTGATCGAAATTCAAATCATATTCGTCTGAACGAACGTACGATAATCCGAGTGAAAAGCAACGATGAATTGTAATTGATTCGTAACTTCCGTTGGTTTTCTAGATATTTTTCCTTTCTTTTCTATCCTATATTCACTAATTTATGCGACGGCGCGTGTACATTCGCTCGTGATCATCGTCTATTAGGAGCGTCGCGACACGAATCATCCGATAGGAGATTAATTATTATACTTTCATTTGTTTGTTTCGTCAGATCGATTCGCATCGATCGTTTAGTCGTCCGTTTCTTTGCTTTAGGTCAGTTTCGAAACGTTGCTCGATTACGCTCGTCGCTCCGACTTCGATAAGGGAAGAACGACGCGTACACTGTAATTTGTCTCGTTGTCGTTGTTCTCTTTTTGCTCGTTTATTTTTCATATTTCTATTCGTATGATAAATTCATCGTTTATATTACTAAAATCGAGGGCCATTCTACTCGAGTCTCTCAACGAGGATACTTTCATTTGTTACCTGTGATTTCCGAACTAATCGTTCCTAATTACTCTCTCGGTACGATCACAAATTACATCTTAAGACAAAACAGTCAACGCATCGTTAAAGATCCTCGGGAAAAACAGAACGTCGATACCAACAGATTTGTAACGTTCAATCGCATCTGATCCGATTGATAATATAAAGACCGTTGTTTCGATACGATCGCATCGACAACAAAATTTAACTCTTTGGCATAGCAAGTTCGTTCGCGAGAAAGCATCGTTTCGTAATAATTAGCAAATGATTTTCCAAAAGCATATTGGCACTGACTTCACAATCATAATAATAATTGCTCGACCGTGTACAAATAATAAGTGATGCACCCGAACAAAGATAAATTGTCTTCGTAAAATTCCTTTCTATCGCGAGACCTTTATTTTGGTCAAAATCTCTGTCTGTTGTCTTAGTTATCCTGCGCGTATTTTTTTGTTTGTTTTTTTCTTCTGGGTCGTTTCGAGAATCTCTCAGCTATCGTCGCGCGATCGAGTAGATCGCAAGCGTGATAGACGTCCAAAAAACGGATCGAATCATTTTATACAGCGCTGCTGAGATCATCGCGAAAGTAAATTGAACTATCATCCGATACTTAACATACTAAGCGAGCTACAATTAATTTGTATAACTAGAATTCTAGGTTGATTAACATAGTTAGTTTACTACAGTTACAATGTTATACGAGTTGACGAAAAACGTTTAAAAAACAGTCGATGTTCATCAATTTAACTGGGACTCGTCACCAAGAGACGTTACGTTACACTATCGCCGAACAGTAACTAGAATGAATGAAAAACATAGGTCACTCCAACACCTTTCTTTTACAACGACGAAACACCCTCGACGCACGTGTATGTTGCGTGTGCGTGCGCGTGTCTTCGTATCTGTATAGTCGGATAAGGGTTAAATTCATTTCGATCGTCTCGTCGCTTGTGCGCGAGTATCGTTAATGTCGCGTAATCGTTGTCATTTGAGCTTGCGGAAAACAATTCTCTGCCGGTATATTGACCGGAGTGGACATCGTGCTTTTGTTTTTTCACTCTTAATGCGCACAGTAGACGATGTTCGAAGGGTTTCTATGGAACGAGGGAAAATGAACTTTTATACGCGATTCACTGGGCATGGTGGTCTTTTTTTTTATATTCCAGTCTGGTTCATCGAAATGAACGTCGTTACGTGTTGGGGCTCTCGGAGTTGGGGAAATGGAATTGATAGTACGGCGATTCGAACGTTCTGTCAACGGAATTGTGGTTCATTTCGAAAGCTCGTCGATTCGACGCGAATTGCTAACGGAAATTATTGATGTCCCGCGTTTCCAGGGATACTAATGCGCTGCCAATTACGACTCTATATTATTTGTTGTACGTATAATCGGATATCGATTATTTTCAAAGCTATCGGAAACTTTGCGTAAAGCGCGGCTGCCGCTTTATATATTTTTCGATACCCTGATAAGCTGCGATTAAACTTCGGCGATTCGATCTAGTGACGAGTAATCCGTTTGAAAATGCGAACCACGCGTTTATTACGAGAATAACGAGACGATTCTTTCGCATCGGTACGCGGAGTAGAAATTGCCTGTCGATTGAACCGTGATGGCGAAGGGGCGGAGATCAGTTGGAAACTTGGTTAGCATCGTCGGTGGATGATAGAAATCTTGGTGGATAATTAATAGAGACCTTGGCTCGACGTGTTATCGATTGCTCGCGAACTGTTTTACAATTTCTATCACGAATCTCGCGAACTACGTGACTTCGCGGTCCCACAGAGAATTCCATCCTTTTCGACGCGACAAAACTTGAATCGAAGTTGTTGGAAATCTTAGAGGAGTCGCGAGGGACCATCGACGTTGTCTGGCCTGATTCCGAAATCCTGTACCCGATGAATGTCCCGCTTGGATCCGAGAGCAACGAAAGAGCTACCGTGCTCGAAATAATTGAAAACCGAGATGTAACCTGATAAATTAACATTCGAATGTGGCCACCGCATATTTCGAATGTTGTCCGAACGGATGATTGTACCGTGATTTAATTCCCTTGGACTCCCAAAATTTCTCATGACTCGACGATCGACTTCATTGGACTGGGCAAGCTCGAGTGTTTTAGTTTCACTTCGCCAGACATTTCCCTTTGCTTTTGTCATTTCCTCTCCGTTTTGCAGAGATTCATATTTATTTCGATAATCGTTCTCTATCGTCATTGTATTATTATCATTAGTATTATAATTATTACTATCAGCTATTACTATCATTATTGTTGTTGTTGTTGTTTTGGTGGTCATTCTTGCTGCGAATAGCTGGATTCTCATCGCGACCTCGTAATTAATCACTTATCTACAATTGCGTATCTAAAATAACATTTTTTTTTCTTTTTTTCTTCGTTTACCGATATCATTGATATGTTGTGTTTTTTCGTTTTCCCTACGTTCTATCTTGTTCTCGCTCTCTCTCTCTCTCTCTCTCTCTCTCTCTCTCTCTCTCTCTCTCTCTCTCTCTCTCTCTCTCTCTCTCTCTCGCTCTCGCTCTCTCGCGCGCATTCTTTCTTATTCTTTCTCTCTGTTCTGTCGCTCTTTTTCTCGACCCTTCTTTCGCTCTCCGCCTGATAGAGGAAATATCGTGAGGTCTTTTAGTCTTTGGATCGATACTGACATCTTTGGTGATCTTAACGCCTATAAATAATAGTATAAATGTATGCTTAATCGCTCATCCCTTTCGTGTTTTTCAACCCCCGAGTGTTCGTTCTGCCCGCACGTTGGTCCACGTACCAACCTCCGTACATACAATATGCAAATAGGAATATCACGTTACGACCGAAGTCGTTATTAAGTACGTTTCGATTCTATACGAATGATATCGTCTTTGTCTGTGGAGCGTTATCAATTGACGATCAGCTCCTACACGTTTCCCTTCATTCTCCCCGAATTTCCTACCCTTTCCTCGAAGCTATTTCTTGGTGCTGAAACTTATTTATCCGTTCCTCAATTTTTCTACCTGTTGTTTTCCACTCCGCTGACCTTCGCGACTTTCGTTAGGTATATTCTTCAGGAGATATTTCTGACTCTCTTCAGCCCTGGACCACTTTTCCCGCTCGCGAAACAGCGGATAAACGAATAAACGAACTATAAATCGCGACGTGTGTGCAGAAATGCAAAGAATGCACGATTCAAACGCGTCGAGAAATACCGAATCCGCGTGCTTGATAGGTGATACCGATGGATGTTTGATTCGCGGAAAGATAAAGAACAGTATAGACAGAGAAACACGCGTAACCACGCAGTTATTAAGCGAAAAAAGCCACAAGCTTCGCGAATGAGAAGACCATTCTCGTTGAAAATCACATCGATCCCCGTCCTCTCCGCGCCTACGTTCTATCTCTATCCCTCCGCTTTTCCTTCATCGCATCAGTCTTCTCCGTTCGTCGCTACAGACTCGTTATAGTACAAATATGCAGACAGAACACACACACACGCCACGTGCGCCCGTGAACGTTCGCATCCATAGTATTGTTATACATGTAATATTAATCGTATTAGTGTTCGTAGAAATCACGTGAGACAAACGATGTTTTTTTTATACATATATATATATATATATGTATATAGATATGTATATATATATATAGAATTCTACGGTATAAAATATCTGATTGACATGCAAATTTTTGTTACGCTATACAGCATATTCATATAGTTTTTGTTGTTGTTGTGGTTGTTGTTGTTTTATATGATTGGAATCCTAAGTATTCTTATGCAAATGCCATCTTTCTATTCAGCATGTTTACTATCTACTGATATGTGTTAGTTCACTTGTAAAGCACTTTAAATCCAACCTATAATAATTCATTGATTGATTAATTATTCTCGTCCTTAATTAGCTTATATAAATAACAAATTACAATTACATGTACAATATGTCGGTGGATAATATATACGTACATATATGTATCAGAATACATACACATGTATGTATATATAAACACGCGCAGACGCGTATATATGCATATATAAATATGTATTGAAACACACGCGCGCAGGCACACGCACAAACGCACCCCACGCAAACACGCACGCACAAACGTATTCGTACAGAATTATATCACATATGTACGTGTGATAAATTACCGCTGGTTGTGTTTGCGACAAAACACAACCCGTCAAGTCATATTGCTAATTATTTATTTATTTTATTTCATTTTTTCTTATTCAATTGTTACCTAACGCAGAAAACTGTTTCTCCGTAAGAAAATCTACGCCGTACTTGAGTTGTCATATATCTTTTGTCCTATATTTTCTCTGCTTTTTTTCTGCTCCCGAAGCGAACTCCACTCGCGAACAATCGATGTTCCAACGACATATAAATAACGCAGTTCGTAAAAAACAATGTACGTGATAGTAATAAATAAATAAATAATAGTAAAAATCAAGATCATCTTTTTCAAGACGACTCGTGCGATGTATATTTACGAACTAAGGCGCGACATACGAGGACGCAACACGTCGGATTCACCTTCTGCATTGATCTACAAGCTATTTGATAAAAAATATTACGTTTTCGTGTCGCTCTTCAGTTTTTACCGGCAAAGTTTTGTGTAAAGGTTCTTTCGCGAAAACCGTGGTTAGGTAAAGTTTTGATAATCGTTTCCTGTTCGATGGAAAAAATCACGGGCGCCCGAATTTTCGATAGTTAATCAGCGACGACAATGACACGATCATCGATTGCTACGATGCGCAAAGTTGTTCGTTTGTTTTTTATGGTGAAAATTTCTTTTCTCCGTCTAATCGATATCATTTTTGCCATTTCAATGGTGTGGCTGTAGCAGCTACGTACAAGAAGTCAGAAGGTTTCGCCGGGTTAGAACGATAAATTATTATACTACAACTAGTGTCCTATATGACGTTGCGTTTGACGCGAATAATTCATTATTTATACAGACTCGCATTATCGAAAGAAAAATATACGCCTAATAAAATTGATCCCTGGTTCAATGCAATCCCGTTCTCTGGCTCTTTCATTCATTCGCATTGCAGCTGCCCTTTCCTCTTTCCTTGGGATCTCTTTCCGCATTTATAAAAATCACACGTAAGAATTGTCTAGCCCCGACAGCAGTATTTACCTTTCAAGATTCGTTCGCTTTTCCGTTACCGTGCGAATCATACGCGCGTCTTGCCTCGTCGAAGCGTTCGCACGGGCTGATTTTTCCTAGAATCAACGAGGCGTTGCGAAAAGTTTAGGTACTGCGATCGTTAGCTCGTAGCTACGTGCCGTGAATAGAGAGTCACTTTGATCGTTTAAAATTCGATTCGGAACTATCTACAAAAATCGCGCGATTGCCCAGTCTTGTTTGCAAGGAGGGGAATCTCGACCGAAGAAACGTTTTATCGGGGCGGAAAAGATAATGGAAATCGTGATGGTCGATCGTTTTTATTTTCTCATTAGATCGGAAATTCGTTGATATTTGTCGATATCAATTTCGCGAACGTCGCGCCAAGAAACGGGGAATTCGAACGATAATTTGACAGAACGAAACACGAGATTCGACTGGGATTAAAAAGTAATCTCTGTAATCACGCCATCGTATATGATATGTACTCGTAACACGTATGATGTATTTACACAGTTGATCATCGATATAGAAATTAGAAAATTTGTCTTATAATATTGCAAACTAAACGTATATTTCGGACGGTAATCAAGATGGAATGAAAATTTTCCAAGTAACTTTATAATTGACGATCATACGCTCGTTGCTTAGTGGTTTTTGATCGAAAACTAAAAATTTCACAAACTCAATTATGCCAATGAATCTATTTCGAAAAATCCACGTATAACGAGAATATTATATCAACGATTCCTACGAACAATGATTAAAAACCTATAATTCGCCTCGATCGACGAATGAAAAACAAACGTAAATGAAACAGTCTTAGAACAGTCTCGTTCAATCTCGAAATCAGATCAAATATACGTGACTCGCGCGAATAACAATTTTGAAACGCGACGAACGGAGATCTTGCCACCGACGTTGCTGTGCTAAAAATTTTGCGCCGGAAACATATCACTCGCGGGAAACCAATTCGAAAATTTATGCCTATATACTTTCAAGAATCTTACACGTTCACGCGTGTAACGAAACGCGCCTCTCTTTCTCCGCGCGCGCGCGTGTGTGTGTGCGCGCGCGTGTATGTATAGATCTTTGTGTGTGTCGCGTTGCAGTTTGTGTATTTGTGTCTAGTAGCGTGTAGAAACGAACGATTGTAGAGTGACACGCGACGACGCAATTGATATGCGCGATATCAAGATAGGATGTGACTTTCAGAGCGGTACCATGACTCGACCAATAGGAAGGCACTTGGGCAAATTAGGTGCCGAGTTGGCCATCGTCCTACATATTACGCGTAACATAATTCAGCTTCCGGGGCACACCATTGCTAGCTAAACATAAATGTGTAGTACGTTATCGTTTTTGTTTTTCTTTGTTAATTTTTTTTTTCACGCCTTTGTTCTCCGTTTGCCTCCATCCTTAAGCTTACGATTTTCCTACTGTACCTTAATATTATGATATGTTCACATTCGTCACACAAGTGTTCGTTTTTTCTTATCCATTCGTCCTCCGACCTCCTGTTTTTCTCTTTCGATTATTATTCACGCGTGATACACATACATACAGACGCAGGCGCGAGCGCGCGCGACGACTATGCGTATATATGCCTATCATTTTGCGAAGAGAGACAATATTATAAATTCGTATTTCACGATGCTGATGACAAACATAAATTACACGTTTTCTTTCATATTTTCGTTTCTTATTTGTTTTTTTTTTAGCTTCCTCGTCGTAACTTCTTAGGGCACCTTTGGTATTAAGCTTGTTTGAATGTTAATATATTTATATATATATATGTATGAAGTGTATATATATATATATAACTTTTAATAATACAATGTGCTTTGAATCAATAAGATCAATTTTTCCTATAATTTATAACGTGTGTGTTGTGATTTTAACAGTGCCTTTTTACATATGTAAATCAAAATTAATTATCGATTTGAAACCGCGCGGTCGTTTATAATATAATTGTTCATTATATTATAGTATCTATATTATATTTCATATTTCTGCTTCGAGGCGAGAAGCTAGCGCCTAGTAGACTGATCATTTCAATTTTTCTCCTCGTTATATACCTCGTGATTATCGGCTTCCCTCGCTCCTCAAGATTTACTCTCTTCCATTACTTTCGTTCAATAAATTAAAAAAGCATAGACATTTAAATTTCACGAAATAATAAGTTAAATAATAAAAATATACGCCCAAGTAGGGTATATTTGGATATACGATAGCATTTCCTTCCCCCCTACTTTCTCCGACTCGCTCTCCTCGCTTCTCTACACTTCGTTCTCCAACATCACCGCGTTTACGTTTCATTCGCCTCGCTCGCGTTTGCCACCTTCCTCCTCGTCCTCCCCGCCTTTTCACTTTCTCCGTTCCTCGCCCTCGACCGTTCTTTTTTACCTTCCGCTTTGTTTCCCGTACTTCTCTGCTCGGTGTTGGTTTCCTCTTTGCTGTGCTCTAGCAATTGGCCTTTGGTACCGACACGTTCCGTTCGAGACGTTACGACGTGTATTTTTAGCTACGTAGGATAGATTTCCGATGCGAATCGATATTCGTCGAGGCTTACCGGCGTACCTGTCACATGCCACTCACGTCAACTTTAAGATTGCCCATTTTCATCTCCCTTTGTTCCCTGAAACACAAAGAGATATGCATCGTTTCAGTCAATCGTTGCGCAAGCTTGCTCGCCGGTGGAACAAAAACATTGTTACTCGACTTTGAGATAGTCGCAAACGATTGCACTTTTATTTTTGCCGCGACACTTCGCGCGACAAGTAGGTACGATCCATTGAAATAATTGCCAGATAACGATATGCCCGTTCAGCCAGGAGTGAGGAGGCTTGGTTTTTCTTAATGTATAGGTATCGGGTTTTCGCGAGGCATTTTACGAACGACGCTTCGCACCGTTTTTAGCGGTGGTCGTTTCCTCGTTTGCACAAACTTTGCGATTTGCGTCTCGACAAGCGGATGGGAGTTTAGTAACACGTAAGGTGATAGAACCTACTTCTGTCCAGAGATTTGTAAAGCCCACCTCGGCCATTTTTGACTTTGCATACTCGATACGAATCGCCCCCCGGTCAGAGGAGAGCAGAAACGATCCCTGAAGCGTGGCCATCGCCTGGGCCGCGTAGCGGACATCTTGGTATTCGATGAAGGCCACCGGTGAGCCTCCCTTGGTATGCATACGGAGGCGGCAGAAGCCAGGGAAACTGTGCACAAACAAGGAGCACACGTGCTCCGGTTAGTTACAGGCTTTGGATGTGATGGATTTGAGTGTTGGTATAAAGAGGCCGTGCAGAAAGGTTTTTTTCCCCTTACAGATAGCTATTCTTTCTAGTCGCGCGCTTTTGCTACTCCTATTTCCGACCGCGTGCGAGAGCTGAAATTACGGAAATTATACAACAAAAAAAAGAGGGAGATAGCGAGACGGAAAGAAAGAAACGGGTGCGGAGCGATACGTTGCGTGCAGGGGAAAAACAATTTTTCGAAGGTTTGAGATTAATAAGTTAGTTCAGCTACGATCTGGAGGGGTGATAAAATTGCGCATAAATAAATTCGGTGGCTGTATCTCACTCTCAACGGGAATTTCGACGAAGATAATCCCGCGAACGTACATTATTCGCCTAAACCTCGAATCCGAGAGGTAAATTTAATTTTGTTTCCGAAACGAAATTTGAAAGTGTTCCGTGTAATCTCCTGAAACTTTGTCATTGGTGTTCTCGATCATCTTGATAATTCCCGACAGCAGGAAAACAATGTATTACGCGCGATATTTCTCATTTTGGAAACTGAATGGAAATAGAACTAAATCACAGCTAAATACCGCTATTTTTCGTATCACGTTTAAAGTAACTTTTTCTTTCAACGACCCCGGAGACAGGCCTTCGGAATATACAAATCAGTTTTCCAATGTTACACGAGCGGGGAAGTGACTCGACTACCTACCCGACCGAAATTTAGATCGATGATGATACGAAACTGAGAGCTTCGTCTTTGTGTCACCAGTTTCCGCACGAAGTATGTGGTAAAAGTTTCTAAAATGAAAAAAAAAATCTCCGAACCCCTCCGAATAAGTTATTGCTCCGTTGAATGGTTGGACGGGTTGAGATTTCTGTCACGGGCACAAAACCCTCTCGAGACCGTTGACAGATAAGAAAAAAGAAGCGGGTATTGTTCCGTTCCAATTGGACAGAATTTAGCCACTTCGCCAGTCGAGTTGGCTTTACGCACCCCGACGAGCGAGGTTTGTGTATTTATCCGAAGCTTTCATACCCATCATCGCACACAGAGAGTTGTAGGGTGGGTAGTATACGCGTACCGGTGACGGGGGCGTAAAATGATAGAACGCCCATTTATCTCTAGGCTCGACGAAGCACGTATCAAGGATGCAGTTTCGTCAATCATCGGACTATCAGCAGCGACGAAATAATTAAAAACCGTCGCGTTGCCGGTCTCTATCAATGGGCAAAAAATTCGATTCGATGGCAGGAATTTGGCAGGGATTGAATCGAGCGAAGGCAATTCTATTATCACTTCGCGTGATCGTCGATCAGTTTGCCCTCGTACGAAGCTGTATCGAGAATCGTTTGTCACCCCCGTGACGTAGCCGCGAGCTCATTTTCCCTCCTATTTATCTCTCTACCCTCCTCTGCGCTTCACCATTCATACGGATTTAGCCCCGCAAAGTTCTCTGCAGTTCTGTGAATAGCCTGCACCTCCTCCTCCTCACTACCCAGCCATCGGCCAACGGATCTAAAAAACAACGTCCCTCTTTCCCCCTTCGTTTCCTCGAGGCGCCGTTTTTGTCGCAACGCGACACGCGCGCGACCTGCCACAGGCCACCCCTGCCGCCCGCCGCCCGCCGCGGCACTCTCTCCGTGGCGCGGGTCGCATATTTCGTTCGCACCCCGACACGTGATCGTTGCGATCGGGTCAACGGATTACCAGGTCGTTTTACGCGTGATAAATTTCGTACAGTACCGAGATACGGTCGAGGGCGCGAATTCATACGCGCGCGCGTCCCGCCGCATCTGTCCCGATGTAATTAGGGGTAGCGTCGATCCGACTTCTCCGCCCGCTTGAGAAGCGATCCCAGCTCGGACCGAGATGACGATCACGAAAGTTTCATGACGGACCAACCTGTTGAATATCTCCTTAAGTTCGTGCTCGGAGACGAATTGGCCAAGATTCGCGACGAAGAGGGTTGAACAGGGTGCGTTGCTCACGGCGATGCTCGGCTGCGATGACGATGAGCCTACCGGCGATGCCAGCGCCGGTGAAGGCAAGAAATGTGGCAGCGACGCATGGATCGATGTCAGCGTGGTTGGATGAGGCAGGGATATGGGCGCCTGCAAAAGAATATCGTGCAAATTATTTTTCCACGTTTCGCATCCGTATCAGCGCGTTTGAACTTTCAATCGGAAATGAGAAGGAAATTGGAGGAGGAATAAACGTCGAGGAGAAAGACACTCGAGTTCGTTTGTCGTTCGTCCTTCGAGTCGAAAAAGGTAAAATTCCGAGGTAAAGCGAGGCGCGGAATAACGGCAGACTCAGAGAGAGAGAGAGAGAGAGAGAGAGAGAGAGAGAGAGAGAGAGAGAGAGAGAGAGAGAGAGAGAGAGAGTATCGATGTCGTGAAAAGATAATCCAATCTCGTCTGAAATGTTCTACCCCTGAAAATCGATAACACCCCGCGAGGTAAGGAAATCGAGGAGAGAACGGGGAATGACGAAATGACGAAACGGCGAAATGCGATGAAAGGTAAATTTTCAAATCCATTTACCATCGATGCCCGATCGATGGGACAACCGGAAGGTGCCACGCTGCACCAACGATAGCGCATCGGTAGAAAAAAGACACGAACTTTGGGAAGTCGCGGAGTACTTGCCGAGTTGCCCCCTTCGGAGAACGATCGTAGCGGCTGGAAACGAGTGTTTGCGAAGGTGGCGAATTGTTAATTGCGTCGGACAGATCCTGCCTGCGGGTAGATTTACGCATTTCGGACAAACTTCTTCGAATATCACGCGAAAGCTGTCGCGATCCGCGTGTTTGAAAATCTCATCAAGGGCGTCGCGTTACCACGGAGTTGAAGGTGTTGCGTGTCTCTGGGTATTCGTATCACCGGCGTAAGCTAACGGCAGGGCTTGGATATAGACGGTGTTAATCCTGAAAAGATTAGCGGTGATCTCCGCTGAAAGACACTCGGGCAGATCGCCGTCTCGACAAGGTAATCTCAAGGGAGTCGCTTTATTATTTGGCCGAGGTGCAAGCTCGGTACCGAATCCCATTCGCCGTTTACATCCATGTTTATAAAACACGCGAAGATGGAAGAGGCAGCGGTGCTCGTCGCTTCGTCGCGTACCTACGTAGGTAGGTAAGTCTCCACGACTTATCCCCAGGGCGAACGATGGTACGGATCCGTAGTCGAAGAATTACGTGACTTTCATGGCAAGAGAGCGCAACGTAGCACCGGAAATTCATCAAAGTTAAAACTCTAACGGTATCGACGTCGCTCGTGCGAGAAGGGACTTTAGCGTCGATGGCGAGTATCCGCGACTAGACTCGTGACCATAAAGTCGAATCAGCAAACCTCGTGTGAGTCTATTACGAGACGTCCGTCGTCGACCAGTTTGGGATGCGCGAGCGCGGAGTTCGCGACGTCGGTAGTTGACGGGGGCTGACGTTAAAAATGTAACGAAAACGAGACACAGAGCTGATATTCTACGAGGTAAAATGTTCTATCGCGTTGTATCGAAATCGTTCGATTTCCGATGCGCGGTCATTGAAGAAGATCCGTCGGTCAAGCGTTTTTTCCTGGTAGAAGAATCAGTTCGAGGACACAGCATAGAGAGGGATAGGGCACACGATGACTTAACAGTAACGAGTATTACGATCATGTAGGTATCATGTATCACTAACGTGCATCGGGGCGCTTGTTGGCGGCTCCAGAGCTTTTTCTGCAGATAGTCAAAGATAGGAACGTACGGGGACCTGAGGGTGTAACGCAGGATGAACCAGAGTCGCGTGTTGCAACGCTCCCGGCAGTTCCCCCGCTGTCGAATACGCCAAAGGATGATGCCACAGTTCTGGACCACCGGGGAAAAAAGGACTTCCCAAATCTGAAACCATACGTAAAGTTATATTCTTTTCGTGTAAACCAATCGATAACGCGTTACATGCAACGAACATCTCGATAACCTTGTTTCGTGTTATCTCATCGAACACGGTAAAATAGATAGATATGCCGAAACGTACAGTATTATCTTTTCTCTTTGATCCGCGCTGCATCGAACACCGTGGCTCGCGTGTCGTTGCACGGAAAAGCGTACGCAGATGTACGTAGATTTGATTATCACTACCCTCGCGATGCACGCGTAGGCTAGAATTTGCGACTGATATTTTCGCGAAAGTCTTTGGAAAATAATACGATGCTTTGCGCGGCGATAAGCCAGCTTCGGTATTTTCAATAAGGATTGATAAATTTTTACGATCAAGGTAACACACGCGCAAACAACGGGTAATCATGCTGGGACGGTGCCGATATCATATCGTTCCTGACCATCGCCATTTTACGCTTTATTTTCCGCGGGATTTTAATAGTTGGCCGGATCAATGTAGCCGTTTTTGTCGCTGTTATTGTTCCCTCGATTTCGTGAATCTCTCCACATCCGGCTCGCGCCATCGAGATGCGTGTAAATTGAATATTACTTTTACCGCTCGCCAAATATGGCGAGAGAACGTAGATCGGCCAACAACGAAGCGTAACACTTCCGACTATCGCGTTCCCGCACACGTCGCTCGCTAATAAGTCTTTTTGCCATACATCGAGTGCGCCAACAACAGGAAATCGCGAGATTCGACGCGTACCGCGTGCTTTTTTTCGTTTTTTCAGTCTCTCGTTTTTTTTCTTTCCGCATCGGTGCGATGCGACAAACAAACATGGCAAAGATATTTCATTTGCGAGTCGCGCAGCAACGATTAAAGGAACATCTGCAAATAGACGGATCGCATTTGGAAATAAATGAAGTTTGCTAAATCCAGATCCAGCTAAATTTGTATCCGCGGAATCTGACGATAAATTCGTTCCGGAATGAAATTCTGGAGTTCAACCTATCCATAATAATGGTAGAGGATCAATAGTCGATTCCCGCGAGTGACAGTCTGGGTAGCTGTTCTTTTCGAATCGCGTGTCAATAAAATATGGTAATTATTCGCGGATTACAGTCGAAGGATCTTGTTTGAAAATCTGACTACGAAGCGACGTGCAATGGAATGAACTTTGCCAAGTAAGCCGGACTTTGAAATTAGTAGAAGCGAATATACGGACGATATGTTTTCTTTCCAGGTGAAATTTCCGCGAACCCATCGAGAAGTATTCCATTTTGTGAAAAGAATTCGTATCATTCCGAAACTTGACTCGAAGAGCTGCGATTCATTCTCATTTCCAAACGATTCACCTCGAAATTTCTTGCGCTGCTCCGCGTCGAAAATACGGCGTATATGTACGCACATGCTTCAGGCGCATGCATCCGATGCAGGTGCATGACCCACAAACATCACGTATGCCCATATTTTACGTTATCTACACAACGATCGTATGTATACGAGCTAGACAGGCATCGTAGTCCTTCTCGCGTGTTCGCGTCGTTAAAAATGGATACAATCCGACCGTAATATCGCAATGTGTCTACTGAGAAATAATTGGAAGGTTTTATTACAATGATCGTGAAAGAACTGGAAAAACTGAATCTTCGCAAAATAATTCTCCGAAGGATCAAAATAGTCCTGACGCGATGAGTTCGGCAGAGATTCGCGTTTCCCGTTGCCTTGCCGTTGGCTAATCACAAGTCCGCGAAAATGTCGCAAAAAGATAAGATATTTGACAAGTAAACTGCTGACTGGGCATTCGATTTGCGTCCGTTTAAGCCAAAAATACGTATCATACGCGTGTAACCAACTCGATTCGCGATATTCGTCCATATTCCACGTATGAGATCAGCTCAGGTGAGCGACGAGATGAACTTTGACGAAGCATATTACAACCCTCTGCCGAAGCTTCTTCGGAACCTGAGTTTCGAGGTAAGGTATCGCGCGATATTCCCCGGATTGCGCGGCATAAATGTTACTTCCGTCGGGAATTACGGAAGGAAAGCAAATATGTATGTACGCGTAGATATATTTGTCCGGTTTAACGTAAGTTCGTATCTCTAGATACGGGTTGGAAGTGAAACGAGACAAATACAGCATATACGCAGCTCGTAGAAGCATATACAAGAACGTTCGCCTCGTGTTTCTATTATTCCTGGTAAAGAAGAGATGTCGGCGGTGCGGCGGGGGTGAGTGAGGGTCGGAAGTGGGTCTGATCCGGGGATCGTGAAGAGTGATCGTTGATAGCGAGTGTGATTCTGTGGCGGTGCATACTTACGTCCAGTTAGAGGGTGCATCAGAGCGGGGTGCGAGGTGGTGGCTGCTGCAGCGGCTGGTTGCTTAGGTTTGCTAACCTTTGTGTTACTCTTTGCAAATTCCAAACGAATGGTTTGTGGCATATCAGGGTCGAATCTAACTCCCTGCTGCAAATAGATCCCCCAAAATTAGTTGAATCGAAAAATGTGTGTCGGTGATTTATGTTATGGGTCTAATTTGTCGAGACCTCGTATCAAGTAGATCGGTGCCGTTTTTCGATCGGAAAATTATCGACGTGGCATACGAACGACAGACGACGGAGACCGTCGAATAAAAATGTATCCACGCGAAAATAAACGTTTTCGACTAACGCTTCTCGACGCCGGACACGTATCAAACGAGTTCGAATTCGAGTGGACGTAAAGTCGCTCGATGAAAAACATGGGAAAAATTCCAAAAATCAGTTTTTATCGGTCATCGGTGATGGAAAAAAATGACTCGAGGAACGTGGAAAAATGACGTACTTTTCGATCCGAAAAATGATAATTGAGCCTAGTCCTCGACGAGTTATCCGAACGAAAGTGATGCTGATTTGAGGAAATTGCAAATTGCGTGACATCAGTTGCGTGAGGTAAAGAGATGAGGTGATGGGCTTACGGGCAGATTGGTTCTTAGGCAGGAACACCATATATTTAGTATGTCACACGGTGCACCCAGCAGAGGTATTGTACCAATTACAAAGGTTACGATTGAAATCTAGAAATTCAACGACTACGTTGTCGTACGTATACATGTACGTATCACGCGTATATCCGGAGTGATCCGAACAACCGACTTGTTACTTCGCCTTACATCCTCGATGCGCCATCTCGATTGAAACGAAAATCTATGAAAAAAGCTCCGGTTCCTCCTTTCACGTAAATCGCCGGGGAGATAAAAAATATATGTATAGTTCTCCCGAGGTAATGATTTCTGTTCACGTGCCTCTACATATCCGTACCTCCCGCACAATTCCTGCGTTGATGTACTTCATCGAGCAAAACAATTCTCCTTCTTCCGCTGTGTCGAGCCAAAAGTAATTTCAATGTCGAAATGTCGCAAAATATAAACGACCAACACTCGCAGAGATTCATTAACTTCCAAAGACGTCCGTCTCCGAACAATGGAATATGAAAATATGGAGGAAAATCAGCAGTACAACGTTAACGTCGCGGAATTTTTGTCGAACGAATAACGATTATTTCTGGAATCGATATCGTTAAAAAATTTCGTTCGGAAGAGGATGCCTCGAAGGAACACGATGCGGAGTCAGTTTTTTGGATCATCCGAAATACCTACATACACATATACATACGTCACACGACTAGCATTAACCCGTGCCTTCTAATTCATCGAGAAAAACCTCGCAGGGAACGAAACGTAAGTTAGCGGTTAAAATACCAATATTGATATTTGCGAATATTGATTTACCTGTAAGTCTTGTTTCGCGGCCTCCGCGCCGGCTCTCGTTTGAAACGTGACGAATCCGACGGGCTGAAATTCGAGTTGACACGTATATAACAAGAAACGTACGTTGATTACGCATTAGTTTTCACGAGAATAGCTTGGTAATAGCTGTTCTCGATCGAAATCGGCGCTTTTAGGGTTAATTTCGTGCGTATTACCGATGGCATTCGATTCGTTTCCGTGACAACCAAGGATACGAGGGACAAGTTACAACCTGGATTTTTTCCCCCGGAATTACGAAAGGGTCGATAGCACATCGTTGTTAATTCCCATCGACAGCCAATTAAAATGATAAGGGAGCGTACTCCTCTCAAACTTTACGAGATTGTGAATTTTTTCGACATCGAGCATACGCTTCGCGCGTGGGAATACAACGCGACGATCGTTGTGAAAAACTTTATTAGCGGTGGAAAAAACGTATACGAATCACCAACGTTACTTCGTTATGATTATAAATCGCCTTTGTCGACGTTATTGTTTGGCCGACATGCTTTCCTTGTCAGAAGTATCAAACGGTACGAACCAATCGAAAGTCACCGCAAAATTTATTCCACTCGCTTTGACGCTTAATCGATCTAACAACTCTGAAGGGGTTCGTTCTGCCCCGGAAATTCATTTTTCTCCGGTTCGTTCGGTTTTATTTTCTGATAACAGGTGACGAATAATTTTCAAGTATCCACCGAGGATAATTTGAACGCTCGACGATTACCGGTTCCGTTAATTCCAGTTTCCAGTGAATTTTGAGCACTCGTTTCTGCGATTGTTTTATGCGCGGCTGGTTTCCCGATATCTTGACGAATCTCCAGAGTTTGAGCGTTTCGGACGAGTCGATAATTGCATCTATTTACGGCTTTCGATGGTCGTCAATGATGACTATCAATTGGCGTTGAATCGTTCGATGATGATAAAACTGCACGAGCACCGTGTCGCAATGGCGTCGCGAAGCGATACGTAAAGATAACGCGTGCACGGAGAAGCATGCAACGGCCCAGGATAAGGGAGCCGCGTCTACGTGATGTATGAAACGACGGTAACGAGTTTCCAGCCGATATGATCCGACGTACATTGCAAAATGCAAATTATTAAATGACAGGGAAATTAAACTGGCTGAAAAGAAAATACGGAGACGTTTCGTTTCTTGATCAAGGCAACCAGATGGAAAGGGGTGAGGAAAGATGGAAAATGAGAGGGTGTAGCGGCGAGGCTGGCGACAGGAAAGGGAAGCGTTACTTGGGAAAAATACGACTGTTCGAGTAATTAGAGCGAGAACAAAGCTCCGACTCGCTGCGGTGAAATCAAGGATTCTAACTAGCTGAAATGGAATGAGATGGCAAGGGTCAGCGTCGGGGGATACGGACTCGAGATTCATTCGAGAGAACTCGTACGTACGCGTACGCTCTTCACCGCTAATCGTCTAAATTCTCGCTCGTCAACCACCCAACGACGCAACGTTGAGGTCGCGTAGCAAAAAATGGCCCCCTTTTTTCTATTTCCCTCTCTGTCGCCCTCGCGCACATTTACCCCGTCGCGCCCTCCCCCTGTCCCTACGAAATAGAAATGAAACCAGAAAATACCGTTTCCACGGTTGCAAACGAATACGACTCGAATGACCATTGAATTTTTCAAAAATTCCTCACTTACCGATGCTGTTTTGCCGTTTTTACTCGTGACCTTCAACAGCGAGCCCTCGTAGCCCTGAAAATCATATCACACTCGTGTTTTATCTATCGCAATCATTTACGACATTTCTTTCCAAGGTTGAATTTTTTTAATCTATTTTCCTACACCACGCAATTTTCGACAGATTTAGGAATCATTAGAAATTGGATTCTATCGTAATACTCGTAAGGGTTCCACGTCGCGTATTTCAGGTGCAAGTATCTCTACGTGGAATTTTCCGGCATACGGATCTGTCGTGAATAATATAAAATCGTACATCGTACAACGCGAGTTCGTAGCTCGGGAATATCGGCTAATGGTAAATCAATTTGATTACTATTTTCGACAAAAAAATCACGATATTGTATTTCCATTTTGCCATTACAAATTATTTGTTTCCGGTGGCAGATTTTCTACCATTCGAGGCCTGGGAATATGTCGCCTGGACGTTTCGATTTTTCTATCAACGTCCGTACAGAAATTCTCGTCGGGGTTGATTCACCCCGATTTAATACACGTTAAATTTGCGTATCGCGTGCGACTTGGCTGGATGGATTTTGCGAGCTCGATATTGTAGGTGGCGATACGATTAGATCAAACATGCGAAAGCTTTATGATCGTATATGGAATACGAAATCGCAAAAGCGTTCCAGAAATTTCGTCGTCACAGTCAAAGCTTCGATTTGCACAGGAATGAAATCGTAATTTTGAATTGGCGTACGGAACGTGACGAGCACGTGAGAAATTATTACGCGATTCACTCGTGGACGAATGAAAGACATCGAACGTGTTCCCGTAAACGCGTAAAAGAACCTTGCCGTTGTCCGAAAATCACCCGTAACAATTTTAGGTGACAGGAGAATTCCTTCTATCGCGTCGTTTTATTAGCGGTGATACATTACTCGCAGACTTTTATGTCGCGATCTTTTATATCATCGCACAGATCTGTATCGGGCACCGTTATTCGACCGTGTCATGATCGAATTACAAGACTGGCAGTAAAAACCATTTAAGAAATGGCACGAAACATTCTCTGGTCGCATATCAGAAGTTGGAGAGACTAGAGCAGAAGGATGAGATGTTGAAGAAAAAAAAAAATAACGAAGATACGCGGATGATGAGAAATGGGAAATTTACCTCGTATGCTCTGAAAAGCAAGTACAGTTCTCGCGGCTTCGCATCCATTGGGAGGCCACTCACAAACAAGGTGCGAACCTGAAAGTAGAAAATATCGTCGTGAGATAAAAATGGACCAGACTTGCTGAGGCATTCGAATACTTCGGGAGAAAAAGGTCGACGCAAAGGAAAAACGGAGAAAAAGGACTAAGAGCGTCGTCACTGTTTTTTGTGAAGGGAAACAAACGCACAAGCAGCCTCGGACGACTCGTTGTTTGAAAGTCAAATCGACTCGCCGGTGATTCGGATCGGCGCGCGAATTGAAAATGGAAGATGTACAATTAGAGTAAGAAAATAGGGTCGCATTTATCGGCTCGTAGCCGTTCAATTTCCGCTGAAATTTTACCAATTTCCTACTCTTCTACTACGCAAGCATCGATCGATGGACGACGGACGGCGGCACGGATGGCCGGAGGAACGGACACTCGCGCAAGGCCCAAAGGACGATTGTTCACGGATGATCAAACCCACTCCCAACGGCTTGCTTTTGAGCGTGTCACGTTATTCATGCTCCGATAGAATCACGACCGGTAACGCTAGTTTCAAATCTGTTCGCCCGCGCGACATGGTCTTTGAACAAACGGAGTAACCATATCACCAGTCACTTCTTTGTTATTGGGAACGAACTGTAAAGGAAATGATCGAAAACCAACGGTAGCAAAATTCTGTACTCGCTATCGATAGCTTCTGATATCGTTGACGTTTCAATAAACCATCGCAACATCAGCTCTCAGGGACTCTGAACAACGTCGTGTCAAATTCGTACAGCGCAGGAAATTAATGAGCAGAGGTACGAGTACGTTTTCGAATTGGCTTATTATCGTAGGCAGCGTTGATTCGATGCGGAATCGAAATGTGATAAGAAAAATAAAATATCACGAGAAACGGAAACACGTTTAATCATTGTAACAGGCGTCAATGAATGGGATATTGGAAACCAAGGAGAAATGGAGACGGGAGAAACGATTTTAAACCATAAAATATCGGAAAATCATTGCTTTAGAGAGCGAGCGATTCTGACAATCTATGTCGTATTTTAGCATCTTTATTTCGAACGTGAATATCGCCGCAACTTCGTTTTCCAAGGCCAGATTTCTGTTTTAAAATTCAAGCCCAAAGTTACCACTTGCAAGGACATTCGATCATAAAATTGTTCCTCGCACACGCGATGGTTTTCGCTCCAACTTTACAATGCTGCCGAATAAATTAGCGATACGGATCTGACAAGCGGGGCGTGCGTAGTAAAGATTTTTACACGACTTAAATACAGATCGATACCAATTAACGAAAAGTTCCGCTGGATTTTCAGCAACGTGTAAAAATACAAGCCGAGGCGGCATCAGTAGAGCTTTTACGTCGATTAATAATTTTTTGCGGCTCGTGGAATATTCCCGCGCTCGTATCTGAATTCGCATCTCGTAGACGAAAACATTCGTATCGAATACGCTCGCGTTTGCTGGGAAACCAGCAAAAAATACGGTTTTGGTTTGAAAAAAAACAACTTAATCTAAAAATTTGGTGCTGATCAACGAGCGGAAGATACAATTTGTACGATTCGTCCCGAATATATCTTCAATTAGAGACAACTCAGGTGTAAAGCAAATTTGTGTCGACGAGGCATTGTCGTCACAAGCTTTAGCCAAGTTTAATTATACCGTTGAATAAATCACGCGCGAATACACGTGGCAAATAAGGTATCAATTCAAATGATATAATTAGTACATTTCTGCAAGATGTATTTCACTTCGTTGAATAGCATTGTAATCATGTCTCGTGGAACTTGAAATTGTGGAAAATGGAGAAATAGAGAGAGAGAAGGAGAGTCTGACACAGGATGCTGCATAACGATGCGGACGCGAGTACCTAAACGACAGCCACGTTCGAACGTTGCGCGTTTCGGTGTAACGAAAAAATCGAGACGAGTATGTTATTCGAGTAACTACTGCTCTCTCGACATTTCGTATAAGAAATGAAATCGTTTCGCTTCCGAGAACATTTTCCACTTTTACCAAGCTATAATTTCCCGCTCTGAAAACTCCGTGGTCGTTCTATGCGGGTTGTCCTATGATTCGACGACGATTGTTCTACAGTTATAATTATCGCAGAGTTCAGGAGCTTCGAAAGTCGTCGCGGCTTTACAGCCACGGATTGTTTTACGGTCGAGTAATGATCCTCGGCCGTAGGCATCTGATCCGATTAAAAACGACCCGAAGACGCTGAAGGTTCGGCAAAAAGCAGCAACGAGCGTCAAAGAAAAATGGCGAAGAAATGTTTGCCTCGTCCACCGCAACATTTTTCATAGTTACTTAAGCTAATCAAACGAGCGTTGGTTCTCGTGAAATTATTTAACACTGTTAATCTCGCCGAATATCGTAAAACGCACGCGTTAGACAAAAATCGCGCTGAAGAGGGAAAGAAACGAGAGGGCAAAAAGTGGCAAAAGCACGCGACGTAGCGTTTTTTCGTGACGGTGCTGCGGTAGTCAAAATCTTGAATCCATCAGCCCGAGTTTTTTCCCGGTTTTTCATTCGCTGAAAGTCTGCGGTTGCCAGTCGGAAGGGATCGACTGAACGCGAAGCGTAACTCGTTGGGGCAATGGTCATGCGCGCTGGGCCCATCGAGCTCAACGCGTTCGCCAGAAGCACGAGGAGGCACCGACACACAACGAGGTATACGTAGGTACAACCCTCAAACACATCGGACCCCGACGAAGCGACGTTTCGAAGGTGTTTTACCGAGTCTGATGCCACGTTGCTCCTGTGCGCGTATCAGCGAACCTCGACCTCGTCCGCGACATGCCGTCTTTATCTGTCGCCATGCCTCAGCCTTCCTTTCGCTCGATATCTTTTCAGCTATTTTATTTATTTCTCCGCGCACGACCGGCTCATTTTTGTCTTCGCTCCACCTGACACCGTGATCCAGGTGGAGACGCTCTACTTTTAAACCGATATACTCTACTTCTAGTTACCATGTGTCCGCCATTTGGTGGGTACTATCTTCACAGAATTATCACTCCATGTTCAACGCTCGGTTCTTTACTTTTTCACTTTGGGCTTGATTTATCATTCTCCTCAATTTTTCCCACCGATCTTCTACGTTCCACGAAGAAGTCGCTTTTCACTCCACGCTGAGATGTGCTTCTTCGTCTCCGCCGCTGTGCTTCGTTCTTTTAGCCATTATCGATAAAGCTATTACCCACTGCGGTATACTAGTACATCGCGTTTCGAAACAGTCGCTGTAAACTTCGCATCCGGCAAACCAACGTACGCGATATTCAATCCCAATCTCAGTAAACCAGTGCAGTCTTCGTGGCTCGCGCAGCGGATAGAAACCCCTCCGAACGACGGAACCAGCAAAACCCACATTTCGCGTCATTATTCAGTTTAACGGAGCGGAATTTGTCGCGTTTACGAAACGAAGCTCCGGGCTAATTGCGAAACGGACGGAAGCTTTGTCCAATAGGAATACCGGGCAAATGAACTTAAAATCCGAACTGTTGAACTCTGCGCGTGCGCCTATGGCATCACTGAAACGCAACTATTGCTGGTAATATCATTTTACAAAATAAGAGGAACGACGGAAACCACAAACCGGTGCACAAATCGGCTTGCCGAGTGATCGTTTCGCGAATAATACCTCTACGCTCGCAGGGTACACGATATATCGCGGTAATCGTTGTTTGTACGAATACATGCTACGCGATCGCAGGAAATCGTTCTCCGTAGACCGATCTACATGGCTTCACATTTCCTATAGCCACGGTTTCGTCACACCTAACTCTCCCTCGCCCAGGACACTACTCTCGCTAAAAAAATATATTCCCGCAAGTTTCATTCCTCATTACTCGCCGATGAACGCGATTACGTGTATTTTCCAAGACTGAAACGTACAGTTTCGAATGAAAAGAAAAATTGGCAAGATCCGCCACTACATGTTGCCTGTAACAGTAAAAAAATTTGCTATTCGCCAACCTTGGAATGGAATGGAATTTTTGTGACGTTGCGATTCAACGTTTTTTGCATGAAATGTAACGAAATAATCGATCTGCTAAATTTGTAAAATACAATTTTGGAGCAAAGATGGCAATGTTTTTTTCTTCACCACTTGCTTACGATTAGTTATTTGTTTCGCGTTGCGAATAATATAGATTTGTCAGCAGAGAGACGCCAACAAAATTGTATTCAAGCTTTTGAAGTCGTGAGAAATCATATTTTGTAATGGTTCACAGTTCAGCAGCCTGCAATAGCCGAGAGAACGTTTTCAACGTGCTGAATAACGCGAAAAATCTTTTCACCGATGCTACAGCTTTTTATGCGTCTATACGAGTTTCGATAGCGTAACTGCCTGGAAAATTGTACGACTGAACTTTGATAAGGGTGAAAAGAATGACGAAGGATGTTTCTTTACGAAGCACACTTCTCATCCATTATCCGTCAAGTTCGGATCTCGACGCAACTGGCTCGTATAAATTACGACCACGGATAGAGGAGGAAGAGAATGGAAGGTGGTATTCGACGAAAAAAGTGATATTATTTCATCCTGTTGGTTATTTTGTGGCTCGAGAATTTATTGGGATGACAACGGGAAAGATTTACGGGTAAAACGATTTCGGAACCCGTTCAGAGTTTCGCGATACTAAATCTTCAATTGAAATCTGAAATCTCTCGCAAAAAGGTTTCCAGGAGGACCGCTTAGGTTTTTCGATAAAAGAAACTTTATGGAAAATTACAATTCTTGAATGAATTACCGTTCGGGCATTAAGATGGTATTACATAAGGAAGCGGCTTGTCTTGACAAATCTTTTCCTTGCTCTTGGGAGTGGGAAACGGAACTCGGTTTTCCTGAAATTACCGAGGAGCCGTTTCTCGTTGGGTGCCGCGTCGTTAGTTAACTCCAAACCGGAAATGAAAAGGGGAAGGCTGTAGGTCAGGGCGTTAGGTACGGATGATCTGCGAGTTCTTACAGCGCGGGACAAAAGTTGCGACGAAAGAGTCGTGTGACGTCGATGACGAGCGTCGCGAAAAAATGAATTTTCCAAAATCACCGTTTCGACATTTTCCGCAACTTCCTTTGTTTTGTCACGAATCGCGATGCTTTACCGAGCAATATCTATTAAAAACGAGACTATACCACTGTGTGTTACGGAATTATCCAACGAATTATTTGAAGCTCAAGTTTTGGGAACCATTTTATTTGTCGACATGATATTCCTCTCCGCGCGTTTCCCCGAGGTGTTTGAGCCTCGACGCAGAGTCGTCAATTTCACGTTACCAGGGCAGAAACGTTATGCCGTGGATGAAACCTCGAATGGTTTCAATGGCATCGTTTTGAGGTACGTTTAATGACGATTCAGAATAGCGGGGAGCGCTCGGAGCGCTCACAGACTTGTTTCAACCCAACGGTGAGCTTTAGGTCTCAAACTCTTAATTAATTTTCCGTTGGTAAAATATCGAGGTCTTGACATTTTTTTATTTATTTTTCCATTGAAACTCTCGTTCCCGTTTCATCCGGAGGGACCTGCCATATTCGCGTTTTCGCTCTGCCAGCCGTCGCTCTTTGTAACCCGCTTTCAATAATTTTTTGCATCCACCGAAAATTTCCTTTGAAAAACATTCTCATTTTTCAGCTGGCTCGTGTTTACAACCATCCACAAAACTAAAACGTCCGATCGCTTTTCACATATATTCTCCGTTCGCCGCGCGAAGGACGGCCAAGCTCTTCGGCTAGTCCCGTCACAATGCCCCAATTTGTTCGAAACATCTCCTCCATATTTCGTCCGTCGCCCTATTTCTATGCACAAGTAAATATTTCATTCAATTTTACGGGAATTTAACGACTCGACCCCGAAGACGCTAAATGTCGTTTTTGTATACCCTTACGGAGACAAGTTTTGTAGGATAGTTCACGCGTAGCACCTGCTAGAACAAGTATCATTCTCGTCCTACAACCGCGAGGTTTTCATTGTATCTATAGATGTCGTGGCAATTAGCCTCGCCGAGTTTCAGTACAATAAGATTCGATGTGACTAACAACCTATAGGTACGCGAGAACTGCGATATCACTCCGGAGCGCGAGTTGGTCGATGTAGATACTTAACTATACCGGCTAGTTTCCGCGCATCTGAATACAACAACGAATAATTCACGAGCAGAAATTTCCCCACGACTACGTAACCGCTGTGGAACAGTAGGTTTCTATACCTACTCGAGGACAGAAACTGAATCGCTTTCCGATTCGATACTACGTTACGCGATACGCCACATCCGAGTTCGGTGGGGAGCGTCGCGACGCAGGTACCTCTCTACCTTCGTACCGTGGACGTATACGTAGCGAGGTACAATTAATGGTCACCATAGCTGTACCACGCGCGCGTAGACGAATAACGCTGCGTACTCGAACGATTGAACGTTGCACTTCGGTATGCAAGAAACCTATAACGTTATTATCCGTACGATTGTTGCGAGGAAATTTAACGCTACGGCTAAGACCGATCGACGTTATAGTTGTACACTGGTACAATCTATCTACCGTACGCTCTACTTGCAGACCTATATTTACTTACCTATAGGTAGGTTCGCTATAGGTAGCTGCGCGATACGAGTTGTTCTCTTCCGTAGTTGTACCTAGTCGTAGTTTGATATCTGGTGCATGGCAGGTAGCGAGTACGCACGCACGGCAAATGTATGCGAGGACGAAACACATGGCGTACATTACAATTGCCCCGGCCTCGCAGCGTTTTATTATTGATACCGGCGGCGTATCCGCAGCGGCACGACAGACCCAACGACGTTGGCTTCTGGCGTCGCGAGGTCTGCACGTTGCCGGCGCGGGAAACACGCCTTACCAATTTATTCATAGGTGAAAAAATCATTCGTCTTCGATCGTTACTATCCCCGGAAGCGTTGGCCTGCCAACTTTTACCGCGGCCGGCGAACGGAGACTGATAGGAAAAAAATGGAGGGAAAAAAAAAGTGGAGCGGAAAAGTTTCTAGTGTCTAACGGTATGCGGTGGTACCTGGTCGCGACGCTTTCTTTTAGCGTTGCGGTAGCGCGCGAGCGAAAGAAACGAGCCGGAAGATGATGCTTTCGGATCGAGGGGAAATGCCGGTAGTGTTCAATGACTCGGATCGTTGAAAGAATTTAAACTAATCTAACGCGCGAACAATTAGAGAAATTAAGCATCTGTCCCGACGTAACGCGGTGGACATTTTTTTAATCGCTTCGGTGTTGCGTGGGCGCGTGCTCGCTCCTCGGTGGTCAACGGTGAGGCGACGCCGCGGCTCGAAATTACGCGCGAAACGAAATTTCGTGAAATTTTCAACCACGGAAAGTCTCTTTCGCGTCGTAAAGGAGAAATTCTCCTCGGTCGAAGTACCGTGCAAAGAAAAGACGAATGGGGCGATAAAACGTCGACGGAGAGTCCGTCAGTCCGAACCTTTTTTTTCCCTAATAATTAAATCACGAGCTTCAAACGGGAATCCACTTTTCACGGGTATTCTTCGAGAAAAATTACCCAGCTTCTGAAAACTACCTCCGGCTACCTCGACCACGCCGACGCTTGGCAGAAATCCCCAGTCGCGTAGAACAATTGATCAGCGAAAAAAAAACTCCCTGCAAAATCTCGCGGTTTATTCGAGAGAGAAATATTCCCGAGCGGCCTTAGGCGAGCTTCAGCTACACCCTTCCAACTGATTCACGCCGAGTCATCGTTTCTCATCGCGTTCTGCCAACATCGGCTCGATTCGTGTTTTGCCTGTTTTTTCGACTTTCCGCGGCGAACTAGATCTCACCGCTCCCAAAACTGCTGGACGGTGACGAACCTACAAAGAAAACACGGAGCCTGATTTTTCAACCGAGACCTGACCGTCACCAATTGCCTCGCCCATCGTTCGTTATTAGCGCATTTAGAATCGAGCATCTATAACCCCCCTCGCTTACTTCGAATAATGAATCTATGTAAATCTCCGTGCATCCCGAGTCAATATCCGCTCTTCGTTAAAAAGTATACCGCAACTCGGAGGATCGTTATTTGTGGGGGAAAAAAATTATCTCTTTTTTGAAGTGAAGATCAGTTTTTTTCCTATCAATTCTTCGCTTCGACCATTTTTCACTGATTTCAGTACGATTTATTATACGCGTTAAGATTCACTTAATTACGTACTAAAACAGTCGGCGTGTGTCCAGTATGGGAATAAAACTCCCGCGCCAACTCGCGGTTTGCGAGTTCCTTCCTTTACAAACATTTTTTTATTTGCAGTCCAACTGTACCTAACTGCGAGGAAAAGTACGATAGCGTTGGGAACGATTTGCAAAACAATCCAGCCCGTATTTTTTTCATCGTAGTTGTTCGTAAACGCGTAATTCGTATCATCGATCGCGGATTTTTATAATCCACAGACTTTGATGCAAAATAAATACTTGAAGCTGTGCAGTTATCAGAATTTGGCAATATTTATCAGAGTATCCCTTGCTGCCTCAGAGAGCGTAAATCAATTCAAAGATCGTGGAATCGACGGGGATAATTTTAAGAACCCTACGTATCCGGGTAGCGTGAATTTACATTTTTCTAGAATTTGTGAAAAGATCGCGTATCGACGATTCGACTCGTGCAGAGAGCTATGAAATCGAATGCCTCGCGAAGTGGCTTGGAATAAACTTCATCGCGATTAACAAATCAGATTACACAGGTGTACGAATGATCAACGACTCGCCGGTCAATGGACTCGCATCGAGATGTAAAGTCGTATTTTATTCGTTGGGGCAGACGCGTTCGTGGTGTAGCTATTCACCGACGTCGAGAGTAAATACCCTCGAGCCCTTCGGCACGGTATTTTTGTTGGTGCGACAAAGGGATATCGCGCGAATCGAAAGGATACGCGATGTATACGTAACGATACAGTAGATGAAGCAAGCTCCTCTGAAGGGCTATCCTCCGGTCGGCGTAAACCAACGCTGGTTCCGTGGCACGACCGAAAGCCAAGAGTGCAAAGAAATCAGTCGATACAGATCGCGCGCATTGTTGTTGCGATTAATTGGACTTTTCATAATTGGAGAGAGGGGATAGTAGCATTGATCGGTAAAGAGCGAGGCGAATGTTGTGGAAGGACGGTAGCGAGCAGAAGCGAAGCAGAGGCAGCAGCACCAGAGGTAAAACAATCGCTGACTTTACGGTTTGCTGCTTTCATCGTTCCTCTTGGCTGCCTTACCGTTATACAACATCCGTTCTGCCGTAATGCTGCTAGAATTTTATTCTATTGTTCGTTCTCGTCATATAATGATTCCCCCGGTCCCAGAAATAAGATACGCTACGTTTCGTTCCAGACTTTGGAGAATCACAAGGGTTGACCGACGACGACAATCCGCACTCCCTACGTATTCTCAGTAGTCGTGGCAGATCGAAGTTGTAGGAGGAAACCAGATCGGAAGAAGTCACTCGAACGACAAGTATAATAAAGATGTATCCATTGCGGGAAAACACGCCCGCGTATCCAATACTTCGGGATGGATTATTGCGCGAGAATGGTCAATTACGGTTGATGATGATCCGCAGCGAGTAAATAATTTACAGCTGTTCGCCGGGATCCCGTTGCCCCTGATCTTCGAGTCTCGATATATAATGGCATGATTCAGCGCCCGATGTCCGTGGGAGGGGGGGGGGGGGGGGGGGGGGGGAGGCAAAACGTTTGTAGATTACGATTATAGCGCCAGGAACGAGACGTATCCTTGAGAGCGGGTGGACGATGAGGGGTGGCATCGCGACGGCGTGGGATCCAATTAAAATAATTCCCTCGGATTTCGAGGCTCAAACGAGTGTGTAGTTGAAAATATGCTTCAATAAGTTGCGCGACTTGAGTGCGTCAAGGCTACCAACCTCCCCTGGTTCCGCGTGTACGCTTCTCTTTGTTCCGCAGCCCTAACGCGTGCATGTCTGCGATACCCACGTTACGTAATACACACCAACTCCCGACCGCATTTACCCACGGCCTGCCCACGCCGCGCCAGCCATCCCTACGCCCACGGAGCACATCCGACATCCGCAACCCCTGCGATTCGAACGCGTACGTGAACTAGGCGATGAAGCCAGGACACTAACCTTCGTTTCTCAAATACGAGAGGTGGTTCTCAACTCCAAGACGCGTCGTATCGTTTGGCGTGGCGTCAAATTGTAAGGAATCGGACGGAGACTCGTCGTGAAAGACGTCTTTCAGACGCGACTCACTAAACGAAGGCGAAGAACGAGGCAGCACGAGGAGTCCATCGATCGTCTTCGGGATTTCTTACAATATCACGCCGGGCGCCACGTTTACCACAACCTTGAAGGTTTTTTTCTTCTTTCAATGGTCCATCCTCTTTTCGGTGCTCCAACCTCGTCGTTTTGTAACACTGAATCGACCTTTTTGTCGCGCAAAGACAAGAGGCAACGTTTGTTGACGTAAAAAAACCCTCGGTTCAGAGCTATGCCACGGAGATCAACTCAGGTGGACGAACTTAGACGAGCGAAGTTCAACGACCGTAGGCCAACTTTCCGTGTTCTAGGTAAAAACTGTCTCAAGTCGACGTGAAAGTTGAGAGAACTGGTGTGCAACGAGCACCCAAACGCCGATGGCAATTCCTTGCAAGACTCAACGAGACTCGTTACGAGCACGAAGGTGCAAATAGCAAGGGCCGAATCGACGGAATATTTTCTGGTAAGATTCACGAAACAGGTACATCGATTGCCCCTCGTCTGAATGGAACAGTTTTTTTTAAAAATCCCATTACTATGGAAACAAGTAAATACATATGAAAGATCAAATGACAGTTGACGGTTGCATTTCCCGCGATCGTATTGCTATCACCTTCGTTTGAAGTTATCGTCGATTGATGATCTCGTTTATTCGACGTTTCCGGGACGTTGACAATGAGACACGATACGCGTGGAAAGGTATCGCGCGCACGTAATTAAACGTAAATAATTGCTGCGACGAATGTTTAGCAAAATTAGTCACGCGAAAGCTTTCAAGCTAGGGAGGGTGCTGGAGTTGTGTGTCGTGATAATTTGGAGGCTCGAAGAGCATCGAGTCTATAGACTGTAGAGTAGAGCGAGAGAACAGCTGCCGGAGAATAACTTCGAGGATAAAGCTTACGAATGTCACGAGAAGTCGGGAAAATCGTGACGCACGAGGATCGTGAAGCCTGTGTTCGATATAGTTATAAAGATTGTTCAGAAATTGACTCTAGGCACGGTTATATCTCTTTGCTGAATATATTCGGCGAGGGAATGACCAAATCCGCGCGAATAAATAACAACGAAGCTAAACGCTTTCAAATTGAAATTAATCTTCTCTGGTAGAAATGCGAGGCGAGGGAGAATATTTAATCGTGAATATTAATTTCCGAATACACGTATGATACGTACGCGTTGTATTAGGAGGGAGGGCGATATTATGAAAATCGTGCAAGGCGATGGTTTTTGCGTCGATTAATTTGGCGCGAAATTGTTACACTTGTTCCTAGTCACAGACACAAAGCGAGCCGTCCGCGATTACGTATTCCATTTCCGGAGAAATTGAAAGCTCGATGATGGTAGAATCAGCAGAAAAAGATCACGTCACCGTATGTAGCGAGGGAATACAGATTGCTTCGTTAGAAAACGGACCTGATGTGCTTTCGTAATTCAAACATCGGGATATACGGGCGAAAAACTGTTACGAGTGAAATCCATAACCGACACATATTCGTTGAAGAGAATCAACAAAATACCTGGGAAATTTTCGCTACCCCGATGAACGTTTCCGGTGAATTGAAACTCAAACAACGACGAAAATGAAAGACACTACCCAATGTATCGATAAATCGACATCGCGCAACAACCCTCGATGAAATTCGGACAACATACGGAACGTTTCGACTGATAGCGGATACGTATATGAAAATCGTAAAGGGAAGAGTCACGTTAACATTAGTTCACATGACTCTTCAATTTAACCATTATAGACGCATCGACAAAGTACGAACATTCGCGGATACAATAACAACTATATCTGATTTGCATAATCGTCGTAGTTGACAAACGTACCTATTGTTTACGCACGTGGACTAATCTACTTTGGTAACAGACTTTGATAATTCCCGACGAAATATAAACCTCCATAAAAATGCTAATCTCGCAACAGCCGGCGGGACGGCCAGGTGGTTAGTTAATTTTTACCATTTTCGTACAACGTACAACGGTCTTCCGTTATTATTTCCACGTTTGCGACGCAACTTTTATCTGCACCGACGAACTTGCGTTAGGCTGGGAGTGACGAAAATCGCTCTATATTCGTGGATTGGTGCGTGCAGCTAAAGGAATCATTCGTAGATTTATAGATTTGTGGATTTTAATTATCATCCTTCGGCGGTGTAATTAAATATCAACATCGTTGATATTTGGCCAGCTATCGTGTCTCGCGGTTCAACTTTATTCCATTTCGCGAATTACGCGCGGTCTCTAATTAAAAGCTTTCCAGTAACGAGGAAAACTTTTACGAGTGACGAAAGAAGCACAAAGATCGGGCACGCGGATATCGCGCTTTTTTTTAGAAAATGCTTTTTTTTTTTATTTGGAGCGAACAAGATGTATTTCCGTGAATAGGAATTCGCGAGGAACGGGGGTTGATATTTGTTGTGACTCTTTGATGGAGCGGGCTACGGTTCCCTCTCGCTTTGTCGGGTGGTCGAGAGTTTCGAAAATTCTCCTCCCTCCCCCAAGGCATCGTGGAACGCCATCGCAGGAAAGGTGCGCAGGAGGTGACGGTTAATTGAAATCGAATTCGCACCGGGTCTAGGCGGCCAGCGCGTAAGTTGAACCGCGCGACTGTAATCCTCCATATGACGTGACACGCCAGTTTGGTCGGTGTTGTGGAAAAATCAATAACAAGCGTGGTCGCGCGACGCTCAGGTGCCCAACGCCTGCCTGGCGGGATGACGGCGCCTGGCGTCGACCTGGTTGTCGACCAAATTATCAGAGAGGATCCAAACCACCAGAAGTTTCGGCGTGCTCGCGCGGGGTGCGTCCCTGCCTCGAGAAGCATAGCCGCGTACAGAGGCGAAAATAGGGGAAGTCGTAACAAGGGTTGACACGGCTGGATTGTCTCGACGTTCGCTTCTTCTCCCGTTCGTTTTTTACTTTTGTTTTGCTCTTGCTCTCCCTACGCCCTCCTCTTGTCATTCTCGCGTCATTCTTTTCCCCGCGTCACGCACGCGTGCGTCCACGACTCTCTTCCTCTCTCTCTCTCCCTCTCGCTCTCTCGCACTCTCACTCTCTCTCTCTCTCTCTCTCACTCTCGCGCTCCCCGTATACGTGCATACGTACGCGCATAGGCGCGCGTACGCGCGCGCACACGTACCAGCCAACATACGCGGATACGCGACGTATATGTATACCAACACCAGCGGGAGAAATTTCTCGGACCATCAACCCCGCAGGCGTGTTTGACTTCTTCAAGAGAGGTCCGCGCGCGCCCCGTTCGCCGCGCATCGTCTAGTCCCACGTCGACGCTAGGTATACCTAGGTACCTAGATATTATAGCATCGCGTCTCGTCGCCTGTGTGTATGGGAGGAGTAAGAAACGATGATGAGAACGAACCTCGTCTTCGCCGGTGGCCGTGTTGACGGAGTCCATGCTCTGCGACAGCGGCGCGTCCATGATGCAGTGAACGATGTCTGCTTGCGGGGCGACAGGGCGAGCGGGGGGCGGCGATGACTCCACCGGTTCCCGCCTCGGACGTTTTAAGGCGGGCGGCGTTATGGTTGATCCGGCGAAGACGACGCGCGCCTCCAAGCTGTTTCGCTCCAAGTCCAGTTCCGCTCCCCGCTCCCGCTCCCGCTCCCGCTCCGGTTCCCGTCGTCGTCCACGTCCGCGCGTACCTCCTCCACGACCTCTTCGTCGTCGTGTTCCTCGACGTCCTCGTCGAAGAGCGTCCGCTCTCCCTCGTGGACGTACGCGGTTCGTGCGCGATCAGCGGTAGGTCTTCGTCGCGCCGCACGTCCTGGGCCCCGCTCGTAACTCGTTAACCGCGAGTCGTGGGATAAAAAAGGACCCTGCAGCGTAGTCGTCGTCGTAGTAGATTCGAACCGCGAGACCCGTGCGAGATCGACTGAGGCGAGTGCGTGCTCGTCGTAGCCTGACACTGCGGTGCACCTGTCAGGCAACACGCAGGGCGTTCGAGCAGGTGTTGTACACGTCTATTTTAAAATAATCGATACGAAGAAACTATAAGGAACGGTAGAGAGTAGCGTGTTTAGCCCACGAATTCGACACTTGAACTTTCGGGAAATAGATCTCTGAAATACGGAGGTGCGTACCGTTCGGCGCGTACGGGAACGCGGCGAAAACAACGATTCAAAATCAACGAACTGTATACCCAACTGTTGTTACCGGTAATAACTTAAAAATTGTAAAATAACACTGACGAGTAATAATAATAAGAATTATTACGTAAGCACCGCGATACGTCTAGTTCGCAGGTTGCCGAAAGACTGACGGCAGTGACGGGCGTGCGGGGTTCCCTAAACTCCCGTGCCTCGCAGTGCCTCGACGCCTGCGGGGTGGAAGCGGGGCAACGAGCCTTCGCGGTTGCGTGGACGGTTGCGGGGGCTGCGGGCGGACGGAGTGGGGTCAGGTGGACGACGACGACGACGACGAGGAGGACGACGAGGAGGTGGAGGAGGATCGTTTCGTTGTAGGTAGCCGTGGAGATACGCTCGACACACGGGTCGAGGATGCCGCCAGGTTATACGGGAGCTACCAATAACGAATGGGAAATTCAACCGAGTCCGACACTCGACCGTTCGCTGTTATTCCAGCCGTTGCCAGATAGACCCGTAGTTACCTCTGCCGCTGATGTTACACGTACGAACGTACGCGCGCACGCGTCGTATCTTGGCAGGTGCGTGTACGTTCAAGCGCGCGCGCGCGCGCGTGTCCGTGGGTAGTATGTATGCGTGTCCACTCACGGATCCGTACACGTGCGCGTACCCGTACGTGTGCGCCGGTACCAGCGACGGTGCCGGTGGTTGTCTTCCGCTCGTGGTAACGGTGGTGGTGGTGGTGGTGGTGGTGGTGGTAACAGCCGCCAGGTAGGGAACGGCCAAGTCCGCGCTCCCACCACCCCCGGAGTCATAGGGGCGTACGTGCACGCACAAGCTGGCACCGCAACCCTGCATCGATTCACGCGAGTATCAATATTTCATCGATAATGCACCTGCGACGTGGCCCTATCCTATTTATGGCGAGCCTATACCTAGACGGTGAGACGCCTCGGGTCTGACGTCAGGCAAATCTATCGTATCCTTTGGAATAATGGAGTGAAAAGAAAAACAAAATCGACAGATTTTGACGGTAGATTTTCTCACCTCGGGAACTTCCGGAGTCGGCGAGTTTCATGCGAGCTTTCGAACAAGAGTCTCTTCGTGCACACTTTTTCGACTCGAAGCGGAGGGTTCGCGGAAAGGATGAGACATTGTAGACAATAAGCTTATTGGTTCGATACAACCAACTCGAGCACTCGAGTCTCCCCGCACTCGCACCTACACGCTCTTCCGAATTATAATTCGTGCGAACTACCCACTCGATGGAAACGAAGTCTGCTACGCGCTGTTCTATCGCTTCGATCTCCGCGATTACGTGTACGCGTCTCGCGTAGCCTAATTCAATTTTAACTAGAAATGACAATTTGACAGGCAATTCGTCAACATATATGGTATTTTGTTTTCAATCGTCCAATGAAATCGCTTTCAATTATCTATCAAACAGCGTTCGCTCGTCGCTCAACGAAACCTGCTGTTCCCCAAAGTGATTTGCATTTAGTGAACAGGGGCGAACAATATCCATAGCATTTGCCACCTGTCGGCCACTACGCTAAGAGGTACAATCGCTATACTTTATGGATCGTAGAATTGTTAAAGCAGCGATGCACGATGGTTGTAACGATATTTTAGATTTTTGCCCACCCAGTTGTGAGAAATGATCTAATTCACTCGCTTTACGTACGTAAGGTTGTAACAATATGACGCAAGTGTGACTGATATCATAAAATATGAATCATACCAATTTGATTTAACCATCAGTTAAGTATATCGGTGCTATCTGCGGACAAATCTATTCATTGAAATTGGCGAACATCGTGTCATTCCATTCGCGCTAGAAATTACCCGTATCATCGACTGTTCTTTTTTTATTCAATACTGCTTTTACAGTTTTCGCTTTGTGTAAGCATATTACTTTGGACTGCATGAATAAGGGGTCGAGACTTTCCTACCGGGTGGAGTTGCTTCGTCCGTGTCGTAAGATACTGCACATTTTATGACTCAACCGATGTCCGTTGGTGAGAATGTTCTCAAGTTAAGTTTCACGTTTCGCTAAGCATTAGTTATTCATTTTATTCTACACCGCCATAATCGTCATCATCATTGATGATTTACGAAACTTGTAACAGCATCGCACGGACGTCTGCAGCATCGTACTTCTGGTTGGATTTTCCCGTCCCAAAGGTAAAGAAATCCCAATGGCACTTTGGAAGCACGTTTTTTGAGTCCTCATCGCTCAATCAAGGATCACGCGTCTGGCCTTTTCATTGGCGCGCACCAAAGCAGGACTGGTAAACGAGATGATAGTTTGAATACTGTACTTTACATATTTCATCGATGATAAATAGATCACGTGATAACTGTAGGATTGTTTGGGATCATCGTCCACGAGCCGCACCTTGAAATATATTACACCTGGAAATGCTGATTTCCGGATAATTAGCAGCACTCCCTTTTTACCGATGCTGATTTTCATTGCACGCCGTTGCTTCGTATCATCACACTTTCAGCGGAACACAGCCGATAGCGAAAGCTCCGGTAGTTTCAGATGAACAAAGTACATTGTTCCAATCACGATTCGTATACAAAACGGTAGTTAACCGTCATATCAATACGAGAATCCAATTAAGTAACGAATATCACAGCGTGTATAAAATAAGGTAATCGATGGGTACATTGCCATTAACATTGATTGTTTCGCGAAAAATACCGAAACTATTACCGGTAATAATCGTAGGTTTTTGCAACTGGATGTTAATGCCATGGATCTTCGAATGAAGATCATCTTGCAACTAGTAAGTATTTTCCACCAATTAATTTTCTACGAACGGATAAATCAAATTGGGAGTTTTATCCAATTGAATTCATTCCAGTTTCATTTTCTGTTGCAAAATGATCGAACTTACGATCGTAGAGGCAGCGAAACAAAATTCGCCTCGTGCTGAGATGATTTCACACGAATTGGAGTCGAAAACAATACTTTGCTGCTCCAGGGAATATAATAACTCGACGAAGGATGTACCAATGAAGATGTTCACACTGACTATTTATCCGTATACGCAACTAGTTTTGTAAACAATGGAGTTAACGTTACGAGCAATGTTACTGTTCATAATTGTCTGAAAACTGAGATTATTCCTCTGTCTAAATACGTAACTTTGCCATTTCATCGTTTCATCGTAGTTCTACATCGATATCGGCATGTTTTGTTCATTTTCTGCAGTCTGCAACTGTTCCTCGCGTAACGTATGACTTACATAGTTATACGTGCGCGGTGATAAACCGCATGCGCCAAACGAAATTTTCAGATACCTATCTTACCGTAAATCGCTCCTGTAATCTGGATTTGGACTCTACTCTAATTATTGTAGCACGAACGGCTACATCGATCGCGACCCATATTCTGATCTAGCATACTCGTCGATGATTGTTTGCAACATCGAACTCGTTAATCTACGAAAGGTGCGGATCGAGCGGAAGGCCTACTCTGCCATTGGCTATCTATAATCAACGACGTCGGAATATTTGGTGTGGAAGTATTACAGAATCCTGTTGCAGGAAATATTGGCGTTATAGTGTCACGCTGCTTAGACAATGCCCTACTGATGGCGCGAAAAGCCGATGAAACGTTCCAGTCGCTGCGGAATAATTTCAACGCAACGTGTACTCTTCATACTTATTGTTAGATATAACAAGGCCGGATGTGCGCGACTCGGTTGAATCCTCGTCCTCCCACTTTGAACTTGCTTCGTGCCAGTGGCTACCAGCAGCGTAGCGTTGAAATATATACTCACAGTCGAAACTCCGCAACGGCTGGCAACGACCTACTGTAAAAGGCGAGCGCCTACGTCATGCCACCAGCCAAGTGAGCCTGCAATTGGCGCGGGGCTTATGATGCCTGGTGTTGACTCACTGTTTCGCAGAGCGTTACCTGGCGAATCTTTCGCCTCGCGCGCAATCACAATAAGATCATATTCATTTGGATCACGCGAGACAAAGTTACGCGCGTCTCCGGTACTTGGGACGTATTTGTTTGCTTGTTGTTTTTTTTTTTAAGTTGAAAATATATTCACGCAAATATTTTTGATTCTACAATCATGTAAACACGGATGGTAGACTTCTCAAGAATCATGTATTATATTGAACATAACATTTCACAATACATCATTAATAAATAATAATAGCGAGTTACATTAATTTTCAATCATTAAATATATTATAATCGCTAGCTTATAAAAAAAAGTAACGTCTATCACTGTCACGAGTGATATTGTAAAATCTTTCCAATTGTGAGAAATAAGCGTCAAATCGTATATTTCAATGCTCTACTCGCAACAATATTGACCCTGATTCAAACATTTCAAGTCATTCGTTTAGATGAAAATGACTACGTAAGCACTAACAACTATAAACCGCTACTAACAGCATGTGGAGAAATAATGATAAAAATTATAGTACGTAAAACATAGATATAAAATGGTCGCTCGGTAGTGACCTATGAAGGCCAGTGGAATATTTGCTCTGTGGAAGAGCCATTTATAAGTTTCTTCATTTCTAGTGATGCATCAAATATCAGTTCTGCGAGGTCCGCTCGCCGCAATCGGACGATATAAATTGTCAATATTAGTCAGTTAATGACGGAAAAGCATCCCCAAGGTTTCAATTGGCACTTTTATTTTACGCAAATAATCATGTCAAATATAAATACAGTTTTGTACAAAATTCATTTTAAATGTTTTAAATGAGATTCTAATCGCAACTCTCTTTCTCTCTCTCACTCACTCTCTCTCTCTCTATCTCTCTCTCTCTCTCTCACTCTCTCTTTCTCTCTCTCTCTCTGTCTCTCTCTGTAACAATTCTCATCTCTATGAGAGAGAAAATTAACGTTTCATTTGAGTTGTACCAAGTACAAAGACATTGCTTTTAGAATCTAAATGCTTTGGTGAAGTACAAAGTATAATTACAGTTCAGAAAGCAATCAAGGTTTCCATTAATAAGCAGAATGACGTTATAAAATTTATATTTATAATACACTTTACAGATTCGTAATACCATTAACTTAAGGTGCATGTCACATTACCGACCGGTATAAATAACAATTGACAGGTAGCTTCTGCGTATAGTAACAATAGTGCAGACGTTTTGTAAAAGTCGTCGAAACACTGTCAATTTCTATCTTTTAGCCGTGGGACGTATTCTTTCCTTTTCAGTATCCCTGTCATCTGCTACTGTCCACTCGGGATCGTTTGGATCCTCACCTTCGACGTCGCAGCATGCCGATTCAGTGGAATCTGATTCTGGCGTTTCCAATTCTGCTCCCTGCAATCGTGGCAAATTCATATACTTAAATTTAACCAAGTCTTAACTATAAGTCTGATTAGAAAAACTTTTAAAATCTATCGCGTATTGGAATGTTAGTCAACGATTGAGAGCGTCTGTTACCGAATTCATGAATTTAATATACTCGTAAAAAAATTTACCTGACGACTTATCTATCTCCATACAGAGTACATCGAAATTATAATATGTGAATGTAATTCAATTGCTAATTCACCATGAACGCAATCGAACAATGTTCTAGTATTGGTGTTTCTCTAAAGTCGCGTAATAATACCCAAATGGGGTTTCAATAGGATATTTCATTGGATTCTCTTGATTATTTTCATGTGTATTGCACATTTCAAGCGTGAAGTGATTCTCGTTTTTTATACATTCATAATGTAGAGTGTTGATTGGTTGTTTCCATACCTTCCAGAAGGGTTTCTTAAATTATCTGGAAATCTTGCAGTATTCGTTTGATGTTAACGCTTGTTTATTTCAAGAATTAAAACATTTCTTATTCATTTTCCTTATGATCCTAGCATCTCCAAGTTAAATTTGATACCAATGGTGCAAAACATCGTTCTATAAAGGTCTCAGAGCTGCGGAGTACCTTCCGTATCTCCTAATCTATGCAGAGTTAAGTTCCCATATTGAGAGCATGCAAACTAACGTCGATACACCATTCAAAATATTGGACAACAGTTCCTTATCGTGTATTAGCTGGTTATCTTGCATGAACGGAGCGTAAATTATTCTCCACTTCCACGTAGGATAAAAATGACGAACAAGTGAATAGGCGAACGAGACATTTCTGATAAAATGAAATGAATTTCATCAGAATCAAGAATAGGCTCACCTCTTCAATTTTTTCATCTTCTCTGGAACATAAAGATGCACTTGAGGCTTGCCAGTGTCCATCTGGCATTACTTCGATCATTTTATCGTACGTTTCTTCCGATAATGGGAATATCCGAGGCTCGTAAGGTACGACCTACGATAAATCAATAGTGATGAGAAAAATAAATTTCCGTATTTTCAAATTGATAAATACTATTGAAAATAGTAAACAATTACCTCGTTATCGTCCTCAGTGAAAGAGGTACCAACTTCATCCCTACTTGGTCTGGATGAAGATATGGTTCGACGGCGAAAGGTATTTTGCATCGCGGACGTACGATTCACATCAAACATCTGATTTTGCTGATTTTCACTGTCGTGGGAGTTCAATGGTGTAGCGGGTGGTGACGTCATCGGCGATATCACGTCTCCACCGAATTCACTCGTGTGAGGTGACATCGGGTCTGTAAGAAAAAGGGAAAACATTACATTTTGTGGGGCAAATCACCGAACTGAACAAATGCATTCGTAAAGACTGATGTTTACGACTTCGGATCTGTAAGAAAGGCCCGTGACCTCCAACAGAGCATAACCATTGATGACAGGCAGTGATAGCTCCATGCTTAAAGTATCTCTCCCACTCTAGTTCTTTCCATCTCTCTTTCTCTCTCTAACTGAAACAGTTGAGCTATCCCCACCTGTTGCCCATAGCGCGTTTCACTAAGGTATCAAAGCTAGCATCACAAATAAATCTGCTTCTTACTCGTATCACGAGCTTTCGAGTGAAACAATATATTTGATTTTAAGAAAGGCGATTACAAATAAATAATCCTTGTAGGTTGCATATACAAAGGCGCAGATATACATATACCTACGTATACATGCATACATATGCGCGAACACGCGGGTTTCTGTATGTATATTCCGGACAAAACACAATACCTGGAGTATTTGCACCACTATCAGCTCTGCTATCTGCACGACGATTATGACGTAAGCGAGTTTGTGGCGGCATGTTGACATAAGTCATGAAGCGTTTATTTTCTTCTCGTTCACTTCTTTCGTGTCTTAGGGTAATTGTTTCATCTGTCACATCTTCAATCTGTACACGAAGATTTGCTTATGATATCGTGAATTGATTTCACGTGTTCGTGATTAATACATTGCATGAAAATGAATGCAATGTTACTTACGTCGCTCTCCGTGCTTGATCGATGCATAATACCATTTTTCACTTCTATTTTTGTGGGATCTTCGCACACTCTCCACCTGAGGGCATCGACGGAGTTATTATAAATATAAAATACTTTCAAAATCTGTGTTCTATACATGTTACGGATTATCAGTATATAATTTACTTTGGTGTTAATATCTCCTTATACTGCAACTTCTCCAGCCTAGTTGCCGCTGCTACGCTGTATGGTATCACGATATTGTCAATGTCATATGAATTTTGCCTGAGCCGCCTGTAGAGAATTGTTTGAAAATCATGTTGATATGTCCCGCAAATTTCAATATAATAAAATCACATGATCTTTTAAATTCTAGTCTTAGAAGTGGGTCGTTTTACCCATGGAGATTTGACGATTTTTCCTTGATGGAATTCTTATCCACGGAAGTACTATGTAGCAGTGGCGAAGGCACCGGTGACGAATGTTTGCTGGATCCAGAATTTGGTCCAACGTCATCCTCATCCTCAGTCGGTGGTACTTTTGTCACCTTCTTTCTCGGTAATCCGTGAATAGTTCTGTCATGACTGAGTCTATTTCTTTTACCTTTCAACATCTTTCTCTTAATTCCTGGAAGAAATTTCTACCATGATTCCACTTGAAAGTTTTTCATTTACTTTGCATTTTATCATTAAATTCATACGTACTCGCTGTCAAGATGCTCGAAGAGGATTTTTTGAGACGTGCTGTGTATTTAGCTCGATGTTCTGGCATTTGTTTATTTCGCCTTTCACTATGCTCTTTGTCTTTTATACGAGTTGTTCGGATATTTCCTCTCAACATTTTCTGTTGCCAATCCACAGACTTCATAATAGCTTCCAGATGGGTACCATGGAGAATTTCTAAATGGAAAATGTATAATTCAAATTATTTTGCAAGACAGGAGAAACGGAACACCACTATTCCAGTAATCGTCAAGTGGATTGTAACTAGAAGACAGTTACAATCTGAACTGCATGTATTTCAAATATTCGTTTCTGATCTAATCGTGATATACAAAAATCAGGCAATGATGAAAATTACCATCAGAGAATGATAAAACTGGATGGTAACCAGGGTCGATAAGCGCAACTCTTTGTTGCACGGAAAGTTGTTCAAATGGTTCTTGCGGTTCCATTGGATCTTGTCTTCCTGTGCACAGAGCACACGGCGGTAATATGTGATCGCATCCACATCTCACGGTGGATGCTTTGGCTGCGCGTTTTGAAACTTCATGCAATCTGTCTACTTGGAGTAACTTTCGCTTTCTGTAAGCATTCCACATGAACGGTCTGGTTCTGCTTGCTGGTAGCTCAACTTCTGGAGTACTACACCGAGCAGTTGATCCTGGTAAGACACCGCTATACCCATTGACCGTTTCACTGTTTTCAAGTACAACGAGACCTTTCGTAGCTCTGATGTGACGTTGCAAGTCATTGTGTTGTCTGATTCTGTATTCTAGATCTGATATTTGTGCTTGAAGCCAAGTCCATCTAGATGCGATGCCAGCACGATCTTGGGTGTATCGCCAGGCTGCTCTTTTTGATCTATAACCACATAGATTTTGGAATTATAGTTCCTCGGTAGGCTTGTGTTTCTCAATGGATGTAGGAAAAAATGAAATTGGCAAATCTTTTTACATAATGAAAGATTGTTAGTAACTACGACAAATGTCCTCGTTATAACATTTTTATAACATAACCCTGTTCGAAATGATAAACAATAATGCTGGCAACAAAATAATGCTCGAAATGATGATACTTTATTTCTTGACTCTTTACTGATTCAGACATAATCTTAGAGGATTATCACCCCATAAATCAGGATAAATAAATACTGTTCAAATGTACCGACACTGAACCAATAGTAAATATATTCAGTTGCCAGTAAATTGATAGTCAATCGAGAATGCTATCTATGGTCACTTCACAGTTCACGTATTTCCAAATCTCAGTTCTTTATAAAATTTGCGATATGAAAGGTTAATTTCGTACAATTCTTCGCAATTATTTTCGGTCGACATCAATTCATTACGAATGTTTGCCCGTAATGTAAACATTATTATCAGGTTCCAACTCCATCCACAGCAGATTTGGGGAAATCTTGGGCTAATTGAACATGTTAGCTATAGATTGCCTCAACAACCTAAATTGGATCTCCCATTCTCAAATTGTGAAATCATTTCTTCGGTGTAGAATGAATAATTAACAAATATCATATTGATAAAGAATAATCATCTGTTACAAAAGTTAGTTTCATTCAATTACCATTTGCCAATTTTACCACTAACATGTAGCATTAATCTAATTTGCAAAGATTGTGTAATAAACGTTATGTTCATCACTGTAATTTAACATATTACAATTTTTATTTGAAAAACTCATAATTTATACACAAATAACATTTCTATTCGATAGAGGAACGTAATGATCGGAGGATAATCATTTCAATCTGTGAATGTACCAGAGAAATATTTTGAAAACCTTAGCAATCATATCAATTGCTATTATTACTCGAATTCATAACTAATCGGCGATTATCACCCGCTCATTTCCAGAAAATGTACTGTCATGTTTCCACTTGATGAAACTGTACGACTGAAATCGTAATACGCACAAACTTAAGATTGCACATGCAACGTTGTATTACCAATGTACGCAAGCAAGTTTGTTGAAAAAAAACTTGACTTTTGAGCTTCTGATGCTCTCACGAGTTAATCTCGTTACAATTGCAGAGTGATAATACAGAAAATCGAATATGGTTGAGCATGTGTAACAAGAGAATGAACTGCTCATTCAATTTTCCTCTGCATTTTTTACACGTGGTATCTCAAGCATTTTTGTTTTCCACATTTGTAATTTGTACGCGAGAAATTGTGATATCATGTTCTTGCCGATTCAACTGAAGTATTAAATAAGATTCTACATCTGTTTTGAAATAACATAAGCATGATGCATGAACTTACATTGGCAAGGGTTGTTGATGCGGATTGTTAAAAGTCTGCATCTCATCACAGCTTTCTCCACCACTACTCGATGCTGTACAGTCTGAATCCAGATTGCCCTCTACCATCCGCAGTTGGCTCGCCAATGGACCAGCTACACTCTCAACATCATTTCCTTGGACTTTCACTTGAGGTGTGCAAAATACTGGATGTCGATTGGTAGTATTGCTCAATGAAGGACCAGAATTATCACGCGAACCTCCACCAAAATATCGACAAGCACGCTGTCGGTTCAAACCGTTACTTTGGGCAACGGATGTTTCTTCGAGCTTTTGCAAGAACGAATTAAGACTGCTACTGATCTCAGGAAAATTTCTCGCGGTAGATTTTGAACTAATGTTAACTAATTCTTGGAAAAAATATTTCTTAACTCCGTGATGCGCAAGTTCTAAGACTCCTGTGTTTTCTTCAGCTACGTGGCGACCGATGATTCTTGCCTGTAGTTTTCTGAGTCTTCTCAATAAGAACGCGCATCGTCTCTCGCTCTCAAATTGTTTCTGACCAACAGCTTCTTGTTGCGTCCGAAGGTTGTTATTTTTCTGTTGGTCATTGACATCGATGCTCATATTCTCGTTACAAAGACTCATCACATCAACGTCGTTCAACAAATCTCTCTCAAAGGAGGTAAATCCCTCAGGAATTGGAAACATTTCGACGCTGTCCGCTCCGCTTTGAGTCGGTTCATTACTACCTCCTGGCATGTTATCAGCATTCTCTGCACCTTCCATTGATTTAATCACCTGTAAAATCTCTTCCACATTTTGTCCTATATCACCGACACTACTGGAGCATTGTTCGTTTTCACCCGGTATAACCGTATTAAAATTAATTATGTGGTCGACATCCAGATTTTTGTCACTGCCCAAATTCTCAGAGGCCGCTAAAGGCACATCTATGTTTGACTTTAAGAAACCCATATTATCCGCTTGATCACCCATAGATGGGTCGTTCATTATAATATCAGTCGCCTTTTGATTGGGGCTGTCCAAGACAACCGGCTGCTCACTTTCGCTCTCTATTAAATCCTCCCTTGTAATCAAGTTAGGTTTATTTGAAAACGAAGACAAGGTATCCAAACCATTAGCATATCTCGAATTAATAACATCACGGATTAGCTCTTTGGATATACCACGTAGGCACTGTTCGTCGATCTTCGAAGGTTGGACATTGGCAGAAACGACAAACTTGGCCAGAACTTGCCGGTTTTGACAGACTTGCGAGGCTTGCGACGGAGAGAGGAAACCGCTGCTAGGCAAGGGAGGAAGCAAGTTTTCAGGCTTTTGAGGACCACCTTCTGTCAGAGCAGGGGCCATCACTGCCACTGACGATGCCACTGCCGCTGCCTCCACATCCAGAGGCTCCCACCTACGCCTGCGTTCCTCCTGCACCACAATCACTCCCATTCATCCATCACTCCCCGGCACCGCTTTCGTCGTTCTCCACGTTTCGAACTACTCGGATTCCTTGCCGTTTGAATTCTTCCTTGAATTACTCCAGTCGCTCGAACTTTATCTAATTACCGTTTGTTATAGTATGGTTATTATTATCACCACACCGATGGATATATGATAAAAAAAGTTTAACTGGCTATGCTGTGTCGACATTCCCGCAGGAATGACACGACACGATATCTTGGTCAAATACACGCTGGTAGCTATCTCAACGTTACAAGTACAGCTATGCACAACTACGCGTGGTTACGGATTGGCGAAACGATTAATAGGAAACGTACACTGATGTTCATTAGGATCGGAAACATTTCCAAGCAGCCCCATTTAGGAGGTACACTTTTTGGCGCCCCACATTTTTTCATGTTCTTTTTCCTTTGTCGTCGCTTACTCACTGCGCGTTTGTGTGTCTCATATTGGTAAGGATAGGACACAAAACATCGAGTCTTGAGAGTTCGGGGCACCGGGAATAGCAGGTACTCTGACGCACTCCCACGTGATTAGGCGATGCGGAACAGAAACAGAAGCATTTTTCAAGGGGTGGGAAAACAAAGATAAAAACATCCCGCGCCGTCGTCGTCACCAAAGCCACCGAAGCTGCGTGTGTATTGCATAATAATATGCAGGCATAGCTCAATCGCTCGTTGCCTAACCCACGCTAACGTTCCCGCTTCGAAAACTCCACACCCCGATATACTCGTAGTTGATCTTGTAGGAACATACAATGGCGGAGCAAAAAATGTTTCACGCTAGCTCCAAGCTCTCCTCTCCGCGCACACAGTTGCTCAAGTAATCCACGAATAATCAAAGAGCGAAGCACTACGCAACACGACACAACTATTGTATAATTTATACAATAAATCCGTCACACCCAGCCGCACGCTCGTTTAAGACATATTTTTAAATACCAATTACGCGAATACCGATTTACTAGGATATCGAATAGAGTTTAAATTCGTTTATCGCGACTAACAACGCCTCGAATTTCTCGAGTCATAAGCAACGAGGTATTTATCAATATATATGAAATTCGACCAACTTCGTTGGCTGGGACCTCGGCCGACCAATACTGCAACGCGGCGGCCGGATGTGCTCGTCTCGTATAGCAAGCCAATCAACGGCCTCGTCTAACACCCGGCAAAGTCGCTGCTAGTCGCTAGTTGCGCTCCACGTGTACGAGAACGCAGTTATTTCGAATTCAGCGTTACTGCAACGGCGCCTCACATCCCTTTGGGCAAATCAACCGAGTCTTCGTGTCCGGAAAATTAATGACATCCCACAGCGTGCGTTGAGTTTCACGAGAAATAGTTATCACACTTCCATTGATTCCAATCAAACCCGTTCTCTACAACCGGAAATGATCTAACTGAGGAACGCATGGGTTAATGGCGTACAACCAACGAGCTGCCGAATCGATGCACTACATTGGTTTCGTTCCGCGATGGTTCGGAAAATAATGTGAATCCGATTATTCCGATAACTAGACGAGATCACGATTGCGAGGTGAAGAGGTGTGACCCTTTACCACAGCGAACTGTGCTTATCACAAATTGTTGAAACATCTTAGGTACTCTGGCTCCGTTCTGTGCTCCTACGAATCAGATTTGTTCGTTTTGATTCGACTTCTCGCCTGGTATGAAATATACGTGATAAAATAATGATTTCTGCTGCGAAAATCAAACTCATCCTCGGGTTTTTGAGCAGTCACTTTTTATTACGTCGTTTCCTCAACGTACTGATACGTATGTATATTTCCCGCGATCGTTACGCTAACGCCATTTTGATGTAAGATTGCGTAAGCCCGATCTGATTGGTTGAGCGCAGGTGCGTCAGAATAGAACCCACCAATCGTAACGCGAACGCTAAAGACCTAAAGCCCGGTCTGTAACTGGTATTATAGCGACAAAACAGTCGGTAAAGTTACAAATATCTTGACAGAAATGTAATGTATAATTATTCTCATGCCCGCATGGCGAGCACTCCAGTACGACATTTCGCAATATTAAGAGCCAGGCAATTTGCAATAATAAATGTACGATACGTTAATCGTTAATAGAAATCGTACTTTTTACTGTTGCAACAAGACATCTAGAAGTTCCAATTACTTATCAATTTTTTGATAAGGCGTAAATTTACTACTCCATAAGAGCTACAAAAAAAGCCGAAGCGCGTCTCGCAAAAGAGTTCATGTAGTTTGACAGATAGAAAATATTCCCGCTGTATCATATTTGTATCGAGCGACGGTTAATTTTTACACCAAGAAGACAAATATCAGGACACGTACATTTTTGTTATGCAGATGATATTTATGTGGATACGAATATTCAACAATTATTTAATTAATGCTCGGTAGATCTCCCGTTTTTGGATGAAATACCTGTATGACGTTGTCAATTACATATAATATTGCCGTATCGGTACATTATTCGGACTTCGATTTTAATGAGCGCGTTTTGGCGTTTTTCTAACTTCAACTTTAATCGTCCAGATTATCATCTTTGCGTAGTCGAGGTTTATGGTTCGTACAATATCTGTGATAGATATTGTTCTACGTAACGTTCTATATTCTCTTATTTGATATCAACATTTCATTAAAAATAGTTCAGTTAATAGTTGCACCATCGTGTGCAGACACGCGTGTTACTTCTGTATTGTCGTGATATCTATCTAACAATGTACTCACAAGTTTTGTGGCAATTCGATAAAAATGTATTCATCGCGGTGCTGACGCATCTGCCCGATGACATATACGTACAATCGGTACTTGTAAACATTACGTAAAACGTAAATATTGAGAGGTGCACGCACGCACCTTTTTGTCAGTATGTACTATCTATACAGTGTATGAAAACGTCCTTGCCCTTTTCTACGATCGTTCTTATTTCGTGGTAAACTTTCTCTTGCTATACGCATGCGGAACAAGATGTCAGTGCCAATGTTCAACAAATTATGACATATCTTCATAGCAAGTGATTAATACAACATAAATACAATCAGGAAACGACTCTCGGTACAGAACACCGTAAGATGTTTGACGTGGCCATCAATTGACAGATCAATGCGAGTGCTAGTCCTGTGACCTGTGAGTCCTGTGACCTGGTCCGAATCCGAAAGTACAGCTGAGATAGACATCATTAAAAAATATCGACTGAAACAGATCTTGTCAATCAGTCCAAACGACATTATTCCTGTTGTAAATATCATAAATCACTCATTTAACATAGCTGTTTTTGAGATGGATATGGCAAAATCGTTATTCAACATTCGTGATCATGAAGGTTATGTTGGTAAAGACGACTACAACGTAAGTTATAACTTTGATCAGGTTTTGACATTATCGTTATTTACTAAATTTCAATTCACCTTTAGACTATCATTTATTTTATTCTATTAATCGATAAACGGAGTCATTTGCCAACTTGCAATAGTTAGAATTTTGTATTTCGCAGTTGGAATGAATAGGTTTAATTGTCAAACAGACTTATAATGAGCTTTGGACAAACAGAACTAAGCAAACAAAATTTAAAAGTCGGTAACTTGAATAAATATCTGTTGTATTACATCTGATTGAATAATCCGATATGCTTTGATGATTTCACAATTCTTAAATGAAGTCTGACGTCTAATTATAACTTGTCGGTACATCTCACAGCTTTTGTGTAATTATAGACTTTCCTTATTTGTCCTTACAGAAAAAGTTAGAAGCAGGATTATCTGATGATGAATATGATATAGAAAATGGTCATTTTAATGCGCAAGCAGCATTATCACCAGCACCTGGTGGACCTTTTTCTGCTTTAACCCCTTCAATGTGGCCTCAAGATATTTTAGCCAAATTGAATCAACCGGAAGATCCTAATTCTCAACCAGAATATAGGTAGGATTATGAAATTACGAATCATCTCTCAAATTTTCAATTACTTTGTTCCTCGTGACAGATTCGATGAATTTGGTTTTCGAGTTGAGGAAGAAGATGGTCCAGAACAGAGTTCAAGAAAACTCTTGGGTGTACCGTTTATGGAAGATGCTCAACATCGGTAAGATTCCATTTGTTGGATTCCGTTCACATATTTTCTATGGTGCTACTGAATTATATACTGATATAACTCATTACAACCAGTTTACAATGGGTAGCTCACTTGGAATTCAGCCATAATAAAGAAATATCTGAAGTTTCCTGGCAGGATGTAGATCAACGGTTGCCACGTACCGATAAATTACGTGAAATGGTACAGCATGGTATTCCACATTCTCTACGACCTCAAATGTGGATGCGGCTTTCAGGTTAAATACATTACATCCATCAAATTGATAAAGAAATATGAAACTCTGAGTATAGTTACTAATCGTATCCACATTCGTGTTATATTTGCGCAATTGATTTTTATTCTAAATTCGTAAAATTTCAGGTGCGCTGCAGAAAAAAAATGCATCTGAAATCACTTACAAAGACATAGTCAGAGCTTCGAGTAACGATGCTCTAATGACCAGTAAACAAATAGAAAAGGACTTGCTTCGTACTATGCCTGCAAATGCTTGCTTTAGTCATCTTAACAGTACTGGAATACCCCGGTTACGTCGTGTTATGCGTGGACTAGCTTGGCTATATCCTGACATAGGGTAAATACTTCTTCGAATGAAATTCCATCTAGTTTTGTATAATTCTCTTTCTGCTACTATCAATATAATTATTTTGCAGTTATTGTCAAGGTACAGGAATGATAGCCGCGTCATTGTTGTTATTACTAGAAGAAGAAGATGCTTTTTGGATGATGGCTACCATTGTGGAGGACTTATTACCAGCCTCGTATTATTCTTCTACCCTGTTAGGTAAAGTATTTCCAATTATTTCTCTGTTACTTGTAAATCTCAAGCGTAAATTAACTTGCCATTGTAATGTCTGATTTCACAGGAATACGCGCCGATCAACGAGTATTGAGAACGTTGATTACGAATTTTTTACCCAATTTGGATCTCGTTCTTGCTCAACATGATATCGAACTCAGTTTAATATCTTTACATTGGTTTTTGACATTATTCGCATCCGTGGTTCACATGAAGATTCTGTTACGTATCTGGGATCTTCTTTTTTTTGATGGATCTATAGTGCTATTTCAGGTCACATTAGGAATGTTAAAAATTAAAGGTAAAGGAAATTATGAGAATATAAATTGTATTGTGGTGCTATCAAAAGCTTCTTTACAGAAACCGAACTTCAGGAGTTGGAAAACTCGGCACAGATATTTAACGCTCTTTCTGACATTCCGGGAGATATCGACGATGTAGATCAGCTGTTGGAAGTAAATTAAAAACAAAAACTTAGTCTAATTCTAGTTCGAGGAATGTTCACATTTGAACACAAATATTTCTGTATCAAGAATTTTGTTTTTGTTTCAGCCGAGTGAAAAAAGATTATTATTGTTGGATTGGATTTTCAGGTATCATTGCAAGTTAGCGGTTCCTTAACAGATGTTTTAGTTGAAACGCAGAGACGTCGACGTTTGGCATACTTGATGGCTGATCAAGGAGGATTAGTAGGAAATCCGGACGTGGCTCCAAATTTGCCGAAGCAACACCTTAACAGGTTAATGAAATAGTTCCTTTGGCAGTCACTACCAAAACATATATACATACGTGTGCCCTTTACTAAAATGTTTTCATGATCAAAAATTTAATAGGAGGCATGTGAAAAGAACAAAATCGATGTTGCATACATTTTTATTTGGGGATGATACTGCGGAAGATGATAATAAATGCAAGAATATCCGTCAAACAGGTAAAATTATTCGGACCAAGATGCAACGTATGTAATCGATAAATATTAAATTAAATTTTAAGAATAATTTTTCCGCTTATTATAGAATCATTGGTTGACTTGCGAGAGGCGGTCTTGCAAGTTGCTCGGCATTTCATCAGCGTGGATCCTAAATTGAGTAATGTCGCTTTAGTTGCTGACTACAATATGGAAAGCCATACCAAAGACCATGATAATTATGTCAACGTTTCACGCACTCGTAAAAGAAGAGCAAAGGCCTTATTAGGTACATACTCACTTCATTAGAATGAGTGATCTCATATACATTTGAAAACATATTTTTTAACGGCAGATTTCGAAAGACACGATGACGATGAGTTAGGATTTCGCAAAAACGATATTATTACAATTGTAAGTCAAAAGGACGAACATTGTTGGGTAGGGGAATTGAATGGCTTGCGAGGTAAGTTAACAAGTAAATCAACATCAGATGAGTGTACGAAAGTTTTGATTTACTTAATTAGTACTCGAATTCGCAATCTAATGAAATTTAACTAAATCGTAGGTTGGTTTCCTGCGAAATTCGTGGAATTACTCGACGAAAGAAGCAAACAGTACACTTGTGCTGGCGATGATGCAGTGAGCGAGACTGTTACTGACTTGGTCAGAGGTAGTTTGTGCCCGGCCATAAAAGCTGTACTAGAACACGGTATGCGGAGACCTTCATTTCTGGGTGGTCCTTGCCATCCTTGGTTATTTATTGAAGAGGCGTCTAATCGAGAAGTAGAAAAAGATTTCAACTCTGTCTACAGCAGATTAGTCCTTTGCAAAACGTACAGGTTAGACGAGGATGGGAAAGTTCTTACACCGGAAGAGGTAGGTCCAAATGCAGTGTAAAATAGAAACATTCAATCTTATCAATCCTACTGTCTTGAAATTTCTAGCTGCTGTATCGATGTGTTCAATCGGTCAATTTAACTCACGATAATGCCCATGCCCAGATGGATGTTAAATTACGATCTCTAATTTGCTTGGGACTGAACGAACAGGTCCTGCATTTATGGCTTGAGGTATTATGTTCGTGTGTCGAAGTTGTGCAAAAGTGGTAAGTAATAACTGAAAATTACAAACCCTTAAAACAGAAATTTACCACGCTGTTTCTCTTGGTTTTCTCATTACTACAGGTATCACCCATGGAGTTTTATAAACAGTCCAGGGTGGGTACAAATCAAATGTGAGCTGAGAATATTAAGCCAATTTGCATTCAATTTAAATCCCGATTGGGAACTTCCGTCGAAAAAAGAACAGTCCCAGCCTCTGAAAGATGGTGTCAGGGATATGCTTGTTAAGCATCATCTTTTTAGTTGGGATTTATAGTAGCTACTGAATATGCGCCCCTATAAACATTGATTTTCGTTGCTGTAACAACTACAACGGTAAGAGATGTTATTGCATTTAGGATAAATTTTCGAAAATTATCAGAGCTGTGCAAATATTGGGCCTAACAACTAAGTCAATCTGATAAACCGTTACTCAACACGCTAGTCCAAGTGTACATAATATTTTCCGAAAAAATTCTCGAATTTTATCATTTATTCGCTATATTACTTAGGAAAATTAATCTAAGCTAAGATATTGATAGATCAATAATCGGCATAACATGACGGATTTTACTTCAATCTGATTTATTTGAAGCCTAACTTGAAAGTATTCGTAGGAATACCATTTGATTCTGTTATCGATTACGTTGCATAAAGTTTTCCATCTGAAACAATCATTTTAGAAGCTTAGAAAAGTTCATTCAGAATGTAATGTAATATATGTAAATAATTGATTTAGAAAAGGAACTTCATATATTTTATTTAACAAATGTTATGCCTGTAATGTTTCATAACTTCTTCGAAATACTATATCTAACAAATTGTCAAAAAATCGATTGACCATCCGAAATGCATTTATATAATATATTTAAATACACGCGTGCGCGCTTACAAACAAATACGAGCGAGCGCCTCCTTCCATCCAGACAAATAAAGATAAAAGAATATATTTATTCAAGACCCTAACATTTATACGCTGTCTATTTCATTTTATTTTTCAATCAAATATTATGTGGTCATCACGATTGTTCTGTTGAATAGATTATTGATACATCATTCTGTTCTTTGAATATGTAGCTTAAGAGGATTTCCGAGTAAAACGACGATCACAGGTGGAGTGCATTTTCATGCTTTGAAAAGAAATATCGCTTGTTATTTGTTCCCAGGAGTGACGTTTGTTTTTCACATGAACAGTATAAAGTAGTAAATGGAAAGTTATCTTAAATAGCAACCTTTAAAAATCATTTTGACAAGTAATGAATTAAATCGTATACATTTGAAGGGTTGATATGCTCTTAAGAAATGCTCTGTGTGTGTGTGAAACGGTTTCAAACGGTTCAGTGAATTTAAAGATTTTTCAATATCATAGTTTTCAATACTTAGAGAAAATTGATTCAATTCTTTTTTCTAACAATAATTGGGGAAAATAAATGACCAAATATAATCAAATAATCAGTATTTCATCCAATAATAAAATCATCTTACAGGATTATTCAAAATTCATGTCCGTATCTTATTTTTGGACATAAATGGCGTATCAAAAATAACTCTGGTAAATTTTTACCAACTCATAGTTTACCATGTATATCAAGTCTGTAATGGCATTTCAAAACATTTGAGCATAGCTAGTGCTAATCTCTTCTTTGCTTACTACAACAAGGTTTGGCTAAATTATTATCTACGATTTTCAGGTTCATGTAATCATCATTTTCTATCACATCATTCAAACCTTCATTATTATACATCTGTTGTTCCGATAGGTTTGTCGATAGGTCGTGTTCGTCAAATGAGTTCAAATGATTGGAATCTTTTTGAAAATCAATTTGACAACCACATTGACGTTTCGTGATACACACAATGTGCAAATCCATGACATTAGTGCCAGTCAGGCCAATTTTAAGCAGATCTTTTCCCTTTCTGAAGCGTGAAAAGAAATTGTAAGCATCATTGTTCTTGATCACATTTTCAGGAATTAGTTTCTCAATTTCCGTCATTTTCGAAATTAATGATCCAACATTATCTATATTTACACCTTGTGACTCTTGCAATTCCACGTTAGCTGATTTATTATCATGGATTTCGTCAGATGTTTGTTCCAATTTTCCTGATTTTACTTTCTCATTCTGTGCTTCTTTCAGATGAATTTCTAATTTATTTTTGAGATCATAGACAATGGGACCAATTGATGGATAGCCAAATGCTCCAGCAGCATCGGTCGGCCCGTCTTGACCGTCAGTTCCTCCACTCAACATGACTACTTCATAGTCTGACAAACGTGGATTATCTCTGATATTTGCAAACCAATCTAAAGCAAACTGAAGGGCAAGTTGTTGATTACGGCCACCTTTGCCGTTGCCTGTAACCACTACGGTAGGCTCTCCTCCTCCAATCAACACGATTCCACGGCCACGGGTATTATCAATAACATTATATATTTCATCAATTTTCTCCGCGGATAACAAAATAATCGGATCAGTTTGTATGGTTTCAAAAAATGTTGCTCGTGATAGACTTTGTTCGAGTGCCATGCAAATTAACTTTATCACCTTAACGTACGAAAGGCTTACATCGCTGACGTTTCCTTGAATGCCATTGCATAAAATAATTGGACTATAGCCTTTTCTTATTGCTTCGAGTTTTGCTGCTTGTATCGCGACTAGATTGCTCCCAATGATGACATTGCTCACATGCGTGAATTCTTTTTTGCTATTCAGCAAAGCTTTGTCATCAGCCGTGTCTTTGGATGTCACAAGTGTTTTAATATTCCATTCTAACGTATCAAGTAAATCGTACTTCTTCAAAATGCGCGTGACTTCATCCGGTGACCGAGGGCTATAGACAGTAGGGCCACTAGCGATCAAATCAACAGGATCTCCAACGATGTCTGATATTATCAAACTAATGACAGTGGCTGGGTAAGCGAACCTGGCTAACCCGCCTCCTTTAACCATGGATAATTTTTTACGAATAGTATTTAATTCAGTGATATCTGCCCCAGCATCTTGCAATTTTTTGCAGAATCTTTGTTTTTCATCCAAATCTAGCATAGGTCGTGGCATGCACAGCAGAGCAGAACCACCACCCGATACGAGGACAATTAAGGTATCATTTTTTGTGAGACCCTTGACTAAATCTATTATATCGTCGGTCGTCGATAGACTTTGTACATCTGGTTGGTTATTTTCGGCTCCTTCTTTATATTCTACTGGTCCGCTGAGGAGTGGGAAATGTTTGAAATCTTGACATTTCCAAATACTTTCTTTCGATCCTACAGGTATGCTAACTATACCTTTGACTAAACGAGAACCGAGTAGTTTTTCGATAGGTGGTACCATCTTCATGACAGCTTTACCGAATCCGACAAGGTATACATTCTCATTGATGTGAAAACTTTGTTCACCAACGAAGAGTCTGTTGTTGTCAAGTTTTAGTCTCTTCTCGACAAGGTTGTGAGGTAGGACGGCATCGATTCCAGTTGTAAAAATATCTTTCAGGTCCGTCTTTAATCTATCAATCGAATCTAGGTTTCTTACGTACGTTGACATGTTAATAGCCATACTTAGTTTCCAATTCCGAGGGGATTTTGGTAGGTTACAAGACAAAAGAGTTCGAATCATCCGAAACTACTTAGTAAACAAAAATTTTATGAACAATTATCAATTCCGACCGAGCAAAGAACTTGTCATGAGCGCGGAACAGTACACAATACCTAATCTTTGTTATAAGTACGGCTGTAACGATACAACGATCTTTAGATGCTTGTACGTCAAAATGATAAAAGTTTTGTGATAAGGCAAAACAACACCAGATCGTATTAAAAAAATTACTGTAAATAAGTACACGCGGTATTTCCAAATATATGTTAAGAACCTGCACTATTCGGTATAAATGGTAGTCAATTGGCTGCAATTGGCTACTGCTGCTACGACTGGAACCAGTCATGCCTCGAGTTTGTGTCGATTGTGTAATAAATTTTGTAACATACTCGGGCACAGAATACTTAAGAATGTTTAGATCACAATCCTTAGTCGAACATCAGCTCTGTGATAACATAATCTATCCGATATTCTAACACGACGCATAATACTCGATATGCATAACACGCTAGGTTTTTCATATAACTCACGTTTCTAATCACAATCATGTATTTTAAATGAGCGCGGTTAATTTTGGTCAAATAACCGGTTTAGTAACGTTTCACTGCGCTAGTTTCTTATACTCTCGACGCCACTGCGCCGCGCGTCACAAGCCACCCGTCTTAGTATTAGTTAGTATTCGTCACCCGTTTCCCGTTAGTAGGCCTAGCGTGTATCTCCTGTAGTTAAACATAATCATAAGAAGTTTGAGTTGGAATATTTTTCGCGTCACTTCAAACGTGCTTCAATCCACACACGGTAGTGTGTCTAGTATAAAACACAGCCGTGATGTTATGCTTTCACGTCGCATTATAGAGCTCATTTATGCGCTACGTGCGCTACATGCATTGAGATTCTTGTTCTCCTGCCGTTGAATCAACGATATCATGGCTACTTCGAAGTCGAGCAACACTTACAACAGACAAAATTGGGAGGACGCTGTGAGTAACAAACATGTTTTTAAAATACAACCCCTTTCGTACACGCAAGCCTGCGTGTGCAGAATTGTGTTCTTTTATTCGGTGCCATATTATAACCTCAAATAACGACCATTTTGATTTCAGGAATTCCCTATTTTGTGTCAAACATGCCTGGGTGACAATCCGTACATTCGTATGGTGAGTGAATTGAATCACTTTTCACCTTCATGATTCGGCATAAAAAATGTTGATTCGAAGATCTGAAAATGAAAAATCAGAATTACAATTGGCAATTTATTCTTTATGATTCCAGACGAAAGAGCGCTATGGGAAAGAGTGTAAAATTTGTGTGCGACCATTTACTGTATTCCGATGGTGTCCTGGTGCTAGGATGCGTTTCAAGAAGACCGAAGTTTGTCAGACGTGCAGTCGATTAAAGAATGTATGTCAGACGTGTTTATTGGATTTGGAATATGGCCTCCCGATTCAAGTACGCGACGCTGCACTAAAGATCAAGGATGATTTGCCCAGGTCTGAGGTGAACAAAGAATATTATGTCCAAAATATTGACAACGAAATTGGTAAAATCGACGCTACGACCCCGGCTGGTGCTGTTGGCAAATCTGCCGCAGCGAGTGATCTGCTTATGAAGTTGGCGAGAACGAGTCCATATTATAAACGAAACAGGCCTCATATTTGTTCCTTCTGGGTGAAGGGAGAGTGTAAAAGAGGCGAAGAATGTCCTTATCGACACGAGAAGCCAACAGATCCGGATGATCCTCTGGCCGATCAGAACATAAAGGATCGTTATTACGGCGTGAACGATCCCGTCGCTGATAAACTTATGCGACGGGCAGCTGCTATGCCCAAGTTGGAAGCTCCCGAAGATAAGGCTATAACAACTTTATATATTGGTAACTTAGGCGATATCTTGACAGAAAAACAATTGCGCGATCACTTTTACCAGTACGGCGAAATACGCTCAGTTACGGTAGTTCCGCGACAACAATGTGCGTTTATTCAGTACACACAGCGGAGTGCAGCCGAAGCAGCTGCAGAAGGTACTTTCAACAAATTGATTTTGGGAGGTAGACGACTGACCATAAAATGGGGACGTTCCCAAGGCAGACAGGCTATATCAGCCACTGAAACTAGCAGAGAAATACTCGAACCAGTACCAGGTCTGCCCGGAGCATTACCACCTCCTCCCGAGAATTTGGGCAACAACTTTTTCAATCTGCAAGCAACATCAGGAATCATGATGATTCCACCACCCCCGGTTGCCCCTCAATTCATGTTCACACCACCGATGACTGCAGCGGCACCCATTTTCCCACCAGGAACAACACCAATTCACTATCCAAGCCAGGATCCGTCAAGAATGGGAGCAACACAGGGCATTGCCAAACCATGGCCCGAAGAGGATTAATGTTAAGATTATACCTATTTTTTGTACATATCCGCATTAAATCTTATTCATCTAAATTTCGGCATACATAATAATAATGAATTATCGTGATAAGCAATCATATCTTAATTTGAGGAAGTCCGGAAGAAATTACGCATTCTTCAAGGTGTAAGAAACCCCCATCGAAGCAATGCCTTTCGTTCCCAGTGCCAACGAACAAACCTATATAGAAGGAATATTTTTGCAACTTCCAACACCGGCATAACCGACAAACGGTAGGTAACTGAATTCATTATTGTTGGATTTATGTCGTCTATGTTCTGTTTTTAGTACGTAGAACCTTACAATAACGAATAGACCCCAACCTGGAAGTAAGAGCTGCAATTAAACGTTGTCGCACAGGTAGTAAATGAGACAAGGGTATTTTGCATAAATATATTTACCTTCAAATGCAAATCGTTGGCGATCGTAAAAGTAATGCTTAATTTAAAACTAGAAGTAGTAGGTAACAGCGCACTTACATCATAGTAGTTTAATAAATATAAGTTAAATTAAATCTTGATCGTGGGACCGTTACACATTTTAATATAAAACGCGTGGGTCAGGAGATCAGAACTGGATACAAAAGTGTAGAAACAATTGCAGTGAGGTGCATGCTGTCGTGTGCGACGACGAAATTGATTAGGCGATCAATGGAAAAGTTCGCCTATATTTAACAAGTTACACAATTTCTACGGTAATGCAAGAACAATCTCTAACGTCATTTTTTTGTTGCAAAATGAAACATTTTCGATGTGAACGTGCAAACGTCTGATAAACAGGCTACGCTTATCCTTTTAAAAATCTGCATTTTTTTTCTTTCCATACATCATCTCTTTTATGTGAGAAATCTTGTTCGCGCGAGGAGCATCAAAATTTCCGTGCAGGATCCGAGATTTTGGATGGCTACCAAAATGGCCGGCGCAGTTTTAAAAAGGCCGGAAGAAGAAGTTCACTCGTATACTTATGTCCCCATAACCGAATGACCTGTTACAGGAGATTGTTCAGAAGCGTTGTCTTGAAACTCGGCGTGAAATACATTCTACGTCACTATTCGAAATCTCGTTTTAACGAACGTTTCCTTGATCGCTTAATCGGTGACGGAGATAGGACTTTCGTAATCACTATCGTACGGATCATCCTGGTCTTCTGTTGACAGTCTTTCCGCGTTATTTTGCAGACTGTTACTCGAGCATCCTCCTCCTTCTCCATTAGCCAACGCTGGATTGGCGCGTCGCCACTTTGCTCTGCGATTTTGGAACCAAGTTTTCACCTGAGAACGATACGCAGAAAATGAACACCAGCAACTTTGTTTGAAAATCCGCATCGCTACTTTCATGATTGTCAATAAGTGCCGCTTACAGGAATGCATCCTGCAGTTATGTATCATTGTGTACCTGGCGATCGGTGAGTTTCAGCTGGGTAGCAAGATGTCTTCGATCTTCCGGACTGAGATATTTGTGGGAGCCAAACCTGCGTTCGAGACCAGCGGTTTGGTGCGGCGTGAAGCGGACTTGGCCACCCTTGCGTTTACTGTGATGAGCAGCGTGCAGTCGTGCGAGAAGACTGTGTTGCAGAGGCAGCTGGTAAGGTGAGTAGAGTGGCCAAAACCTGGATGCTGGCACTGAAAAACGACAAATTGACACATATACATGTCAATGTTAACCGTTTCTCGAATTTTCTTAGCGCTTCTTCGCGAAGCGGTTTGTCTTCTCATTGACATCCGATGCAATGGCACTTACAGCGCGAATGTTCGCAAGACTTATGTCGAAATGTTGATGCAGATATTTCGCGCGGGTGCAAGTAACTTGTGGAATTGAAATTATCATTGATAAAGTTTACGAGTAGGTATAAAAAGATTGATATTTCGATAAATGCAACGGCCAGTAATACACATCAGCAATAGAGACATCATTATGCTATCGGCTTAAAAGCGGTCACTCTAGCTTCCGAAATACTCGGACACCGATTGATCGATATTATTTCGTCGGCGTAATCCTTCATAGGGATCGGGGAGCCTTAGAACCGAAACTGATATCACCACACCGCGCGACCTGGAACTTGATTACATGCACATTTTTCCTACGTATGTACCGTTTCGGTGTACATAGGTACGTACGTTCGAAAGCGCGGGCCGCGTGACGCCGATGTTTATCCAACACGATGGCATTAATGATCAATAGCATTATAATCTCTTTTTGGCGCCTCAGAACATTCGTCGGACAATCAAATACATTACTGATAAGAGTGTTGACCGCAGACAAATACGCGTTTGGAGGATGGGAGAACTCCCCGGTTCGGCGTATCGGTAACACGTAACACTACTGCCGTACCTGTACAAGATCCATGTGTCGCGGGGGTTTTCAAAAATATTTACAAGACTGGGAAACGATCGAGCAAAGGGAACAATCATGCGGAAAAAGAGGTCGACGACCGGATGAATTGTACGCAACTTTATTGAAAACTTTGTTTTTCTACCCGACTTGGTGAGAGTTTCGGAGGTAGAATGGACCGTACGAGTGACGACGATAGAATATATGCGTCATCGAGGGATGAGCACGTGAGGTTTGTCGCGTAGCATTGGTCGCTGTTCGTAAATATCAAGTGATAAATGCTACGATCGATGACACTAATCGATCGTAGCTTTGCGAAGCCGTGAATCCTGATTAATTGCCTCGTTACAAATTATACAGGGATGAGATGTGGTTGATGTGTTGTACGGAATTATCTGACGAATTTTTTACGTGCGAACAAAAATGTTCCAAACGCATCGCGAAGCGTACCAGACGCTGGTCAGATCTTTCAATACGTTCTCCAGTATCGAAATCTGTACGGTCCGCAATCGAAAAAAGTTGGGCGTTGGCACGAACGAGACAGATGTTAAGATGTTAGCAAATCCGATTAATCCATCCGATCAAAGTACAGGCACCTACTACGACACGTCAGAGAAAATGAATCAATATTGCATGACGAGCAGCAGGAAGCCGATACCCGATGTAACGTGTTGTATCGTATTTCGGTTCGAAAGGCGATAATCTGACACCAATTAGGGAAGTATGTAAAATCATTGCTTAAAAATAGTTCGCAATGATACATCATAGAAGATTAGACTGATAAATTCATACCACCGATACACCAACACGCCCACGCAATCGAGTTACGAAAAGAATGTTTGAGAGTTTGGTTATTGATAGGTAGAGTCACGGTGACGCGACACAAGGGCAGCGTTGCTTGTGTGTACGGATTGACATATTATTCCAGAGCTATTAGCCAGGTTGTCACGATAAAAGCGCTTACCGCGAAAGCTTAGTTATCGAACGACGTCGTAGATTTTTGATTAATCGATTCATGAAGCCAGTTATTGCATCACCCTCGAACAGGCCGCAATTGATACACGTACGTATATGCGCATACACATCGAGACAGTATCATCAGCGCTACCAGCTACATCATTTTCTCACCCTCGGAAACGAGGCTCAAAAATTGATAAACCATCGCCTCAATTACGATAGATAATAGCGTTGAAATGACGGAAAATAAGAACGTTCTTAGGATTTGTAGCTAATATTCGACGATATTTTACTCTGTTGCATCGAAGCCTCGGTGTTCGGCAGGTGAGATTTATATTGGTGTGCGCGCACACGCTCGCGAGGGGGAGAGTACCTTTTTGAATGTGTACCTATATATATATATATATATATATATATATATATATATATATATATATATATATATATATTTGCAAGAGATAAAGCTCGTTTGATGTGAGTTTCTACAATAAACTTTTTAGATAATAATCGATTCGATTCGACATGTGTTTTACTCCGTGATCATCCTCCACCGATTAGGATTAGAAACAAAGCGATTCTCGAATCTCTTCTGGCAATATCGAGACATCTGAAAAGCAGATAAGCGTATCGACCTTCGCATATCTTAATCATTCGGTGAGTCTTACTAACCATCTTATTTATTGATATCAACAAACGTGATGATGAAAACTGTAATTCTCAAAAAGCACGTGCTCTGAATTCGTGTCACATGACTTTAATCGTCGGCTAATTAAGTAATTAATAATCAACTACTTGACGTAATCTATAATTCACGGCATTAAACGCCGCTTAATCTTAATTACTCTTTCCAGAGGTATGATTGATCTGCTAATTATATTATTTCAAGTCTTCGAACCGAGCCGAGTGTTTATATACGGAATACATATATATATATATACGTATAATTAATGAATATATGTAGGTACGTATAATAGATATATATATATATATAGAAATATACACATATATATGGAACCACGATCATTCCTCTTTCTCTTTTGCGTAATTGACTAAAGTTTTCCGAGGAGGCGCGAGTCATGATTTTGTAGCGAACGAATAGAAACAATTACGACGTGTTATTCAATTTACAGCGATATATCACAATTTCATTTGCGACTGTCAATCGTTCGGGACAAAAAATCGTTTCATCATCTAAAAATAAGCTGACAAATCTATTATACGGATAGCCCGTGACGAACTTATTGTGCCTCGATCGTGACGAGTCGTATGATTTAACGCATCGCGTATATATAACTCATTAGTCATTCGTGTCTTTTCCAACTATCAGCTATTGTAGCTTTGCATCCAGACTCTTTTGCCGCGTGATACAAAGAGATAGGCAAAAAATACAGGAAGGAAGTCAAAAACGATAAATATATCCGGCCGAAACTTGCACTCGTAGCGAATGATGTCCGTATCAAACTGTGGTTTGGCAAAAGCTTTTGGCACGCTATCGAACTTTTCATGCGGTACATTTCAACGAATAGTTCAATTTCCATTTTTCCCCTGCGTCCACGTTTCCTAACGAAATATCGTTACAACGTGGCAGAGATGATCGGTATCGAATACATCGATGACGGGGTAATACTATACATTCTCTTCTGATTTTTCCGGCATAAGCTACATATACCACACCTATGTACCGAGAAACTTGGAGGCATTTGGACTGGCAATCAAGTTCTTTCACTCAACTTCTGTGTATGTACGTGAAATGATACACGTGTAGTCGTGTCGGGCGATAAAGTACGGTGAAACATTTTCCTGCGCGAATCGACCGCGCTAACACATCTCTGTGGATCCTTGCGAGCTCACCGTAACAGTTCAGCTTATAATGCAATCATCTGATGGATTTGTCGCTGTTTTGCGGTTAGCTACTGGCGGACGACGCGGCGGGAAGCTGACGTTCGTATAATAGCGGAGATGGTGGACCGAATGGGCAATTGTTGTGGGATTTCCCTCGGTCGCAGATGATACGACGATTATGGGCGCACTAATAAACTGGATGTGGTTTGCAAAGATATCTCGGGTTACAGATTAGACGAATTCCTCTAAATAATTAAAAGTGGATTTCGCAGCAGGTCCCTACCGTTTTACGGAACTGTACATTTCATATCACGCCGAACAGCCACACTTGGACTTCCTGTTTACGGCAATAAAACAAGAAAAGAAAAGATTATTAACGTGGTGGAGGAAAGGAAGACAAGCGTCAAAAATTAAATGACCACTTAATCGTTTGCAGATAACAATAATTTGTATGCTACGATTATTGTGCTACCGTCTGCAGCTAGTCGATTACGCGCAAACGAATGCAAAATCGCAAAATCCGATCTAGGTGGAAGATACTTGACGCGCGTGTGCCGTTTCAATGTTCTGCGTCGCCGTACACCCGTTAGGAAAAAAGTATGGTTAGCCTCATCCTGCAGAAAACTGGATCAACTCGGTTTTCCGAGTCGGACATTATCCTCCAAAACCATATAAATGCCGACCGTGAACGGTATGTAAATTCGAGGCGATATGTAGATTTGAAACGAGCTTGCTTACCCAGATAAAATTCATAAAACACTTAAATTTTTTACGCTGTCTAATATTCATCGACGTCTTGCGATTACACATGTGGGAATATTTCGGCCTGAATATTTTCTTTCCGACAAAAATGTTAATGAATCGTCTGGCTTCTACGTAGACGCGGATATATCGAGCAACGAGGAAAGAAATCGTTCTGGCGACAACTCATTTCTCGGGTACATTTTTAAACGTAATCGACATCGTCGAACAGTAAGAATCAGGCTAGTGGAAACTCACCTCTGAAAGGATGAAGATCGTAAGGGAGGCAGACTCTTCGGTCGTCCAGGTGCGGGGCGTAGATCGGTGTTGGTCTTGCCGGCCAGTGAGCTTGAAGGTGCATGGGAAGAGGAGCGGTAGAAGTCTGCGGCGGTGTCATCGAAGGATTCGGGGAAATTGGGTCTGTTGGCGAGTTGCTCGATGATCTTTCGATGTCTCTGGATTTCGATGCGGTTTCTCGCGCGGTACCACGCTCGGGATGAAGAAGATCGTCGATACGAAAGGATCTCGTTGTCTTGCACATCGTAGCGATCATTTTCGCGACGTATCCGGGACACGGATGCGTTTCTCTTCTATCCGATTCGTATTCTGTAGGCGTTGTAACTGTTATTCTATTTCCGAATGATCATATTGATCGACGGGATAAACAATCGAATCGACGTCCGCGGAGCCACGAAGTAGCGTCGCCAAATCAGATCGATACGAAGCTTCGCGGATGAGCGCTTTCAAAATCACGTGGCTTGCCGTTGATACGTATACATACGTATGTATATGCGCGTATACATATATATTCAAATTTTGAGGAGTACTCTCGATGCTATCGAACTTCTGCAACTGGGCGATGTTGTGCGAGACGGGACGTTCGACTTTTCGAGAACGTTGTCGGTGATCGAGCTTCCGTCGCTCCGAACGAATCCGACTCGGAATTTGACAATGGCGCCAAATCGTGGACGCTTCACACAGAACTGAAGAGCGACTTGATATTACAACGGCCGCTCCGTTACGTGACTAGTTCTCGATGTCAAGCGTGACTGCCAGTTGACTCGTAGAAGAGATCGCGTACGGGCAACAGAGCATGCCGCCGTTATCATCGCGATTACTTCCTCGAGTCCGCCATTGGATAGCAATAGCATTGATAAGGAAGATAGTACCCCTTCTCCGAGGCCGCGACAGCCGCTAGCCTGCCCACCGGTATCATCCATGTCTTACATTCTTCTGCATCCAGGACCACAAGGGCGGCTTCGAGGATGGATCGCCTTGCTCCGAGTAAGAATTCACGTACGATCAACCGGGTCGAACAACCAAGCCTCGAATAAAATGTAAAAACATTTTTTCCCCCCGATACTCGGACTTTCCCAGGTGTCACGAACATTCGTGTCAAGGTAACGTAACAGCGGGCTCAATTTTGTGCAAGCAAATTCAACAGCATGTAACTTAAAAAGACGAGTGAGTTATTTCAGCGCCTCTGTAAAAATATATCGTACTCTTGATAAACCGCCAACGTTTCGAATCACAGGCAATCATCAGCGGCAGCCATTACTAAAAATATCTCGGGGTAATTTCCCAATTGAATTATCTCAACAACCGTATAAACAGTTGAAACTGAGCAATGCATGATTCAACCGATTCACACGTCAACGATCGTAACAAGCTTGCCGATCAATTTCATTAACTTGAACGTATTTTCAGGAAGACGTTAATTTCGTCGAATTTGTTTCTCGCTTCGTCGGTCGTCATTGTGACATTGTCGATGACGAATCGAAAAGCTTTCACTTCTTCATTTTACCGTACGACTGAGAAACTTCGAGACGCGTCGCGGAAATGAGAAAAAATGACGGAAATATAAACAGAGTCGATAATTCGTTCTCGCGGTTTCTCGAATCCCTGCCACATCCCAAATTGTGAATTCAACGATTTTTGGATTGCGTACCGCGTGCGTTATCACGAGGTTTCACGGCGTCGCCGTTTTGGTACACATCTATAGTCTTCAAAGTGGACTTAAGCGTCATGAATTTCGACGCGCCATTGGGACATGGGATTACGGGTATTTACTGATCCATACATCATTCAACCTACCGCGATACAATATCGAGAGATTGTAAATCATACGACGGCAAATAGGGGACAACCATGTTCAAAGTTTAACAAGAAAAACGACCCGGTTATCGGACATATTTTTACAGCCTAGGATTCTTTCAGATTGCACTGATTCCTCTCGTTATTTATAACTTGCGTTAGATGTTCGATGCAAACTTCAAATGTCTTTGTTTCGTCGAGCACATTTTTCTAGAAATTTCCGTGATCGAAGCGATAAAACTGCTGCGAAACGAAATATCTAGGAAAAGAAACAACACGATATCGCGCGACTTTCTATACCGTTTTCTTCGACAGGAAAAGTCGTTAGTGGTTTTTGACCGAAGTTGAAATCGGCGAGCCGGGATCGTGCCGTTTGCAGATGTCGCAACGTCATTCTTCGACACTGTTACTTGGCAAAACAAAATAAAAGAAAAAAAAAACGAACACTCGACGTAGTGTATGGTAGGCGAGGCGAACAATGTTGCTGGTTTTTATATATTTCCACGTTTATTACATCTTCCCGTATATCGAGGCCATGTGATCAAAATATAAGTTGGTCCTGGTGGGGCTCTCTGTGATGGATGAGGGCTTACCTCGGCATCATCGCCATCACGTCGACCCAAACGACAAGTTGTTCGTATCTTGGTGTTATTAGTTCTCATTATTACGATATACACGTAGACAACGATGTCTTGTTAACAGTTGGAATTTCCTGTCTCTCTCTCTCTCTCTCTCTCTCTCTCTCTCTCTCTCTCTCTCTCTCTCTCTCTCTCTCTCTCTCTCTCTCTCTCTCTCTCTCTCTCTCTCTCTCTCTCTCTCTCTCTCTCTCTCTCTCTCTCTCTCTCTCTCTCTCTCTCTCTCACTCTGTCTGTCTGTAGTTTAATAGTTTGCAGGAGAGTAAAACAGAGTGGAAAATGTGAAAGAGATTGTATTACAAAGGAATTGCCGTGCTTCTCGCGCAAATGAAAATGTAAGTATCGATCATGTTCCCTGGGCGTATTTATATGAAAATCATTTGCTCTGTACCTCGAGCGTGAACAGTTTGAATGGTAGAAGTCATGTATGCGAATCGGACTTGAATAAAATAATCTAAATTCCAGAGTGGCATTTGATATTTCAAACTTTTCCTTATAAAACCACAGCTTCCTTTCGGATTTATTTATGCCATATCTTTGAACCTAACGATTATGGTCTTACTAATGTAAATACGCCTGTATCGACGTATTCAACCATTTTACGATTATATCATTGTTCAATCTCAGCAGCTGGTGTCGTGAAATAATTCGTCCGAAATGTTGGACTGTGCCAAAAACAATACGGACGACCAAATTTATTCTGGGTAACAGCTACGTCCACAGAATCGTTATCCCTCCGATCGAATCTAACATCGTTGCGTATGCCTTGATCACCGGGTGTACATTAATTTTATATTTTTTATTATCGTGTCGAGACTACGGATTAAACAGATAAGAACGCGAACGATTTTAAACACCGCGTGAGATTTACGTCGACGTTAATGCTCGTTTCCCTGTACGTTTTTTTCCAACGAAACAAAGCATATCCGTGATTGAAACCGCAAATGGGTGCGCATATATATATATATATATATATATATATATATATATATATATATATAATTATTATTATTATTATTATTACATTGATAGGTCCGATAATGTTGGGGAGAAGTTTGCAATGTATGAATAAGCTATGGCAATATGTTAGGTTATTGTAAAGGAACATGATATGACGCACCATACTGATTCGAAACATGAGGATGACAGTATCATCGTGTCGTGACAGGAACCATTAGCTAACGTCAATCACTTTCTCGGTAGTTCCCTGAATGCATTGATAAAACCGCCCCTCATTTATGAAACGCAACATCGGAGTCGCAATGACGAGACTGCATCGAATTCGAATAAGTAGGGCAAAGAATGGTTTACCCAAAAATTGGGAATTGGTCGTGACAGTGAAATATAATAACCATCAATAATGTACTTTTCAGGTACCAATGTACCGATGAGATACAGTTCGAGGGACACTGCATTGATATACGTAATATTACGAAAACTTCGATAATTCTTACGATCAACAACATATCTACGAACGATTATTAATTTATTGGAAACAAACGACGCATCGACCACTGACATAGATGTCGTTCTCGGCGTGGCGACATTTTAACTTACGATTTGCAATTTTTTCAAACAACTGACGATCCGAGCTGCGGTGTGTTATCTCCGACGACCTTGAACTTCGTGCCAAGGAGTAATTGTGTTATATTCGCGCTGCTGGGAAGGATTCGCGCGAGTATACGTCGCATCAAATCGAGAAATGAACGATCAAGTCGAGATCGGTTTGAAGGAAATTCAATCGCGTCCAGAGCAAATGGATGGAAAAATGAATCGTGAGCCTTGTTTCGTGTTTTCTTCGACGTATTTCGGAATGCTCGGACACGAATGGTTTGTGTTTTTCAGTTGAGAGGGAAATCGAATCGTTGAAGAAGGAACTGCGAGGGTTCGAAAGTACGTACGAACGTTTGCCGATGACTTACAAGTCCAATTTACGAGAATATGCACTGAAGCAAGTAAATCTAGAGGTAGCCAAACAAATGCATGACTGCCTTGACGAAATATTGAAAGAACGACACATCCTGCTGACGGATGAGCAGCTCAAGTTGGTGGGTACCTCGTCGAATATGCCATGACGTTAGATTGATCGCGACGTTTTTGTAGGATGAGTTGCATTGGAAGATTTGGAACGTAGAAGATACATTTTGCGACGCTTTGCACGACTGCATAGCCAATCATGACAGTGTTAAATTTTTAAACGAATTCCCATCCGCGGTGAATATAGCAGAACTCGCTAAAACTGGGCAAGATTACGACGCTCACATGAAAACTGGTTCGTATCATCGGGGAAACGTGCGAAATATGTATCATGGTTACCGATTTTTCTTCGTTTGCGAACAGAAGTTGAGAATCACCCGGAAGTTACGAAACTGAGAATGGAAGTAGTACTGCTCGAAGCAGAGTTGGCAAAGAGTTGTGCGGAAACCTCGGAAGAACAAGTGGTGAAAGTAGTGGGCGAGTTAGAGGAGCTGCGACGTAACTTCGATAAAGGGGATGAAACAAAGAGGTAGAAATATTAGAATAAACGATTTATGAAGCTTCGTTTAATTGAGTTATCGCGATTTGTACAAATGACGTCAGATTGATCAAGGCCTTGGACCAGTCCCATGAAGAAAGAATGAAAATCGAGGCCGAAATAGCAGAAATTGAACGTAGAACAGAAAAGGAATCGTGCGACCAGGTCACAAAAACGCAAAACACGGTGAGGAAATCAATGCAAGGTACAATGGATCATTCATGCCATTTTCCGGGGAACGAGGATGAAATAAGAACGGAAAGCAAAGTGGAAACCGCTGTAACAAAAGAGAGCAGCGCGATTTGCAAGAAAACCAAAAAACAGAACGCTAAACTGTGGTGGAAGCAGTATATAAGTGATCTCGAGAGTTCTTCGCCAGACGAAAAGAAAGCAAACGTCTTTTATTCGCAACCGTGTCTGAATAGCGAAGCAAACAGAATTGAAACAACGGCAGACAAGCAGGCTTCTGAAGAGTTTTTTGGCTTTCCAAAAAACCGTGGTCAAATTCGAGAACCATTGAAAAATTCCGAATCTCTGGCAAAACCAACTTCTTGCGAAGGCGTAAGTTTGATTAATTCTTTCTTTTCGATCGAGGTCGCCGCGATAATTTCATGTATGTTTTCGAGACAATTGAGATATCGATGGTTAATTGATAATTATGGTCAATTGGTAATTATAAGCTACGTAGCTCGAAGTACAATAAGACTCTAGAAAACTTCGTATCGCATTTGATTAATGTAACAAAGATTAAGTGGGTCGACGTGCAGATATTTTTCACGATAATATTATGATGAATTATCGGCTGACAATTTACAGTTATTTATTCTGTTGAATTCTATGTACATTAACCGATTTGAGGATTTTTTCCCGAACCCAGACAATGAAGAAAGCTGTAAAATTCGTACCAAAGATGCCGAGCAACGTCGCCAAACGAATTACAGCATTACGACAGACGAAAACGGATGGATTTTCCTAACATGTGCAAGATCAAGTTAATACCAATCGATCAGATTTTTTGATAAATTGCGCCGATGTTACTGCTTCGCTCTGAAGACCTCTACTCCTAACGGGTGGCACGTATCGTCCGGTACATTCTGCCCCACAGCAATGGACACGTCGCCTGCGATTTGAAGATCAAATTACGTGATTAAATGTGCATAACTTGCAATCAATTATAATTTAGACGCGATATTATATCGATCGCTCACTTCATCGAGATCATTTTCTCGTTACGATCGTAAGTCGCAACAGCCAATTGTTATTCGCCAAATAAATAAGGTTAAAAAAACACGATTAACCTGTGTTAATAAGAAAGCAACTGCGAATGATCACGTCGTTTTCTGCTTCGTAGATCACATGCGATTGGAATATCTTACCTTGAGGACACGTGCTAAGCGCAACCAGTAGATCCATGTCCGCGATGAATTCTATGTAATCGCCTTTTCTTGCTGGACTAGCTTTGCAGAAATATTGATGAGTGTCCTGAAATATAACGTGGAATTAAGATTAGAAGAAATGTTTTCAAAACCTTGAAACTTCGATCTGTAACGTGCCTTAGTAAATCCTGTGCACATGAAAATATTCCAAACGTCATGGACGTCATCTTCCGTTAACCCAGCTTCTTTGGCTGCTCTGGTCAAGTAACTATGGCAGGACTCAGTTGTTGGTTTACCAGTAATCAGTTCTATGGTATAATTATCGCATCTCGTTCCTGCGCCCATAAGCCATCAAATGATTTAAATCATCGTACGCCGGTTTACAATTGATGGATCTTAATGCTCACTAATGTATGACCTTGAGTTTGAATATCGTTGACAACGATATCCACACCGGTTGCAAAGGTATCGGGTTTGATAAACTCATGAATGTACATTTACGAGGAAGTATCGTTCGCCAAGAAAGCAATATTCTTGCAGTTACAGTCTCACCAAAGTCAGATAGTATTACAACGATACGTTTTATTCTCTCCTCAATTTACCTATAACGTCGTGTACGCTGCCTCCATCTTCATCGATGCCATACCTCGACAGGGAATCCGCGATCACCGTTGCCATCGGTCGTAAGTACGGCAAATTGCTCCAAAGTCTATCGTAAGTTGTTAAATGAGTCGAATGAAGTTGTCTCGTTTTTCCTGGAGAAGCCAGAAGATTAAAGATTGGTTGGTCGAGTTACGCGTATTTGTGTTTTAACTAACGAAAAAAATGCCCAACTAAACGTACCCGAATAGAAGCGTTCTTTGGGATTCTGCAAGTTCCACAGATTTACATCCCCCACCTGAAACGTCAAGGTAATTAGTAATTGTTAATTCTGCTGGCCCTGGGAGGCACGTAGCTTCGCGTACGACTAACCTGAGAACCCTCCGTTACGGTTATTCTGCAAAGATCACCCTTTTTTAATTTCCAAGTTTTTGCTGATTTTTTCGGAACGATTAAGCTCTCCACTTTATCTCCCAGTAAAGCGTCGTGTCTTGCTTTATTGTACGCTGCGCGATCTATCATCACCGCATCGGGTTTATCGTAGCATATTATCGGTGGTTTTTTGGGAAACGTTCGAGGTTTGTTCAATTTTGGGCATAATCCGGTTGGACACTTGTCGGCCATTTCGTGGCTGAAACAAACGACGTACGCATGGTTGATTGAATTTCATCTACAACTTATAAGGGCGAAGTTCGAGAAAAATGAGCTGCTATAGATGTTTGAATACTCTGTAAAAATTCAGCGAGGTAAGAGAGTTTTAGATATTGCGCGAATGATAACATGGTAGCAGACATTTCGGCCAACGGGTGCCACATTATAGATTCTCGAGACCACCGAATATGGTAGCTTTCCAAGTGTCCTCAGTGAAGTGTCCATTACCGAGTGCTTAAAATTCGCGAAGTGCTCCAACGAATTCGAAAACCGGTGGCCATAGGTGTTAGTACACGACGATAGGAACAATTTTAAATAAATATCGCTCCACGAGTCCCGATGAGCCGGTGGTTTTATAACAAAATATCGTATCGAGGAATACTAATTACGTTCAAATCTCGCGATTATTTTACCTCGCTCGTCGTATTCGTTTGCATAATTTATGTGTTCAGAAAACCGAATCCAAACCGTTCGTGTTATGAAACTTGTCCAGGCAGAAATGGAAAAGTGTACTAACAAGCAAAGTTAACTTTGTGTTGTATCCCTCGAAGTTATATTGCATTTCGATACAAAGAACTGATTGTACCTACTCAAGCAAACGTATGAGCGAATTGCCATTCTCTAATCACGAGAGTTTCATATTTTTGGACACGATTTTTCACTTTGCTTGGTTAAGGATCTACAAGTAAAGTACGGAAAATTTCATCACATTTCATCAACAATTTTCTCAAACTACCGATAGGCAGCTAATCTCATACGGCGTATCTTACATCGAGATTCTGTAGAACTCGTCGAAAAGGTGAAGAAAACCTGACAAGTATTTTTTTTTCTTTGTGAGAAATATATACGTGTTGAGAAATTTTGTGTGAGTATCGAAAAAGCATCATAAATACGTCTGAGAATAGTCACTATCGATTATAGTGACAGCTTGATTTTTCGTCGCGTTATTATACCTCGTGTGAAATGTTCCGTACATTATCTGGGTCGATACATCCAATGTGTGAGCTATCAAACCCGAGTTCTAAGATAACAGTCAATTGAATTATGGACGGATGAAAACAGTAGCACGAACGTGAATTGAAACCCATACGAGATTCATCGACGAGGAAGAAATTGAAATAAAAATAAAATGATTGATTTAAGTTGAGAATCTATGGCGTCTCGTTTTCTAAAAAATAACGGAGATAGCGATCGTCATCCTTCGACCATAGATAGAGCGTGACGGTTTTCGTACCACTTTCAACTTGGCGACAATTCACCCTCAACAAATTCGCAACGCGTCACCAATTCACCCTCAACCAAACGGCATCGCGTCGCCCAATTCAACGCAACACTCTCCAAATGCCAAGAAGATAAATCCAAGTCGGCGTACACGGTAAAAAAATTGTTGTCAAACGAGACACAAAAATTTATGTTAACGACTTTTTTCACACAAAATTATTTCAACCCGCTTCGTGCGTAGTTACGAAGCAATACAGCTCCTTGTTGAAAGTAACACAACTCTGTGTTAAAAGTAACACAAACGAGTGTTAGAGTAACATTTAAAACGTATTACTTTAGGAGCAAATAACATTTTTGTGTGTAGAAAAACGGACTGTGAGGACAACACTAACGATTGTGTTGAATCAGTACACTAAAATGTGAAATATTTTGCGCACAAAATTTTACACTACGCACAATGACGGAAACTTTTTTACGGTGTACAATGAAATAAATAGCAGTATGCATACGCTGCACCTGAGATTCTGACGTCGAGCACAGAGATACCCAACAGCTAACAAATACTTGTCGTCTGACGAGCTATAACGCGAGCTGTTTGTATTTATTCGAATACGCGTACGTCACGTTAGACATAAGTGTGCATGTTTGTGAAAGTTGAAGATAACCCTAGCCTTGTACCAGGCTACGTCTGGTGTTTCGTATCGTCTAACTATATCGTAAGAGCGATCATTCGGATACTATTCATGCCAATCGAATATCGTTTGATCCACGAATATATCTTGTCGGGATTTCGATGTATTCTTGATTAAAGACACGAGAATTTAATCGACAGGGCGCACTCTGCGCAGCCAATGCTAAAAACACGCTTTTAATGATTGTTGTTGATGTTTCCTGGGAACAAGGAAATAATCGTTTCACTAAACGATGTCGAAGCAGTCTTCCCCGCAAGTTGCACTCGACGTGTATTCTTTGGGGACGACTTATAACACTAATCAGCGGAGACGGATGAAAATTGTCAAATTGAGCGCAATGGACGGACCTATTAGAAACTATGACTGAATATCAAAGTTGTACATATCACTCATCTCCTCTGAACACGCTCCAAGTGTAAGATAATGCTAGCCTCGTCACAGGCGTTCGCATTCGTGTATTTACTCGTCTACATTCGTTAACTTTATCTCATTCGCACGTGCTGCGCCAGCGATTGGTAGCCGATGCGTGGACTCGTGAACCGACAAGTTAAAAAGTGAAAATAATGCTAGCCTCGTGTCATGCTCGTGTTGAAGGCCGGGGCAGCCCCCACCTTCGATCGGAATCATTCTGCGTTATTGCTGAGTTGCGATCCGATCCATTTTCACGTGTAATCGTTCGTTTTAACGTTCTATTCCAACATCAATGACTGTGCGCTACGACTAACCGATTGTTTCATAGAAGCATGATGCGCGCGATACCGCAACGTATGAAATGTCGCAATTCATTCGCGAATATAATTCAAGATCTAATTGTGCTATATTGCATTTTCCAATTGTGTCGTTTTCGCAGTATTTGTTCGTATTTGTCGAGTTTAACGGAGCTTGAAAGTAATTGATTTAGGTGACGGAGGTACGGCGCTGTATCACATCGGCGTTTGGTGGATATAAATTTAATTGAACCGCGACGTGGTAGACGGAAATGTCGATATTTTTTGGTTGTCAAAATTGCGCGGATGAAAAAATAATTTCACAGCGAATCCTCGATTGAAGAGCGATGGGAAAAAATTGATTGGAAACCGTTGTTGGGACTTGGCAAACATAGTTCTGTCAATTCGTTCGCTATTTGATCGCACTACCGTTCATCAGCTTGAAACGCCAACAGCTTTTATCTATTAAAATATGGAATAAGGTGTTTAATGGCACGGTAATCCGCCGAGCGAGACGACCCTAACAATGGTCTCTCACTTAAGCATTCCGGAACAATTCTTTTCAGTTCCGAAACTAGTTTTCACTGCTGGCGATCAGGGGTAACCTGAATAAGTAGAAGAGTTTCATTAAGTATAAGCTAAAATGTTGAATATTCTATCCAAAAATTTGTACACTTCACGCAATGACGCAGAAAGTTTTACTGTCCAGAGAGACCTGATTGGCAATTGAGACATCGTCAAAATAAAGCGCGAGTTGGGTGGTTTTCTTTCAAGATTATGTGTCGAAATCCTAAATCATAAACCTCCTCCGAGGAAACATGCGGTATCCGCTAACTGGAGTAAGACTCATTGTCAATGAGACCGGATAATGCTTTGCTACGGCGCTGAAAATTTTAGCACGTAGATCGTTGCAGCCGTATTAAAATATCTGTTAGTTACGGTCGGTGGGGATTCGCGTTCTTCGACAAACAGGTGCTATTTTGAGCACCTCGGAGTAGCTGTGTGTCTGAATGGGACATATCTGCAACCAGTATATCGTGAAATGTTTATCGAGGCGCATGTTGAATATCTTTAACAATGCGAAAAAAAGAACATCCGACATATTTTTCTCCGCGCGAAGAGAATATCAATAAAGGTGAAAAAGTGCGTGACACGTTGTTGGTCGTATAATTCTGAACAATCCATTTGCAGCCCAGAATATTCGTTATTAATTCCCTTTCCGCACTTTTCATCCGCGTTGTTTACGTCTCCCTTGTTTCCCACGTGAAAGACTCAACTCCCAACGATGAAGTAATATAGTTGATCAGACTCGCTTCATCAGCGATTCTCTTCTTTGGTAGAGGTGAAATAATAAGGCTTGACCTTCCCCTTGAGTAGAGCTTTCCTCCAGTGATTGTCATGTCTGCAAATCGAAGTAAAAAAAGAATGCAGCAACAAAAATTGGATTCGCGATGTACCGAAGAGATGGTGAGTTTTCAACGTCGTCAAAAATCAGCTTGACTGTTAATGACTAATAAATCGATTGATCTTGCTTTCTTTCCATTTTGTTGCATACTAGTCGTGTCTCTTTTCAATTGAAAATGGTTCAACGAATTGTTTTTGCGCATCTCATCTATTTTATCACGACATAATGTAACCCAGTGACACTGTTCTTCTTACGCATCAGTTTTGCTTGTTTCCAATGAAATCGTTATCTGCGAACAATCTTTCGACGATATTTGTTCATCGTACGAAGAAAGAAGCACAACAATCACAACTTGATTTGTAGTTCAATAACTAACGAGTACGCCTGGGATTTCACGTCGTCGACATACAAATGATTATCCCAATTCCCATGCTATGACCTTTTCTCGTCGGTTCTACAAAGCAAACATGGCATTGATTGCACCGCAGAGAAAAAAACGATCAAGTTTGAGTCACGATAGCAATTCATTCGCTGATCCAAATTTTCCAGGAGATGCCGACTTTGTTTCCTACAAACTATAAATATAAACATAAAACGGAGATGAAGATAAGCTCGTGAAATAAATTACATTTTGCTTTCTGAAGCTTGCTTAAAAGTTTCGTTTGTTGGATCGATCTCGTTATCATGCGAGTGAAATCCAAAAGTTCAACTCAAAAAATACATCGTGTGCATGGGGCTCGATGTGAAAATTGACAGAGAGATTGTACGTAGAGTTTGTGATCACCAAATACGGGGAAGCACCTTGGTACCATTGGCAAGGCTTTCGAATGATACCGCGACTCGACTGCCGAGCCAATTAACTCCAAACTCAATCAAATAAACTATTTATAGTACCATCATACTTGGCGTTTGGTCACGTAATAGAGTTTATATCACGATGATGTTTATCATCACATGCATAGTTGTTCTTTACCTGAGCGCTCCACCTTCGCGCGGATCTGTCATTTCCGTTGTAGTTATATTACGTTGAAGTTTCGAACAATTTCTTCGTGTTCTACGCTTCTCCTTCTCTCTCTCGCTCTCTCGAGACTTTCGTTTCCGCTATCAAAGCTCACGTTATCGTAGTTTTCTACCTTCGTGAATTTGATTCTCTTTAATTTTACTCGTAGATCAAATTTTACGAGGATCAACGCGGTAGATAGATCAAACGGTGCGGATTGTCTGACTCGCGTTCATCCGAAACATAAAGGTGCGAGTAGCTCTGGCAGCCGTACCTCTTGTGCTTGCTGCTAGCCCGTTCGTTCCTGTTTCCGTTGGGTCTTTTAAGATAAACGAAAGTAAGGTAAACAAAAGGTACAACCACATCCCGGAACCGCGATTAAAAACGAGTTGTTTACAATTAAATGAGTATTCCAGCCGACGCCATCCATCTCAAGAACCATGCTCAGTGCGGTCACGCGTGAGGCATGGCGAGATGCATGAAATGGGTCATCGCGTGTCGCTCCACTGCGCACATTTGGTAAGAAAACGTTTACCATGTGCGTTGCAAATAAATTAATTGAGCAAATTACTCGGTGATTAGCTAGCTCGTCCGACTAACAGAGGCGCATTCGTCTGATTGGCGCGTGCAATTGGACTCTCCGTCTAACTAACGAAAATACGCGTTCTCGCAAGCTCCTTTGATCTGTCTGTAGAACTTGAATTAATAAACGAGAAATCCGATTTATCCCTCTCGAACACGATGTCATTTACCTGTAAATATGAAAAGGATGGATTCCTCGACGAGCACTGTACGAGCATGCAATGTGCTTCGCTGAATTCGTACTTGAAAAACGAATTTGGCAATACGCACTTTCGGCAACTTAACATCTCATTTTTCTGACAACGAACCTAATGTTGTGGAAGTATGCGCTGCGGCGATCTTCGTCTATTTCGCACATCATCTCCAAGCTGATCTGTCTCTTGGGTTGTTAAGCTTATTGACCTACGCCACGCCATCCGTGCACGCTAGGACATTACACGTAGGATGCAACAACAATTATGTATTATACTTTGACGAGTTCTCGTTTCGGTAAGCGAGATCACATGAAATCTCTTCAATCTCGAGCACATTATCAACTCCGGCGATAGTTACACGCGTGAGTAGAGCTTAATGGCGACACGGTATTAAATAGAAGGAGGTAAAACTTAATCAAAATCGATCTCTCATGAGAATATCACGTGTCGCGAAGAACTTGCAATACATCGATCGATTTGCCTGAATTAAACTCAACCGGACGGGCAAGTTGACGGAAAGAATTATAAAATAATTTCACCGATAATACCATTTAAAACTATGCACTAGGATTGGAACGGGATTTTTTGCCGGTTAAAAACGACAAAATCTCGCAGAAAATTTATTGAAAAGAAATAATGAGAATCAGACTTTCGATTAGAGCTTGAACATTTATTAAGCTCGTATTTATTATTTTGTTGACCTATTCTTCGTTGGTATCGTAAACGTGACTTTCCCACCGCTGAAATACTCGAGTGGCACTTGGACGTCGTCGAGTCTGGCTTCTCCTGAGGGGTGTCGAAGGTGGGGATCGGGGATGATGTCTATCGGCGATGGTGTGCGTCGCAGCTTTGGGACAGAAGTGTTCCCTCGCGTCGAAGCGCAGTCTGCATTCGTCGGGACGCGCGAACTTTTCGTCCGCGAAGTTCGAGTTCCTTTCAATTTCCACATCGTCGAAAAATCGCGGATATTTCCTCGGAAAAAGATAACCGCTACAACGGATATCGTAATATTGAACGTGCAAGATTAATAAATTGACGGAAAATAACAACTTCTACAAGATATGTCTGACAATGCGGAAGCAAACTTACACGTACGTGAAAACATTCGTTAACGATTGATAGCAACGTGAATTTCACTCCGGTCCAAGTGTTTTTTCGTAATTTTCAAATGATACATACTCCGTTTCAATGTACAATGTATCGATCGATTATCCCTCCGAATGTTTCGCGCATTATCGTACGCGGAAATCCGCGAACCGTCATGTATTTGAAACGTGGTAGTTTCTTATCAGAGGTGGTTTCTCGCCGTAACTTTGCCATTTTATAATATGTGGCTAATTGTGAGGATGTTGCTTTCCTGCAGTTCTTTACGATTTGATTATTTATTTACTTACTCCATCATCAAATTATAAATCTTGCGAGCTACGATGTGAGGCTGCCTGTCATCTTCTCCTCAATTTCCGTGCATGAAATTGGGTTCGGGAAAAACATCACGATTAAGATAGTTTTATTTATCGGACACGGGAAGTAAAAATTCCGGCAAGTCAGATAAAACGATTGTTTTGATATTCCAACGAGGCAACTGTGTGATCTTAGGATAATATTTTGCATACATTATTAATCTATATGCTGCAAAGTAATATTGCACTACTGTTGTGAACTATACAGCACATGCTTATTCGTCGTTCGTCAATATCAATCAGTGATTCCGAATCGGAATACAGGCAATTGAAGACAAATGGTTCAGAAACAATCGTCCACGGTTATACAATACTCGAGAACCGGTGATTTATTATCACGATTCACCTTTCGTTCATCGAGTAGGAAAAATGATAGTCATAATAATGCCAATTTAATATTTCAATAGAATAAATTCCATCGCGAAATATTGAGAATTATATGAATCTGCCATCCACGCACGGATAAGTTAGTTTCATCAAGAATATGAGGTTACAATAACTTGTTGAAACCAACAACGAAATATGCAGTAGTGTTTCGGAACGAGACGAGAAAGACGAGAATCTCGCTCGTTTCATCTTGCGTTTGTCATTTTTTTGGCCATCTCGTCTCGTCTCGTCTCGAATGTGTTGAACTGCCAAGCGAGACCGGCGAGATCAGGCGAGAATCTTGGAATTCATAGGCTTATTTGAGCGTTATTCTGTTTCTTACGTAGAGAAGCATATTTCTTCAACTCGAGCCTTCAGAAATCTCAGATTTTCGACGCATCTCAGGATCGATTGCCGCTTCGTTTCTAGGCGTATTTTGAGGCGTAGAATCGATTCCCGTTGGATTCAGATCGATAGCTCCATCAGAACAGAAGTTACGGTGAAAAACCCACTTTTCGAAATTTCCAAAAACGCTAAGGCTATAGCCTTCAGAAATCTCAGATTTTTGACGCATCTCAGAATCGATTGCCGCTTCGTTTCTAGGCGTATTTTGAGGCGTAGAATCGATTCCCGTTGGATTCAGATCGATAGCTCCATCAGAACAGAAGTTACGGTGAAAAACCCACTTTTCGAAATTTCCAAAAACGCTAAGGCTATAGCCTTCAGAAATCTCAGATTTTTGACGCATCTCAGAATCGATTGCCGCTTCGTTTCTAGGCGTATTTTGAGGCGTAGAATCGATTCCCGTTGGATTCAGATCGATAGCTCCATCAGAACAGAAGTTACGGTGAAAAACCCACTTTTCAAAATTTCCAAAAACGCTAAGGCTATAGCCTTCAGAAATCTCAGATTTTTGACGCATCTCAGAATCGATTGCCGCTTCGTTTCTAGGCGTATTTTGAGGCGTAGAATCGATTCCCGTTGGATTCAGATCGATAGCTCCATCAGAACAGAAGTTACGGTGAAAAAAACACTTTTCGAAATTTCCAAAAACGCTAAGGCTATAGATTTCAGAAATCTCAGATTTTCGACGCATCTCAGAATCGATTGCCGCTTCGTTTCTAAGCGTATTTTGAGGCGTAGAATCGATTCCCGTTGGATTCAGATCGATAGCTCCACCAGAAAAAAAGTTACGATGAAAAAACCACTTTTCAAAATTTCCAAAAACGTCAAGGCTATAGCCTTCAGAAATCTCAGACTTTCGACGCATCTCAGAATCGATTGCCGCTTCGTTTCTAGTCGTATTTTGAGGCGTAGAATCGATTCCCGTTGGATTCAGATCGATAGCTCCATCAGAACAGAAGTTACGGTGAAAAAACCACTTTTCGAAATTTCCAAAAACGCTAAGGCTATAGCCTTCAGAAATCTCAGATCTTTGACGCATCTCAGAATCGATTGCCGCTTCGTTTCTAGGCGTATTTTGAGGCGTAGAATCGATTCCCGTTGGATTCAGATCGATAGCTCCATCAGAAAAAAAGTTACGGTGAAAAAACCACTTTTCAAAATTTCCAAAAACGTCAAGGCTATAGCCTTCAGAAATCTCAGACTTTCGACGCATCTCAGAATCGATTGCCGCTTCGTTTCTAGGCGTATTTTGAGGCGTAGAATCGATTCCTGTTGGATTCAGATCGATAGCTCCATCAGAACAGAACTTACGGTGAAAAAACCACTTTTCGAAATTTCCAAAAACGCTAAGGCTATAGCCTTCAAAAGTCTCAGATTTTCGACGCATCTGAGAATCGATTGCCGCTTCGTTTCTAGGCGTATTTTGAGGCGTAGAATCGATTCCCGTTGGATTCAGATCGATAGCTCCATCAGAAAAAAAGTTACGGTGAAAAAACCACTTTTCAAAATTTCCAAAAACGTCAAGGCTATAGCCTTCAGAAATCTCAGACTTTCGACGCATCTCAGAATCGATTGCCGCTTCGTTTCTAGGCGTATCTTGAGGCGTAGAATCGATTCCCGTTGGATTCAGATCGATAGCTCCATCAGAAAAAAAGTTACGATGAAAAAACCACTTTTCAAAATTTCCAAAAACGTCAAGGCTATAGCCTTCAGAAATCTCAGACTTTCGACGCATCTCAGAATCGATTGCCGCTTCGTTTCTAGTCGTATTTTGAGGCGTAGAATCGATTCCTGTTGGATTCAGATCGATAGCTCCATCAGAACAGAACTTACGGTGAAAAAACCACTTTTCGAAATTTCCAAAAACGCTAAGGCTATAGCCTTCAGAAGTCTCAGATTTTCGACGCATCTGAGAATCGATTGCCGCTTCGTTTCTAGGCGTATTTTGAGGCGTAGAATCGATTCCCGTTGGATTCAGATCGATAGCTCCATCAGAACAGAAGTTACGGTGAAAAAAACACTTTTCGAAATTTCCAAAAACGCTAAGGCTATAGCCTTCAGAAATCTCAGATTTTCGACGCATCTCAGAATCGATTGCCGCTTCGTTTCTAGGCGTATTTTGAGGCGTAGAATCGATTGCCGTTGGATTTAGATCGATAGCTCCACCAGAAAAGGAGTTACGACGTCAAAACTTACTTTTTGAAATCGCAAAAATCAGAAGGCTTCAGCTTTTAAAATCCTCAGATTCCTGACGCATCTCAGCATCAATCGCCGCTTCGTTTCTTGACGAATTTTGCTTCTCAATTCACGGTACCTCGTTTCATTATTAATCTTATGTTCAAAATGACAGTGACGATTTATCCATCTTCGCCTGACAAATGCGAGATCAAGACACGACTCGCTCAACGGAATACTAATATGCAGCAATATAATTGTGTCAAATTCTGTAATATCGATGAAATTTGATGTGTTCCATTTTTACGGATCGATTGATCCTCTTCCCGGTTCTATTCGTGACCGGCGACCGAATTAGGAATTTCTAAGGTTTGTTCTCCCGCTACATGTAGAGCCCTTCGGAAGCGGATATGGATTGGAACAAGTTCCGCGAATGTTCTCATCAATTTTCTTACGTAAATTGGATTATCTTTCGAAGTCACACGCACCTCGACTTCGAAAGCCCGCTTGAGTTGTGGTTTACAATGATTAACGATCTCGACCACTCGTCGCGCTCCGCAATAGTGGTTTGATATCAAAATTATTGTCGTTTCACGCTACAGAATGTTTCCGGGATTGGTGATATCTCGGAAAACGTGTAGGAAAATTTCATGCTAGCATTGCCCATATTTAAGCGCTAAAATAAAATCACGATACGTTGCGAGTTTCGAATAATTGAATAACGCCGGTCTACACTGTTCCTTCAAATGATGGAAATTAAAATAAATCTTCTTTTTACGCAAGGCATCGGAGTGGTTTGATGCAAGGTGTGCGATTTTTTTTTCATTTCACGTTATTTATTAAAAAAAACTGTTTTTAATTCGAATCGGGAAATATTTTGGACGGATAAAGTACAAAAAAAGTGTGTAAAAAAAAAAAGTGTGTGTAAAAGTGTGTGGATAAAGTGTGTTTTTGTTGGATAAAGTATTCGACGAAATGAATGGCTTTTGTTTTCACTTTTATTGCAGAAATACATCATCGACACGGACAGATGTGGGGAGTTGTACGTTCACGTACAGGTAAGCTGACGAGTTAAATAGGCTTGAGAGTGAACCTAGGGAAATTGGATCAACGTCTGACTGCTTATTTTTACAGGGTGACCTCACGCAACAGGAGAAACGTGCTGTGTTTTTGACCGTCCACGACCTCGGCTGTAATCGTAAGTCTTCTCACGATGGCTTTCTCGTTTTTACGATCGCAAACCTTCGCTGTTTCCAAGGCAAACGTATTTCTAACGAAGAAAATGTCGCTCGTTTCTTTCGCAGATACTTCGTTTCACGATTTCGTGAATCATCCTTGCATGTCCGAGATCAAGGAACGATCAGTCTTCATTCACGTAGACGTCACAGGTCACGCCGATAACGCACCGAATCTCAAGGATGGGTGAGAGCGAGTAGAGCATGCAAGCAGACGAACCGCATGCGCATTAAACCAAAGACATTTCCATCAGATTTCAGTTCCCAACACTGCAGGTCCTTGGCGAAGATCTCGTTATCGTCCTAGATTTTCTACACGTTCGTTACGTCGTAGGTCTTGGCGAGGGCGCAGGAGCCAACGTGCTGGCACGTTTTGCTCTTGCGAATCCGTCCCGAGTTCTCGGCCTCATTTTGATTAATTGCACGGGCAGTGCGGCTACCGTTCTTGACAATTTTAAAAACAAGGTAAGCCTTGCGATAGACGCGTCGCGTTCGTGACACCTTCGAGGCAAATTAGCCCAGGAAGATAAGTTTGGTGATCGATGTTCCGACACCTATTGAATCACACTTGCCGTAATAGCGTCTACACAATGCCGCGAGAGTTTCGACTCGTTACTTCCTTTCATAAAAAAGGGATTTTCCTCCGTCGCTTGATAACGGAAGTGTCGATCGCGACCCGATGATTATAGAATAATTCGAGGATATCGCGGTAATAACTCGTCCTGAGCGGTTTACTTTTCAGTATCTCAGTTGGAAAGGCAAGGAAGAAGTGAGCCAATCAGCGGAGGAGTTTTTGGTCTATCACAAGTACGGCAACGTAAGTTTCGCGCGATTGTCTAGCGTGTCATCGGTATCGCACGATTCGAGTCGAAAAATAGCATTCGATAAAATTGTATTTTTTCTCTACCGTCTCATGCTGCACTAAAGATGTTAAACGAGGTACTTCGCATCTACATATATTTTCCGGGAACGTTTCATTTCGTAACCGAATGCTGAGTCACGATTGAATTTCGCGAGCGAGAGTTCCGATGATAATGCTCTTTTCTGTGGCACGCAGCAACTGGCGAATACAGCGAACCCCAACAAAGAGAAGGTCCTCGAAGAATTCCTGCAAAGAATACGGGGCACTTTGAACTCGAAGAATATCAAGCAGTACGTGAACGCATTTCTGACGTGAGTTCAATCCGATTCTAATTATATTATCAACGATGAACGATTTACATACCTGTGCTCCTACTGTCATTCGTCTATACTCGGTACTGTGCTCACCGAACAGTCGGAAGGATTTGTCTTTGAAAAATTGTTCGACGGACATCATTTTGATAACCGGAATGCTGAGTCCCTATGCGAGCGTCGTTGAAAAGTTGTTTCGCGAGCTGGATAAGAATAGGGCGACACTGTTGAAGATCGAGCGTGCCGGTGACGTCCTCTTAGATATGGTAGGTCGCCACTTACCACGGATTTTCTGCAAATCATTGACATTTTTCTTTTCATTTATTCGGCGCCGTTTTGTTTTTAGCCTGTTAAGGTTGCGCAGAGTATTTTACTATTCTGCAAGGGACAAGGCTTACTCACCTCCATAACCATGCCGGGCATCGATCGACAACGTACCTTCAGCGGAGGCTCCTTCGACACTGATGGACGACCCAGACGACTCTCCAGAGGCATGTCAATGGAAGATTACGATAAGCCGAACATTCGTCGACTATCCGTTACGATTCCAGAGCCAGCCAATTGAGGAAACAATGGCAATATCAACGCAAAGACAAACAACTGCTTCGCGCACGATCATTCGGCCCTCTGTAAATGTCGACTCTCTCGGTCTTGAAAAAAAGGAACAAACGAAAACTAGCATAAACTCGGAGTTAACTAGTTTAAAACTCATCGTTATTATCCATTGGAATTGCGAATTAATAAAATTATTGAATAGTCATGTGAATTAAATAGTAACTCTGCGGATATATGTAAACAAATACATGGAAACTTGACAGTACATCCAAGTATAAAATCGTAAGAAACTGGTATAGAAAAATCAAATGAATCGGAAATAAGAATGTTGCATCGCGAACATTTATACGTATAAAATAAAAGTAAAGATTTAAACGTGTTCATAAACTGGACGTGAGATTCCCTTCAAACATTTGTTATTTGTATTAATATTTTCTAGAACCTTCGAGATTTTTCACGTGTATATTATAGTATCAAATTGCCTAAGAACTGAGAACGCCACGAAAAGTTCGACCAATAATTTTTATTTCCAGCAAGCAAAAGCTTTTATCACAATTATTGCAAAAGCTTCGAAATGACGGGAGAAAATAAATTTCACCTTACTTCTTTACGGACGAGATTTATGTTTTCGAGTTTTTGATACGTTGACAATTAATAATTTACCAATAGACACAACGTTATCTTCAAATATAATATAAATGTACAAAATCACAGGTATTATTAAATATATATACATATAAAAACTTGTAAATGACTAAAAAAATTATACGATTACGACAAGATGTTATTGGCAAAGAGCACAGATTGTAATGCACATCTCTACAGCTTTTCTGAAACTGGTGTCGGACGTTTTTTTTCATTTATTAATCGTTCAATATGGAATTTCCGATGTTCTTCGGGGATGCGGAAATATATTTAAGAATGCTTCGAATGGACGTCAAAACATGTATTCACAGATGTACGACATCTCCTCAAGGTTCGCCTTAAAAATGTATTTCCGCTTGCATTCTCAAACAAAAATTTATTTGAGGATAAACTTGAACACACGTTCCAAAACGTCATCGCGAAAAAAAACCATCGGTCGATGGTAAATACATTTTTTACAAATAATAAAAAAATGATGTCGTACTATGGATGAATGAATTGCGACGACCATTCGAAGATATTATCTGAGACGAGAAGATTGAACTGGACGTGATATTTACGTGGCATTTGCCATTATCTACCATTGCGTCTCGTGCGTCTCAGTTTTTAGTAACAAATAATAGAGTTGCTCGCGCGACCCTATTACGAGTTGCGATTTCGATGTTGTGTACGTAGTTTGTGCGATTTTGACTCGTTATCCTATTTTTATATCGAGTTTTCAGCGATTCTCGATCGTTGGATGTTACATTTCGTAACTCGGACTGGTGTTCATCGTGCGCCGAATGACGCGACATCACGAGGGCGTAGAGACGAGCATTGTAGGAGTAGCGCGGGCATCGCATCGGGTATAACTTGATAAACTTGACTTGACTAATCTAGGAAAATAGAAACGTGTCTCACATCGGGAGTCGAGCGTATCGACGCTTTTGGAAATTGAGATATCTTGTCATTTTGCGATTCGTCTTCCGACATTTCCTCGTTTCTATAAGACTTTTAGTTCGGTGCTGGTGACGGTATGCTGTCCGATCGTTTGCCAACGGCCTCGGCTCCATGATCGTTTCCCCGTGACAAGGACTGCTCCGATCTTATCGCAAGAATTTTTCAGTACTCTATGGTGTCCGGTGTGCAGCCAGACTCCAGGGCTACTTCTTCGTAATCTCGTTCCAAACATGCGAGATCTTCTCGAGCTTCCGAAAATTCACCCTCCTCCATGCCTTCGTCGACGTACCAGTGTACGAATGCTCTCTTGTGGTACATCAGGTCAAATTTGTGATTCAATTTCGACCAAGCTTCCTCGATGGCGGTGGTATTCGACAGCATTGAAACTGCACGCTGCACCTGTAATAATCTAGAAATTAACAAAGTTGAACGACGAAACGTTGACGCGGCATAAATTTTGCGCGGAAGCGGCGATATTGTTTCGCAGTCTTATTAGAAAATTGGAAAACCAACCTTTGCCAAATCACCTCCGGGAACGACCGTTGGGGGTTGATAATTGATACCCACTTTAAATCCGGTAGGACACCAATCGACGAAGCGAATACAGCTTTTACTCTTCATCGCTGCTATTGCCGCGTTAACGTCTTTGGGAACGACATCGCCGCGATAGAGCAAGCAGCAGGCCATGTATTTTCCTTCCCGCGGATCACACTTGACCATTTGATTCGCGGCGTCGAAACATTCAGAGGTGATTTCCGCGACGGACATACCCTCGTGAAATGCTTTATCGGCAGAAACGACGGGAGCATAGCTGGCCAGTGGGAAATGAATTCTCGGATAGGGTACCAGGTTCGTTTGGAATTCCGTCAAGTCGACGTTGAGGGCACCGTCGAAGCGTAGCGATGCCGTAATCGAAGAAACTACTTGACTAATGAGTCTATTCAAGTTGGCATAGGATGGACGTTCGATTCCCAGTTTACGCCTACAAATATCGTAGATCGCCTCGTTGTCCACCATAAATGCGCAATCGGAGTGACTGATAGTCGTGTGGGTCGTAAGTATTGCGTTGTAAGGCTCGACGACCGCTGTGGACACCTGCGAAAGAGATACGCACCTCTCGTTTCAGTAACATCAGAGCCACGCGACTCCGCAGAGCGCACGAGTAGCCTCTTACCTGCGGTGCCGGATAGATAGCAAATTCTAGCTTGGATTTCTTTGCGTACGTCTCCGAGAGTTTTTGCATCAGAAGAGACGTGAATCCCGAGCCGGTACCACCGCCGAACGAGTGGAACACGAAGAATCCCTGAAGACCGGTACACTGATCCGTTAGCCTTCGAACTCGATCCATCACCGAATCAATCACTTCCTGTCCAATCGAGTAATGCCCACGAGCGTAATTGTTGGCCGCGTCTTCTTTACCAGTAATCAACTGCTCCGGATGATACAGCTGTCTGTAGGGGCCCGCTCGAACTTCGTCTGATGATCGCGCGATACGAGAATATTTTAATTTCCCGAAGTAAGGAAAAGGTTCGCCGTGGTACGGTGAGAGAGAAAATGAATAAGAGAAATTTCGAAGTACGAGGGAAATAGAAACGCGAATACCAACCGACGACTGTGGGTTCAAGGTCAACCATCACGGCGCGTGGTACCATCTTCCCGGAACCGGTCTCATTGAAGAACGTATTGAAGCAGTCGTTTGTCCCGGATACTTTATCGGAAGGCATCGTGCCATCTTGTTGAATGCCGTGCTCGAGACAGTACAGCTCCCAGCACGCGTTACCCATTTGTACGCCCGCCTGGCCCACATGCATCGATATACACTCCCGCTGTAATGTAAAACGAGACGTTCCGTTATTGGCGTATTGGAGTGCGTGCTCGAGTTCTGTGTTCTGTTTTTTTTTATTTATCATTTTCAATTCTCGTCGAGAGTCGCGTTCGATTAGTTTCTCCGGCGTTCACGGTCGCGACTGCATCTAAGCCTCGAAGTGTAATCATCGCGTAAGAAAGAGTTATTGGTCAATTGTGATAACATAAAGCTGTATACATTCGTGAAGGATAAAATTTAGAAGCAAACGATTCGTCGTTGGTTCCGGTAATTGACTCGTTTACGCTACCTCGATAGGATGAAGTTTTCTATACATACATATACACATTCTATTAAAACGTCCGAATATTATATACATCATACCATTTTGTCAAATTTTCGTGATGGTCAGAGAATAACGTGCACAAATAATTTGGATCAGACTATCAACGATGTAAAATAATATCAAAGTATAATTTTCTATAAAGACCCGTCAATTTGGAAAATGGCTGTAAACTGCCGATCTGATTGATACCGGTAGCTGAGCAACCGTGGAAAATGAAAAGCGTTTCGCATTGTTGAATGCCGGGTGGCGAAGAGCGTGTAAAATAAATGAAAACTCCCATCTTTTCGTAAAATGTCTCAAACTCGCATTTAACGACCGTATAAAAAGTCACTCTAAACGATACCATCTTAAATTCCACATTTCATATCGCTAACAATAACTACCTATCGTGATTAACGTCTGCGCGTGATATTTTTTAATGAACGCGTACTTAAGCATTTCGTAACGTTCCATAGATACACGGTAAAAACATTCCCGGACAAGGGGCGTGAATGCCGATAAGTGATAATGAATCGTGAAATTATGAGCATGACATCATTCTAGTCTGGTTGACTTGCCGAAGAATTCGACAGAATAAACTTTCCCGCAATATTGGATGCTCGATGTCGATAATGTCGTTGTTATTCGGAGCTATACCACATCGGAAGCTCTTTGCTACAGTTGTCTATCTCTATAAGAGATGAATGATAAATGCTGCATGTTCTATAAATAATCGACTCTGATTAGATAGCTTGAAAATCATATTGCCCGTATGCGATTTATCATTTTCACGCCGTTCGCGACATTTGGTAATGTCCAGAGGTCGCCAGTCGCCTGATACCCGGTCGGTACATTACGCTATAGATACCAAAACTGCGATCGAAATTTTACCTACAGTTTGACATTTCTCTTGACATTCGGTCGAGTCTTAGTTATCATAACACAAATGACTACTGTTCCTCCAGTCAAACCCCCTCGGGGTATAAAACATGCCAAAGAAACTGTGAGTAGAAACGTTCCTGTTGAAACGTAAACATTTGTTATTATTACTCTCTCAACACCTCGTTCGAATATAGAAAAGCATTTGGAAGATAGGTTAGGTGGCCTTATTAGGTTATGTACTTTGAGCATATTCAGTCCTAAATCCCGATCTGTAATGCGAGTCTGGTGTGATTGTAGGTAGATTTTATGTTAGTGTATTTTTACGTTCGTAACGGGATCAATTTCTATTCTGTCTTTAGAGCGGCTTATTGATGTCTGTGATACGGGCATTGTCAGCCAGTGAGACGAACGAGCAACGAGAAGTTGAAAAGGCTAAACTTGAGAAAGAGTACAAACGAAGCGATCAACGCCTCGATGAATTGGTTTCGTTACATGACCAAGATCTCACGCAAGTCATGAAAGTACGCAAATGTTGTTGTTACGCGCACGTTGCAAAGCCCGTTTATGTACCAGAATGTTATTGAATGTTTTAAAGCACGTTTTTACTTACAGATATTTAGCACTTTGTCGGAACGAGTGACCGCATCTAGAGAAAAAATCCACTCGGTTAAAGAAAATTTGAACGCGTGCAAACAATTGTTGCGGTGTAGACGAGAAGAACTTATGAAACTCTGGCTCGAAGGCATCGAGCATAAACATCTTTTACAACTGTTGGATGAAATGTAAATGTCACCACCGAATCATGAGCATCGCATAGTTCGTGAATACTAATCATATCTTTTATCGTAGAGATCAATTAAGAGATGTTCCCACGCGTCTTGGACATTATTTGAATAAAAAGTTGTATCTGCACGCTACGCAATTACTAGTCTCCGCTTTGTCCCTCGGAGATGGTACTTTGGAAGGAGTCGAGGCACTGAGGGAAGTGCGCACGGAGTTGGAGAGTAAGGGACAACAACTTCATGCAAAATTACTAGAAGAATTGAGTAAACATCTGTATGTTGAATCGACTAGAGAAATTTTACTTAGAAGGCAAGGTTCTGCCAGAGATTTCCAGAGGGGCAACGAATCGCGAGGCTCCAGGGGGAATAAAGTTCGCCGGGCTCTACTGGATGTCATGTCTGCTTATCCTATGGGGCAGGCACCTAGGTATAATACTGATATTCAAATGTAACTTTATCGAGAAGCTTAGTATGTTGAGAGTAAAAATTCGACTACTGCTCATCGACCAGTTAGTATTAATATTTTACCATTTAGTCTTGTCATCGCATTAATTACTCATTTCTTGCCATGCAGCCGCCGCACATCACTAGTGAACACGTGAGTCATTATGTGTGTTGTCGAGTGGATTTGTTTGGTTTCAACTGCTGCGTTTTTTTTCAATGGTCATCCGTGAATTCTCATCTGGTATTTCATAGTGTTCGTTATCATTGTAATATCGATGTTGTTTCTCCATTCGTTAGGGTGATTAACAACGCTGTCACCGAAGATCTCGGTAATATTGTTGAAGATGAAAACTCTCCCAACCCTGAGGAAAATTCGGAACATTTTCTCGCCATCATAATTGAGTGCCTCGCATTGCTCAATAAAATACCAGAAGCTGTTGAGGTATGAAATTCGTGGCTTTCAGTTTTTGAGGTACCAAAATAATTGGGGGCATTGATCAATGGTGCGGAATTTTATGTTAACATCTATTCAACTTTCTAGACGATCAAAGTACAAATGCAAACCGAACTTTTGAATATAATTGCTCGAACTTCCAAGCAAATCAAAGAAATGGGTGATAATCAATTGGTTTCTGCGAAACCGATTGCTTCTGAAAGTTCGGAGATAAGGATCGCGACAGCCAATAATATTTCGGAAAAACAATCACTCCTACTTGATCTCCTTCAAACAGTTTTCGAACAATTCCGACTAGTTGCCGCGATGCACGCCACAATCTTACGTAGTTTGTCTCACGTTGTCAAGAAGTATAATTTGGATGTGCGATTGTACGAGATGGTAGACGTTTGGGGGAAAATTCAAGCTGTTGTAAGTTTTCCTTGAGCAAAGTCGACATGACAAAATGCACATACGCGTATAACTTTTCTTAATTGTAATCGTCTTGTAGCTGCAATTATTGTTGACGGAATATCTGGATATACAAAATATGGCAGATGATCCATTTCAAACACCAACGACGCTCAACGAACCAACAACTGATATAAACACCTATTTTGCACGGCGAAAACCTCAACGGCAAAAAAACAGTTCATTATTTAAATTCGATACGTCGGCCCATGCTATGACTTTGAACAGTTACCTCAAAGAGCATAGATACAGCAATTTTGCCCTAGCGGTAAGTGGCCACTGGTTATTTCAAGATAACAAGATCACGTTACGTGCCAAGATTTTGTTGGGTGACACGATGGTAAATCTCAGATTTTCAATTCTAACAGGATTACATATTGTAGGGCATTAGTCAATCGGGGGGTACGGTGAAAGACAGAAAATTTGTCTGTGAACCGGACCCGCAAAACATCACGCTCATATTTAGGCCGATGATGAAATTTATCGAAGAAATCGAACAAGCGTTAGGTTGCAAACCTGGGTATGTAAAAATATGATTTGAATACGAATGCCCATGGTTTAGTATCTTAGTGCAGTGTAAATTTTTTTTCAGACATCCGTGTACGTTGAATACGTTCATTGCTGACTATGTGAAGGAAGTGTATTTGGGAAGGCACCATGTTATAGTAGCTACCGCAATTGACGCGGCTACGAAAGGTCCTGAGGCTTGGCGTACGACAACCTCTCCAGAAATCATGAAACAATTGGGACTATCCAGACCACTTTTACAGGTAGAATGCAAAAAGCATAAACGGTTTCTCAGTTGTGCTGATCTTTGATCGTTTTCAGAGTACGGTAAAAGTTGAACAGTGCGTTTCCGAATTGAGGTCTTTAATGATCGTTTTGCCGCTTCAAGGAGAACATTTCTGCACGCTCGCTCTGAACGTTCTACATAATTATCGCGAAACATGCCAGGCTGCTTATCGAGGTATTGTTCAACCCGATAGTGAAGACAAAAGAATATGCTCAGCTGCGTGGTTGAAGGATGATGACATCAGTCGATTCATTAAGTGAGCTGGCATCATGATGTAAATGGAAGACTGAAATCGTTTAAACGGGAACAATAATATTAATTTTTTTTCTAGATCATTACCAAACTGGGTGAATCTCAAGTGTGAGACGCAACCACAACGCAGTGTGACCGGCAGAAGGTCGATTAGACGCCAAGAGACGCAGGATGAAGAAAGTCCCGAGGAGGTGCGGCAACGGAATTTAAGGGAAGCAGAAATCTTAGCGAGTAATTTGGGAGAAGGTGGAATAAATACCCACGAAATTTTATCGGACGTCGGCCAATTACGAGGGTTAGCCTTGCTGCAAGAAAGCATGGAGTGGTTCTCACTTTCCATTCGAGCATTCGTGTTTGAATTACGCCAAGCGAAGTACTCTGGTGATTCGCAAGGATTGCCGCCGATGCCTGAACCTCTCGTGGAATCGCTACACCAGCTCGCCGTTGAGTTTGACGAACTTGCGAACACGTGTATCTTAGTATTACATTTAGAGGTGAGAACAAGTTAATTGCTATTTTCATCTTGTTTTGAAATTAGTTCCGACCGACTATCGATAATTTGTTAATCGCAATCACAGGTTCGAGTACAGTGTTTCCACTATCTCCTACCAAGAGGTGAGTACGGTCACCTTTGTGGAGGTGCAAGGGATGCGCAGGAAGCTGATCCGCGGGTTGAAGAACTCTGCAGAGTTTTGCAACACATAGATGAAGCAATGCAGTCCATTCTCCATCCAAAGAAAACAAAAGTAATCTATTATTTCAAAGCTATACTATTTGACACAATCGAATTGGCTGTAACATTCTGCTCGACTCGTTTTTAGAGTGCCGATTGTACCTAGTACCGACTGCTACTGCGGCTTACTAAAAACGCAAGACCTAATGGCTTGCAGCCAATACTGATTGATAGCCCAATAAATTACGATCTGCTAACTTTCTACAAACATTTGTTTCAGTACATATTTGAAGGGCTTGGCCATTTGATAGCTAAGATTTTAATAACTTCTGCACAGTACATCGAGAAAATTGATGATATTGGTATTCAACGAATGTGTCGAAACGTATTCGCGCTGCAACAATGTCTGACCAACATCACCATGGCAAGGGAATTAGCCATGGATCACGCGCGACAATACTTCGAACTGTTTTCGCAAACGCCAGAAGACATTTTAAACGACGTTCTCGAAAAGGGGCCTCAATTCTCGGAGCTCGAGTACATGAATGCTTTTCAATTGATATCAAGAAGTTCACAGGAATATACTTCCATCAATAGACACCTTGAAAAATTATCCGAAATATTAGGAGAAGTGGGCGTTACAGTTTAACTTTCGCTAGTTCTTCGTTTTTGTTTCATGCTTGCAGATGTTCATTCTTTTCGAAACTTGTAATTCTAAGTGAAGTGCTGATGACATGGAATTTGAAAATCTCTCAGAAAAAAGCCGTCGTGTTTGTTTCATCAACCTAAAACAACATCTTTCCTAGCTCAAAATAAATCGAATAAGATAAGAACATGGTTATATGTTACGAGCTTGTAAATTTCACCCATGAATGATTGTAGAGCCGATATAATATGTCAGTAACAATTGAAAAAAATTTGAACTCTGTGAAAGAATGATAAGTGAAATATGATGTATAGTATTATGTAAACACTGACAGAATCGCTGGTAATTAATAATCAAAGAAATTTCTACCAATTATGATAGGACCGACAAAAATAATATATTTATAGCGGTATATATATATATATATATATATATATATATATATATATATATATAAGTTATACACTAATCTGAGCAATGCCTTCTACTAATGCTCAGTTTCCGGATTGTATTCAAATAGTGAAACGTCAACTTTTCATCAGTACATTAATGGTTCATTAGACGATCTTTTACGCGTTAATTTCATGCACCTATCATTGCACATATCAAGTATATGATTCTTCCGTTGAGTCTATTGCCTAGATTATTTTTATTTTTCTAAGGATCAGTGAAATATGCCTACCTCCAAAGAAAAGCCGAACAACAAACTCGATGAATGAAATGAAATGATAACTAGGTACACATTGAAAAGTTTAAAAGCCAAAATACGAGGCACACTAAAAATAAATTATTACTTTAAATTATTATACGTATATATGTATCGATTGAGTGCACCACATCGTATAAATTTTAAACGTAACCTCAGATGCTAAGTTTTGATTTTAATTATGCTCTTATGAAACAATCAATTTCACATCGCGATGGTTTTCGTGGTTTTATTTATTTGTTCCGGTATCATTGACACTGATGAGAGTTGAAATATGAAACGAATCGATGAAGGTCTCGTACGAATTAATCGACGAACTGTAAAAACCATTAGAATTAATTATGCTAGGTGCACAATTTTTTTTTTACACGCACGTATACTCATTATCGATCGTCGTTAGCTGCTCTGTTTTTCTCAATCTATTCGAACCGATTATCATCCTTCTGCGTTTCATGCCAACGCGATGGTATTAACCGAGCAATTTAGAATTGCGACGACTTCCATGATGCCACAGTGAAAACTCCCGATTTTGTAATCCCTTCAAATCCATACAGCGTCTTTCAATTCTGTCCTATTATATTTCCTTCCAACATTTTCTCTCGACACAGAGATTTCAGTGTTTATTTGATCACTCGCGTTGCTCACAGATACGGCGTGCATATATACATCTAGACAATTGTTCATTGTTATAAATTCGATAATTTAAGTAACGATGAAAATATAAAGCGTTGAAAAACTTTTAACGAACATCAGTCTTTGTTTTCCTCCCCCGTTTATCCACGAAGCGACAAAACATATTCCTCGCGAAAATTAAATATAAATAGCTGACGCGAGATGTATTAACGATGCGAAATTTACTTGTTTAATCGAAACACGGTTCCATGCTAACTGATAGCGAGAAGATCTCGCTTCCTAGTACATTTCTTCCGAATACAGTACGTTCGCCCGTATCCTTTCGGTTCACAAACAGATCGCACATATCAAAGCTTAATCCAGATTTGGATTTCAAAATATTTGCATGTTGCGAGAGATTCAGGCGCCCAAGATGCAAGACTTATTGGATCAGAAATCTTTCACAAAGCAGACCCCATCCTCTCGTAAAGCTTGCGGATCGTACTCCGTGTATTGTGTAGGCAATCATATTTTCAAGCCCGCAGATAGGTTCCTACTATTCTTCGATTCACCTCTGCATTTGCACGTGCATATATATATATATATATATATATATATATATATATATATATATATATTCTCCATGTATTAAACAGCTATTTATAGTTGGAGCGTTTGTTATTCAACGTCGTGGTTCTAAAATCTTCGACAGATGAGACGTATTACGACCGACCATGAATCGGAGTAAAACCGAATGAATTGTCTAATCTGAATTTACTTTGTCGGATGTCCTGTATGTTTCTTATTACACTTCATTCCTATGCCACTCGAGTGGGGAAAAAATCGGGAATTAAGACCTTTAATGCCATTTCACTCGACGACCCTGCACGTTGATTTTTTATTTAACATTCACGGTATTTATTTGTTGATGGTCCAGAATTCACATCTCAGGTTACACGTTAGTCTTCGCGATGTAATTTTCACCTTTATTCGTATTTCTTCGTAAATTCTACGGGTATTGTATTTAACGAAGTTCGGAGACATTCGGATCTTCGATGCCACGTAGATTTATTCTGACAACAACTTTTGATATCAACGAATGCAAATCAGACAATGAATTACATAAATACGACTCCCGATGAGCCAAAGTTTCGCCACACGATCGTAATTTCCAGCGACATCTCGCTGATTACTAATTTAAGTTACTTTTTTTTCTAATATAAATCTTCTACCCACCTAGAGTCCACGAATTTATTTATCTACGTGTTCTCCGTCGACGTAAAAATTCAACGACACGCCTGTTACGCAGTCGTCGATTGAAAAGTCTATGAAATAATTGCATGTGAGTTTTAGGTTTTGTATAGAAAATAATTTACGAATTTCTGCTACCCGCAACCATCGCTGGTCGATCGATGTAACATCGAACACGCATCGCAACGACCGATCTGTAATTATCGCGTGCATTGAATTAGGGTTGCGTCAAGCGATGGTATGAAAAATCTGCGGTGTCGGATCATCAAATCGCTTTGATCCTCGATTGATTTCAGTTCGTTCGATTTTCCGAAATATACAACGTGACTGCTTATTTTTACTCCAGGTTCATCCGGCAAAAGTAAAGAATGGGGAGCGTGAACTAATGACGGCGGAATAAAATGCTGAGATGAATTTGAAATACGAAAAAAGGTTTTTTTGCAGTCTGGAACCTTCAGATTGACAGCAGGTTTTCGGTCACTCCGTTTGCACGTATAAAATCTGTGAGTTGATGGAATTCTTGTGAATGTGAATATTAAATAGACGGGGGCGAAAGAGTCGGCGCTGAGGTGGCCTCACCTCCCGATTATAGGGTATATAAAGCGAGCATCCGAACGATGCGATCAGACGTAGCTACAACCACCGAAGAGCTCTGAGTAAAATATTTTATTGCAATAAACGAACGCTGGAATCAGTTGTCACCTTGGTAACTCGATAAATCTAAGTGATCCGAAAAATTGAAGATCTCCAAGCCTTCCAATTTCGTGGTAAGTACGTACGCGTTTTAATTTTTTGGTCGCCTTATCAATCCTTTGGCACGGTAGAATGATCCGCAAGTTTGATGAAAGTTTGAGTGTGAAGCGCGTGGTTGCTTCCAAGTGTTTTTTTTTTTGGTTGCAGGAAAACGATGTGGAGACAGAGTCAATTGTGCGGTTTGTTAACGACTATCGTACTTCTGATAGTCTTGGACCGCTTCGTACCAATTACAGTGGGTCAAGTAAGTCTCTGTTCGCACTAATCTGGTTCCAACCTTATCACATTACAAGACACGAAGCGGCTGGTCTTTTCTATTCGTCGATCTTATTTCCAGGTGACCTTCTCGCGGGATTGGAGTCCGGGGAAACGTGCGTTTCCGACCGATGGAGGAAACTGTTTGCAGAACGATAAATCTATCGCTACCTTATGTCACATGTTGCTGGTACGTTGCATCGATACCTACGACTTCAACGCGTTGTTTTTGCCGACGATACGATTTACGCGAAATTTACGATACGAAAAACTTGCTGCAACTCGGTTTCATTAAAAAAGCTCATCTCGTACCGCTTGAATCTGTCGTTGGTGATCGCGGCTGCATCGCGCAATGCGATTGAAATTGAAATTGAAAATCTCCGCGTTAGGATTTGCTCCCCATTTCGGATTATGTATCTCTAACGATGTACGAACGTTGCTTTTCGTCAGAATGAACTGAAACAGATGTCCACTTGCGAGGCACGAGCGATGGTCGGACTTCTGCAGAGCCGGAGCGAAGACATTTCCGATCAAGCTTCATATTCTGGTGGTCAATAAGACGTCCATTGATCGCGTTCACCTAGTCAGAAGCATTACATGGACCACGCCGGGCTGATATGGATGAGTTCTCCACACCTCGCTATCCGTAATCGCGAGTGAGATCTCAGCTGTACACTTTGAATAAATAAATATTTGAATAACGATCGAACGAATCAACAAATGCTCGATCGAATTGTTTGATCTTCTTCTACCGATCAACTTCGTCGTCGTCGTCCACGTATTCTCGCTTGGCAATCCTAACTGCGCTCACAGACACTCGAACGGTCGCGGGAATTTAGATTTAGCGCGATCTACCCGAAGGCTTGCGAATAAATCTGGTCCAGCGTTAGACGCTGGGGCGAGGAGTCGCGCGATCGCGCCCGAAGACGAACTACATATTATCGGGGCAGTGAATAGTGACAGGGAATAGGTACTAGGAGACTTAGTGGGACCAAATGCTAATGGAGACATAAAACAAGCCAAGACGTACTGCCGCTGGGGTGTGCTCCAACCGCAATCTGCTTAGCACTTTTCGCGAAAACAGCAATTCTCTAATGCGTGCTTCCGCCTACTGTTAAGGAGGAGGAAAAAGAAAGAAGAAAATAGAAAGGAATTCAAATATATGCGCGCATTGAAATCGACCGACGCCTTTCGTCGTCTTTCACTTTATTTTCACCGCGTCAACTTCCGGCCACCGAAACGACTGCGACTTACAACGGATGAGGCATTTTTTCACCAGATAGAGCGAGAAGTAAACTTCGTGCTGCTAATTCCGACAAATCTGATCGGGCTTTCATCGTACAACTTCCCATGTGCGGTGTTACAGCTAGAAATAAAAATATCACGCTATCGAATCATGGTCATAGACGCGTCTCAGGTCGCCTGCTCACCGACATTAGGGAGGTATAAAAGTTCGTTGTCGGGTGGAAGTGGTTCAGGATCCGTAACGTCGAGACCAGCAGCAAAAATCATACCCTCGCGCAATGCACGAACCAATGAAGGCTGGTCAATCAGTGCACCGCGCGCTACGTTCACCAGAACAGCGGTTCGTTTCATTTTTTTAAAGCTTTCCGCGTTAAACATGTATCGAGTTTCATCGGTTAGCGGACAAGACACGAAGACGAAGTCGCTCTCTCGCAGAAGATTGTCCAGGGTGACAAATTCCGTAGCGAATTCTTTAGCGAAAGAAGCAGAAGTCTTTGGTCATTCAGCGGAACGATCGATCCTCAGTAGGCGTAGTTTGTACGCGCCGAAAAAATAAAGTTTTGTCTTCTTACCGAACATCAAAATGAAATAACATAGGTAACGAAGACAACAAACAATCTCATGAATTTTCTCGGTTCACCTTCGGCTCAAATTATCGTGCGCAGTAAAAAAAAATCGTGTAATGTTGTTTAAAGTGTACACATTTTTGTGTAGAATATTTAACATTTTAGTGTGTTGATTTCGCACTTTTTAAATGTTACTTTAAATACAGAGCTATTTTATTAGCCAAATCAATCGATCAAGCGATACGACCGCAGCGCTTACCAGTTTTCTTTGCAGAGTGGCCAGTGTATAGGAAACGAGAAACCTGGAAGTTGGACAGTCGTTTCACAATTGCTTGACCGATACCACCGAGGCCCACGATACCGACAGTCGAACCTTTCAATCCATGCCCCAGCATCCACCGAGGCCGAGATTCCCATCGATCCCTGGTTGTAAATTGCCAAGCGAAAGAAATTGCGATGCATCGGACAAAACGTCCGCTTCAGTTTTTAAGCCGAATCTGATACCAACTGAGTAATTTTGAGTCGACCCTCGTGAGCGCGACGTCCGGCGCTGAGTGCAAGCATCACACCAATCTCAGCTACCGCAGCATCAAGAGCACCGCAGGATCGACCGACTCGTATGCCCCTACGTTTCATCTCTTCCAGATCCAGATGATCGAATCCCGCGGACATGGTAACCACAGCTTTCAGATTTGGCCCTGTTTTGGGTCAAAATGAGTATCGAACGTAGTACCGACCATTGGCTAGTCGTACGAGCGACGCGCCCACCAGCGATATCCAGCATCTCCTTGTCGCATCGAACTTTGTTGGACCACAAAATCCCGTCGACGGGGGATGATTTTCTCAAAAGTTGTATCACGTCATCTCTAGACTGCGGTGGACCTGGATAACCAGCTAGTCTCTCCTCCTCGGTTAGCGCTGTAACGGGACACCGCAGCACTTCGCACCTGAAAAACACAATTCCATCGAGTTTCCATAAATCGATTTCCCGATAAGCGTCTAGAAAACGATTACCAGCCGCTGGTTCGCCAAGAGCGATGCGACGAGTATCTCGACAATCCGCGAGAGACCACTGCTCAGCGAAGTGTCGAACAAGAAATCGCGATGCAATTTTAGAATTTTGACCTCATGATTGAAAAGTCTATCTATTTTATAAATGAGAAGTTGTCGCACGGGAAATAACGATGTTGTTGCACAAGATGTAATTTGCGGAAAAGCTGCACAGAAACTCACTTGGTGGAGAGAAGGTCGAACGCAGACTGCATCAAATCGTTGCTTGTCACTAGAACTCTCGGTCGCACCATCGTCTGCCTATCCACCGGAATTGATGACCATGAAGCACAAGTTAGACGAATGTTGCTGATTAATTGTTGACAGACGTCGAACTTTCAATTTATTCTCACTAATGATCGTGTAACGCGATCGATCATTCGTCATCGCTAGTAGCTGCATACGAATCGAGGCAGTTCTATACCATTGATACGGAGTATTCCAAGTTCGTCGGATCCACAGTACTGCAGTAGTTATACTTATACTCTATCAGTCTCTCTCTTTTTCTCGGTGGATCTCGTAACTAAGCGACAGATGGGTGCGCGACGCAGTCATGGGCTCTCGGTACCTGCGATGATACTGAACGATAGTCGAGCAGAGTAATCAAACCGATCAACGTCCGAATTAGCGCTGATATACGATATCGCGCGTAGTGATTACGTGGCGTGGCGTATAAAATAAACTTGTTGAGATTATCAATTTATCACGCACTATTTGTCAAACGTATCGTTTCGCAATGGAAAGCGATAAAAAACAAGTTATACATACGCAAGATGACCTTGAACAATGTGGAATGGAAACTTGAAATCAACGCGCATCGGGTGGGCAAAATGTTAAAACACTAGCTAGAGACAAACGAGCGAGCTTTTATCGAGCATACGATGCTAGATGGGCGAGATTCTGAAGAATTGTGGCTTTGGAGTTTACAGCGATTACGAGCTTCGTCGATGAGGAAGCGAGAGAACAGAGCCGCTGACAAATGGTTCGTCTGGACCGCAGACGAAAAAAACAAGAAACCCGGATGTTCGCCGGAAGAAATGGAATTATCGACGAACGGAGAGCGAACGACGAAGAGACGGAGAAAGAGGTACGGAACGACAGATATATAGAGGAGGAGAGAACAGCAGTGAGGGATATAAAAGTGTTTTTCGGGTCCAATCCGAGTCCTTTCCCATAACTACGTATGTATGTGCTCCAATCTATACATCTACGTGTATAGATACGTAGCATGATGCGCAGGGCTCGGGGTGCGCTCCATGTTTTATTCCTGTGCGTCAGGAATTCGGAGAGTTTCGAAAATGATCGCTAAAGTCGCAAACTTAGTAGTTTACGCGATAGAATAAACAGAACGATAAACCTGGTCAGCGGCAGTCGAACGGGGCGAAGATGACGATAATTTGGGTTCCAAGATCTTGCTGTCGTTGACAATACGCCAAGGCGAAAACGACACGCATCGATTTTTTCGCGGCCGAAACGAAAGCAAGGCGAAAAGGTAGCCGGAGGTTTCGGCTGTGCGGGGACAATGGATTGAAAAAGGAATAACTAGACGTATCGATGGAATATAAACGAGAAAAAGAAAGGAGAGACGAACGCGAGGGTACACGGCAGGAGTTTTGAGCTGACGGATAAAACGATTCGACCGTTCGACGCACCTGGTCTCCACCCGCGCTCCTTCGGGCGATTGGGAATCACGCCAGGAGTTGCCTTATTATTCAAGATCCTAGCAGTTTTTCATGTCCCAGAGGGCGCTCTAATGCTCGGGTATTCATGACGTTCCCACTTCCGATCCCATTCCTCTGTCGTAAAATTTATATTTGATTCGGGACGCACCGGGTTCGATTCTGTAGCTCCGCGAATCAATTAGGTAAAACTTTGCGCCGCGTTCGTCCTAACTCTGAAATTTAACCCGGCTCGGAATCGCTTCGAAAGCGTCAAAACTTTTCTTCACGCGACGCCCCGAGACCAGTATCTAGTTTCAACTTTTTGCTGGGCCACGATTCTATTCCCTATCCCTTAGGTAGGCCACCGCGACCACGCGTCACAAGGATTACAGCGGTCTACGATCTACGTATATCTACGCGACGGAACTACCGTTGTAATAATGGCTCGAAAATGGCAATCTCCCACGATAGAGAATCTAATATACGTATAGATACATCTACGCGTACATACGTGCCAGCGTTAGTGCTGCGGAGAGCGAGTCGAAGTTTTGACGAGATGCGCGACCGAAGCCAAATCTAAACCAACAAAACCTTGGTCTAAGGATTAGAACCGACGCGGGTTTAATCCGATAGGATTTCCTGGATCGCAGGAATAGTTGCGATTGCTTATAGTAGGTACTGTGTTTGCGCTCGAATTCAACTTCGGACGTTCTACTCGCCGTCAACCATCGACGTTCCATTACCATCAAAACAGCCCAGCGTTGGAAATCGTTCTGCGTAAGAGATAAAAGTGAACTTTTACCACGACACGTGCTTAACAATGACGCAGGAGATAGGAATATAATATAACTTGCACTGGAAACCGCCCGAGACTTCACGAGTCTCCTTTTTTAATTCGGTGGTATAGATTCGTGTAAAAATGACGTGATGTTTCAGTTGCATCATCAATTGGAATTTGTATCGGTATTCGTCGAGGAGAGATAGGAGAGGTCGACGATTTATGGGGTTATTATCTTCTGCTTCGAATTCCTCTAATTGGAATTCAACCGATCACGGGATCAGCATCGAACAGGTTATCACTCCAATAGACTCGCATAAAGTGAAGGGGATCAGCGTTTCGAAACCACCATGTTATCCCCGAAAAGCACCGGGCCAACACAGATATCAGGCGAGGCGTGATTTCAGCTCCAGTAATTCTCATCGAACTACCTTCACCGATGAAATCTAGCGAATTTTCGAAAGAGCTTCGCACCAATTGCAGCGATCACTGGAGAACCCTACGGGGGGGTCAATCTCGAGGCACAGTTGTCACACTTTCGAGAATTATTTCCAGCACTGTTTCCAGAATTTCCATTCTCGTAATGCAGAGTAGAATTGGACGTGGCGTAGCTGCGCGCTCGGCTTTACAAAGTGGAGGATCAGGGTTACACAGGACGAGCCCAGCGCGGCTCTCCAGCAACTATAAACCTATCGTCGCTCGATAGCCCAAAGCTCGTGTGAATTCGACACGATACAACACCCCGACGACGCTGTACGTGGTAAAGGTGTTAGTAGGGGTGGATATAGATAATTCATGTTTGGGGGCGGATAATTCCACCTGTTGTTAATTACAATCAATTCCATTGATTTCCGCCTCTGTTTCGGTTCTCATCCGTACGATTCCTCAACCCCTAATTTTTCTGGTAGAATACTCTGGTAGGTTACAGCTTTTCGTGTATCAAAGCTATTTCCTCCAACCACTGTCCATCGAGTCCCAAAAACGAGTCAAGCTCAAACGGAGAAGGTTCGTGGGAAAAATCGTAAAGGGAAGATGTGAAAATGCGATGATATCAGGGTTGTAAACATCGTCGTATCTTGGCTACAGTAACGATCTCGGTTGACCGGACAGCGAAAGTATTTCGAAACGCTCGAGCGCACGGTCGTAGAAAGTGCGAGAAATTGATGGGGTGAACAGGTACGACGAGCAGGAGGACCTCCTTTGCAAAATTAAACTGCTGCCACGCGAGAAGGAGAGAACAGACGAAGACCAAGTCCGCCAGGCTAGGGGTGCGGTGAGAAAATGAAACGCGAGACGGAGGAAAGAAAGGAGAAAACTCGCGGCGATGGGGGAGGGTTGATGACGTTGGGCGGAAGGGGTGAACGAAGCCGGGAGCGAAAGAGAGCGTAATCCTCGGAGCTTCATTTGCACCCCCCACGGACCCCGATGGCCCATCGACGCCCGGCTCTCGGCACCCAAAGCTCGTCGACGCCCGCGCGCTCGGGACCTTCTTTATATTAAGGTTTATATTCAGCATTTTTGCGCCAGATTAAACGTAATGGCAGCTCGGTGGTATAAAAACAAGCGAATCCTCGCCCAACCGGGTGGTGGTCGTTCCACGTCCCTCCTCGACTCTCTTCTACCCGTAATAAACCTGGAGCGCGGAGAGTAGAATTAAAAAGAGATCGCTTCTCTACCCGTTATCATTCACAATTTACACGCGAATGCTCGACCAGTTTTACGTATACGAACATTACACGATAAAGATCCCGGGATTTCCACCGTCCATTCCTCGCGTACGGAGAGGAAGAGAGAAGTTGCGTTCGCCCTCGTTGTCTCGTCATTAATACTTAGTTACCAAATTTCGCGAAGAAGACGGAAAATGGAGAATCCGTAATTTGCCATTTTCTTTTCCAATATTTCCCCCCGTCGTTGGAAACGAAGAGAATCATACCTATCTTTCTAGACAACAACGAGGAGCTCGAATTTCCCATGGAAGGCGAAACGGCAAAGGTGCATCACTCGTAAATAAAAGTCGTGTAATAGAGTCGCAGACTTCGCTCGTAGACGATTGCACCAAGCCGAAGGGGCGTCCGTGTTGGTTCTTCGCTGCGAGGAGTTGGACGGCGCGGTGTAGTGTGGGTAGTCCGCGGAAGGGGTTGGCGGAGATTAAATTAAAAATATAAGCGAGGAAGCTCTCTTTTTTGCCTTGAGATTAAAAAGTAAACGTTGCCGCGTAAAAGTTAATAGCCAACCGGTGAAAAATAAAACTCATTCGGAATAAAGATAGCGGCCAGGCCTCTGTTCCGCTCACCCCTTTATCGTCTCGTCTTCTCTGCCACGACTGGGGAAAAAATCCCTTCGGATCGACGAGAGACAGGAATCGCATCGTTTGACCCTAAACTTTTTATCAGAGTCCGTTCCTCCTCTTTGGGGAACGGTTGACATCGGAAGAATGTTTGATCTCGATGTGAGATGTCTTATTTTTTAAGGTCGGGCGAGAGAAGAATCACAGAGCTTCCAGTTCGTGGCACGACTACGGGGATGATGATACACGGATTCCCAATGGAAGAAATAAAAGGGGCACGTGTTACGTGCTTGGTGACACGTGTACAGCGTGCAAGTAATTTTTATGTCACTATGCTTATACATCTACCAAGTATAATATTGTCGTTATGTCATCTGACGCTGAATTGTTTGTTGTTGTAGGCTCTCGGTGTAAATATGACATCGAGGTATCCTTCTGCCTCTGTTCATAGAGGGTAGAAATGGGCGGATGCAAGAGTCCGGCAACTTCCAAAGAAGCTGTAATAGAATCGAGGCAATTAACATTTTACAGCGCCATTAGTGCTCTTAATTAATGTGGCGAGGTGGAACAGACCAAGTGGCGGATGCATCGAACGAGTCAGTTTTTTCCCGGCTTACACGATTCTGCCGGAGCATGCTTGCAGCATCGTCTTTGCTGTCGCAGCTTGACAAGATGGTCACATTTGCGTGAGCATCTCGCCAAGCTGAAAGAGTGGCGCGATGGGCAGAGCAGAACGAATCATACTCGATACGCCGATAGAGCTTCGGATCCCACAGTTACAAAAGCACGTACACGTTACGTATTTAAAAAAAAATCAAAACCAAAAAACAGATAATTCTAACGTCCTGCGACGAATAAGGAAACGAACACGGGGGCGCAGAGTTACAGGAAGACGATATATTCGAAGCTTGAAATTTGATGCGTTGGAAGGAAAATTTGAGTTCGGGGGCGAAAGGGCAGAGTTCAGGGAACGAGTTTCGCGGAACCTTCACAATAACCATGAAGAACATCAGTTTACGCGGAACAGCAGAGCCCTCCATCATTCGGGGCCGGATGTAGTACTGCGGCTATTTCGTAATATGTAAAGCAATTTCATATCTGAAAACATAAATCTGAAATGGCGCCCGATCCCGCGTCAATCTTTGCCATTCGAGCTTTCCCGCCCTCTCTCTCTCTTTCTCTCTCTCTCTCTCTCTCTCTCTCTCTCTCTTCGGCTCTCGCGAAAGGAGGAAATTCTTTTTCTCGCCCGCTGGCGTGTACGCGTACCAGTGTATCGTATACCCGCAACGTTTCGTCGTCCGTCAGGCTTGGATTTCGCTTCGACGAGAATAAATCAATTCGCTTCTTATTTATTTTTTTTCATTTTTTTTGAGCTGGTCATCGAATTCGAAGGCTGAGTCGCGAGGGGGAAACGCGGTTCTGCTTCGGCTCTCTACGTTTCGGCGAGGGTGGCTGCGGATACTATACGTCGTTGATTCAAGAAACTTGGATGTTACATATAGTTGATGGTGTGGCAACTGTTGTCGGCGAAGTTTCTCAATCCACGATATCGGCGCGGCTCGCCTCGAAACGCGGCCTGGAGATCAGCTCGTCGATATTGATTCCGGCACTCGCTGTACACGGCATAGGAAAGGAAACGAGCGACTTTCGCGCTTTATAGAGAACACCGCCGACTCGGACGAGGTTTCGGAAATAACCGAAACGATGGGCTATCCCAAGTTCTGCCTGGTCGTGGGATTATGCTAATGTAATAAGGCATCATATGGCGCGATAATACACGGGAGTGGTTGCACACCGCCTGAAACTCGCTCGCACTGACGTTTCGCAATATAAGGGGACGCCCAAGCCGACCTAATAAGCCGAGGGATCAATTTATTCGACCGCTCGCAGTCGCTACGTCGAATACACCCCCGGCCCTTGTTTGACAATGGGCGAGCACTCGGGGTGGAACGTTTACAAAAATCGTTGCCTTGTTTTCAATAGCGACTTTTCGACGCTGTTACGTGACGCGCGAGATTTCCCATTGCGATCGATCGGCTCGCACATATTACCCCGCAGGTTTTCTTTGCGTATGAAACGAGGCTGAAACTCCCATTTTCCATCCTCAATCTCGCGTCATTTGTACGAGGCGACGCGAGTTCACGCATCGCGAACGAGTCACGTTGCCGAGAATTTCTCAGAGTCGCGAGAAAAATTATTATCGTTTACGTGTAGTATAATAAAAATCATAGTCATAACTTCAGTCAGTCGTTGGAGTCAGCTATAATTGATCTGAGTTACAAAATCCCGTAGAATTTTAAGCGAGTCGTCAATAGTATTCGGCCATTAGATTGCAAGAATTGGAAAAAGATATCCAAGTATCAAGGTTTGGCTCGTTCCGGTCGCAAACGACGTTGCACCTCACCGAGTTCATCTAAAACCCGGTCAGTAAACGCAGCATGAGGTAGGGCAACGACGCCGTCATTTTTCACGTAACGCTAATCGAGTCTCGATGCATGGAGTTGCATTATGGTTCACGTGAACCGCAGAGCGGTTTCACTTTTTTTAATAGTAGGTGCACCGAGTGGGTAAACATCGACTAGAGTTGACGCCGATGATCGATGACACGTACCTAAATCTGAATCCAAGCCATGCGAAGAGTATCTTGCATAGCTAGGCTTCGATGAAAGTAGACTAGAGTACCTAGTGTAGTTTTGAAGATCGTCATAGCCGGTTCGATTCGTTTTATCGTATCACGCTTAGTTGTTCTCATCATGTGTGCGGAATATTTCGGGAATGCTATACACGAAAACGTGGCAGGTTCTCACCTGATAGATCGATTATATGATCGGATGAAATTGGCTCTCCTACTATTCGCGAAGAAGCAGAGGAGAACGCGGAGGCATTTGTCGGCTCCCGTCGTGTCAGGAAGTTCACTCGGAGGGAGTGGCGATCAATCGAGTGACGTTGAACCACGAGCCGCAAGGAAGCTATAGGTTATCGGGATCTGGAGTGCAAACGGCGGACTCCAGGCTGCGGAAGCAATCCATCCATCGAGTAGATAGGTGGTGTACGAGAATCGTTGCGCGGGCGGAGCGCCCCAGAATCGTTGAAGCGGTAGCTGCGACGAGCACCTTCCTATAAGAGGCTCGCGGGAGTACTCTTACAGCGAGTCGAACGGGGAGGGAAGGGAGTTGCGAGGCGCATGGAGGGAGTTTGCCGCGAAAAGGTAGTAGAGGTACGAAGAGAAGAAGCGATGAGAGGAGCGGAGAGGAGAGGAGAGGAGAGGAGAGGGAACGGTCGGCGGTGCAGGGGGATCGCGAAGGGCACTTAATCGAGGGTTTAACTGCGGCATCTGGCAAGTGGGGTGAGAAGCTAGCTGCGCTAAACACGCACTTACGGACTGTGGCTTGGCCCCTCTAGTTGTGCGAAGGGTTTTCTGGGGATGCGAAGCCGCGAGAACGACAGAAAAGAGCATTAGTATCAATTAGTACTAGACACGTCTGACGGAAAGCGTCACTCTAGGAACAACGAATAGAACGCGCATCCTCGTCCACTCGTCTCTTTCGCTCGAACGCGCCGGGATGCACTTTATCGTCGTCGTTCGGGAATGAACTTTCAACGTCGCATCCGAATGAAAAAGAGTGATGGACGAGGATAAGATCGCTTGTCGCGAGGTTTTTTTTTCTTTCCGTTTTTTTTTATTTGCGAGTACGCAGGACTACGCGAAAGATTGGGTGGTGGAGAATTCACCGTTCCGAGACTATACACTCGAAACGTGTATTATACACGGGGAGAGGGTGTTACTGATACACGGACGAAGGAACCCCAAGCAAGCAAATGAATGTCTCTGTATATAGCATTACTAATTAATTCGAGTGCTAATTATCTTCAGAAGGGACGAAGGTAGGCAGATAACAATAATACGAAAGTAGTCCGAGATTCAGTCTGGCCGGTGTTAATCTGGCTTAAACTTTGCGCTAAACGAATAGGTAAATTACACCGCGAGGACGATAAATCAGTTTAATACGAGTTTATATTATGCAGATAATTATATATGCAACGCTGTACGTTTGCGTGGGAGAATGGCGTTTACTTTCATTTCCGCGTGTGGGCGACTCTGCGAGTTGTTGTTGGCGAATAAAGACAGGAAGATAAACGTTTCCAGATTCCAATTCATCATCGATACCTGTATCTTCGAGCGCGGGGAAGACTCGAAAGACACGTTTCGTCAAGTTTTTCCGCGCGAGGACAAGGGGCGAGATATCGGGGGTAGAACGAAGAGTACAGAAAACTGGCAAAATCGTAGATGGGGACGCATGAAGACGCGAAATAAATGCGTGGCGAAATAAACATCCATCATTCGCGCGTTTCTGCACGAGTATAAGGATAAACTGATGCGATGGAAAATAGGAATGAGATCAGGACTAACGTCCTACACGGATATGGGTTAGAAAAGTCGGCAAAGCGGATGAGAAGTATCGTAGGTTTTCACGTAGAACTTTCGAATGTGTGCACCTCGAAGTGAACAAGATATCCTCGGCAGTGTATCAACATTATATTTTAGCTGGGCTTTAGCCGAGCTTTATCGCAAGGCGCGTTTATAAATACCAACTTTATGGTAATAAATCAGCAAGGATGTAGCCAGCTTAATATTGTTGCCAGCCAGAGTGAAAATACCTAAATCTTTCTTACGTGAAGTTCTGCTGCTACTGCCGCTATACACGCGCGTATTTATTTCGTTACGAGATGGGAATGGGATGTATATCGCTTTGGGAGGAGACGAGCGCGGCGTCGCGACGCTGCGATCCGAAATCGTTGCCAAAATGTCACCGCGGTTTCTTTACAGCGGCGATCTCGTTCCCTCGGAAAGACGCTTACGCGGTCATCTTTCACGTCTCCATAAAAACCAGAATTTAGGAATCGAGTTTCGGCGATGGAGCTAACGAGAAAACGACCGGCCATCTTCGGGTCGCATCGACTTCTCGTCGCACGTTTCTTACCCCGAATTCTCAGAGTTTTACGATTTATCGGACGCCTACGCCGGATGCGCGTTGCTCGTGAAACCGGCGAACGTCCATTCCGATGAGAATGCAAGGAGATCGAAGAGACGTCGAGATCCGGGCGAACGAACGCGCCGGTAGGTCGTTTCCCCCGATTGTTTGCGAGCCATTTCGCGATGATGGAACAGCATCGGGGAAAAAAATATTGGCAGTTTCGTAAAGTCGAAAGTATGAATTGAGGTTTCCCGGTGATATATCGAGGAAAGAAGCGACGATTACACGGGATGGAATTGGATTAGGTATCACTCGCCAATCATTCTGTTCGCGGCAGAGTTAGTCTCGACGGTTGAATCGGGTCCCGCGGCAGTTTCCCCGACTTCCACGCACCGTTCCAAGTCGTTCCACGCGCAGCCATGGGAAGTAGACGAGTAAAAGACCTTGAATCGACATACAATGTCCACCGGAAAGGATTTCTAGATTCGCGGTGGGGTTGCTGCGGGGCGTTTCTTACGAGCACCACGCCCCAAAGAGGGGAAGTTGGGCGGGGCATCCCCTCCACAAGGAAAATCTCACGACTTACTCCCGCGTGTACGTTGGTTGCTTCGATCAATTTTATTACGTGCGCGCGGGCGTAATACACACGTGGCCGAGTGCTCGAGCTCGAGTAGGTATCACGAACGCGTACACGAGTCACACGCCATCGGGTCTGGTCATCGTTCCCCCGATTTGTGACGGCTCCCAGCGTGGCCGAGAACCCTTTGGCTAGCAAGACCAATGAATCCCAACTTTCACGGGACCCTGGAAATTATTCGACCGAACACATTCGTCGATTATCGTTTTGCACGCGGGGCTGAAATCGGACAACCAACTTGAGATGAGCCTAACGACCAGCTAACCAACCTTTCATTGAAGTAACGAGCGAGGATAACGGATTTCCACGAGTCGCTTCATTCACAGATACCCACGCTTCGGGATAACAAACTGAGTGGCTAATTCGCAGAGCAAACTCCCATTACTTCCCCCAAAAGATCGGCATCAATGAAACGTTACAATGCCGGTGACTTATGAATATTATTAAGGGTTCCACCGTTGCGACGGGTTCACCGGAACAAACGCAACGCGCGTCTTTGTGCGGATTGCAGAAACGATTTGTGCGATATCGCGTATGTATTCGGCACGTTTCATCGGCTCGAGCCCGAGCAAACCGATAATTTATCGCTGATCGCGCTGTTCGCGCACAGCAGGGCTTTCATTGAATCGTGAAAATCGTATCGATGCAAATACACCAACGAGAATGATCCGTGATCACGTGCTTAAGGGGGATCCGACTACGGCGAAACAGACGCGTGGTATCAGGGACGCGAGCAGTTCTTTGATCACGTAAGGGGAGAGCAATGTCGAATTCCAACGAGCTGACCTCTCGTACCGTTTCCATTTCCGGAAATAAACGTAGAAGTTTATACCGGAAATACCGTATAGATTCGCTGGATAAACGGCGTCAAATTCCTACCGCAACCTGTAACCGCCAACTGGCGTTGTACGGATGTGGATGTCGTATACGAATGTTATACTTTCCCAACTGTGGAGATTATTGCTTTATAGCCTCTAAATTAGGCAGTCTCATGATCGTGGCTGCCAACTGCGTTTGCCTACCAACAATTGCAACGACGAGATATACGATCACGTTCGAAAGTGCAGCTAGACTCGTAGGTAACCTGTAACAAAATAAGCTTCCCTAATCTGACTTTCTCGGTACTTGCTCCACCACATTTACAAACGCAAAGCTACACGGGGAACGCTTTATTGGCGTTCGAGGCGCGTAGGTACGGTTACGATCCTCGCAATTACCCTAATTCATTCATGAAGCAGCCAGGGTGAACTCGGCGTAGCGCTAATTCGAAAATATCCGTGCAACTGGTAATTTCCGTCGATTTCTCAGTGATTCGATGCGCCGCGTAAACGTGGGAGACCGGTGCTACGAAATTCCCGAATAAGCATCCGCACGCATGTATGCGCGTATATACGATGGCGTCAACCTCTTGGAGCGCGGCGGTGGGAGAAAGATGTTGGAGACGAGGCGAGAGGGGAAGTGGCAATAAATTAGGAAGGAAGCGAGCAATAATAATGTGGCAAATGGCGTTAAATATGGTGAAGAGAACGATCAAGCGAACCCTCGTGTGCGTGTGCGTGCGTGTGAGTTGTGAGTTGTGACGGGCCCAAGAGGGAAGGAGGAGTCCGGACCGACCCAACTCTCGACTGCGAGGACCCCCGTCAGGACAGTGATTCCGGCTTTACAGGGATCTGACTCTATATCCGTGTCACCGTATATACAGAGCGAACGTTATTAATGCTAACGTATTGCCGTGTAATTTATATTAATAAGTAGGGTACGTTCCGGTTTCGTTTCAACTCTTTCAATTTTTTTTTTCGCAGCTCCGCAGAACCGCTTCGCGTGTTGAATAATACCCACACGAGCGCAACGTCGACGTTAAACGTGAGCAGTTGCACCTACGACGAGGAGACACGAATGCCAGTGGATAGAATTTCATCCCAACCCTACGATCCTAGTCGTAGCTGTACGAAACTGTAGGTAGGTACAACTATCACTGGCATGCTCGTCACAAATATCTCGTTCGAATCCCAATATCCACCATCTCGACAAATTCTCACAATAGGTTGCACGCGTTCGCAAGTAGTCAGCAATATAACGCATGATCGCATCGACTCCCTGGTAAAGCTAACTACGCGCACAATGGGCATGAAAAGCCTGAACTTGAATAGACGTCGACACAGGCTCGCGCGAAGAGTGTGCAGCGAATCGGTGGGTAGTCGTAGTAGCTACGTACGTAGGTGAGCGAATATGTATGGTGGGTATGGTTATTCACGTATGGCACGAACTAGGATCGCTCGTCATCGGAGAGTATAAGAAGAGGCAGCTGTATCTTCTCTCTCTTCCTCTCTCTCTTTTTCCGTCGTTCTTTCTCTTTCGCCGGTCCAGAAGGATCCCCGGTTTCCATTGTGCGCGTCACGTAGATATATACCTACCTACCACCTATCGGTAGGTCGACTTTCTCGCGTTCGCCTCCTCGCAAACCGTATATACGCGACGAAGAGGGCACCGCGCGGCGTCCGGGGTGCAGGGTGAGCGGACAGTCGACACCCCCTAACTTTTCCCTTATAAACCAGGCCGCCGCACTATACCCAGTCCCCGGCGCGATCCACTGTTTGCTTTGTATTGACTCCCGTAGCGACGTCCCGAGCAAATAAGAGGGATATGGAGCATGTTAAATAGCCCTAATCCTCACTATATATGATTAACCAAACGTCAAAAGGCGTACCATTCTATCCCGTGCAGTCGACAAAGATCCCTCCGCGCTCGGCGAAGCAGCGGAGGAGCAGCACACGTTTCGACGATGGAGAATCCAACGCGCGCGAATGTGAGCGTATTTCTATGTGTCGTTTCCACAGTTGAGCATAATACGATTTAGCAGTTGCATGCAAAGCCAACCCGTCCGGACAATGAGAGATTTTATCATATTCAAACACGAGCCGTGATCCGAGTCAGTCTTTTTGAGGTGACTTGACACGAGCTGGCATCGCAGAAACGCCCGTTCATTCTTTCGCGAATGTCGCGCAGAGTCGACCGTACTATGAACACGATTTCGTACATACCGCATGCGCATATTTTGCATGCAAATATGAACCGGTAGTCCCGGGAGCGGCGATTCGGAACGCGATCACACCGCAAACAAAAAAAAGAAGAAGAAAAAAAAACGAACCTGGGTAGTACCTATTACTGGCACGAAGAGTGAAAAGCATAAATGTTATCGTAAGTGCGAAGAAACGGAGAATTATTTCGCGAAGTTGGAGAACTCGAGGATTGGTAGGCAGGTAGGAATTTGCGCGATCGTATAACGCGGTGGCTGGTGTATGCGAGTTAGGTGGCATAAGGAGAGTATTTTATTAGTTTACCTAGCGTAATGAATTGATACCTATATGTTTACCAGCGTGTAATAACTGAGGCACGCGACAGATGGCAACCCGATACCCGGCCCAATATTACGACTCAATCAGCCCCCATCGATCACACCATGTATCACATTATTACTATACGCACTCCACGATATTACCGACTGTAATATACAACCTCAATCGCACCGTCGAACATATTGTTGAATTATAATTAGTTTGATAAAGACGCGATACCGCGAGGTTTATATCCCGATCGTCACATTTTACCAATCAAATAATGACACCAACTTATCATAAAATTACACCGACTGTGATAAGAACAGCTAGGCGACTGATAGATACTCGCGAGCTGTTTCCACCGTCCGTCGCGACCGTTTCAAACGAAGCGTTTCGCATTTACTTCCTACTTCCTAAGTAGGTACTTTTCGAGCTGTCGAGTAAAAAAAAAATAACGAACCAATCCAATCATGCTTGGTAAACGAATATGCGTCGGTCAATTTAATTAATTTTCACCGAGATAAGATGCAGAAAGCTTACGAGGGAATTTCGCTCTTTTGGAGTACCCGTAACATTGTGCATGTATTTTACGGAAATACAAACATCGATTTTTATGATACCGATCATTTTTTTCTACAGTATTTTCTTAGAAAATTCGTAGAGGGATAAGAGCTTGTTATAGGACCGATGATCGTTCGCGTTGTCAAGGAACGAGTCGAATGGATATTTCAATCGCTATTCGTTGAGATCTGATAATATAAAGTGCAAAATTTGCCAAGAAGAATTCGATTTATCGCAGGTTTCGCGTGAAAATCTATTTCATTAGCTTCGAGGAACGAATATCTGAAATGAGATCGCGTTTCTCTTGGTTCCGTATCCCTCGTCAAATGGCCGTACGAGCGGAAGGAAAAAGGTAAGCAGCAACGTGAAAATCAGTTAATCATTCGAACGTTTCGAAAAGGAGGGACAGTCCATAGTAACTGGACAAATTCCAATTCCATTACTAATATATTTCGCTCATTCGACGTCAGAGTTCAAGATTAATGGCGTCGAGTGGCTCGTGCAACGTAGGTATACCGGAGTTGTCAGTCGCAGCGAAGAGTCGAGGTACCTGCCTGATGCGAGAACACTCAGGCGAGAAATGTTAATCGAAAGAAAATCAGCCGCTTCTCGTCTGCTCGAATACGTTAGAATTTTCAACCGATATCTCGGTGCGTTCGCGAACGTTTATCGCGCGCGTCTGACAAACGTTCGCGAGAGCCGAGAACAACAGAGATTTTTCGTCCGGACGGGTGACTGATTCCGGAATGTAAATTATCAGCGGCGTCGCGACGCTCGCATCGGAGAACAGAGATGGAAGAAACAGAGAGGAAGAGAGAGAGAGAGAGAGAGAGAGAGAGAGAGTTATAAGCTGAAACGCGAAAGGCTATTAGGTGATCAACGCTTCTGGGTGGCGATAAACGGGCGAAGATAACAAACGAGGAGTCACGAAACGTCGCATGGCGAGAAGGATGCGACGAGGTGGAAGTCCTTGCCGTGGAAGCGAATGGAAGACGAGACGAATACGACCGGAGAGGTAGAAGAGACGCGTAACGTGAAGGGACGTGAAAAGCGCGCTGCCGAAGCAGAGAGATGACGACGAGAAGAGACTCCGTACGAATATAAAAGTCTCCTCCTCGACGCCGACGATGCTGGCGTCGACAAAAGCCTCACCCTCTCTTCCTCGACCCTTCTCCGCGCTGCTCCTGTCCTCGATTCTCCTCTCTTCCTCTCTTCCATTCCGCCCTTCTTCTTTCCGCTCTTACCAACACGTCGAACGGCAGGGAAAAGTTCGCGGGTCTCTCCATTGGTCCATGCCCCTCTCGACGCGCTTCGCGCGACCTCGACTCGTCTAAAGACAAATCGAGGTAATCACGCGAGATTCTGAATAACAAAAGAAGGGTGAGTGGCGAGGCTGACGGAAGGGATAGCGTAACGGAGGGACTGTTTACAGGAGCAAACTGCAGACACCGTTAGCGCGGATCCGCAACACCTGAGACCGACAAACGGGAGGCTTGCGTTTATTCCGAAGAAAATGGAAAGACTCGCGGAGAGGTAGTAGAAGTAGCCAGGACGTCCGCGACTAGGCAGACCAACGATTCTCTGCTACCGTTTCTCGTACACCGATACGAGCGGTGCGGTGAGAGCGTTTGCCTCGAAATCGATAAAAACGAATAAAGTTTCGACAAATTTTTCACCGATTTCTCTCGCAGCATCGCGAGCAGGAAGAAAATTGAACGTTTCGCGAGGCTCGGCGAAGGGGAGGATGCCGAGGATCAAGTTTCTGCGTTTCACGCTGAACTTTCCGGCTCCCGTTTCCCGCACAGTAGTGCCGATGAACGCGAACGGCTCGAATAATATTTCAGAAGCTTACGATGTAACCGATGAGATATCATTTATTAAAATTCCTCGAATAGATCTCGGAAGATATCTGATAATCCCAAGAAAACACGAATGCTAAATTATTCGCGTCATTCATCCCATCCCAACGGACGCGTTTCGCTCCATCTACCCTTACACCCTTCTCTCCATTAGGCATTTTCTATAATTTGTTTGCCCTAATTGTATGGATTAAGCTCAGTTAACATTTATCACCCGATATCGAGATTTTTCTTCCCACTCCAACGGTTTCATTCTTTCAACCGCGGCCACGCGCTGAGAATCATGATTTCATTCGTCATTTTCTCAAACACGTAAATCGCACCTTCGACGTTTGGATGCCGATGGTCATCGGATCGTACCAAATGGCATGCGGATCCAACGGGATATCCGACGAACAAGCCTCGCATCCTCGTCGTGACGTTACTCTTGCGACTCCCGCATATTGTACCTGCGACGCGTCACCTCGTCCACAGTTCATCTTTTGCTCGCCTCATATCCATCCCTCTCTCTCGCTCTCTCTCCTTCACAGCACGAAACTTTAGTGTGGTCCATTTCAGTATTTACACGCTTTTCCTTCCTTCTAGTAATTCGTCTCGGACAGTTGATCTTTTTCTGCGTTCGATCACTCGTGTACCTCGTTCGAATGCCTTTGTGACTTTACCTTAGACTCTCCGTACGTGGCTGTTTCTTTCCAAGGGAATTATTACCGGACGTGCCTTTGGCGTGAAATGGCGCGTCGTTGGAATGACGAGAATAATAGGCTTTTCTCGAGCTTTTTCGTACGTCGAGGATGGCTACCGGGTATAGAGCAGCCAGGAAGGAGGGTTTCCACCGCGATAGATCAGGTGCACCCCGCTTCTCTTTGCCCCGCGCATCGGTGGCCGAGCTGCCGAGGCTTTGTCGGCGTGGAATACCGCCCGTTGTGCTTCGCTGCCCGCGTTACCGAGGCCAACTTCATTCATACACCTCGTGCAACTATGCGTCGCTACGTTCATTCATGACTATGGACAACGATTTCGACCTTGACTGCCCCCCCCCCGCCCCTCTCTCCCTCTCGCTCTCTCTATCCTTCTCTCTTTCCCGCCATCTCGGTCACATCTTTCGATGTCTTCCAGGACTTCGACTACTATATTACTACCATAAGCGGAAGTCGACGAGTGATTCGCTGGAATTTTGGGGAAAAAAGAAAAAGAACGGAAACGTCGCGAGGTACGCGGCGGAATTTGTGCGAAAAAGTGGCGGGCATTGTGCGAAATGAAAATCGAATCAATCACCTGAATTTTCGTGAGAAAAATATCGGTGACTTATTCGCTGCGATCGACAGCGGCTACGACGTCGTTGCACATAACGAGACAATGAATGGGACGCGCACCCATCGGAATATTAAAATAATCCGTGATTACTTTTAATAAATCTTTCTCGCTGTTCGTATGCCCGTTCGTCGTCCTCGTCCCCTGCCACCGAACTTCTCGCTCCGAGGGCCTCTCAACGCCAGGAGCTCCTCCAACCCCCGTCATCTCGCGCGCGCCTCTCTCTCTCTCTCTCTTTCCCTCGCTCGCTCTCTCTCTCTCGCTCCACCGAGTCACAGATGTGACTGTACCCCTAATGAGCGCGCTATTTTTCACGAGTATTTTTATCCCGTTTATTGGGCGCTCGCTTCACAAACTGTCGGCTGGATATTAATCATCCGGCTCTTACGACTTGCCTTTTATTTCTTCCAAGGAGAGAATTGCGGCGGTGATGGGGGGTTGGGGGCGGACAACACCCACCGGGAGCCGGATCAAGGGGAGTCTCGAGTCTCAGAGAAGGTTAGCTTTTTGGCTCTCTACTTCGTTATTGTTATTAAACCGGCTCAGCGATAATATTCCATCTAGCTTACGGGTAACGATCCCCTACATGCTCGTGGAAATAATCTGCATAAGTCGCCTGCAACGTTTTCTTTCCTCGCCAACGATTCTTCCCACCAGAAATCAATCGATCGAACTATCAGATCGAAATCACAGTGCGCGGGCATCAATCGGTCGGGGCACGAACTTTTCCTAGACATCATCACCTTCGCTCGAAAGCTGCCGGGAAACGTTCTATCTCCGCCACCGTACACCGCTATGAGAACGAAGCTACAACTAATATCAATGTCGATAGTCGTCATTCACGAAACGCTGAGTGGAAGGCTAATCGAACGATTCGACGAGTTTTCTCTATCCCGCTTTCTCAAATCCGACCGAAAAAAAGTATGAAAGGGCGGCGGGACTTGGAAGGAATTGGAAGAGATTTCGGCCGGCGTTCCCCGCCATGAATGGAAATTCTTGACTTCGTTGAGGTGGTGTTACGGGGTTGCAGTGTAAGATCGGTGGCAGGGAGTCGAACCGAGCGAGAAGAGCGACCTGTGAAAGCGGGAGAATAGTATTTCCGGTGCGGGCGTGGCGGCCGGTCACAGGGTGGCCAACAAAGGGATTAAACGGAGGTTTAGGCTGAGACCTTCATTCAGCTTTGCCATTAGCCTATTAGGCCCAGGGATTCCCCGGCCCATTTTGTCCCCGGCGTCCCTTTCATACGGCTACCGACTCCTGGCGATCCTCCGAAGCTGCGCGCGATGCGATACCCTCGAAGTCGACTTGCCTCGAAGTCGATTCCTGCCCCCGCGCAGAAAAATCCCGTGGATCCTCTCCGTTTGGATGAGAGGATTCGCTGCCTTCGGTTTTCGCTGCACGCGCGACAATCCAGCTCCCGCTGCCGTCTTGATCCTGAAACACGTCACCCTTATTATTACAAGTAGAAATAACAAGGAGAGATGAGACGAGCGGCGGCGGTGAATCGAGGCTACAGGATGCGAACGCACCTGTAGATCCTGCCGCATCTCGTTCGTTCGTCTCCGTCCGTTTGTACGACGTAGCGTAGGGCGTAGAGTATTTGTTGAGACAACAGCCGTGAGCCAAGTGCCAGACAGCTTGTCTGCCCGTGGGTAAAACGAGGCTGTGACGTAACTGGGATCTGTTTATAAAATAAATAGAGACATCTATTCCCGCGGCACGATCGCTGTCGTCGATAAGAAAGAATAACAATAAGTGAGGTAGAGAAACCATAAACGAGCGGTAAAAACGTGTTGAAAAACGGCCAATGAAGGAGAGAAAAAACTGGAGGAAGTAAGGAACGACTACCTTTCCCGGTTCGCTTTTTTCTTCTTCCCTTTTTTCTTCCTTTTTTTTGCTGTTGTTTTTCTCAGCTCGTCCTCGATGTCTTTGACAAGTTTTTTTTGCCGAAATATCTCTCATCCTCGCCACGGCAAAGCCTCCAGGAAATATTACGTTTCTCGACGCCAATATTTAGCCGCATCCTTACTTGTCAACGGAAATTCATCTTCCTTCTCGAGAAACGTAAACGAATCAGGGACTTTCGTGTTTCTGGATAAACTGAGCTCCATTTCAGAAAAATGGAAAGCTTACTTCCACAGTTTTTACCGCTGGAGCGTATCGTGAAGCGGGCAGAATTGACGCGAAAATTAATAATTTGGGGTGGAGGATTTGGAGAACAGTAGCGCCATCGGTTTTCTTGGTTTTGTAGATAGGTAATTGGTAGAAAATATTTTTCAACCCGCGAATCACGGCGAGTCCAACTTTCGCTGTCCTCTGCGATAACGACCATCTCTCGAGGATGGGTCTTTAACGTTGGGGAAACGACCCGATTCTTCTGGCGTCAAGATGTAACGTAAGCTAAAATGCCGATGCTCCGACACATTACAGGAGCAAACGAGCACGTAGCATCGGGAAAACAGGAGTTTTGGAACATCCGGACTCGTAAAATCACGTGGCCCGCCTGCTTTATTGCTCCAGGTTCAATAAAATTCCCAATAATAATGTCGAATGTTTTCCAATGCACCATATTTGATTTAGTGTCGGCCATTTTGTGATCACATATCTGCGTCGTAAATCTCGCCGCAGTGGCGCCACCGCATAAAAATATCAAACGTCGATGTGACGCTCCCTTGTTCCCCGTGTCTCTCGCCCTCTCTCTCTCTCTCTCTCTCTCTCTCTCTGTCTCTCCCTCTCGCTGTCTGTCCGTCTCATTCCTCATCCGTTTCCAGACGTGAGGAATTACTTCGAGCTAGCGAGATAGCTATCGCCGTTCCGTTATAATTGTCTTCGCAGCCTCGAAAAACATCGTCTGGTCGAACGGCGAGAAAAACAGATAACCGGCCAGCAAGATAACGAGCAGCGACAGGAGAGAGAGTAAGGTATCAAATAACGCGATTGGCAAAAAATACTCGTTACACGATTGATCGACTCGACTCCTCTACACCGTTCGTTTGTACATTTACGCGATCATTTTTCAAGCCGAGTATTCGTTCGTCGGAGCGAAAACTTCGCCGGGATTAGCGCGAAACGTCTCGAATATTTGCTACGTGTGTTGGGGTCAATCGATTCCTCGCGACGTGGAAGTGGAAAGGCGCTGGTCCGCGCCGCTATAACCATCGCGCGAACCAAAGTCATCCGGAAGGAGTATCGGGGAGCGGTGTCAAGAGCCGTGATTTATTTGTTAGTATCCACCGCTGATATTCCTTCGGTTCGCAATATTTTCAGACCACGCGATTCTTCGTGGAGTCAATAGCCGCCCCCATGCTCGACCAGTGAGCCAAAAACGTAGCGTATACCAGTATAACCTGCCTACTTCCGTGTCCTCGATTTTTCGGCGTATCGCAGTGTTCGGGGGCAATCGTTTGTGCCCAGGTATCTGGAACTGCAATGAGTCCATAGAAGATCGCTCCTTCGCGCGAATGTGCGTAGGTATACTACGCGAAGTATGCCGATGCCAAGACGAAGTGGCCCGCGAGGGTTGAACGTCCACGCGTGATAGGAGGATCTTTCACGGTATGAAAAACAAGGGAAGTAACCCGTGAGAACTGTCTGGTCGTACCTCTTGTTCGCGACAGTCGCGACCTTTCGCAAGGATAAACTGAAACGAATAGCGAGAGCAGTAGGAGGCTTGGTGCTCGCGGTCTTCGGAAGTGGTGGCGGCGAAAGAGATAGGTATAAACGGAAGCTGGGAAAGCGAGAGAGTCGGGCAGAGGTCTGAGAGTCGGTCGGGATGAGGCAGAAGGCAGTATATCGTAGTTATTGTCCATTACGAGGCGCGCGGCGGCCATCCATGCCACAGACTTACTTTATGATATTGCTGCCTGCAAACCTTCTTCTTCCTTCCTCCATTCTCTCCTCTCTCTTCAACCGCCCCTCTTCTCTGCTCGTTTCTTTTCCTGCTTCCCACCTCGGTTTCGCCGACGCAACCCTCCGCGTTACCTCCTTCTCTTCGCCCGGACCACACGCTCGCACCTTCTTCGATCCGCGTACTCCCCACATCCGCGTCTCGCGAACATCGCGCGTCCGTCAACGCGGGGAACAGATTTATTCCGCGACACCGGGCTTCGTGATCCTGATACGCACAGGCGTCGAAGAAACGTCTCAGCGAGATGAAAGCGGTACTTTTTCACCCCGAAGCGGTCTCATCTCCTCGAGCTGGATGGCTTCAACGTACTTACGGGAAAAATGAGACGCTGCCAGCGTTTGTAATGACGGGGGCGGCGGCTGCTATCGCGGTGGACAGATCAATCGTTTCGGTGGAGATGCGAGTCTAACGAGTCGAGGTAAAAGTAATAAATACAAAAGTAATAAATCGGGTATCACTCGATGAATTACGGGGCGCGGGTGGAAGGTGGTGGTGGTGGTGGTGGTGGTGGCGGAGGTGGTGGTACCGGGACGAGGTGTCACCGCGTTTGAGAAGGGGGCTTTTCAATGGGGTCTCGAAACGTTGAAATGGCCGGAATACGGGACGGAGAGGAACAGGGGGATGGGTCGAGTGGCGCGGCCGGAGTAACGACCAATTAGATAACAAACGTCAAACAGTAAAACCCGTCATGTTTATACCGAGGGGGATAAAAGCCGGCATCTATTCGTTGACTGCTGCTGCTGCTGCTGCGTTGTTCCGACGTTGGTTGCGGCGTTGGTGCTGTAGTCTCTGGCGGTGGTAGTAAAAACGGTCGTGTAAGTGTAGCGTGGCGTGGGTATTGCCGAGCGGACGAAAAAGGATGTAGGTATAGGAAAGGGAAGCCTATAAAGTATTAACTATAGCTGAAATACTCTCTGTAGGCGACCCGTATAACATAGTTACGATGTCCGTGTGCCCGAGCGTGTGTAGGACGTCCAAATGGCCTTCCTTCCATTTTCTCTTCGAAAGACTCTTCGCGTGCTTACAGATTCGTAGCTGATTCGGATGAAGATATATTAATAAAAGTAGCCCCTTATCGTTCGCGTATCGCGGCCATAAATACAGCCCTGATAATCTAACTAGCGACAAATTAGTCCCGGTCTACGTCATACGCGTGACCCGAAGCGTTTTGTTGTACCAACATTCTGTTCTCCCGTACCGTCCGCTTCTTGACACGAGATGCAACCCGAGATAAGCGTTCGCTCTTCGCTCGCATCGCCCCGAAAGTCAAAATTTCATTTCCCATCTACCAGCCATGAAACGAGCGCGAGCGCTACGTCGTCAACTTATTCTCACCACTTCGCGCTCGTCCGGCGAACAGTCCAATTCTCGTTGCAACGACGCAAAACGTCGCGTAACATTTACACTCGTGTGCGAGCAATGAAGCTGGCGCGATGGAAATCAATCGGCTTAATACTCCCAAAGGCCTCCTCATTTACCGAAAAGATCTTCCTCACGCCTGACCAACCCCTACTCGAAATCCTTACCCTCGCCCTTTCACCCCAAAAGTAATAGGAACACGAGTGCGATTCTCTACATCCGTACGCGCGAACACGCGGTTCGTTTCCCTCTCTCTCTCTCTTTCTCTCCGCATGGAATCGCCTACGCGTACGTATTCGTGCCACACGCGTATCCAGAGATATAGACGAGTTCCCCCTGTCTATAGATCATAGGGCGATTCCCTTGCTGACTTGTTATTAAATTAATCCTTCGTTTAGCCAAATTGATGCATTGATATCACAAAGCACTCATAACTCAAAATCCCTCTCCCTCGCGATGCCTCCCGTTCCGGTGTACCTACCGTGTGCCTCTCCGCCTACGATACCACACCTTTATCCACGGTATCGCCTACGTAATGGACATATACCGTTCGCATTGCTGTTCGCCCGAAAATACGACGCGAGTAAACAAAAACGAACAAATTATTAACGACGTTACCGATCTTAGTGTTCCGCCTCTGATATTTTCTCTCGCTATATTTCCAAAATAAATTTTACCTACAGCCAAGAATTAGATTTTAAAGGCTTTATTAGCGAGAAGATCGCTGAATGCACCGAAGCTTTGGCAATTTTACGTGCAACATCCAATGAATAATCACACGCTGATTATTTCGCCGATTCTTTCGAACCATTCCAATTCGCCAGTTGTTTTGGACAAGGGTACGTTGTCGAAAGCTCCCGACCGCATGTCTGTCATCAATTCGAGGATGCTGGATAAGATTTAACGGACGAACCATATTCGTACATTTACGACTCGTTACGCAATATATACATCGAGTGAATGTCCCCTGTCAAATGTATTGCCTACGCTCACTTTGGTAGACAAGTAGGTACGACGATCCGCGTGGTCGTAGTCCTCTCTGTACTGTAAATGAGACGATCGCTACTCTCGCGCAACACATATTTTCACACCGTGTATTAATATGGTAGTTCAGCGATTCACTAAATAAACTCGTTCCGTAATTTATCGCTCCGACGTTTTAAATCGCAGCATCACGATGACGTCATTAAGATAAATGCTTGCAGTAGCTGCCGGGTGCCCGACTACGCGGGCATTCGATGTGATTTGTATTTTCATTAACGGATTACGTTTTAACTTTGAGATTAATGAAAATGGGAGGACTAATAGACGCTGTTGTTTATCAGTCGGGAGGAAGCTGCGATAAATGAAGCCGCGGCGTAAAACCATAACGAGTGCGATTACGAAGATGTTCGATGTACAACGATCGTGATAAGCGTTGGCGAATTCGTCGCGATTCGAACCGATGGCAAAAGTAGTGGTCGACGGTTGAGAAATGTCCAACACTTTCATCCGAGCGCGAGCGAAAGGGCCAGGCGACAGGAACGAGCGCACCGAGATTAGGCGAGTGATTGCGAGTCCCGACACGCGGGAGAGAATCGGTCCTCGTTTATTGAAAGGGTCCATTCTTTGGAATTCAATTGTTTCCGGTCAAATCTCGCGTGTCCCCGAGAATGTCCGTGGCGGCAGGACAGTTCGTTGCGCGTCGCAAAACACTCGGGGCACCCTCCGTCGCGTCGTAGCCAATCTAATCAGAGATATCTTTGAAGAGGTTGTCTCCGCGCTCGTGGTCACCGAATTCGGATCGGATTCTTCCGCTCCGAGGGGAGAAACAAGGGAAACCCCTCGAAACTTTTCCGGGAACACGAGGAAGCCGGGGGGGACACGTTTCGCGGGGATGGGCTAGGGGATGAATGGCACAAAAACACTCCTCAGCTTTTTGCATGAATTTTCTCGATCGTATATAAAAGAAGACGAATAGCTAAAGAAATTACATTTCACTTCGCGATATTCACTCGAACGTGGACTCACGACGGATATCATTCGCCCTTTCATCTCTCATTCGAGATCACGTTATTCCATAAATATTAATCGAGATATATTTGTTTACGTTTTCGCCGTAGCAGTCAAGCAATTCTGATCGTTACTCCCGAATCTGGGACGAACGTTACGCGCCAACAGACTTTTGCGCGTTGTGTGAAATACGCGTCACTGTTTTTTCCCCCCACACACGCTGAACCAGCACAAGGAACGAAACGGCATTGACTCTGATCCCAATCGACTTACTTGTCCGAGTAAAACGTCTCTGTCGTAATAAAAAAAAATGCCGAAGATCGATTCGAAAAACTCGAATGGTCTTCGCGATCGATAGAGCGAGAGAGAAAAACAATGAAGAGACCAGGGATGTTTTCCGGGAACAGTAGGTGCACAAGACGAATGGAGAACTCGAACGACCCTCTTGGAGACATCACCGTCTGACAAACTGGCTACAAGCCGCCGTTCCATTCTCTGGCTCGCCACATTATCTGACCACTGCGGACAGCACGGTCATCCGTATCGAGAGTTCCAAAACGGTGACATCCGAACATTCGGTCTCACCGAAATTGTCTTTCAAGGCAGCTCGGGATAGCGAGACCAGTTGACCTCGTCCACGGGGCAAAGATACAAGCACTTATTCACAGCACCGAAGGAAAAAGGAGGTACGACAATGAGACGGAATCCCGAGAATAACGATCCTGTGTAACCTACGTCCGCCTAGCAGAGTTCTTCTGGCTAATGCTGTACGAGAGTTACCATTTAAACGTGATACCCCTCGGCTCGAGGTTGAAGATACTACAAAGTTTCTTATCTCCGGTATGAATCCCCCATCCGAAGCTCTTAAGAGGCTCCTCCTTCTCTCGTCTTCTTCTTCTTCTTCTTCTTCGTCTTCTTAGTCTTCTCGTTCCGACTAATTTGCGCCGCGAGGAATCTCGCGGGAAAATGGAGCATCCGATTCCCTCCTCTCTCTCTCTCATTCGCACAATCTGCCACTAGATTTCCGGAAGTGACGAAATAATTTTGTGAATTTGGCAAGACAGAGGTTTGGTAGCCGGTGATATTGACTTGTTTACTGCGGATAAATGGCGGTTTATAGTTCTGCACCCTCGCCACTAACGCACCCGCAAGGAAACGGAGCTCCAGACTCCATAATTGGGGCTCTTCCACGTCGCAACGATACACGTGGAGTTAATGAAAGCCACGGAACCAGCTGCTTCTCGGTGTTTTTTTTTATTGCCAATGACTTACTTGCTCGATGTAGCCAGCGATCTCCACATAAGGAGTTTCGCCACATATTACTCGGGGTGATAACTTTACCGGTCTCACTCTCGCGAACGAAAGTGGGTTAGAGCCTGCTGCCTGTCGACAAAATGTTAAACTTTCATTATTATTCGAATAGTCAAATTTTCGTCGATCCTGCGAGGCAAAAAGCAAGACGCGTTCGCGATGAATTTCGCAGGAGAATCGAAGGAGCGAAAGGGAGCCGCGAACTCGTCGGAGAAGCCCGTTAAAACAGTCGAAACTCGCGCAATGTTGTTAGTCAAGGGGGTAACAAAATCGTGGCTGGTCTCGGTGCTCGCGAAACAAACTCGGAACTCGACGAGGTTGGCCGTGAGAAGCTGGCGGCGTCGAGGTGGAGAGGACCGGGAGTGAAGTAGTTAGTAACGAAATGGAGTGAGGACGGTCCTTACGGTGGTGTCGCGGGGCGCGCGAGGCGGCGCAGTGGGGGCGGACGCTTTGGGCTATGATAACGTATAAAGTAATTAAGGACATCGGGCGACACGGCAGCCAGAAACCGTGAGGGAGAGGCGAGTCGGACGGGGATGAGGACGAGGACGACGACGAGGACGAGAACGGGGACGGGGAATGCGACATTTACATAGTAATTAAATCGCGGTACGGAGGCCCAACCGCTCGCTAGGGCTCGGCACAGATATAGACGCAGCCGCAGGAGCTTCGAGCCATTACAGACGCATTAGATTGCGGTAAGCACTTGTTTATGGGGGAGCCTTTGTCCTTCCCTCTTCATACCTAGCCTCCGCGATACCCCTCCTTCCTACTAGTAGTCTCCTCTCTTCGTTCCACACCGTCCGAACATGACGATAGTCGATGATCCGCACGGTAAATCGGCAGCTGTTGAGCTTGCGAGCGTTGCGAGAAACCCGATCTTCGTGTACTTTGGTCGAGCGCAGAAATGAAGTTGCTGCAGCGGTCGAAGACGGTTGTTTCTACGTTCGGGATGCTTTTTTCGCTAGCGCGAGGATGGGAGTGACGCTTTCCCGTTGGCGCGCGGGTGTATGCACGGATTGGCACGGACTCGAACGTGACGGTTCGGGAGATGCAGTGATAAGACAAAAGCATCGTTTCACCTTTGGGTTAGGGGACGCGACGTATTGCGGTGTTTGGAGCGGTTGTACTGGCCTAGTCGTCGGTGGAGGGGCTAGGATGTAACTAGGGGTTCCGGATGCGATGGGAAATCCAGGCTTTTACTTTGAATACCGCATTGACTAACTTATCTAATCTAATTTAAATGCCAACGAGGGGCGCACATAGCGTTTACAACTCACGGTCGAGCAGAGCAGAGACGCGAGAAGTTCCGGAGCAAGATAGAAAGAGGGTAAGTGGGAGGGGCGAACAAACCGCTGTGCAACGCGCCAAATTGAGTGCTGAATCCGGGATTACATAAGCGGACACTTTCGAAGCTCGACGAGGGTCTCGCAGCTGACGAGGGGGGGTTCTTCGCTCCGCGGGGAATCCGAGCTTTTCTCGATGTGGCCATCTTCGCTGTCGCGAACGCGGCGTTACGGACTTTACCCGCGAAGCCTGATCTCCGATCGCCAAGCTTCGCGTGACTCTCCGGTACCTACTGTTCGGCTAAACTCCAATCCACGTTCGCGAAGTGACTCGAGATGGCGAGTTTTTTATACGTTTCGACCATTTATCAGAATGAGTTCGGAAAAAAAGTAGCGCCGCGATACTCGATGAGACTACGATGACAGTCGCGCGCAGTTACTGGCTCATTTGTCGTCGGTATATTTACATTTTTATTAAAAATATTTACAAGTCTACGGCAGGCGGCGTCGCCGTGAGCCGAGGCGACATTCAATTATCTCGGTAATCCCACAATTATAGTCACCGGATTTACCACGCGACCTCCTCTCCTCGCCCCCTTGGGGTGTAACGTTCAGCCAACTCTAACCGAACCCCAAGTCACCTACGTTATTGTAGCCGAATGTATATGTAGTCCGGCAAAAAGGACCCGAGCATTTCTCAAGCAATATTAAGTAAAAAATTCAATCGCTTTACCTCGCCCGTACCTACCACGCGAACGACCCACTATTCGCGTTAGCAGAATTCGCAATGATTTTACGAGCATAATTACTCCATTCGAGATGCGATCGTCGCTATGAATAGAAATAAAGCATTGGATTTGATGACACTCGGCTTATTTTTATAGCATCAACCGCGATGAAAAGTATCTTTGCGATTAAACATTATTAAAATATAAAAGAACGGTGCTAATCCATGCAAACGCCATTTTAACGATTACCTCCATCGATACGAGAGATTTACGCGTCTGTATTCGCTCGAATCACTCGGATGTCGCGTGGTTTTGGATAGCCAAAGTTACCTACGATCCTCGGCTTCGTCTCGTATGGGGAACGGGGCTCACCGCTCGACTGATAACACATCGGGTATAAAAATCGACAGCAATAAATTCATATTATCTAGAAAAGTCTGATAAATCAACGTCACGCCGTTGGCAAGCGCAAATATTTACAGTGTGTGTTCGCCCGAGGTTGTTTCGCTCGCCGATACGGTCGAATTTCAGATGGCTGCGACTCTTTTCGCTCGGAAAAAATTTGGTGCTTCCCTCGAATCGTCTCTGTAGGGAAATTCTCGGGGAAAAAATAACAGGGCAACGGTAGCGAAAAGGAGTCGGTCTCGCACCGACCCGATCTCAATGCCTCCTCGAGTTAATCGTGACGGGGCTCACGGTCGTGATACATTTTTTCCACCGCAGTCAAAGACACGAGTACGTTCATTTATTTCTCAGGTCGGTAGCCGTGAGAAAAGCAAATATTATACTCCGGAGTAGATGTTCTAAGAGAAGCTGCGTAGAAGAAGTTCATGCTAGGCGGACGCGGACAACAAAGAAAAGTGATATTAAGCGCGGGGACGAGCTAAATAACTCCGCGGGTACTTTCATGCCTGAATAATACGATCAGGTCAAAGGCAAACATAGATTTGTCTGCGTCAAGTTCATCTGGTAATGGGATTTCTAACGACTGGTTCGATTGAACGTTTGCTGGCTGCTCGTTTAGACGTCTCGGATCGCACCGCGCCGGATGCGAAAGGTATGAATAGGCGAGTTCAAGGTGGGAGGAATGCCTTTCAAAGATGCAAAGAACAGCCTGATATACGACTTTGAGATGACCGGAATGCAACGTATCTCATTCGACGAGGGTGAAGTAACAAAAACACTGTCGTCGGATTCAACTCTTTCACGCATGGCGTGGAGAGATAAGCTCAAATGGACGAATTATACGTTACGCCCGGCTGCCGAACGCGAGTGGAAGATACGTCTGTCGTTTCAGGGAAAATCTGAAAAATCGAGGCTCGAATATTTTTTCGCGAAGGACGCCGATTCGTCACGCTCTCTGCACACTCTCTACACCTACATCTACATCTACGTACTCGCGTGGACGTTGAAATCGGGACGAAACGAATCGCGTGCGAGTACGGGAAGACCAATTAGAACATAACGCGGTGAAGGATGCTGTAAAAATGGTTGATATTATTATAGGTTGGTATTATTAATGCTCAGTCGACAGGTCGTAAAATGAGCTTGAAAAAAAGAGATGATAATGCTAGGTGAAATATAGCAGCCTTGCACTAAGCCTGCCGGAGTACGAGAGGAGAGTTCGGGGACACATCTGCGTCGTGACAACCAGTGCCTCGCAGCAGCCCGGTTCTCCTGATACTGTTACGCGTATACGCGAATCTCCGGATAAATCCGTGTGCGACTACGTACATCCGCGCCTGCATATACGCAGCCTATTATGCAAGTTCCGTGTACTCGAATGGGGTGAAAAATGTGCGTCGAGGAGAGCTGGGAGTACGAGAAAAGATGTTCGGAGCGTCGTTTGTCAACTTGTGTAAGGCCGAGTCGGTCCTTGCCGATTATTTGCAAACTCGCAAATGATCGAGCTTTCCTCGTTCAAATTTTCAGGACCGTGATGGTAGGCAGGTAAAATTTCCTGCCGTCTGAGCAGATGTAGGTATCTCGTGTCAAAGATATTGTCACGATGTCGGTGGTTAGACAAAATATAAAATTGCCTCGAGAGTTTACAGAGAAAGACTGTTTTTGCACGAGTTTAGCTGTACCGATGGAGCTTTTTTAGAGTCGATGCCCTAGATATGCGAGATGTCTTCCAGAAGTATAATAATCTCGTACCTATGCGAAATTGGAGTTAAGGAGCCGACAGCCCCGATTAAAACACAGTTTTTCGGATAGGAGAAGTTGAAAGTGCGAAAAGAATGCTGGCACTATTGACTATTGTAGGTTTATGGAACAATAAAATACATGCGGAGACGCGCGACACTAAGGAGCGCACTGTACAATAGAGATCATAGGCTTCAACGGTGCTATTTGTGCGCACAGCTGAAGTCACGCTGAACAGCTTCTCTATTCGTTGTATCCGACCCGATGGCTAATTTGCTGCCTTTACGTATTGTCGAGCGACAGATTGCTCCGTAAAGGTAGATATAATATATAGGCACGATATATACAACAAACAGCTCGTGTATCGGGGACACACCGTGAATGAGATCGGCAAAGCTCCGCGCCTCGCCCCGGTGTCCGAAAGCTGTAGAGGGCATTGTTGCCAGTTACTTGGATTTTTCAACTAACCATCCCCCTCCCGTACCTTCGGGAGTTCCACAAATATATCGAGAACTCCTCGTCGAGTCGTGACATTTGATAATTGACACGTAAATTTATCAAAATGATTTCGCCGCGTTCCCCGAGCCCAGATCCTTTTTCGTGAAACGTACTGCCACGAGGGGACTTTCGAAGTTCATCGTTATCTCAGCAAGTTGGATACGTGGTTTTTGCTCTTTCTTTCCGTCAAAAGTTTTGACGGGTGGCCCACAGCACGTGGGATCAATCCGGGCGTCGAGAAAATAATTGGTGGAGTCGTTGCATCTGGCGAGATCTGAAAGGAGAGGAAAATGTGATCGCGGTGAGTTACGGAATATTATTAACCGCCGCAACAATGGTAACAATAACGCGAACAACAACAACTGTATGGTAATGATAATGTGGCTCGGCCAGGACGCACGCATCGCGCCGATCCATCATCGCCCAGTTATTATTTAAGCCGCAACTCGACGGTATTAATCTCGCGTTAGGAACAAGACGCCTCGCGCGATGCGTGCGTCGAACAATAACGAACGATGACACTGACGCATCGGATTGCCTCATTCCCACAGCTCGTGGCTACAACGACCATAGCGTTTGGGTCCTCGTAGCGCGTAGGTACCAGTAGCCATTCTACCTGGACAATTTTTTAAGCGATCCGAGGAACAAACTATCCCTTTCGTTTCGTCCGTATTCCGTAATTTTTTCCACTCCGAAATCGTACGACAAATGACGAACGACTCCTGACGATTCGGCCAAAACGCCTAAGAGCGAAGCCCACGGTTCCCAAAGTTTGGGGAAGAACGTCGAAGGCTCGTTTCTTTTTTTGTCTCCTTATTTTTCAACCCACTTGTAGCGAATCCGTCGCTTTAGCGTTCTTCGAGGCCACGGCAAACGTTTGGAACTAAATAGCTTCGTCTTCGCTCGATTTAGCGGGATTTTCAAGCGAAGAGGACCCGTGCCACGATCCTTGCTTCGCTCGGTGACTTCAATAGGCCAATATAACGCTTGGATACTTTCGGCAGAAGCGATGACGAATAGCTCGAGCGAGATGAAGAAGAAAGAGAAAGAGACGCGACTAATATCGTTGACTTTCGAGCTCGTTTGCCGGTTGGCGCACTGGCAGGGCTTAGCCACCGGTGGGTATATGATTTCTATGCAGCTGCCGCGAAGAGAGAGGTCCGAACAGCGTGGATTTCGAGTGGCACGGTGTGGGTAGTTACATTGAAAGGTCCGAATAACTCGGAATTTCCTAAATCACGTCAGAGTGCCTGTCGCATTTGTCGTATTTGGATAGTATTACCGTCAGATTTCCGCGACGCCGTGCCTTTGACGGGATCCTTTCAAATCAGAGGCAATAAGTCGTCACTCTCGCGTCAAGAGTCATCGCGCGATAATTCCGTGAGTTGGAATAAAAATCCGAACTGTAATCCGCAGTAACGTCAATTTTTTTCGCTTCTCTTTCATAGTCCGTTCGATTTGGAATAGCGAGCCAAGAAAGAGTACGAAAGTCGGCTTATTGTGTGCCGAACGAAGATAAGCTCGCGGATGTTAGGATATACGTTTGGTAAAACGGAGTCGATTTGCGAATTTACCAGGAGCTCGTCACGCGTATTCGGCGGCTCTCTTATTACAAATGCAGAATCACGAGCTGTGCTCGACGCAAAAGTCCTGCCCTGCATTAATCATTAGGACCGCGTTCCGTCCTTACGCTCATTCTCACGCGTTGCTCGTTATCCTCCAATGAACCGTGCTAAATCAATTAATGACCCGATTGCCTCGTTATTATTCCATTACACCAACGTCGGAGACACTCGTACTCTACCCACATCCCGGCGGTGTCTTCGCGGCGCGTCCACTTGGTTCCTTCGTGTACGAAGGACTATAGTCCTAGAAATCACGGAACCGTAAATGGAAGTCGTAATCGCGTCATGCGAAACTTGGTAATATTTCTCCTCGTTCGTTGCATTCCGAAACTTGCGAGTCGCCAAAGCAATCTGTAAAATCCGACCAAGTTACAGCGAGTAATTTACGAGTTGCAACGTTTCATCGAGTGGAATCGACGAGTTTTAGTTGGAAATTTATGGAATCGCGCGGACCGAGTTGGTGCAGGAATTTTTCGGAATTATTATCTTGGGGAAGCGTGATTTAAAAGTGCTGGCAATGTATAATTTGGCACGTCTTTCGTCGCAGTTCGTAATTTCTGTTCGGCTGTGGGGATGCAGCGAGATATGATATATATATAGAATTAGAGTTGGGTCAGCTTTTTATGGAGGGAGTTCGTATGAAAAAAAAAAGTAGGAGATACCGGAGCGATTGACACGTCGCGTAGTCGGGGTTGGGCAATTATCCACGGTTCAGTAACTGCATACCTAATCCAATTCAATCGACGCATACCAGGTACCCCTATATAGACGTACGCTTTATTCCTCGTGTGACAATTGCATCTCTCGCTTTCTCTCTCTCTCTCTCTCTCTCTCGCTTTCTCTATGTTCATATACGCGTCGAAATGTCACAATTTCTCGCTTCGAAAATCCCACAAGCTCTCTCCCTCCGCGCTACCACCTCCCCCCTTTTTTCTTTCACTTTTCACGCTGCACACGCTGACATGTGCGATTTCCGAAGGGTAGCTGTAGAGTTAACGGCAATCCGTACCTTTTCGTCACGCGACATCGTCATTAATAAAATTTGATGTGGTGGAAAATTAGATCTCAATTACGTGGCTCCGCGGAGATGCGATACTTTCGACGGATTCTAGGCGTAACTGACGCCAATGATCGGCATCTCTGGATCAGGAGGAGAGAGACGAAAAAACTGCGCGGTATCGACGTTGATTCACTTGGACCAAATTGCAATAAAGTTGGATATACGATTAGTTCGTCCTCGCGGCATCGTATCGGTTCGCGGAGATCAAAATGTGTATCTATCGTAGAAAATCAATAGGTTAGGTAGAGTCGTTGCGAATGCATTTGAAAATGAGTTTGCTGTTGGAATGCGTCGCGAGATGGGGAAAGGAGACGAAGGAGAGTCGAAGTGTCCGAAGTTCCGCTATGGTGCTTGGGATGGAAATGAACGAATGAAGATCGCGTCGCGAACAGCGTCCGAGAATAGTCAGAGAAGAGTCCAGCGAGTGGTCGTAGAAGACTCGGGGAGAGGCGAAGCAAAGCTCGTCCGAGTCTCGGCTCTTGTTTTATTCAGTCAGGATCATAAATTACGGGTTTAAACACACAATGAAAGACGCTTAACAAGAAGCTAATGCGATATTGAGAGGCTCCGCCCCCGTCGAGTTCCCCTTCCGATGGAACTCGCTCCCCGGACCAATGGGGAGAGCGGTGTACGCCCATGGAACAACCGTCGGCGCTGATCGAACCAACAACCGACCAGCGCGGCGCGAAGAACTCCCCGCTAGCCGGCTAGCGTCGAAGAGAACACTCGACGACGAGGTTCCCCGCAGTGGACTAGAACTCGACTCAGCTCGGCTGACCCGACCAGTTTCACAACGACATCTCGTTCGGAGACGCGTTCCGGCCGTCGCGTCACAGAACGATCGGAGTTCTCGCCCGACCGCGCGTCGCGATACCCCCAATTTCGAGAGTTCTCCTCGCGTATCTGTCACCCGTCCCTTCGCGCATACCCGTTCTTCGTCGAAGGCGTCGCGGTGTTTCGTGACGGATACGATAACAACGGATACACGACCTCGCGCGCGCCACGGTGAGAACCGTTCCGAGGAGTTCCCGTCTCGCGAGAGTGCGAGATCCTAGTGTGCCGCGCGAAAGTTCGAGGTCGACGTTATTTGAAGCGAAAAAAAAGGCAAAACGCGCGCCGGAGGATATGAGTTCGAAGTGACGGAATTTCTAAGATCCGCACCGTTTTCGTCGGTGATTAACGACAGAACTCGAAAGACTCTCGCAGTGGGTGAAACGTTGACGCCGAGCGTCTTCAATCCCGTGGATATTTTCAGGCCAACCCTGAACTATGCATGGTGCGAAATGGTGTGCTCCTTGACTAAGACTTGCGGTGAAAGTGTGGACGGTTGTTCCGACCTTCGCGCGCGTTCCGGCGGAGTAAGCGTGAACGTCGAGGGTGCCGAACCGAGTGACATGTCCTCGTTGAGCGACGCACATCGGCGAGGGTCCGGTCATTTGGACGGCGATCGTAGTTCCTCCGCCGGTTCCTCTTTGGGTTCCTGTTCGCCGCCCCCTCCGTCGGGTCACTCGCCACCCCCGCCGCGACCGCCGTGGCTGCACGATTTTCACGCCGCTGCATCGCCTCACGTCCTACAATTCCTGAACCTGAGCGCGGCTGGTGGCGGGATGCTTGGTAGCCAACCTTTGGCCGCGCTTCATTCCATGGCCGAGAGAAGCCACCAGCAGCAGCAACAACAGCACCATCAACACCACCAGCAATCTCTTCAGCTATCCGGTGTTTCGCCGGTTCAATTGACCAGCCAACCACCAGGCCAGCCATCCCCAACGGGAAGCGGCAAGCAGAGCCCGGCAACCTCGATCACCTCCGTCGGTAGCAATCCTCACGGCATCGACACGATACTGTCGAGACCAGCGGCGACGCATCCTCAAGTGCCGGTTTCCACCTCGCATGGACTACCACCGGCGCCTCATCCTCAGCCCCTCTCGGCGCCGCGGTACGCGATGCATACGGGATTCGCTGCATCCGGCGGTACGTCCCCCCACTGATCGTAATTCCATATTCCTCGCCGTACAATTTTATCCCCGCGAATTTGCTGGCGCGCCGATTTACGGTATTGTCGGATAGATTCGTCGAGTACCTATTTCCGGCGCCGCGTTTCGCTGAGATCGAATAATAAGCACGCAGTTGCCGTTCGGTTTTCAAACGTTCATTCGATATTTCAACGGCGTAATCATCGCGGTGAATAGGTTCGAATATAATATTTGTGGACCGACGATGCGGTTGTAATAAATATACGGCGATCGTTAAATTTTGAATAGCCGCTGGCGTGCCTCGTATAAATACCTATACGCGGCGTTAACAAGTTTTTACGGTTCGTTTTCATTTCCCATGGGCACGCGGGAAGAGAATCGTGTGCGGCGCAGAGGGGAAAAAATGACGAGCAAAAATGCAAATTCACGAATTTATGCAATCGACTTGCTCGGAGCATGCCGACGTTTTACAATCGCGTGCCGATAAATGGCGATTCGTTTAATTAACGATGCAACGAGTGCCTATCAGCGACGAGCCTCCTTCGCGTAGATTGACTCGAAAATGGGAAACTGATCGTACAGCCGGCGTAAGATTCGTTTTGCTCCTCAACATTCCATTAGTCGAACTCCCAACGCTCGTTTTTCGTTTCCGTCGTGTACAATTATCACTTCGGATCATAAACTTGCCTGGCATCTCATCGCTCGGCAGTTTCTCGCCGAATATCAAACATCTTCGTTTCAATAATATTTTTCCGCCACGAATTTACGATTCAGGCATTTTTAATTAGCCACCGACATTCTCGTTTCAAATCCGCTAATATAATTGGTGATTTCACCTGTACAGAACGAAGACCTCCCGATATCAGATAAAAAAGCGTACCTCTCCTTCGCGAACGCGCGACAAACAAACCGTTTAGACTGTTTATCGTTCGCGATGCATTCCATCGATTTACAAAAATGTTTTCAAAGAATCGCCTTGTAATCGACAAATATTTTTTATATGAATCGTAGGTGACGTCGCGACTGACTGGTACCGTTTAATTGCAGGCATGGGTCAATTTCAGCAACGAACCGAGCCCCGACATCCGGCTGTATATTGGCCAGGTCTCCAAGGCCTCGTCAGCGATCCTTTGGCATGGCGTGCGCGACTACATTCCCGTAAGTATCGCCCTTATATCAATATCAATTCCGTACATTCTTAAGTCACGTTCAATTCGCGCGGGGAGTGTAGAGAAAACGGTAGGCAGTCGATTCGCGACGACGGTACGAGGAGATCTCGAATTTGTGCGAGGATCGCGGAAACGTGATCGTATGTGGGGCACTGAATTTATGGACAAAAGGAAAAGATGATCGAGGCAGAGGTTGTGGGAGAATGTCTAAAACCGCGGAGGCTGGTGAAATCACGTAATACCAAAGAACACGTGACAGCGGACCACCCTCTTTAAGCGCATAGATCACACTCGTGGTAACACATGTGGCGCAAGAAGGGCCTTTACAGGGCGATGAGGGCGGTGGACGCTCCAGATCCAACCTCCATCCGACAAAATACCGTATCCAAGGGATGGAATTGGGTGAAAGGGATAACGCCGACGATCGAGGGTTAGGGTCCCGGTGGCCGAAAGCTCTCTGCCAAAAGGAGTGCCTGTTTCGTATCCGGGCGCGTGGTCGACGCTTTCGGAATATTAAATTAAATATTAGGATCATATCTGTACAGAAAACTCGCGGGTGTCTCTTAGTTTTCATCTCAATTTTTGGCCGAGCTTCTTATCACTTCGTTTTTCGCTATCTTCGGTTTACCCACGCGTTCGAATACCTTTCTTCATCGTTGGATCCTATCGCTTCGCTCTGCTCCTTGTATCTGTTACCTCTCCGATCACTTCTCTCTCGTGGCGCGAACATCGGCGGTAATATTTCAAAACCATTCGAGACTTGTTCGCGGCAGCGTCGAGATCTCAGCACCGTTTTCTCACTCGTCGTCGTCGCCTGCGGAAACGCGGAGCGATACCCGTGAAACTCGCGGGGTTTCACGCTGGCAAATTCCACGGTGAAAGGTAATATATCTTATTTAGGACCGGCTACGATCGTGGTCACGACTCTCGCGAGAACTCTGACGCTCGCCGAACGATCGTCGAGGGAACACCGATGTTTTATTTATACCCCCGATCCTGAATGAAAAAACCAGCTCCTCGACATCCGCGAACGCGTGGGCCAACTCCTCCACGCCCGATTCCTCTCTCCAACGACAGCCGTATATGCCAATAACTTTATGGGACCCGCACCCGAGGGACCTCGATACCGATCTCACGGCAAGGGCTACTTTACGAGAACACGGACAGGCTCGCGCCAAAGGTGCGACGATCCTCTACTATAACACGGAGAGTGACAATCTCGCGGCGAACGTGCTGAAACGAAACTTGCTGACCAGTCGCCAGCCAATTTTTCCTTCCCGATACATACGGCCGCGTCGTGTGACACGGTCGTACGGACAATCTTTCAATAAAACCGTCGCAACAACCCCATTCGACGATAATAAATGTCCGTAACCGATTATTATCTATGAGTTACGAGATGCGGCAACTAATCCTCGCGAGATGAAAACACAAATATTTCACAACCTTCAAAACACTCGTAAAATCGCTGCAGACATGGTTTTTAACCAGTTTTTCTAATATTGGTAACGACAAGCCATCGGATATTCAAGAAATCAGATCAATACTGCGAGTGAATGTTTTTAGAAATATACATTGGAGCGTGTATTACATAGAATATATTGAAAGATTCCGGAACGACAAATCTGAAGAGTATCTTCGAAGATTATAAACCGAGTCGCGGATATTTTTGTTTGCAATAAAAAAACAGATTACTACTCAAACTGACCGAACATTCGACTACTTGTGTTTCGGAGTGACGCACGAATCGCAAGTTGACCTTAGAGTACTCGACTGTCGGTATCGTTGCGCGGATGAAAATAGGGGAGAGAAAAAGAGACGAAGAGAAAGAGGAAGAGAGAAAAAGAGAGAGAGAGAGAGAAATGTAGATGCGATACAGGAGTGTGAAAATGAACAAGGTTTTCGATGTCGCGAGGCGGTGGATACGAGACAGCAGGTACACGGTTCCGCGCGCGAAACGCGCCGTATCGCGTATTACCTAAGCGAAAGAGGCAGCGTGCGGAGTGCGGTAAGCAGCTCGTTAGATCCCTCTCCGCCGTGCGGCCATTAAAGCCTCGTTCCGTATTCCGTTACAAATTGCTTTATTAAATTAAAGTCCCACGGCACGGGAGGAGATATACCCCAACCACCGTACGCTCGAAGCCAGGAGTTGCTTGCTCTTAATTACGGACGGGACGCCGCGAGATAACGATTGCCTATGATAATTAACGCTGGCGAAAAAGGGCGATCGATATAAGGACGAGCGACTGATATCGAAATGTACCTATCGCGAACTACGTACCTACCCAAAATTCTCCAAAAGTTTCCCCGTCTCGGATGCCAAGTATTATGTATCGAAAGTATTGCACAGTAAAAAGATGTCCGTCAAATTGTACACAAAAAGTTACGTTCACGACTCCTTCTGCACAAAATTAGTGCCATTCCACCACACTTCGCGCGTAGCGATGAAGTATAAGACAGCTCCGTGTCGCAAGCAACACAGTTCTGGGTTAAAAGTTACACACACCAATGTTGGAGTTACGATTAGAAAATGTTGCTTCGGTATCAAAGAACATATCTGTGAGTTGAAGAACGGACTGATCGGACAACACTTGAATCAACGCACTACAATGTTAAAAATCCTACACACGAGTTGTTACGCTTGACAGAACGATGGAAAAAATTGTACTGTGTATAGCATCGAAGCAAGTTATATTTTTACCGAAAAGAAGCTCACGAGCCAGCAGAAAAGAATTTCATATTACGGTGAATTGGCTCGTCGCTGATGAATTATTTACGAAGGAGCGAGAATTGCGATCGCAAACTCGATCGAAAGGTGTCATTTTTCGTACCCGGAGAGTTGTCTCGTATCACGACGATCCTCGGCCCTCGAAGGGCATGTCTCGGTCGTAACGTAACGGTTACCTGCCGAGCGTTTCTCGAGTAGGCTTCACCCTCTGGGGACCGACGAGGAGCGGAGAAAGAGACGTAAGAGAGAGAGAGACAGAGAGAGAGAGAGAGAGAGAGAGAGAGAGAGAGAGAGAGAGAGAGAGAGAGAGAGAGAGAGAGAGAGAGAGAGAGAGAGAGAGAGACAGAAAGAGAGAACGTCGACAAAGATGTTCGTGGCACGCACCACCAAGTCCCAGCTGTTGCTACGTCGTAGGTACGTGCTCTGGGAGCTTTCATCGTTCCCCGACGCCTCGTCTTCGCTGAGAAATCGGACGGGGAATCTTCATGCCGAATACGTTGAATTTCCTTGTAGCGTGATTCGTTCCGTTTTCCTTTCCGGAGCTGCCACCAATGAGCTGCCGCTGCTTCGTGGATGCCTCCGCCTTAAGAGGCAGAAGATACCGCTCGTAAAATAAATAAGACCGGAGAGTACACTCTTCTCGATGCGAGCCGGACGTGCGAAAAGCGTGGATGAGGCCTGCGCGACGTCGACCCTCGAGATGATTGCCTTATCTCATTGCCCGCCCTTGTTCTCACGTTTGCGACGTATCGCTCTGGCTTGTTCTCCATTCCAGGGCTCCATCACGCGTCTGATCCGTTCCCAGCTGCCCTCCTTGTTTCTTTCTACGCGACCGTTGCGCGATTCCTTCATTTTCCTCTCGTTTCCTTCCTGACCGTACTCCTCCCGGACCTCTGCACATTTTATCTCGCAACGACGTCCTTTTTCGATTTTTCTCCAATTTCGAGTTCAATCTCACGAGCTTCCTAAGCGCTGAAAATCATGGAGTAGGAATTTCAAAACGACTATAGACAACAGTTTTTAAGTCGTAATCGTCACTTTCGCGTAGTTGCACTCTAATTGCGAACGAACCTCGCTATTGATCGTTACAGTTTCGCAACAGCTCGGCTGTCAACAAGCGATGACCGGGGCTGGAGGTGGTGGACTCGGCGACCACGAAGGGGGCAAGAAGAAACATACCAGGCCAACGTTTAGCGGTCAGCAGATCTTTGCCCTGGAGAAAACGTTCGAGCAAACAAAATATTTGGCTGGTCCCGAGCGCGCGAAGCTCGCCTACGCCCTCGGTATGTCGGAATCTCAAGTAAAGGTAAGAGACAGTCGAAAGTATTGTACGAAACCACCACAGCACATCGGTAGCAAACCCTCGGTAAAAATCGTCGATAGCAATTTTCCGTCGAGGTATGGGATTCGCGAGATGTTTTTAAAATTGGCATCGACGTAATCCTTGGGGATTATTAGTTTTGTACAAATCACGTTGGTAGCTGTGAAAATAGCAGAACGCGGTACTCGATGCATGGTACGTACGTACAAGTTGTACGATGAACAGGTTGCGACGTCACGATCACGATGCAAAGTCGACGATGAAATTTAGTCAACTTAATTAGCCGGAAGCGACCGCTATAACGGGGGGTTGATTTATCGCGCGATCGTAGACAAATAGAAAACTGCTTCGCTAACCGTAAATTCGGAGAGGGATCCCCCGTTACCCGAGACGACTCGGTCACGCGTCCATCCACGCGCGGTTACCAGATACATCAAACGAAATTTCTACCAAAATAGCGCCGGTTCTAAGAAATAATAGCACCCAAAAAAAAATTATTCGCGAATAAAAGCAACAGAACATTCTTCCTTCGAGTAAAAGTAGCAATGAATAAATTAACCAATATCTGGCGACCTACACAAAAATTTGGAAACAGTTTTTTTTTTTAAAGTTTGTTGGAGAAGGCAAATATGAAAGCAAAAGTTATTTACGAATACAAAATGTGTTTCGGTGCCTTTATTCGTAGCAGTTTTTGGTTTGGCGCTCGTATTCGTGTATAGTAGAAAATCGGTGCTATTATTCGTTAGGACTGTCGATAATGTTCTGCTCTCTGGAACGGAAGCTCGCACGTTTGGAACGAGTCTTCGGTGGTGCACGATCGAAGATACATATGGGATTTACTCTCGGATTTCGTCGGGGAAAATGAGAGAGATATGTGTTTATGTGTATATATATCGAGTGCGTGCATATTTCCATGGCAAAAAAGTTGAGTCGGGAATGAAGCGAAGACGAGGACGTGACAAGCCCCTCGGCACCTGCGCCGTCGTCGAGCGTCGCGAGGGGTGTGCATGGATCGGGCGGCAACCCGTAGCGTGGCGAAAAGACGCGACGCCCTTATTCCGTAGCCGTCGCGACGCCGATTCACCCCTCTCGCTCTTTGTTTCTCGCTCGCTCGCCGTCTCGCCCCATTATTCCCTCTCGCTCCCGCTCGTTCTCTCTTTCAAAGTCGCGATAGTCCGAAAGCTCGGGTCCCAAGCAGCACACCGCGTCGTCGTGGCTCCCGCACCGATGTAGCGATGTCATTGGCTCGTTCAGCGCGGCCATATTTACATTTTTATTGAAAGCTACGTGTTCGTGTACGGGAGTGACGGAGCGGGGTTGGTTTCCCCCCGTGCGAAAGAGAATACGAGGAGCAAGAGGACCGGGAGGACGAGGAGGCGGAGGAGCAGGAGGAGGAGGTGGAGGTGGATGTTGCTCGAGGGGAGAGAAAAGGGATGAGAGGTGTAACGCGACGGAAGGTTATACTCTCGGCACTCGAATGTACCTTGGATTTCGTTATGCGAGAAAACCACCCGGATTCACTCCTCCGCCGAGGAACTTCCGTACGTTTTCCTACCTACCCATGTACCTACGTACTTACGTACCTACCAACACGCACGCCCGTCGCGATGCATCTGCCAGGAAATATGTACCATTTTCTTTCCTACATGCAGAGAAAAATACGCGTACGAACACCGCGAATATGGAAAAGTGTGGAGATGGCGTGCAAAATAATCTCTGGATCTCGAAAGACGCCTGCGGGATAAACGCACGCGGTTAGAACCGTTCCCCGGCTCGTAGAATTATTCAAAACGAATTCACCCGGTGTTTCGTGAAATCTCGAATCTCGCGTTATTCTCGAGCCTTACGAGCTGTATCCGTTACGTTTACGTCGGCGTATACATGCACGAGCTGCGGATTTTTCGCATTTTAAATTCTCGACCTTTCCGTACCAGCTCTGGAAATACGGAAAAGACGAACGAAAATTACCAAAATAGAATCGGATTCTCTCTGCTCATTTATCACAGATATCTACACGTATCATGGTTTCGCGGTAGCGGAGGTAGGAAAAAGAATCAAATGGATCGTGGTTCTAAAAAGTACAACGAATCGATCGACCCGTTTTCGGGATTAATCGGCACTTCACTGTCACCAAATTAGATGCAATCCCACGCAGAACCAACTTTCCTGATGCTTCCTTCGGCAACAACGATTTAAGATCGCAGTAGCAGTGACTGATAAAGTCACGTATAGCAGGGCAAAACTCGTCACCGAACGAGGTTGAAGATATGAAAAACATGAACCCATCGTTTGATAACTATACCATAATAATATACATATTGGAAGAACAGTGATCAAATAGCTACAACGTTCCATTACAAACTCTTGTAACCGATTTGTCGATGATGCTGTCCTCGATACAAACAATTCACGCGACTGTGAGGCATATTAGGAAGACTGCTTCCACGATTCTTCATTTTTCCAATAGATCCTTCTGTTCGCGTACTAACAAACGTTATCGACTTTCTGGCTATATGTTTCCCGCAAAAAACCAAAGCTATGCGGTAACAATTTTGTGCGACAGCTCCGGGTCATTTTGACCCTGTCATCGAAAATAGCGTTTGAAAAAAGGCGTACCTAAGAATTAAAAAAGTCACTACTATTTCTTTCAAAAAACAATATTACTCGCGAATTTTTTGCGCGTGCTAGATGCTGCCGAGACACTTCTAGTACCTGAAAAGCAGTTGAACATTAGGATTTAAATTATACATCTAAATGTTTTCGAGTCAAAGGGTTCGGAAGTTCCGGAGTTATAGAAAGCTCGAAAAGTAGATAAGGTCAGATTCGCCCAAAGTGTAGGAAGAGTTCGAAAAAATAGGCGTGTACTCGAAGGTTGAACCGTCGATGTGTAGGTATTAAACATCTTTAGTTGTGCCGAGCTCGCTCGCAATTTTTGTCGCAATATGTTGGAGTCATAGAGGCGAGCGAGAGAGGGATTCGCGAGCGAAGAGAGATATCCGAGGTTCATTCGAAGCGTTGCGCGCACTCGTGGGCAATTATAATGGCACGTTATGGAGTCAAGTGCATGTGCGGCGATTTTGATGGTGATTTGGCATATGAAGGGCGAGAGGTGGAAACGTCGGATCCGGATGCGGTGCGCGGTGGTATCGGTATTACAGTGGTGGCGAGTAGAGGAGGTGAATGAAGGATGCCGCCTGCTGCCATGATTTATCACGGTCCCCCTCCGCCGCGTCCTCGACACCGCTACGCGATGATACATGGGGCGTCCGCCGGTGGAGAGCACGAGGTTGACGGGGGAGACGTTTCGTTCGCCGTACTAATTGACGTCATTGATATTGATATTCGCCCGTGGCACGACGCGACGCGCTTTCGGGGTGGATCGAGTGCGAGAGCGGATTACGCCGGGGGTAAACATCTACGCCCGACGAAACTACGAGTTGAGCCCCCTCGTAGCTCCGTTTCGGGGAGTTTTTACCGTTTATTAACCACCGCTCGCCGCTCCTTTCCAGTTGTCTTTGCTCTCATTTTTCACGAACGCGCGCGACCACGGAGCTACAACCTCGTTACGAGCAAGGCGCGAACGAGAATTTGAGAAAGGGAGAAAAAACATGGCAATGCTTTTCTCGGAAATCGATAGAATTTCGGGCCAATCGGAATATTCAAGGCACTCGACGCGGCTCCGCGACACGGAAAGCGCGTGATCTTCGAGTCGCGGCGGCGAGAGGGTGGAGAGAGAAAGAGAGTGGCGAGCAATCGGAGGATGAGTAGAAACATATCGATATGGCGTAGCGGTACGAGACTGGAATACAGAGATGCGCATTATCGCCAACGACAGCAGTCCTCCATTTTCTCGTCCCTTTCTATTCCGCTGCCGCCAGATAGTTTTACCTCGACGATTCTTTCTACGGTCCACTAAAACTTCTCAACGGGAGGGCGACGAAGAAGTCGTTTTCGATATATCGTCAGAAAATTCACTCGGAGCGAGATATGAAGAAACACTCTTCACCTATGCACGTTTCTTTTTTCTCATTCGCGGCATACATTCGCCTCGACATATATTTCAAACCTTGCTCGCGCACCTTTCGAATCGAGCTCTCGAACGGGCGCCCAAAGCACACCCAAAATTGATCATCCCATGAAGCTTGCTGGCCTCCGGCACCGCTGCAATTATTTTATCGGGACATTTTCAACGTTCGTCAAATAGATTTCAATAGGTGGGTTCGTATGCAGCGAACCTCGCAAAAGGGTGTTTGAACAACTTGAAGTTATTTTCTGCTTTCTTCTTTTTTCACCCCGAATTTGTGTGTTTTCCAACGCTATTCGTTGTTATCGCGTGCGAGCGAAACTTTTTCGAAAAGGGAGAAGCTTGCGACTGGAATGGTCCCCTTTGGAATAAGAATTCAGATGGAAGCAGTTTTACAGTTTTACGGTGAAGTGTCGCGACATAAATTTTAAAATTCAATCGATCCCGCGTCGCGATTGCCGACGAAATGCATCGAAGCGCATAAATTTATCGATGAATCTGTAAAGAGTCGCGACGTTTGAATAAAACGCGACAAATGGCTCGGAAGAATTTCAAATCGCGGATAACCTCCTCGCGAAGTTGGTATAGCATGCTCCGGATCCACGGATCATCGATCACGAATCGACCGAGCGAATCCGAACAAACTGCATAAACTTGAGATATCTGAGTAACAACAAAATTCCCGCCGCAAAGTATGGCTTAACATTAAAGTTCTCTCAGTTCTAACCCCTCTACACGGTAAACAAATTTGTGCAAGATGGAAAAGAATGTGTGTGGAATATTTAACACTTGACATTATTTAACGCTGACGCAAATTTTTGCGTAGCTTTTGTACTGCGTACGCGCGATCTATTTTACCGACTTCGAAATTCGATTCTCAAAAACGTAGCTCGATATCTTACAAGGACCGCGTTTCGATCTGCGGAATGAACGGGAAAAGGGGTAGAAAAAAAATGGGAAAGGCGCGTATTTTTCGATTTCTATTTCGAAAATAACGCGCGAATGTCGCGATTTTTTAACGATGCAGCCTTCGATCCGGGGGAGATAGTTTTTTTCCGAGGGATCAAATGCGAAGTGTTCGACCCTCCGCGGTCTGGCGCGCTGCCCCGTGAATTCGCACATGTCGCCCGCGATTGTTAGATTCGTTAAATCAAGATTATCCAAACGTCGGGTATCGCGTTCGTAAGCCAACTATAAAACCGCAGTTATCCCCTAACAAAAGGAGACGCGGGAAAGGGACAAGCGTAACGGAGTAGCGCAACCGCTTATAACCGGCGATGATACGATTCGATGTCGAAAAAAATCGGTAAATAGGAGAAATGAGAAGAACGATATTCGCAACTAGGGCGAAAAATAAACGTCGACAACAAACAAAATCTGAGGATTTTTTTTCATTACTTTTGCACTCGTTTAGACCGCTTGGAGGAGGTGAATCGAGAAGGTTTCCGCGGAAGGAAACGACGTTGGTCTCTCCTTTCCCGTTTTTCGCACAACTCCTGACTCGGCGATGGATTTATCGGCGTCGCAATTACACGCGGCGTCGTAATCGAGATCGAGAGTTTCGCTATCGGGTGGCCAATACCGTCGGTGTTATCGATAATTGGAGGGTGCTTCGTCGCACCTTGCGCTCTCAGTCTCCGCGTTGGCAATCGCCTAAGAAGTTTCAATTTTAACGCTCGATCTTTGAATTTTTCGCGCAGCTGCAAAACTTTCCAGACCCATTCGACAACTAACGTCGTAAATATAGCGTTGAATTCGCGCCGCGATAACTTCTTCGTCCAAGTCTCAAAGGTTTCGCTGGGATTTTTTCAAATTTTAATTTTCATCCGAGAGGCCATCAAGTTTTACGGGGGGGCGTTTACTTTTTAATCTGCTCCACGGTCTCCTCCGTTGAATTCGTTGAATTCGTTGAATTCGTTTAATTTGGGTTAGGAAACGTCTACTCGGTGTACGTCGGTTACGGGAACCTCGACGGCGTCTGAGCCGCGACGTCGCGCTGTTCACGGATACGACGTTATTCCGTAGTGGTACAATCACTACCGTGGCGCCACGCGCTCCCTCGACGGTAGTTACCTTAATTAAATACGTTGTTGCGGGGACACGGTTACGAATGCTATCCCCCTCGACGCAGCGTTACGTCGACCACCTCCTTGGACCGCGACGAAACCATCTCGCCGAGAAATGTTTATAGGCGTGCGAAATGCCGCCCTTTTTAGGAACCCATTGAGACGAGTACCCCGACTTTCGGAAGAAAATTGAGTTGCCCAGTCGTAGTTCTGCCGAGCACACTTTTTACCACAGTCCTCGTGACACTCCGCGTGGGGTTGAAGGAACCGATCTGAAAAAAAGTATTTAAAAAAAAGTCCACCATTATACTAGCAAGATTTATCCTTCAGCCGCACGTACAAATAGTACGAAACTAGTTGTTTCGAACTCGTTTCAATTCGTCGCAGTAAACAAATTTCCGTCGTCGTGTAAAGTGTAACAATGCTGCGTAGGATATCTAACATTTTAGTGGGTTGATTGGACACAACCGTTAGTGTTGTTCTCACAGTCCATTTTTCAACGCACAAAAATGTTATTTGATACTAGGGTAACGTTTTTTAAATGTTACTCTCGCAGTGGTTTGTGTTACTCTTAGCACAGAGTTGCGCTACTTTTAACATAGACTGTTTTACCGTAGCATTACACGCGAAGTGCGTTGAAGTAACACTAATTTTTGGTAAAAATGGAAAAACGAAGGATAGTCGGTGACGGTAAAGTTCATACGCTTCTTCTTCGTTTGGTTGCAGGTCTGGTTCCAGAACAGGAGGACAAAATGGCGGAAGAAGCACGCTGCCGAAATGGCGACGGCGAAGAGACGTCAGGAAGAGGTGGAGGGCGTCGTAGCCGAGGGTGACGAAGGGTGCAGCGACGGCGAAGGTGAGGGGAACGGTGAGACTGCTGCCAAAAGGCTTAGGAGAGAATTGGAGCAGCAATACGGTCCTTGAACGAGGCGTTAGCTCTCGTCAACTGTCCACGATTATTGGTCGATCGCAACCAAGTCTTCTTGATGGTGTTTCATAGAGACGGGCGTGGGACGTGGAACTTTTTCATTCTCGGAATTATAATTATTTTCCTGTGGTCGATCAGATTCCACCAGTTTCATCGACAACGACGACGAAGATTCAACTTTACCATTTCCGTTTCAAACGAAAGCGAAAAAAGCGACAGACGAGTCGTCGATCAGCCGTCCGCGACGTGGGACACAGAGTTCGATCGTCATTTCGGAATGAAAAGAAAAACGAAAGAATGCGTATTTCGCGTATTTTGCACGAAACGAGCGAGAGAGAGAGAGAGAGAGAGAGAGAGAGAGAGAGAGAGAGAGAGAGAGAGAGAGAGATTTTGTAAATTGTGTAGATATAATTAACGTGAATGTGATATTTGGCGTTTTAAATGCGAAGTTCATAGGTATAACGGATAAACGAAATATATATTAAAAAGTATAACGATCTCCTACGTAAAAGACAGGGCAAAGAAACGCGCGTAATGAAATGCCCGCGCGCAAAAGAGTTTCACGAGATATACGCAATCGTACACACCGATAGTTAATTATTAGAATACAAAATATTGATTCTCTAAAGTTATCGAAATGACGTTTAAATTAATACGCGAATATTTATAATCCTTGTACAGTATTAGATAAATTAATAATTAAATTTAGACGACTTGTATAAAGCATTGTATAAATTATAAATATTACTGCTTGTGTATCATACCTCTGAATTTAATAAATGGCCAATACAATATTGTATCTACAACAATACATCACATCTGTCGATTTCTTATTTCGTCGTTCAGAGATTCGTTGATCGAAAAATATTATTTCGCCGCTCGAACAATTTCATAAATCGTTGGTCGATATTTCTACGAAGATTCGGACGAGGAAACGTTGCTGGCAATAATCGTTCGTGCGTATCGCGTAGGTACATGCCTAGGCAGACGAGGGGACGAAATAGCTTCGAGCCAATGTAGCTCTACGCTGAATGGTCGTATTGTAAGAAACAATGACGAGCGGCTGATTAAATTGCGAAAAATATACAACTACGGATAGACAGCGTCTGCCGCGTTCTCTTTTCCTCTCATCCCGCTCATCGCTGGACGGAGGGCACATCGGTGTGATGATATGCCGAGTAGTAAAATAATCGAAGAGGAAGAAATTAGCAACGGGACGCACGTGCCTATTTCAACGAAGTCACGAAAAATCGAATATATTTCATGAATCATATATTCCGTCGTATAGAATATAGAAATTATTTTTTCTAAAAAAAGTGTAAATCTGTTTTTGCCAGAAGCATTTTTGATCTTCTGAATATTCGTTTCCAGAACACTGCGACGTGTTCTGTTTACTGCAAGTCTCGTTTTTGCTCTGACTCATCGTACAAATATATAATGATGCCTGAAGTGAATTTAAAAAATCGAATGATCCAGGAAATTCCGATTGCGGATCATTCGAAGAGAAATTTGTTTACTTGACATCAATTTATTTACGTGAATAATCGATTCACAACAACTTCCGAATGAAAATTAAAATTGAATGAATGTATATTGTGTGACACAGTCAGGATATTTGGTAAGGAATTCGTTTTTTCCGTACAAAAATACGGAAAAATTAGGGGGCACACGAAGGGAGTGACTGATAAAGGCGAAAACTGGAAAACTGGCGAGAGTGACAAAGGAAGAAAGGCACGGATGACGACGAGAACGAATCGACACTCTCTCGATTTTCAATAAGTCCTCTGGATAAGAGGGATAAAAGATTGGGATTACGAGGGTCTTGGCGAATCACTAAGTCCGAACGAGATTGATCGCCGAGGATCGTTCTCGGATGTAAGAAAAGATATTGCTTTCGAAGAGATATCCGAGTGTCCAACGCGTTAACCGTCTTCGATTCGTTTTAATCCGCGCGAAGATGACGACAGAGTTTTCCTCGGTACCGGTACCGAGACGGCGTGACAAGATGGGCGAGGTAGCGCGTGCACCTCGCAAAAACACCTCGCGTTGAAAATGTCGAAATGGTAAGTCACGAAGTAGGACTATCGAGTGATAAATACTGTAGCGATGCTCCGAATCAATTTACTAAACGATAGATTAATTTAATAACGAGACGGGGTGAGCTATGGAGCGTAACGAAGGGAGAACCATTTGAGCAATAGTTAGAAACTAGGTTCTCGCCCTAGTTGATGCGGTGGACTCGCTACCCCGCGGTATACGACAAGGGAGGAACGGGCAGACGAGGAGGGGTGTTATGCCTCTGCAGAGAACTCAGCTACACGGGGCTATAGCAGCTATTCATTTAGCTAACAGGCTGTTATGATTAAGTTTGCGCGCGAGGGGATCTCCCTTGCGCCTGTCCGTCGGTCCGGACGCCCATGCTGCATGAACCATCTCTGTATCTATGTCATTCCGACTCTCGTTCTCTCTTCTCATCGCCGTTACCCCCTCTCCCGCGATCACTCTCTCGCTTTCTCGTTGAAGACCGTGTACACGAACTCGTACAGACGCAAACGTACGACAGAGCGAGACTGCACGAGTGCACGCTGGTGCATCGGAGTTGTAGTCGAAGTGACAGACGGAATAGACCGGCAGAGTCGGGGCGCCGTGACGAGTAGGCAGGAGCTGGAGATGTTTCGTTCGGGTGAATCGCGGAATCAGAAAATGCGGGGGATGACGAGGGGGTTGACGATGGGATGTTCGGTGACATCTCGATAAGTAACGAGCGACGAAACTTTACGGATTTGTAGCTAATGCACCATCGTTTTATTCCGCGGAAACTTCGTTAATAGCAGCCAACTGTACGGGGTGTCTATTCCTAATTCGTCGGCGAATCAAATTTTCACTCGAACGGAGCGATTAGGACAGGAATACGAGTATCCATGTAATTTCATAATTCCGAAATTAACTGTTAACGACTAGCAACTACTAGAAGCATACAATTATCTGTACGAGTTGAAACAATTGAAAACATTTGCACGGGGACACTGTAAGACATTTGCTACATTTATCTGCCTAACAGCTTGATGTCAAATTTTCATATCGGTACGACAATGTAACCGCGATGTCCGCGGCAAAACAAACCTTCCATTTCATCGGGTTATCTTACATTTCGGATGAGATTCGTATTCTCGTTCGCCGATACTCGAGCCAATATTCTAGACGCGTTGTTCGATTCTCGTCTACATATGTCACCCCCAGACATCGTGCACGGTATAATATCCCGAGCATCTGTATGTAGCTGCACGGGGATAGAGAGAGCATGGGTTGCCTGTGCGAGTAAGAAAACAGAGTTACGAGTCCCATCGCTCGTTTACACGAGCATCGAACCGCGAGCAAGGTTAGTTCGCCAAATAGAAGCGTGCCAAGACGTAATTGGACTTTGGTCAGCGATCGGAGATCGAGTAACTCCGATATAAAGTTCTTGATCCAACGTGCGCTACGAGCCGCGCGAAGTTATAGCCGATCCAGCCTGGAGCGAGAATAAAATACGAACGAACTCGGAACTTGGCCACGCGTTCGACTCTCTTTTATTACTCGGTGTGCGCGGACAGCGATTAGACCTGGCCATCTGAAAGTAGTTCGACACGCAACTCCTCGGCAGATATCAGTCCGATATTTGGATACGAAGGTATCCCAACGCGATGCGCGTTGTACATACATAGGTACATCGTTGCGAGGAGTTTCGGGAACGCGAGGTTGCTCTGGCCGTCAGGATCATCCGTCTCAGAGATTTGTTTTATCGGTTGTTTGGAAAGGGATAGAAATCGATTCGGCAGGGTGTCAAATGATTAACCAGCTGTCCACCCGCCTTTCCGATTTGTTCTTCCTTTCTGTTTCTATCTCGCTCTCTCTCCCAACTGGATGCTGCGTACGCGAGGAACCGACAGACGGAACAAACTTGTAATACATGGATGACATAAGAGCAAACGCGGGGGAAATGGACGAGGGAAGCCCGCGCTAAGTGATATTGTATTTTTATATTCGTTGCGCATCTCTGAAGCGATGTGTCACCGACACAACTACTGAAATCCAATCCCTCGACGCACAGCTACGCGAGATTCGAGACACGAATACCAGGAAGCTGGGCGAGGTGATCTCGATTGCATCGAAAGTTGCTAGACTTTATGACGTTGCAACTGTCGCAGACACTGCTATCCATAAACGAACTGTCGATCACATATTTATGACCCTGCGACGGTGAGCTGTGCTCAAATTCCGAACGCAACGCTTGATCTCCCGACGTTACACTCGAATTCAATAAAAAGGAATCACTCAGAATTCGTTCGCGCGAACTCTCGACCCACGCTCGATGGGTTATCAATATTACCGACCTGGAACGTTTCGCGCGATGGCAGCATTAGTAGCTTTCGCTCTCTCTGTCGAGGTACATTTAGGTAGCCAAAAAAAAAAAATATGACAGAAAAAGAATTTAAAAAATGCGGAAACAAAATTAACGACTATTCATACAATTTCTCGACTAATTATATTACGCGAGTAGAATCGCGAACATTCAGCTACCTTGCAATGTGACTTACGCAACTTAATTCGAGCAGTGTACACGAGAATCGTCAATTAGGAACATTGTACGTGATTTTTTTTAGCAGTAACGAGTTATTCGTCAACCTTCGAGGATTCGCTGCCAGACATGCGATGACAATCAATCAAATGACTCGACGGTTCTGTATAAGTAAAACTTTATGCAGTCGCGTCGGCGAGCAGAGCTTGAAAGATTATGCACCCGCCGACCTGACTAACGAACCCGACGAACGCCACGATTTTACAACGAACGTAATCCACGATTGCAATTAATTTTTCGACCCGATTCCATCGAGCGCCGCTTTCTTCATAGTCTAAAAAAATGTAAAAATGGATGACGTAATTTGATCCACTGTCTTCATCTATTTCTCCGTGAATATTTCGCTACGACGAGTTTTTTAGGTAAATACTGCGCCGCGCAATAACAACCGCGTGTGTATGTACTTTGCATTCGATGCAGCAACGATTTCCCCGGTCGTAGCAACGGATCAATCGGTGTCTATATCTTACTTTCACGTTCTCTCTCCTAGCCTCGAACCATTGTTTTTATTTCATTTTCCTCCTACGTATTTCGTTTATTAGGTCAACCGAAATAAAATTCAATGCGAGACGATTTACCTCGCAGATCGGGGTGATCCTATCGGCTCGATATCGGTACGCGATTTTTATGCCTCGGTCGAGGTCGCGGCTCGAAGGGACGAGGCGAGCGGGAAGAAGCGCGCGAGATTTAGGACCGGTTGCGGAGGGCGCGAGAGAAGCGTGGAGGACGCATCGACTGCGCTGTCGGGGAACAGGAGTCGCGACGTGGCGCATGCCAGAGAGGGCGAGGGCCGTTGATTCCAACATGGCGCGGAGTATATCGTAGGCGGCAAATCGGAAAACATTCCGCATTATTATGCTTTTTATTGTAAAACCGATAAAGCTCGATGGATGGTTGCGGCGGCGAATCACGCGCCGCGATCTACCCCATCGCCCCGCGCGCCTATTTCAGAATCCGTAACCGTAGACATGAATAGGCTAGTTATTCGGACGCGTGAGTCTACATCTTTTTGCAAATCGGGCAAAATTTACGAAAATTAGTCAAACATTAGTAAAACAAATGGACATCGAGTGTTTCGCTGTCGCGAAAGTCTGACGATGATTTCGACACGCTCGATAGCTTCAGCTTCGAAATCGTTTCGGTCGCGTGATGCGAGCAGGGGTAGAAAATGGAAAATGGAGAGGGTAGAATGGAGAGAAAAAGAGTTAGTGTTTCGCGGCAAAAATGCTCGTATAAAGATACGGAGAGGTGTACGAATGGTAAGGAGGAGAACGACGCGGCCAGTTCAGAACACTCGGCGTGTTGGACGATATTCGGAAAAAGATGCGAAACGAACCAAGGAATATGAAGATGAGTGGATTTCTGGGCTGGCAATAACGCCACCAGAAGCCAGCAGGAGATTCGAGGCGATTGCGAGGGAAGAAGAAACGGAGAAGGGACGGGGATCCGATCATAGGAGCGAGCGAGAACCGAGGAACAACACTTTTATATCCGGCTGCAGGATTTTCATATCGTTTTATCGCTCCTACATTTGCTATCCCGTCATGTTTATCTTCGTTCGTTGCCCGCCACCACCCTCACCGCTCGTTCCCTCGCTCCGGAGGCACGAAAGCAAGACTCTCCACGGGCCCCGACGAAGCCGGGACCTCCGCCGCGAATACTCCCAGAGTTTTCTACGAGCGCAATTGTATTTCGCGTCGAAAGCATCGTCCGCCAATCCAACGGCCCGTAGTTCTATCCGACCACCACCATGCTCGGCTCGATCGCTCGTAATATCATTCTCATTCGCTTTTATCTTTCACCATCCCCTCGTCCTTCTCGACTCGACCAACTTTTCTCAGACGCGACCTCTCCCCCTTTTACCGTGATCAGCAATGTTATTTCATTTGTTTGCCTCTCGCGCTACCAAATACGCCCCACGTAGACGTTTTTCTAGTACCTACCCCTGCGATCGCACGACATAGTCACGACGCAAAGAACGCCGACAATCTTTCAACGAGAAGTTTTTTTCCCCCCAAATATTTTATGCATCAAATTTCCGTCGCGTTGCTCAATTTTTTGTGCTCAATTATATTGTCCGTTCGCGTTGCTCTTCAGTTTACTAGCCATTTCGGACTGTCTTAAATTTTGCAACCCCCAACGTCGACGAGATTACTTTTACACTCCTCGCAGTTAGAGTTTCTCGATCGCGTGAGATTGACAGAAATTGAAACCAAGTGAGAAGATTGTAGAAAACTAGCGAAGCGAATGAGAAATCGTTTCATCAACGGGGAAGGCGAAGTGATCGTTTTAATATGAAAAAACGATGTGCCCTAGCATTCGCGTTAAAAATAACGTCGAGTCGATTGAAATCATAAATTAGTGGAAATCGCCCGTTATGGAAACGTTGGCGTCGAAATTAAACGAGGGTTCCTGATCGCGACCTCCCGCTTCTTTGTTTCGTCGGTAAGTTTCGATCAGAAAAATATTGGCACTCCGTCGAGGGCAGCCGCGTCGCGAGGTCAACGAGCGCCCCTTGGCGCTGCGCCGTTCGCTCGAAAGCTCCACCCTCGGAGGTTGAAGAAAAATAAAACTACGACTCTCGAATAAGCTCGCTAAGGATCCGGTAAATAGGTGCGCGCGCGCCCCGTCCGCGACGCCTGAACGATATCAGATTAAATCCCATTATTCATCGGATTAATCCCAACTTTGTCGTAGTATTCATGTACGCGATGACGCCGACGTCGTCGGAGAGGATTTTTTTTTTTGTTGTAAAATTCGCGACGAATCATGGGTTAGCACTTTTTTTTGTTAGTACGCGAGGATTTGAGCGAAGTAGTAGTAGTCGTCGGTATGTAATACGAAAACTTTGAAAAGTATGGCAGGCGGAGGGAGATGAAGGTAAGAAAAAGAGGGCGCGGGCAACATCGACGCCTTGAATTTATCGTCGGATTAAATCGTTAATACCTACTCGCGCGGGCTTTAAATCAATGGGAAATATTCTAATTGGAATATGAAAAAAGTTGGCACGCCCGACGACTGGGCGACGAAGAATCGCGGCAAGTTGGCGAGGGCGCGAGGGACGCACCGCGCCGAGGACCCGAGGATGAAAAAACGAGTCTGAGAACCGAGCACCGACGTATCTATGTATACGTTCGCATATATACATATACTTATATAAAATGAAGGGACGGAAATGAAATTATCTCAGTGAGACTTTGACACGAGAAATGGGAAAAAGTTTTCAATTAAATTATACGATCGAATATCGGTTTTATTGCGAATCTTTCCATCCGGCACCCCGAATACGATCGTTGTGACTAGAAACGTGATAAAAAATCAGAAATACCTATGAAAATTCACTTTTGCTCGCGACGTCTCGCCGAAAATGAAATTCGTACAGCTTTCATGTAGCGAAAATGGGAAAAGCAGCCAGAAATCGTGTTCCTCGATCGCGGTTAACCGTGCTCCGTTTTAAGCGCAGTTTGCGATTCACGCAAGGACCACGAGGAATCTGTCGAGAAAAGTGAAATTTGATTTTTTTGTCAATAGATCCGATGCGGCAGTTGGGAAATTTATAGCTGTGGACGAATTGCATTAGCCACGTTGTTCGAAATTTTTCCGAACCTCTCTTCTTCGAGGCTTTGCGGGGTACCTATTCGAAAAAAATGGCCGCGCGTCCTCGACAGGACGGACAAGTTTGGCCTCGGTTGTCGAGGAGCTGTCGATAAGGGCTAAATCTATATTCGATCCTTACACGAGATATTCAATAACTCGTATGCAGACACTTGTCGCACAACTGCCGCCATGTCATCAACTATTCGCGAAGGTATAAGTTCGCAGCAGCTGTTCCAAAGTTGAATCTCTGCCTCGTACTCCGCCAGTATATCTATTGGCAGACTCCTTTTCCATACTTTGCCCGAGGGCACGTAAGTACTCCGCCGCTGCCCGACTCTCCGCGTTGTCGTCGTAGCTGTACCAACGACTAATGATCGTTGAATCTCCGAGAGAAACATTAAACTCAGCTTTGCCCCGTAAAGTTGGCGTGCAATGACTCTCTGCTTTGTGAAACGCATGTCCGACCGAGCCTCGTGCAACGAACGGAAAATCCAAAGTTCGAGGAACGCGAAACTCCGCGACCGCAACCCGTGCTGCGTTTCCGCTTTCCCGGAACAAACTTCCGGCTACTTTCGCAACAAATTACCAATTTATTACGCGAAAGAGTCCCAGAAAAATCCAGGGACTCTTCCGTGACAAATAATTTCCGGGAATCATGGTATGATAGAAACGTCGGGGCGAATATGTGAACAGGACGAGGATCGGGAAAATTAGCGAGTAGGTACCAATTCGTCCAGCTGCGTGAAATTTAGAGGAAAGAATTCGGCGGCGATAACGAACGTCGATAATCGAAAGCGATAAGGAATATCAGCTCTCAGTTACGCTCTAACACATCGGCGAAATCAGCTCCGAAATCAGTGTCAGTCCCCGTTTTAACCAGACGACATCCGTTCAGACAACCGATATGACTGAGAGCGTTGTTTGAGAGTCGCGCTTCTTATCTGCAGGAATGGCAAAGAGGCGCGGCGTTTGGACGAAGGAATGGATCAGTGCTTCGGAACGCTTCAGAGCAGTGCATCGGTCTTCAAAAAAGAAGCATCGCGATGTTTCGAAATAATGTCTGTATGACGCGTGGCTCAAATATCTGTGGCTCTCGATTGTCGCTAAATCGGACAGTGATAAGAGTTTATTTCTCTATCTCGGTGGAAAAAAATAGATAGCTTCGGTTTGAACACTAGAAATGAAATCACGAGTCGAGGGAGTATAATATCGAGTGCTGCGTTGAGATTTGAGTTGGTGAAAAATAACAGCGGTACACAGTTTTGGAAACAGAGTGAATCAACGAGGTGGGAAATGCGCCGAAATTTGGGTGAAATGTTAGGGTACGAGAGAAAATACGGATGCGGTGATATAATGACGGCGAGGAGGAACCGTGTCGGTGAGTAAAGTTCGTTCGAGGCGATCGGCATCATCGTTGACGAGGGAAATGGAAAAGTTGTCAGCGAAGGCTCGTCCTCGTGATCATGGGATGGTGAAAAACGTTAGGCTCGAAGTTTCCTTTGAGAGTTTACCACTCCGGTCTGCTCGAATAAAACGCGACTGCTTCTCGCAACGGTGGCGGCGGATCTGCATGAAAAATGTTCCAGCAGGGATTTAACCGTCGTCACCGTGATTCCGGCCGCGTCTCTGACGCCGAAGCTGACGACGTGACCGATAAGGATAACGTTAACCCGGAGTGACACTCCATTAGCCAGATGATCGCATTTTCGAACGAGCGCTAATGCACTAATGCCTTTGCCGCGATTTCGAGGCGCAAAGTCATCCGGATGATGACTAGGGAAAAAACAAGCGATTCCTCTCTCTCTCTCTTTCTCCGCGCCATCAATTCGATTCCGTCGAAAAAATCAGTCAACGATCGCGAGAAACTCATCTAACGGGTGAACCATCCTCTTTGTACTTCGAAGATGTATCATTGGTTTGGCGTATCAATACACAACACTCTAATGTATTTCGTACGTCACACTATAAAGAGTTGCCCGTCATTGTGTAAAGTGTACAAATCTGAATATTTAACATTTCAGTGTGTTGATTCAACACCATTGTTAGTGTTGTCCTCACAGTCCGTTTTTCAACACACAACAATGTTATTTGCTACGCAGGTAACACTTTTTAAAAAGTTACTCCAACCCTGGTTTGTGTTACTTTATCACTAGACACCGAGTGTGTTGGGGTAAAACTAATTTTGTGTTGAAAAAAATTCATTATCACGAATTTTTGTGCTCAGATTGACGAACATTTCTTTACTGTGCACGATAACACGCGGAGATATACGATGAGTCGGTGAAAATTGAATATCTCGTTGGGTGGAACGAAGAATGTATATCGTAAAATTTGTAAACTGAGGCATTACAGCTTCACTTTTTCCGGTGAGGTTTGCGCTAAGGCGGGATTCGTGGTCGTGCAATCATTGCATCGTAGTCGTTGATGTTTCGACGCGACGGCGTTCCCACGAGGCACGGATAACGTAACGTGATTAGCGATAGAATTAAGCGTGTTTTATCCATGCGAGGAGCTTCGAGGGGGCGTTCGGATGTTACAGCGATCGCTTTGATACTTGGCCTAAACCAAGTTAAGAGGCGACGCGTGGCGACACGTGTCACGCGAGGCGTGACTCCGTGTTCGCTTCGCGGCGCACCCTGCAACCCTTGTTACTTGTTTGTTCTCGGTGTGTCTCCTGACAAGTCGAAACGTCGCCTACGCTCGTCGGGGAAAGAAAGCTCTTTCGCGACTGCTGGTACACGCGCACACGAAGAGGTCCGGGTGCGTGTCTACACAGAGGGGTCGCATCTATCGCTCAGCGGATACATACTACAAACCAACCCTTGATACTAAATTGATAGTGTCATTGTCCACGTGTCCCGTAGGCGTGGATGTCGCCTCGCAACCATCCCGCTGGCAGTCACGTGTTACGGTAGAGATGCGAGGTGATCCAGTTCCAGATTACATTCAAATAAGAAGACGAGTTCAGCGAGTCGCGACTGTTTTCATTGCTTCAAATTGAGATTAAAGCGTTTCACGCACGAATTTTGTTATCTATCGACGTCTGCAGTATCAGCGGGGTGCGAGTACGGGGAGTATCCGTAGGGTAAAGTAATGGCCCTCGGTTGCACGCTGATTTCGAGACGGGCAATGAAACAACCGCGTGAAAAATGTGCTCACCCCATCGGTTATCCGTTATTCGAAATTTACCCGAGTATTCCGTTTTTTGTCTTGCCCTCGTTCGCGTGCGAGCAAAGACGTAATTCCGATCTTGTTGGGAGAAAAAAGGTCCAGAGCGGAGAAACGGGAATCGCGGAAACGGGACGGAATTCACGAGTAGCAGGGATTTTGGTGTCGTTGAACGTTTTTAAGCGTCGAGGACAGGTTCAAGGTCAGTCGTTGCGACCCTCGGGCGGTGGATTTTATAATTCTACAACGAAAATAGACTGCGAGTCGTGTCCGTTTTGGTAAAACGCGAACAAAGGCGAGGCACAAAGCTCGTAAATTTAATAAACATTAAAATCGCATTACCGTGAAAAGACGAGGCGGTCATCATCGCGATAATCCTGGGACAAAAGGGTTCTCTCTCCACCATCCATTCGTTCCCAACGGAGAGTCAAGAAGCCGAGGAACGACTGCGCGCGCGCTTTTGTTTTCTTTCTTTTCTTTTTTTTTCATCCGGATTTTCCTTTCGTTTTTTCACGCGCTACGCGCGTTGGAATAATCCTTTCTGAATGCGGACCCGACTATCGGGACCAAGACGATGCCCACCTGGTGGCTACGACGAGCCTCTACCACGCTAATGATGACCGATGAGACTCATCTTCGGCGGCGGTCCACGCGGGACGCGTATTACGGAAGCCGCGACATCGACTGCACTCGACCTGTTGGTAAACTGCCCAAGAGTCGATCGTCAGCTCCCGCAAACCTCGCGATCGACCTGCCGATTCCGTTGCATTCGGTGGTTCCATCACGACGGGACCAGACATTTTTCAATTCGCGATTCCAACGACTTACTCCGGGACACCGAATAACGGAATGCTACATCTACCTATTTGGCTATGCGAGGCATTATATCGCGATGCTACGTCAGAGCACACTATTAACAGCTCGCTTCATGGATATGCATGCGACGCGCGATAAGCTCGCCTGCTCGCAGATGCATTCGCGAGCATGCATACGTCATCCCGACGCTGTTAAGAGGAGGTAATTAGAGGTAGGAGTTTCCATGAATTAAGTACCACCGCGCAATCATCGCGAGTTTCACAACGGTGATGAATTTTGCACGGGCAGTTTACAACAAGCTCCCAAAAAAACTGATCCGAATCGTTGAAATTTCACAAGAAAAAAAAATGACAAAGTTTTCGAGGAAAGCAGCGTTTTTAGCGCGATATATACATGTAGTAGGTACAGAACTAATACCGTAGGCAAATACATGCTGCAACCGATGTACGACGCATCGTCGTCATTTACGTCTTTTTGGTTTTAAGCAATCGAGTATTTCGGTCCTCCTTTTCAGACGCGGCGGGGAAAATTGTACACTTTGGACGAGTACCAAATGTAAAGAGTGAACGCGAAAATAGCTATGGACGACACCGGTGCGGAGAAACGTGGAGGATGAGAGAATCGGAGTAAGTTAGCCGAGGAAACGAACAAATACGCGTATAATGTTAGGTGGAGAGGGTCTAATGGAGACGAGAGACACGAGTACGAGCGTCTCGTAGCGAATCCTGCGACAAACAATTATTACTTTATGAAGGCGAGAGCGCCGAGCGCGACGAGCATAGACTCGGCGGGGGTAGAATCTTCTCGCTTGTTTCCTAGACGCGCGGGGGTGCTCTTCGCATTATAACCAACGGAGTATCTTGACGTTTTAAGCCCCCATATTAATTACGAATACAAACGTAGTCACGGCGGTTTTCGCGTTCGTCGAAAACAACGAGCGAGGAGCGCGAAGGGGCTTTGTTGGCACGTTGTTGGCTTGTCCCTGTGTTGCGGCCCGCGCGCGCATGACAGGGTAGATTTATAACGCGGAGTCGGGGGGGAACGCGGCTTCCTGACTTAATAAGTGAGATAAATTCGCACTGCTTAATTAACGCACCAGCCATTCTCGTACGCAAGGACGCTTCGAAGCGATATCCTTCGACGGCGTCGCTGACTATCGTCATCGTTTTCTCTCAAAGCCATATCTACTACACTCGTGTCTCGTCTCACTCTCCACGGCTCTAGATATCGCGAGTCAAAATTCTATTTGCATTTTGTATACAATCGGACAAATAGAAGAGGGTAATTAACGTTTTCTCTACAGAAAAAAGCCTACACTACAAAATGTTGTAGGAAATTAATGTGTACGAACGAACATTAATATTCATTGGTTGTTAAGGTTCTTCCGCTAAGGAACTTATTACGCGGGTACCAATGTAAAATTGCAAATATACGTATAATTATCACGAAACCGATACGAATACGAGGTATAAATGTGTTATGAATAATATTATACTCGGTAATTATGAATTAGACAAACAACCTACGCTGCGAGATATTCACCCGCCTACGAGCAGACGCGTTCGGTGTACGTTTTCGTTACTTTATCGTGGAATATTTCTTTAGGATTTCCAATAACTATAGTTTTATTACAAACTACGTATACGTCGTTTTTGGGTCAATCGTAATTCGCTCAAGATGCCATAACACTCTTGTTGAAAAGTTCAATTTCATCGAATTCCATAATCATTTATTTCTCCCGTTTGCTCGATAACTGATCTTGAAATTTCGTACACAAAAACTACTTTAATTTGCAAACGGTACATCAAGATCGAGAGACTCTCGTAAATCGGTAGATGTCGATGAAATTTAATTGGTTTACTCCTGCGAGCATCGCGTTGGCAATCGGTTTCGTTTTGGACGTAACGTATCCGCGCGTTCGTCGATTCGATACGGTTTTTCCCAACTGGAAAGGATATCGGAGGGACGGAAAACGCGGCCAACCTAACGTGGAACGCGATCATCGTTCGCCGCACGGTCGTAAATTCATGCCGGATTGTATCGGATCGTCCAATCAAAGTCCGCCACACTTGATAAAATGTCCCATAGCATTAAACCGCGGCAAATTTCTGCCACGTGCGCAATCGCGGAGAAGTGTCTTTCCATCCATAGTAACAATTTATTGTACCTAATCTCCGCTCGTGACGGATGCGTATGGATTTATCCCACCTCCGAGTTTGGAAACAAAATTCCCCGTGCATTTTCACGAGTGGCGGAAAATATTTCCGTAAAATATCAAGCCAACGAAAACTATCGGGAAGGGTCACGTGCATTTACTCGGAACGCGTGACCGATCATATTTATTCATCCTCACAGTAAATCGGCGTATCAGTTACGTCGCGTACCACCACTCGGGCCCCAGGTATACGCGCACACGCCTCGCGATCTACTCGCGGAGCGCGATATATGCTGGGACACATCGTGTTTTGCCGGGACCCGCCGTATGCAGACAGTGTTTTGTTTTCCACATAAATTTCACCGAGAGATTTTATCAGATTAACCAATCAGTACACGGTGCTGCTGGATTTGCGGCGTGGTCGGCAGCTTGGATTAATATCTAGGCGGGGAGGTCGTAGGTGACACGAGAGCTTTCCAATTCCATCCAGACGAAATGCCGTTAGTTGTACAAAAAATGACAAATATATATTCCGCGAGCGGCAGCTTCGTATGAGGTAAAAGGAAGATTTTCGACGAAACTGCGCGAAATCGTTGGGGAATACAGTTCCGATCGCGTTCTCCCGGATCCGTAATCGAATTACCTCGTGCAAACTAGTCAGCGATGGTGAAAATGTATCGCGTAGGATAAAACTCCGTCAAACGTGTCGGACACTGGTGAAAAAAATAATATTCAAAAAGTTGAGATAAAAACAGAAGGGTGATCCGCGTGAGATCGGTGATGCGCTGCAAATCGATGGAGAAGAGGGTAACTGCTCGCTGTTCAATTTTGCGAGTAAATTTAAATCGCTACCTCTTCATAAAGATCACGGGGAAGAGGAGAGACGACAGTCGTTCGTTACCCCGCGCCGTTCTCTTCCTATCTATTATCTATAAAAGCCTCGTACTGTACCGTTGGGTAATTACTTCGGTATAGGGTAGTGTAAAAGAGTGCAAAAGGCGCAAGATATACCCGATGCTCGTTTGGATACGTTACGCGGACCAATGGACCTGCGCCACGCCATAAACAAGTGCTTATCCAACATCTAACGCGCATCTAATGGTTCGTTTCTCCCTACCGCGACAGTGCTGACCCGTACTCAGGCCGAAGTACGAAGTACACCCCACCTCGGACACGGTGCCGTATCTCTGCTCCACCCGGTGGTCGCACGATTTAATAACTATGTAAATGTCGCGTCCCGGACAACGGTGTACGGCTCCTCCTATACCTATTCCGCCGAAGCTGAGAGGGTCCTCCGTGTCCCTCACCCTCCCGTCGACCATCGTTGTCCTTAATTACTTTGTACATTATTTCCACTCCCTCGCCCTCGCGCGCTTTTCGTTTTCACCTATTCCGCGCGCGTATAATCGTCGATTACAATTACGATGCATATTTACGGCTACACCTACGATGGCACGCCTCTTGAACCGCGGTCAAAACCAGGGAACCGGATTTTTGAACAGATTTTGGATACGTAGATGAGCAGGCGTGGTGATTTGTGGATATATGTACATGTGCCGTATGCGATCACATGCGTGGATACGATTTACGCGCGGACCGGGATGCTCGCACGAGAAGATATTTGTTTGACGAGACGACGATATATTCAATTCGTTTGTCTATAGGTAACGGTAGGCGGGGACAGCAAAGAAACAAGTCAAGAAGACTATGAGGGTAGGAGCGTGATATTCGCATATTCCAGCCACGAAACAAATTGTATGCGCGAAACGTGCCGTGGCTATCTGGGGAGATTGCCCGTCATCCGGCTCTGTTTTATATATCGCCTCCACTTGGCTGTAGAAACCTCTCGTTTCTCTTACACCTATCACTACGCGTGTTTCTATACGTTCCGAGTGCCAATAATGTTACACGTCTGCCATTCGGAATGATAAATATATGCGAACGCTCGTGTGGCACGAGGAAAAAAAAGGATAGCAATAGAAAGCGCCGAGCTTACGTGTGCGCGAACGATTCGTATGAGAAAACAGCACCAGGGTGGTTAGTCGCGTCGGATGTGTTGGAGACGGTTGTATATTTTGTAAAGAATGAGAAAGAGATATACATAGGCCGGTTTATTTCGATGGCTATGTATAGCGGGTTGGATTTAATTTGAAACGATCACAGAACTAATTTATAGGAAACACTCGAGTGCCGTTAAAAAGGAAAAGAGTTAAGGGCGCGGGGTACTTCGAGATATATTGCGGAGATGTTTGAAATTTTAAGATGACCCCCACGCGTGATACGAAGCATCGTCGTAGCTACGAGATGATGCTTTTTTTAACAGCCCCGTGTGACAAAAGCCGGACAAATTTAATGTCACGCCTTTACTCGTCCCTTATCATAAATAAACGTATGAAACTCAACAGGCGCCTCTGTAAATGGGTAGTAAATTACCGGCTGGCTCAGGCTAGGGGCTGAAGGAAACCGCTCGCGGTACACGTACACTCGCGCCGGTCGGACAAGTGTGCGGGACAATTATATCAACAAGAAAAATAACAACCTAATTCGAGCGATCTCGCGTCAAAAATCATCGTCGCGCGTACATGTTTCCCATCGGGCAACGGCACGTTACGATATATGTAGCTCGCCAGTAGCATGCGTCGCATGGGAAAAATGTGGTAGAAAAATTCGATGGAATTTATTCGATACGAATCGCGATTCGTTGTTCTCTTACGTATATACCCACCGATTCTGGATACGATTACGTAATCGACAAAGCCCTGTTGAACGTTATTTTCCATAAGTGATCGTAAAATACGAACTTTTACTATTGTCGTGACGCTACGAGTGAAACTGCCCCATGTACGTCTCGTTACATAATCTCGCCGAACGACGCGATTCACCCCACACCGTCGAGGCGTGAGCATCGCAAACAAAGAATGAGAAAACAGAACGATACGCGTATCAGGTACCGTCAAGCAGAATCCTGATTCAATGGAGACGAATAACAACTCGTACAGCGCGGTGAAAATCGTAGTACGTAATAAGCTGGGATTGCTACTGTTGCTGTAGACTTACCCTTTCATGTTCGTAGTCTTATCACAGCTCCGCACAAACGAGATCTGCATCAAATTTGACCGGATAAAACTTCTCTGCACTTCAAAAACACGCGAAAACACATCACTATCAACTCCTAGTCGAAGAATCACAGCTGATGGTCGCCACTTGCCTGTTAGTTAGAATGGCTCTACGACTTATCAGAATGTTCATATTTGTTCGGAACGCGCGATTTTCAACGACATTGTTCACGGTTATTTGCAAGAGATTATTACCGAGTCTGGTTGTACAGCTTTGTACACGGAAGCTCTATAGATACGCGTGATTCGTACGCGTCCACAGCCCTGGTCAGACTGTTGCTAATTCCGAAGTTTCTTTGCGCTCGATCGGGTCGAGCAGTTGTTGACGAGAGATTTCACGTAGATACGAATGGTGTCGTGTTTACATTCCTTCGGATTACTGTGACGGACTTACGATATGATTCTGTTAGGGCGAATTTCATCGATTACGTCACGTAATCCGTGCAATGTCAACAGATACTGCGAGAAGGTGCGATCGTCCTCGCGTCACAGCGGTTGGTTTCACCGCTTGATTGTCCTCTCGTTTGTAATTATTTCGGTGCTTTTTACGAGGACGGATCGTCGTTATTGAACGAGAAACGTTTCCTACCTGCGTTCCAAAGCATCCTATAAATAACGCGTTTTATTCTTGACTTATGGTCACACATAGGTATACGTGCCGGCGAGTATAGATTCGCTTTGGGAACACAACGGGTCAAACAGCGGGCGACTGCATAGGTGATGCAGCGACCACTCTATCCCACGACCAGAGGCTTCCATCTTTAACCATTTACAACCTGTTTCTTCGTCGTATTCAGCTCTATTTCGTATAATTGCACCCTCAAAACTGTCGTATAGCAAAGACGTCGAGCGAAGCATTCGATCGTCACATTCGTCGGTATCGACACACGCGGGGTTATTATCACGTCAAGTAGAACGATAGTCGAGCGATTCACCTACATACATAGGAACGTGAATCCAAACTTCGGACGGTTAAGCGAACATCGATCCGATTGAAAACACGAAAGTTGTTTTCTTCATAAATCAGGTCGCGTGTCGACGCTTTCGCTTAATCAGAATCCGAATCCAGAGTTGGATTGCTCGAATTACAGGGTTAAATATGCTAAACGCCTGGCAGGGGCCAGCTCGGCAACCTCGATCCGACTTCTCTCGCAATCGCGTGGATTTACGTTTCCTAATGAGATCTTGAGATGTTTAAGCCCTGTTATCCATATAAATGTAGCCTTGTTATGTCGGGATCTTTTAGTAGATACATACGTATATCGAACGGCCACCACCTACTACAACTCATCGTAACCCGAACGAATCATCCGGTTCTCAGCGTCTACTCAAACTTTACACTCGACATGCACGTCTGACAGAACATACGATAGGTGCTTATGTACGAGACAGACAATACGAGCGAACATATATCTTTTGATCTTCTTCTTTATATTCTCTCCTTCGACCTAATTTATTGACTGTTTTGATCAATTTATTGATTATTTTGCACGAAATTCGTTATCATTTTTTAGTGCCGTTGCAATTTTTGCATAATTATTTTTCCCTTGAAATCACAGATCGAATAAGCTTTTATCGAACTTTCAAAAATCGTATGTAAATGCACTCGCTTCGAGCATCGTTTCGAGGTCTGTATATTTTTCGTCCAATTGGATTTAGACCGAGGAACAGACCGTGACGAGATCGAGATAAGGAAAGAACTTGAGGCTGGGACGCGGGAGGGCATTATTTATGAATTTATGAAAACGGAAAAGAAGTTAATATTTAGCATGAGGTTCGTATGAGGAGCAAGCGTTCAGCTACCGTAACGTTAGATCGAGGCCCATTTCACGCACAAGGCGGACTATTCTGTAAAAATCAGCAGAGAGAGAGAGAGCGATTCCTCCGCGGTATTTCCCGCTGCTACACCAGCGATTATAATAACGGGGCCGATAGAGCAGATACCACCACTTCGACTACATGCATAGACGAATACGAATCTGCGAGCTCGGTATAGAAATGGTTTGTCTCGAGGTGGCCGCAGAGATGTATAAGCGAGGCATAAGCCGAACGGAAGGTACCTTTGCGAGTGTTGTGCCGAAAGGACGGAACAGCAACCATTCAATATCCAACCGGATTTATACTGCTTTATAGTGCTTTCTATTATCCCGTGGCACGGATATAGAACTATTTTATGGTGGTTGCACCTGTCGCCGAATATCTTGTATTTTCATTTCGCTTCGACTTTCGCTACGTACGGAGTAATAAATAAGGCGAAAAAATTCTACTTATTATTAACTCCCTTCCAACGAACCCTGCATCGCGTGGTGGTCTTTCTCGACATCCCTTGCCGTTCGCTCGTTCAAATTTATTTCTCTTCGTTAGTTCACCACCGGTGTAAATATACTGCTCCGAAGAGTATTGCCTTCCACGAGATTAACGCCTGACTATATTCGCTTAACGTCATAATCGACGCCGATAAATTAACCTCGGAGCCACGTGACCAATTTTATCCGCAAATTCGATTCCTCACATCTCTCCCGAATTCATGGCGATTATTATTACGAGTTTCGACGCAGCAATCGATTTCGTTAGATGTGACCAAGGTTCGTGTTCGCGAAATCCTGTTTGCAAAATTTTACGCGCACGATCGTTCGTTGTAAAGATACTTAGAATTCGTGAGGATAAAACTAAACTGTTTGAAGGGAAAAAAAACATCTCGATGACCAGTCCAGCAATTCAACGTCAGATATCCGTATCCGCTCGTACTGTTATACCTAGGATGGCCTAAAGACCGTGTTCGGTCGTTAAAAAGTACCTCTTAACTTAATTCTTACAACCAGTTAACCGGTTTTTTTTAAGTCGAAAATTCCCGAAGACTACTCCGACAGAGTCGATCAATAGAGGAAGTCGCGGACGGCATCGTTCGTAAAAACATAATTTGATCAAGCTCGGACTATCAAGATATGAAATATCGTGCTGAAACATCGCCTTTGATACTCGTATTTACATATCGTGTTTATCTTTTCTCGGTATGTCATTTTTCATTATAATTATCGTCGTAAAGTCAATTATCGTTCTTTTATTGCCGATTTTATTATCGAATATTCGATCGGTGCTTGCGTCACGCCGCCCAGTTAACCTGAGAAATCTGTGGATGTTTATCTCGCGGCTCGTCACTCAAAACTATTCGCGTCATCGTTGCACGTCTTTACGCACGATTTCCCGAGATACCTACTCGAGAAGTATCCACGAGCGTAACGAATGGCCCGCGATCGTCGTCGACCGTTGCCGATCGCACGCATCGGACATTCTCACCCCGAGTTTCACTGTCCTGCAAGCTCGAGTTTCCTCCCCGAGGGACGGCACCATCTGCAAATATCCCGTCATCTCGCGCTATCCCGAGCGAGACCACGTGTGCCATACAAATTGAATTCTTACAAGTTTCAATGATATGGTAATTCCGGGACAAGTCGCCGACCGGACACGCGAGCCGGTTGCCGTTCCGCGTTCTATTGGCAGACACCTTCTCGCCCCGTCGCCCCTATCCTATTTACCTTCGAGCCTTCTCTCTCCTCGAGATTCGACTTTCATACTTTTATTGCTGCTTCCGTACAAATCCGCGAATCCTTAACTCCTCGAAATTCACGCGAATGCGGTGTACTTAAGGTGGCAACGAAAGGCCGGAAAACGGACCGTGATCGGATGGGGGTGAGTCGGAACGTACGCGAGTTCGAGGCGTATACGGTGTGCGTAGAATAGCAGATAGCAGGGAAATAAATGCTGGAAATTATTCGACCCTATATCTATTTCTTTCCATATTCCTACGGGATTCCTTCTTCCTTCGCATACAGTTATACAACGCATCCGTCTAACGCCGCTCCGGGTAGGTAACATATGCAGCAATATCTTCCTCTATAAAGTCGATATTAAAATATACAGAGTTTTCGAAACGATATTCTCAATATCGCGGCGAGTTAAAACATCGCCGGGATACGTACGCGCATTCTTCGCGTAGGTATCGGCTTCGGCTGGAAATTTGCATTTTTAACGGGACGAGCGAATAGCCTTGGCTCGGCAACTCAACACCCACACGAGGGAATCACGAACCGCGAGTTGGAATAAATGAATCTAATAAAAACAAACGGACCTCTGATTTTCGGTAATGCTAGCTCGCTGCTCGCTCGTCGAACATCTCATTTACGACGAGATCTGTCGTCTTTCGCATCCGGATTGTACATCGTCATAATACACGCGTATACGAGGGTTGTATGCGATCAGTTATATCTTCGCCTGTATGTATGTAGGTGTATATGGAGACGCACGTGAACGGTTTATGGTGACCGGTCACGTACCTGGTCACCTATTACCAATATACGATATCGTAATTTGAGAACTGCTCCTGCTGTGATTTCAATGACGTATGACTGCTATATAAAACCACACGACTACTACACGCGCGTGTGTAGATCGGAACCGTTCGCGTGTGCGTTGGGATATGATGGTCGGTCGAGGCACGAGGAACATTTTGAATGGTTCGAGAGTAATGGTTAGCTTACCGTTTCCAATGTTTTACAACGTCTGTCAGGTTCAATGAAGCGGGTATCTTTCCTGATTCTTCCTCCATCTTATGACCACCTCTTGCATCGTTTGCACCCCTAAAACCTGCCTGTAATATATGACTCGCAGTATAGATACAGAAGATTTGGTATTTTTCAAAACGTTTCCACGGTCATTCGCGCTCACACATTCATCCCGATGCCACGCATCGGATATAGACGTAAACCATTATGAATATGGCATCGCAGCTCGTGGGTACGTTTCTCGTCTCCGCTCCCTCCAGTCTCGCGGGCAACCTTACGATCCAAACCACGATTGTTATCTACGCAGGAAATAACTTTTGTATCAAGAATTCTATAGACCTACGAACATTTTTCCCTAAAAAAAAAAATGATCTTTTCACCAAAACTTTGTAAGCTGCGTACTTACCCCGTATTCTTGGCGTTGATCATCATTCCAAGGCCGTAAAACCAACGGAGTAACAATCGTTGGGAAAAATAGCAATTTGTATCATTTTTTGACGCCATTTTTACAGACTTTGCTGCAAACGTTTTATAAAATAAAAAAAAAAAACCACGTATCGTTTATGTTTTTTTAAAAAAAAATTTGCAGTCGGATGTAGAACGTTATTTAGTGATATTCCGGTAGGAAGATATGGCGCTGTGTCTCGTGCCAAATTCAAATTGCAACATTTCGCGAGTGGGGTATACGTAGATTGATCAGAGGCAATCCGCTCTGGAGATTGCCTGTCGAGTCAGACATACGCAATGGCAAACGAATGATTAAACGATCTCCACTTGCAACGGAATCGTAGTCGTAGAGGATATCGGGGTGTCTGAATCTGAATCGTTGTGGCAAATACAGAACCGATGCTACCATCTCGTTCGGCGCACATCTAGGAGGAGGTGGTTGTAGAGATTCCGGGTCGCAGGCGGCTGGTCGAAAGGTAGGTAGAGGGGTACGTCGTGGATGTCCGTGGCCGAGCAATCAATCACGAACGGATGCTGCTGATGTTCCCGATGACGTATCGGCGATGTATCAGTGATATCGATGACCACGCGGTTCTCCGAGAGGCACGCGCGAACACCAGCATCCCTTCGGATACCACTTCACGTACCTCTTCGTGCTCCCCGCATCTCGTTCTCGCGCCCTCTCCATCTTGTTTTTCCTCTCTCTCTCTCTCTCTCTCTCTCTCTCTCTCTCGCTCTCACCCTCGCCATTTCTCTCGCTCTCTCTCTCTCTCTCTCTCTCTCTCTCTCTCTCTCTCTCTTTCTCTCTCGTCCGCGTTGTATCCTCGCGGTCGCAAGAGGGCTTATGGGATCACCGTGTTCGTCCGTTTTCAGAATATAAAATCGGATACTTTAGGGAAAATGCTATTCGACACATGTGGGCAGAGCCATTAAATCATATTTGTGAAGCTGTAGTCAAAGATTCGTTCGTTGCCACGTTACGTTTGCATAGGATGAAAAGAGAATTTCGACGATCCTTTACGACACGTACCTCTACCTCCAACCTTACATCGTCGCGAGGCTCCTAATTAACCAGTCACATTGAACAAAATGAACGCGTAATCTTTCATTGTACACAGACTTCAAACGAGCTAGCCACGAGGTTCCCTTCCTTACTTAATTCCTCGTCGGGTGAAACGGATTTGGAGCGTTCTTTTGCTGTCGCTCAAAATCCTGTGATTAATAACGAGATGGGAGTAACAAATGACAGGATGCAACGTCGCTTTCTCCGTGATTCTGTTTCTTCGGTTGCGTGATTCTCCTCCCTCGAATCACGAAGCTTGCGGCGATGAAGACCCCGAGATCGAGCGCTCTCCTCGGATCCATTATCCGGCAGCAGGTACGATATCCGTAAATCGAAACTTTACAAATATTGGGCGACGCGTACGGACCTAGATGACAAACAACTGTGATCAGTGATCGGCGTTGCGCGATCGGAAGTGAAATTCACAATGCTGCTCTGATGAAGAGCAGGAAATTTGTGGAAATATTGAAACGAGGGTAGTTATTCTTTCGCATTTGTAGCGTAGCAACACTCCAGCCTTGTGGTTTACAAATTTGCAAATTGGTTCAATAAAGTTCCTCCAACGCGGCGTTGAACGTCAACTCAGCGGTGAATTATCACGCTACTTTGCCAGAATATAAAGCACAAAGTGTCGCCAGAGCTGAAACTCGAGAGGAAACTTCGTTCGCTTCCGCGATGTCGACGGTCAGCGCGGTGAAAACTGCTCTTGGGAGCACCTCGAAGTAAATTTCGGCTAATGCGCCTTTCAACACTTATTAGATTACCTTCGCGCCTTGCAATATTTCTCCAACGTGCACCACGAACCAAAATCCTGGGTGACTCACGCTCCTCCAATATCCGTGTCTTTGGAAAGTCTCGCGTTGGCACGATGCCCGCTGCACTCAGCAGCTAACCGCACTTCACCAACGAACTGAAAACACCATCCGACGAAGAGAAGCAGTTTTTGAGAAAATCAGAGCCATAAAGTACAAAACATAAGAACATCGTTTTCGTGCGACGAATATCTTCGTATAAACGGAGTGCTTTCCTCCGTTGTAAGCGACCTGCTGTAAGATGTACAAAACACAAATCAAATCGCGATTCACAGGCCTATAGTTTTTGCAATTTGTCCGCCAACGGCAAGTAAATGGTTAGATAATAACGACTGCACCGTTCGGAGCTCGGCAACATCCCGCGAATGATGAACCTTGGCGCCAGAATCCACTGTACGGCATACAGTCGCGTAGCGCGGGTTGCCGATCACCAGGCTGCGGCTCGCACGCGTGTACCAATCCACCTGAACGCGCGTGCCAAGAGGCGACTCTGTCTCTCCTCTCGTCAGTCTTTTGTAACAAATGTAACAAATGTAACCAATCGGAGAAATCTAGTGACGAGGGGTTAGATTTAAAAGTTAAATTAAGGCTATCCAATTTGCTCGTAAGCTTGACAGACAATATAAACGACCGGATTTAAATATGCAAAGTGGTTGGCTGGTCGGATGTTCGGTCGGTCGACGCTTGCTTCTCGAGATTTTCGGTGATGATGGCGCGCAGAGCTCGGGGGCGGATGAATAGGGGCTGGGGGTCGGCGAAGTCTAGGGTAGGCTGCAGCCTGAAGAGTTGATAAGTAAGATGGACGAGTGACGACGCCCGGCCTCGACGTCGACTCTATCTCTGTCCTACTATCTCGGATTCTCGGATGTTTCCCCCCGCGTTTGGAGACTTTAAACTCGGGAACGAGTCAGTTGTCGTCGATTTCCATTGGCACGATAGGAAACGACATGGCTGCCGCGCCGAAACGACGAGAATTTTCAAACTCACAACCTACGATAACTGTACTAAGGTGATCGTAATCCCATCATCACCCGTTGTTAACCCCGTTATACCTACCCGTTCGTGGTCTGATCAGCCGAGCATGCAAACAACGTCGAATCTTTCGCAATGCCAACGTCGTACCCCAAACAACCCCATCTCGAGCGCGGTTATTATTAACCTCCGAATTATCGACTGGGATGAATTTTATTGCTGAAAATTTCACGGTAGACGGCTAACTAATTACACACCAGAGCGTAGCTTTACTTAATGACTATGAAGTGCGGCTGTTGTTACTAGTAATAAAGCTGAAATGAGCAATTCACCTTGAGAAAGATAACCCAAGCACAGAAGTAGCGTAGTGATGTTGGCTGCAGCGACGAAGTAATTAAGGGCTGCGACACCACCTGCCCCGTCGTTTGTTGTGTTCAATCGTCTCGTTTCCGAGACTTACGAACAAAACTGTTGCATATCTCGTCTTTTCCGCATCAATAACTAATTTCCTTCAATGAAGGTGCAGCGCCCGGTTCTAGGCGTGATATACCTACCTTAACTTGACCCAGAGCTGTGGTCGGATTAACGTTGTAAAAGGCCTAACTAGTTTATGGCAGGTCGATAATCGAATGGAAAAATTTGTAAGGCGAGAAAGAAATGTTAAAAGATGTAAAAATGATAAGTTATTGATTGGTTATCCACAAGGCTTAACGCGAAGCTCGTTAAAAAGGTTACATCGCTGTTGAGTGCGCGGGGCACGCGCGAGGCTCGAACGCTATTTTTAATTATATTATTATACGACGGTAGTAAAGTATTTATTAGATCATCGTAGCTCACGCTTTAAACGGCTTCAGAGACTAATTATATTCGTCTGACGAGGATCTCGATTGGTCGTGGAAGAGACAAGAATGGAAAAACTACATTCCGACAGTGGAGGATGAAACACGAGAAATTATATTACAGATAACAAATTATATTGCACCGATTTGGACAAACGGAAATACCTCTGTCACTCGAATGGACAAACAGGTTCAATTTTGCTTTTTAAAGTCAATCCAAACGATATGCATTCACGACACGGTGCAACGAGTGGAATAAGTGCCTCTAAAAATTTTACTGCATCTTCGCATAACTGCATAGGGCTTACAATATGAAAAATAAACGTCGTAAATCAATGATTCACGACTATTTATTACCCGCCTGAATAATTTCATGGCTGCATAAAAAAAAACTACAATCAAAATCCACACTCTTCACCTTCGATTTTTGGCGATTCCTTGGAAACGAATACAACATTTCAGTCAAACTTTTTTGCCATAATCGATGACGTCTTTTTCGTCACAAACATCCACTGACATTCCGCACTCACTCGTCTGTGGATATCGGTATAAGTGTGGACGGAGACACCGCAATCGGTCCCCAAAAGGTTCGGGCATTCCACGCCACGTTCCACCGCAAGACATTGACCCGTCATCACATGGCTGACCACCACTCTGGAATTTCATTCGCGAAACGACATGATTACTACTGAAAGAGTACAACTTTTCACCGTATTGCTACTTCCTCGGATTGACCTGGTGAACGGTGATAATGGAGAACCGTTCGTCTCGAGCCGCATGTTCGAATCCACACAGAGGATCCTCCACTTGGAATAACCGTCAGATTTGTTGCTCAGCTCCACGGGGATGTGTTCCATCGGACCGTGTGGTCCATCCACCAGAGGAGGTTCCGCCCTCATATACAACGGTTCCTGCGACGACTGTGCCAACTGTGAAGTGATAGACGGATAAAATCGCGCTAACAATAAGTTTCGCTCTAGGGGCGCGAAAAATCATCATAGAGAATGTTAGGCTTGTAACATTTTACCTGAAGGATGATATCTTGTCCGAACAAAATATTCTTCCCGTGAGAATCGGAACACTCAACGGGCTTAGGGACAAACGTACTTCGGACGCAAGGATCGAGAGCGGAGGAACAAACAAGACGGGAACGATCGGTCAAATGATGTATCTTATCTACGTCTCGCTCGTTGATAGTTCCGGCAATAACAAGCGGCTCATTCTCATCGGCTGCGGCTACTGGTTTAGAACTGATTATATCTGCAGTTTGAAGCTGGATGCAACTTCCAGATGTAATGAAATCGCAGGGTTCCGCGAGCTCCACGTCTTTCAACACGTTCGCAAATACTTTTGTTAAGTGTTGGATGAGAAGCTCGCCGCGATCTCGTTTCAATATGTATAGCTTCATCTTTTCCTGTAATAGCAGAATGATTATCGATAATTCCACATTTTTTTATTCGGTTGTCCAATGAGACGAGAGTATGCGGTTGATGGGAAAGTATCGGAGAATACGACGTGATCGCATCTCAGCGCACAAGCTTAGAGAGCATTCAACCAATTCGAATATACGATAAATCTCGACATTTTTTACCTCCGCAAGAAAAATATCCTCGCTCCAATTTCCCATTCGCACGTTTGAACAATACATTTTCAGGCGGTCGTTTTTTATCGCATCTGGACGCTGCGAGGTACGAACCAAACGATCAATAACGTTTATATATCGCGGAGAAAACCCAGACAATTATATTCAGAAGTTGAATGAGACGAGCGAAAATATGTAAAACACACGTAACACAACATCTTTTTCTCTCTTACGGGGTAATATTGAAAGAACACAGATTTGTTATGCGAAATCAACTTCCGGATATCGCGATCTGTGCCGCGTGTTCAATTTCGTTGGTAAAAAAGTACGCATCGAGAACGGAATGTCAATTTTTTTGGGAGTGGTTTGAACCTGTTACGCCGAATGAGTGATTGGATCTATCAAGAACGCAAGATAATGAGAGCATTTATTTCTAATTTCGTGCATTTACTCTCAATGATAGTGCGCCATCTACGAACATGCGCCGCAAGCACGCGGTGCATCGTCGGTGGATAAGGTAGCGACCGTTCTCCGTACACGCGACTGATGTTACCAACAGAGTGGACGAACGGTGAACTTACAGCATTTCCGATACCGACGATCAACCGGTTGATTTAAAGATGGCAGAACTATCTAACTTCGCGCGTTATGAATAATACGTACTATATCTTGTATGTTCGAATCACTGTTGTTGTTTTTTTTTCGAAAAATATGAAACATGTTTCATTGACCGATTATAATAGTACATATTATACATGTACATATTATAGTAATTCGCGTGTTGGTGTCTGCGCAGTTCAATCAACTAGCAACAGGTAGCACTATCTCGTGGGTCTGAAATTTGCTTTACCTTAAGCACGCATCGATAATGAGCTGACGCACCAAATCTGGACCCTGAATGCCAGATGTCACCACAATTACAAATTATTCGAACCTATTCATCGCCATTTATATCGAGGCTTCAAATCGTAATTATACAAAGATCAAATTTTCGGGAGAATCCAATGAAATCACGCCTAATTGTTCTCGGAAGAACCTGGATTTCATGAGATTACGGTGACTCAAGAATACGCAACTGTCTACAACATTTAAGATTAAATCTTTGTACAGAATCACGAATGGCATGGAAACAAATATTCAGGTACACGGAAAGAAAAATGGTTCTCGTTCCAGAAATCATAGCATCACAGTCATTTGCAACCTCGGTTGACGTTGATGCTCATTTGTTGGCGTTAGTGTAACCGCCAGCGCGGCGGTACATAAAACACGAATGATCTTCTGCAAAAGATTAATCGTTTACGATTAATCCATGGGATGGATGCGAATTCACATTCCATTTCTCAGTCTCGTAAGTGTCTACGAGTACGAGGCATGACACAAATGTCTCGTGTGCGACCGCGCATGCGCTAGCGCGAATTGCTGACTCATTGATCGAGATCCACAGTCGAGATCACGAGCGAGACTCGTCTCGTCGGCATCGATCGACTTGCAACGGTCGATTTTACGGATCGTTGACCGTTGTCGACCATCGTCGGGCGCGAACGCTGCCTTCTCATTGGTTAAGAGGACCGTCTAACGCCCCCACTCTGCCTCCCCCAACAACCCGAGCAGGTCTTGACAGGTCCGAGCATGACTCATGCGCGGACCTGCGTTTCGTTCCAGAACGTTTCTGGATTGCACAAGTGCATTACGTTACAGGTGCGTGCATAAGAAAAAGTGTAATAGTGAAGTGATTAAATCAATGCATTCAAGATATCGTCGAAGGAGCTTGCAAATGGTAATTCGTAACTCATTATACCGATATTACTATCAGATACGCAGCGTCGCGAGCGGCTCGTAACTGTGTTTATAACAGAGCACGTGCCGTTTTGTTGTGACACGACGTACTAAAATAAATAACTTGACAGAAACTGAAAAAAATGTTTTTATCGTGACGGCGAACGTTTGGAGGAAACAATATTCGAATTCTCGTCGTTTTTAGATTCCAAGGACATATTCGAGTCGGGTTGAATTTATATAAAATTCATAACGATCATATCTTTTACGCGAGCCCAGTGAACCAAAGTGTATAGAACATCCTTATCAATTTTTGTAGACTTCCCCAGTGTCACAAATTGTTTTTGGCCGGTATATATTTATGTTCTACCGTTTCGAACTTGGTCAATTTTCGTAAGCATGAATGAGGCTCTACACGAATGTTTTCTCATATTTACATGGATAACGAAAAGATGGAATTGTCCAAACGCGATAATATCAACGAAAAGAAATGTCGAGGTGTCAAGTTACTCGAATTCGGAGTCACGATATTGAGTTAATCGTTTCAACCACTGATCCGATGGCTGATGTAATCCGTGTCGCCGCATCCCGCCAAATTTCAATTTCTCCTATTGCACGCGTGAGGCGCGGAGTACGCACTCTTCAATACTCTTCGAAAAACGAAATTTACGAAATTGTATTATAAGTCCCACGAGTCCAAAAGTGAAGCGTGATGACGGCAAAGGACGACGAAACGGATAGCGAAAGTGATCGCGCAATGTTGAGAACTTTTAAGCGTGCCAACGGAAGTGTGGCAAGAACTCTCATACTTTTGTCGAATTCCGGATTTTCGAGCAAAGAAAACAAGCGAGCGACATTATTCGTAGAACTATTGTGCGTGTCGCAAGCACTTCTACCCCCACTCGTCCAGCGCGTGTCCTTCAAAGATCAGACAACCCATGCGCAAGACAATTCAATTTTTCTCGCCTCCCTTCGAGGCTATTGGTTCATCCATTTTTTTATCTAAAATATAAATATTCCCCCCCCCCCCCCCACACGTTACAAAGTTTAACATTCGTGCGCGACTATATATTCGTGTCGCATGTTCAATGCGAAGCACAACTTCGCATGCAAACTAGAACAACCTTTAGTGCTGAAAGTCGACCAATCTCATCATCCGGCGTGTCTGTTCCTAGTATGAGAGAGCTTTGGTTGAAAGTAGCGTTGGGATTCCCAATGAACAAGTGTTTAAAAATGGGTGTTTTTTTTTCAGGCTTCTGGCAGAATCATGCAGTGTGCCATCAGTTTGCTTGTCATCATGGCATGCTTTTTAGTAAGTACATATAACGCCGTTACGTTATTTAAAATCGTTTCCGTATCTTTTACCAACAAGACAAAGCCACAATATTGACGGACAAAAATTGAATCGTCAATTTGGCGGCAACCGCAGTGAAACGTAACATCGACAAGTTATATACGACTAACACTGAGGCAAACGTATATCATTGACAAGGAATCACGATGGAACTGCTTAACGATAAAATAATTTCGCGATCCGATTTGACAGATTTTTTGCTACGCAAATGTTTTCTCATGGACGATGATAAAAAAACGAACGAAACGTATGTAGAATTTACTCCTTACTGCCGTCAGTAATCTACTCGAAAAAGCACAAAGTGGCCAACCTTTTTGCATCCTGTTATTTGATATTGAATATTCGCGGAAAATGACCTTTCCTTATCTCAACGCTATCGAGCCGAAGGTCACGAGAATCACGCGATACGTACGTCTTGCTTAGAAACGCATCGGACGTTTCATCCGGAGGAAAATAATAATTATGTAGGATAACGCGATCGAGAATGGCGATATGGGGCGAAGACCAAAGTAATTGGCGTTGCTTGGAATGAAATAATAATAATAAGAATTTCCTCAGTATTCCTCGTCTTCCTCACACTCTTCACTCTCCCACTTACCGCGTTTTGACAACTACCGCGCTGGCGATCCGACAACGAACGTTCTCGAATCCGGACCCCGGTAAAGTTAAGTAAATATCGAACCGCAAAATCTGATAATAACGATGAACCGACTTAGTCACAATACGAGTGAACAGGTACTCGTAAGTATGATACCTCAAAACCAAACGCGTCGCGGCGAGCTGACACGTTTTGTGACAGTGTTGATCGCTTATCATCAATCGATTATTATTTCCCAACGTAAAACGTCTTCTAGAGCTATATCATCTTCCACTTAACATTTCGACCTCTTTCTGCTCGAGATCGTATGGCTACTCTGAGAATTTGTTGTTTTTCACTTCTGCGACAGTGAAACAAAATCCTTCGTATGTCATCGCTTGCGCGGTTATCAGGCTATTTCATGTGATCACTGACGAGCAGCGGTGCCGTTAATTATTGCGCTACAGTTGAAAATACGTCGGCGCGTGCCGTGCCCACTCACAATGCGATGAACGCACTCCGACGAGTGGCTGATTGCGAGTTAAGAAGCGTTGACAACTCTCTGTCCTATGCCGCGACAAGGCATATCTCGTCTCTCTTATTCGTTGTTGATGTTGACGCCGGGTATCCGATACGTATCGTTGGCGGCTATATTATTATTTTAATACACGAGTTTTATCAAGTATCGCACGCGTGGTCTGGACATGGCCGCGTATAATCTGCAATAGGGTAACCACATCGTCATGACACGTGGTTCAAGACACGTTAACATTTAGCGGAAGAGTAGCGCAATCTTTATCAAACCTGACATAGACCTTGTCGAAGTGGGGATTGCATTTCGAATGGCAGTTCACGTACGAATACTTGTCATAATTAGCGTACACGTGTTACTTATAATGGCTCGCCTTTTCGCAATCTAAAAAACGTACGATTAATTTGGGATTTTCACTGAACACGGAAAGCAGTCGAATTAACTTGCCCGATACACCACTGCGATAGAGTATTACATGTGTAATATAAATGTGATGTTGCTTTTTTTTTTTTGTTTCGAAGAATCGTTCGTTCAATTTTTACTATGGTTTTCAGGGAGCAGCAATTTGTCAAAGCATCTGCCAGAGTGACAATGACTGCCCGGAAAATCAGTACTGCTACGATACAGCAGGTTTATGTGCGAATTTTACGAATTGCGAGCGTTATAATCGTGTTGAAGGTTCAACACGAGCGCGTCACGCAAAGCAATGTGGGAAGTGTAAAGCTGGGTAAGTACCGGAAATGCGATTTCCTTAACTATAAAAATTGTGACCTCGCTTCAACATATTTGTCTGCAACTTAATTGTTGTCCTTTGTCGACCTAGATACTCGGCTGAAATATATTTCAATCAAGAAGAAGCTCAACGCTGCGTCAAGGACACGTTGAAGAGCGATACCAAAAATGGTACGAGTTATGTTACTAATACTTACTCGTATGGTGATCGCAACATTGTATTAGGAAGATGTTACGAATCTTAATTTTATCGATTCTAGAGATTACGATCACCGAGCACGAGGAGACACTTTTTGAAAAAATTCTGCCGATATGCGCATGGGCCTTCTTGTTGATAGTTTTCACGATTTTCGCAGGTTTCATAGTGTACCAAAAATGGCGAGGTAAGTTGTAAATAAAATTATGTGGAAATGGTTTTTTAAGCGGGGTATCTACTCAAAGATCAGCTGAATTTATTTTCAACAAATGCTCATTGGAACAGATGTAATGCCATGCAAGACAAGGTCGCCTGATGTAACATCTTCGAAGCCTATGCTCGATATGAACGACAACGGACCAAGTGCACCACCGCATCCAGATGAATCTGAACAACTGATGCCTTGTTACAATAGTAAGTAACCATCTAAGATTGATTTTGTTCGTCGTTCTACCTTTTATAGTCTGCAATTATTTTTTTGTTAATGTAGAAAATTGAAAAATGCATAGCAAAACATGTCCACTTGATCATAATTACGCAGCGATTTGAGTCAATACAAATACGAGTATCCCGAAATTACAACCGCAAAACAGGTGTTAATCGAATGTTATCGGTATACGTGAACTTTACAATTTATTCGTAACGCTGTGTTACCGTAATATGTTCCAACGCGCACAATTCATCACTAGTGACGAATTCATTTACTAGTGACGTAATTGGAGGCTCAACGCGATGATCACGCTTAACGTAATCTCAGCTTGGTATACTAACACAATTATAGACGTACGTATTTGTAATTCGCTGATTAAATGACCGATACAGTAATCGCGCGATAATATATCAACGAAATTTGTGATATTTCTTGTTTTCAGAAAACTGCGATAGTGTGAAAATCGATTTGCCCATTGAACCGATCAAGTTGAAGGGAGAGATGAATATAGAGGGGGATGCGCTTGCAAAAGCGCGTTCATCTCGACCACCCTATTGGGTTTCACCCAATCCTAATTACCCCAACGAAGAATTCTCAGGGGGTGATGAAAACAATAGCCTTGCAATTAACAATGACGATGATACCACACCAAGCTCCTGGACACCGGGGTAATTATTTGTTTCAACCGCTACGTGAAATAAAAAAACGATTCTCTTGAGTTTGCGTCAAGGTTTTACTTTACAATTCATCATAAACGAACGATATTTTCTCGTGTTGCAGGAACGCGCCCGTCGCAGTCTCGTCCAGGCCGTTTGCAGCAATTGCAGATGAACAGCGCGAAAATGCGACAAATACAGTTTTAGATAGCGCTGTATGCGTATCCACTGCAGACAATCAAGAACATCGTGAATTTACACCGGAGCATTCGTCACATTCGTCGAGCGAAGGGAGATCGACTAACGATAGGGAAAATCTCAGACGAGAAAATCCCATTTTAATTAACACTTATACCAGTATCAATTTAAACATAAACAACGGTAACCATTTTAAAGATTATTGACTTTCGATCTAGGATATTTTTGATCTTTAATATTGTGCTCGAGCTACGAGCCTTATTTATTATAACAGAGTATTTTGAGCTGAGTCCTGACCCTTACTTGTTCGAACAATAAGTATAGTCACAAAAGACTGATTTCCCTATGACTCGACAAACGGTTAGAAATGAGCTTTTGAAACTAGTAATTTTCTTCAAGTTTGCCATTTGATTTTCAAATATCGCGATGGTCCAGTGCAGCCATGTTACACATGCAAACTGTTTGATGATCAAAGAATGGAAGACTTGTTCTTTCCATCTTTAATCGCTCGATGCTTAAGACGTATTTTATTCGCAGGTTAATCTACTAACTTCTTGCTGGGCTGGTTTGTACTGACGAGACAAGTCTACCCTAGATGAATATTCTGACATTTAACTATTGTTCTTTCTTTTTATTTGTATATTTATCCTATAAATACTCCTGCATCCCGTGAAAAGGGGAAACAAGTTTGAAAAAAACTTTAAAAACGGTATTCATAAGTCTGCTTGCTAGATGCATACATTTCTTCCTAATTTTACGTATAACACGTAGAATATAAACATAGAAAGGTTCGGCGGAAACACTACCAATCAGAAACGTACTGATTCACGTTCGCTGATTTCAATGGATGCATCGTATTCAGGGTAATACTTCGATGATAGCTGGAAAAAGATTATATCAATATGTCGCCATTTATTGAACTGCCTGATATTACGAGGAGCAATAATTGACTGTGTACGTGACTATCGTAAAATAATCCATTTCACACAAGTACACGTTCTTATGATGTGCTTTGCTGTTTCGAAATCTAACTTTATCTTCAAAGATGTAATTCACATTTTAGTTTTCATCAAAACGTTATACAACATTTTAACTTTGAATTTGAAAGTTGTGAACGAAGCAGCGTCGCGCACAATAGCTTCGTGTTTATCAACAAATTGTCGTATTATTATTATTAATAAGATTTATCGTTCGATAGAACCATTGTTCCCTAATATGGGTTCGTAGATGTATGAATGTTGGCATAGGATTTGCCACTTTTGCCAGTCTTCCGGTTGATAGAATATCATGTGGCTGCGCGTGAACCTCAATCACTTGATTATTTGCTCAACTGAATAGCGTTGCTCAAATGATAAAATGGTGCAATTTGAATATGAGAATAACTCGGATGAATTTGTTACCGTTTGTTTTATTCACACAACGTAATTTTATACGTAAATCTCAACTAATCATCCGTACGTACAACACGCACGGTTTTCGTTGATCTCGCACCTTTCGGCACGGACTGGAATGAAATTTAACTGTAGCCATTCGTTCGCAAAATCGAAACTCAACATTTTTTTGCTCACACAATAGAAACTTACGAATATAATGTAATATTCGTAGCGTTTGTTCCAAACCACTTCCCAGATTGGGAGTTTCAACTCGATCAAGTTTAAATTACTGAAATCTCATCGCGTAGCAGTTATCAGTCTTTATTACGAACACAGTGCCATAATTCTGGACATTTCCAGAAATCTCGTGAAAATATCCGTGTGAAAGGTTTTTTCTTTTATTTTATTCAGCTACCTGGTGCATTTTTAAATTTTACATTTGTTACTTGAGGCGTTATTGGTAGCTACGTTGTTAGCCAAATTTTGTTATAATAAACATTTATACATTCGCGTCCAGGTACTGATTCTTGATGTGTTTGAATAATTATAAATATTAAGTGCCTTCAATGCGTGAGAACCCTACAACCACGCGTCTATCTATGATAGATGACGATATTTCACGTGTTTACTTAAAAAATGATAGAATGAATATTTATAAATATATGAATTATTGTTCAGAAATTAATGTATCTGTCTCATTATCTACTCTCTATCCTATATATTTCATACAGCTGCTCCATCAGACATAAAACAGGAACGCTTGCCTCTTAGTACAAAGGCTGTAGGATCAGCAGCGTCTTCGCAAACGTGAGCGGTCAAGTCGTATGTTTTCAGAAGAAATGGGATTATTTTAATCAGAGTCTGCGTATCGAGACACATTGTCAAGAAAAGAATGCCAATTCGTGGCAGTGGCGTGTTAATCGTCATTTGGTAACGGATAGTTATTCGTATAAAGAAAGCAACAGTAGTGAATAGAAAAAAAGGTCGACTCGAACACAGACCTTGAAAGTTGAGAGGTTCTTTTTTTCTCGTCGATCTCAAGTCGAATAAGCCGATCGCCAGCGTATAACCATCTCCGAAACGTAGCAATGTGATTGGCGGTCAACGTATAGGAAACGTGTACATTCCAAGTATCGTCAATCCTGCAAAACAACATCAGTGCGACCGCTCAGTTCTTGTACCCCCCTTATCGAGGAATTCCTCACTCATACTGTCCAATATGACGTAGGTATATATAACCGCAGATATATCTCGTGTTCAACTATTAGTCATCATACGAGATGGGAGCAGATTCGGGATTCCGATTTCATTTATTTACCCAACATGGATTTTTTGTCGCCAATAATCCGTAGATTTTTTTCATTCTTTGCAAATCATATTCTGTTTTCGCGTGTGATTGGTAATTATCAGCTTTTACTACCAAGATCCCTTGACCGTCATGACGTCGGCCGGAAATTCATGCTCCATCACGGTGACGACCAACGGGAATCAGCAAGCACCGAACGATAGCAGAAAATATATTTGATGAAAGTAGCAAAAACACGGTTGATGTGGTCGTGTGTGTTGTCATCGCTGATTCGCATATAACACCAATCTCTTGACTTTGTCATGATATCGTGGAAAATGTAATATTGGTAATGGATCATCATTATCGGATAACACTGGACCTGAAATATGGACGTTCCTGTACAGATTATCCGAAAATCGGCACAAATAACCACGATCTTATACCGGTTGCGCTTTAAACTAGCATGGGTTTACGTGAACGGTTTCGGAGACGAGAACGCTGCAATTAGACACTTCATTGCAGGGGGATGGAGGATAACCCGTATACTAAGTTGCAAAGATACAAATAGTCTTGATAGTAAACGTGAAACATATGTTTAACGCGTTACTATATTTTCTTCGCTCACTTGAATCGCATGCAACGTAGGGTACCTGCGAGAGAATAGTTGAATCGTGCGTCACCCGCTTTAGTAGAAATTATTATCATTATCATCGTTACACTAATATGATTATTTCGTTACTTATTCAACAATATCCGACATTGCCGGTAATCACGATGTACGAGGTCAAATAAAAATCCGTTTTGCCACAGCAGGTCATGAAATCACGTCGAATATGCATATTTCCTTTGTATATTTCCGTTGTTCGTACTATCATCTTATGATCCGCCGAAAAATTATTCAAAAATTGATCGAGCGATACGTGCGGTGTAAAATGGCCTTGGAAATTTTCAGTCGCGTCATTTGTTCAGCATACGAGCTTGCGGGTATAGTATGCTGGTGTGTTCCGTGATCCAATTGCGATGAGCAGCGAGACTCGAATACACGCTAGGAATTCCGCGAGAACCGCAGGCCGAACCAAATGATGCGGTTCCTACCAATTTCCAGTCGTAAACTAGCGGGCCACCGAAATCACCCTATCAACAGAAAAAAACCATTGCTGTAACCAAAACACGAGGCGTGTGAAAAAAAGAAATCAATACGCATCTAGTTAGAAAACATGTTACCAAACAAACGTCAGTCCCAGTCGTCGTATTAGTGGCGCAAAGCATCTCATCGGTGATCTGTACCGTTGTCCCGTACGCCGATTGACATTGAACGTTGTCTATCGAAGATACTATTCCGCGTCTCAAGTTCAGCGACCAACTGCTTCCGAGATACTGAAATTTCAAATGTAATCAATTGCATCTGACTGTTGAACATAATCGAAATGGAAAGTACAGAGATCTCGTGGCAGAACTTCGATAACGTTCGTGTATCTACGTTTTGCTGACGTGTAACGACTATACATGTTATTGTGAGTACAACAGGAATATCCGAGTAGATATAATTCCAGGGTTTACGGGTATACCAAGAGGATGATCGAAGATTGATATTGTAATTGATAACCAGTAAATTAAAAAATCTTCACGTACTATGCTTACACATCGATCACTCATTTGTGGTTCGCCGTAAGATTTGAGCGATTTATACGATTTATGAATCCAAATTTATCTTGACTCAACCAATGAATTGCACTCTGTATAATAGTATGAACAAATAGTGTACGGCACCTGTACGTGTCCCCATCCAGAAATCTGAAGAGCCGCATTTACGTCAATGACTTCGTTAGGCTCCACCATTTGAATGGGTTGCACGTTCTCGGAAAATTCGATCGGATCTTCGATCTATGAAAAAAACGACGATTGTGGAAAAGCTTTTCGGCTATGAACAACGACAATTTTACGAACGTACCATAGCTAAGCCGATGTCATTCCTGCGTGTATTGGCATCGTATTGTGGATGTAGAATTATGCTTTGGAATTTCCGCGTAATACCACCATCGTTACTCAATGAACTGCCTATTCGGACGGAATAATTCTCGAATGATCTATAAATTGAGTCAGAATTGAAACTGATCCAAGCTTGGGCGACGCTTGTAAAGTTGGTTATTATTATTATTATTTTTAAAACCAGGGACAATGTCTGATACTAATGTGAGTTCGATACCTCGCCAAACAGCTAGCCGACGATACGATCCAATTTTCACTGATCAAGGCTCCTCCGCACAAGTGTATATCGCTCAGCACAATCGAAACCTAAATGAAAGCACAGATGTGTATGGTACGTGTATTTTGCTGTTCACCTGATGATGACACGTGCGGAACGATGGTACTTGCTTGATATGGAACATCTCTGATCTGCGCCTCTTCTCCTCCGATGATGCGATTTAAATCGGCTGATCAAAAATTAAATCTGACACACTCGAAAAAAAAACTGTTGAGATTCTTTGAGTATGAAAATGCAGTTACCTGTTCTCGCAAGAGCAATAACACTTAGAAGCAGCGCTGCGCGTAACATGGTTCTTCAGATGACAATTTCTCGCATTAACCGCAAAGCAGAAGCACCTGTTCGTCGTGGTGACTTTGAAACGGATAATGAATTTGAACGAATCTTCATTTTATCTCTCGAGCGAAAAAGTAGCGTATCAATCATATGTACTTTAGATTCGCACTGACATGTGTAGATTCTGGAAACAAATCGAAAAATGTTATCTGACTTTTATTGATATTTATTTCCTATTTCACTTGAAAATTTACAACACCATTCAATATGGAATAGCATCAAACTATTATTCCGATTCCATGCAACGCGAAATTTTCACGTTTCGATTCTCAGATCACGACGAGGATGGATTTTCCATCGGTATCGGACGACATTATTGATGTTTTTTAAATCTGCGATTACCAATTCCAATCCGACTCTTAAACGACTTAATCGGTATTTGCACCCTCATTGCAGTGATCGATAATTTTCTAACTACGAATCGAACGTGTGACTCTAACAAAAACTATCAGAGAACAGTACCGCTGATTTAATTACAACTTTAGCACGAATAAATCTGCGTCAAATTTCTAATTGAACAAAATCATCGCCAGATCGACGTTAAGTATAACATGTTCGATTCAACAAAGTTGAATCTGTGTAGGTCGACGTAACTAAATTTTTCGAGGTGAAAATAGAATGAAGACGCTAAACCAGTAGATAAATCACGAAATTATCAATTTGGTGCGAGACGTGTACTCAATCATTACGATATCATGGGTACCAAATCGATAAAGATGGTATCGAAAAGATGCGGAAATATAAAGTCCGCAGAACCTATCGATATTCAAACTATTTCGTGAACAACAGTTCAACAATGTTGATCTGCGGACTTGTTTTGCTAAGCCTCGGCGCAGCCCTGGGTAATGCGTTCGTCGCCTGTTTTTATTTATTTATTGTTCTTTCATTAGTCACCTTCATCAATGTGTGCAATTCGAAGAAAGTGAAAAACTAAAAATGATATTTCTTGACGACTCGTGTAATTGATTATTGCTCGATTTTTTGTTCACTGAAGCGTCCTCGCCGTCCAATGGTCGCATTGTTGGTGGACGGGATGGCGACATCGAAGAAGTCCCATGGCAGGTAATTGGCTATTTATGAAATGCAATGATTCGAGGTTCGTTTGCATATCTTGAATCGTAAAACAAATCCGTATTGGGCTTCGTTTTTCATTTTTTACTTCAATATTGTTTCTACGAATAAATGATTTCGCACGGTCGTTACGCGATTGATAGATTATAGATAATATTTGTGCTCAGGTTTCATCGTTGGTGAGTGGAAGACATAACTGCGGTGCATCCATTATCAACGAATTATGGGTTGTTGGCGCTGCTCACTGCTATCAAAGGTCTGTGCGATGCGAAACTCGCGTTCCTCGAGGTAGAGGAATCGTGGTTATGGAATTTCCGTTTTTGAAGCGTTGATAAACTTTTATTTTCCCATTATTCTTCCCACAGAGACCATTCGTTGTACTCTATCCGTATAGGAAGTGACATTCCCAACGCAGGTGGCGTCGTTCATGAGATCGATTTCATCATCAATCACCCATATTACGGACTTGAGGAAACTAGCCTGTACGCGTACGATATCGCTCTGCTCAAGGTCTGATCTACAACAAGACAATCGCTTGATTCGTTCATAAATAAACAGTAACGTGTAAGCCATATTGCATCCGCATTTTTCATTGGTTTTCTCAGGTTATAGATCCAATCCAATTTTCGGCACGAGTACAGCCGATTCCCCTTGCGGAATTTGGAGAGGATGCGCCGAGTGGCACTATGGCTACGATTTCTGGTTTCGGTCATCTAGTCGTAAGTGAACTAATCTTCACGGAGAAAAGAGAATTCTTGTTTCAAGAAAAAAACATTTATTTCGATAAACTCGTGGTCCTTGCCTTAGTTGTACTAACAATAAGAAAGTTTCCACTTAATTCTCAGAAAAAAATCGTTTAGAATTAAGATGGACACTTTCTTATTTTTAGCAGAACTAAGGCAAGAGCCCTGAGTTTCTCAAAATAAGTTTTTTTCCTTGAAACAAGAATTTTTTTTCTCTGTGTTCGATATCAGTTGTGTTGGTAATTCTTCTCCTCTCAAATTCACATTTCACAAAGATCCTTTCGTATTTTCAGTGGGGAGGAATGCCTGCTACTCATCTACAAATTGCCGAAGTTCCCATTGCTTCGCGTGAAGTCTGTGCCGCAGCTTACGGACAAAGTGTCATCACAGATGATATGTTGTGCGCTGGTTTTCCAGAGGGTGGAGTGGATGCTTGTCAGGTCGGTTGAATATTATGATTCGTCTAACTAACATCAACATTTTGTTGGTCTTTTTGGAAATTTCTTTGAAACGTGGCAGGTAAAGTATAATACGATGAGATGCATTGAGAATATTTAGTAGAACGCTAACAGGGATGATCTGCAATGAAACCATTATAAATATTCGTGAACCCTTAATCGTCGTAACAATTATTCGATCAGATGATCCAAGGTTTGGCGTAGTATCTAAGATTTCACGCAAACAAACACGCCAACCGTTTTTTTCTTTCGTAGGCGGACTCTGGTGGTCCATTGGTGGTTGATGGTAAACTTCATGGTGTCGTTACTTGGGGTAGGGGGTGCGCTCTGCCCGGTACGCCTGGTGTATATTCGAGGGTTACCTACTTCCGAGCATGGATCCGAGCAAACACCGGTTTCTAAACCGGAAATTCAACGAAAACTCAAATATTGTTACCAATTTCGTGAACTAAATAAATAATCGTTCCAGCACCTTACCATCAAATTAACTTAAGAGCCAAATATCGGAAGAATGTTGCAACTATATCGTACTGCAATCGGCGACGAGACGCGCGTAACCGCATAGGAATTTGTCTGACTGGTCTCATCGCAACGTTCGGATCAATGGTCAGATAATATTAACATTGAATCGATGTAAGCTCTTGATGCTCAAGCGAATTGAATAATCGTAGTACATCGAACGCATCGGGTTAATGGTGATAATAATCACACGACTTGTATTTATGTACATTACTCGTAAGTATTCGAATCACGAACCCTTGTTGTGACCAACGAAGCTCGACCCAGCTACACGGACTGTCGAGCATCCAAGACGTCCTTGTTATTTGCGTGCGAAATATCAACACTTCATTTTACTATCGTCGCGTTTCTAATTTGAAAACCTCAGCTGTACAGTCCTATTATATAGGGTGAGTTTTTATCTCGAGACATTTAAATAACTCGAAAAGGAAGCTGCGCCACGATAAACGATAAAAAGATAAAGTCTCAAGGTAAAAAAAATCACCCTGCATAAATATATCGTTGGCGCCAAAAATATCGAACTTCGGATCAGTTCGGTAAAATGTTCGCCAAGCATTCGGCCCGGCTGATTACGTCAAAAATAAGAAAATCAAATGCACGAATTTTTCGAAGATCTCGGAACTGACTTACTTATCGACGGCTAGGTTGTCGTTGCCATTGGCTGATATCAAAGACTGACAATGAACCTCGGAAGAGAACTTCTGAATTACAGCATTCGCTTTTACCGACCGACACGTCACGTATCCGAAGTTCAATCTCGTTCGTCGTTGGTTATAGGATAAGAGGTTACATGTAACAGTTATACAGCGTGGTTGCTATTTATTTGTAAAGCATATTCTTGTTATCGGACCGTAACAAACACCAGCAAGGTATTATTTTAACAATTGGCTTTTTCCATAACACCATTTTGCCTAGAGAAATTTCTCAAACCGCGTGCCAACTATGTTTTATAATATTCAAAAGGTTGTATTTTTGAGGTTATCTTTTCAGTCTGTTATACTCGACTTGAAAACTTGAATTACAATTTCCAGACACAATGGCACGATCACATTCGGAAAGCAAAGCCCCGCGGAAGCAGGGTTTCAATCGGTCCGGACATAGTATGAATCCGGAGAGATCTACGGAGGGATTGAAAGGTGTTGCCAAGGCTCGTACAAAATCTACGATCAAGAGGTTACAAATGTACAGAAATTCCAAGCCTAAACGTAATCGCGTTGGAAAAATCATTAGTCCGGCTCCGTTCCAAGGTTGGCACGCGTCCGGTACCGTGTCTCGTGTCGAACCGAGCCAGAAATGGTTTGGAAATTCAAGAGTAATATCGCAAAATGCTTTACAAAAGTTTCAAAGCGAGTTGGGAACCGCTATGAAAGATCCGTATCAAGTTGTTATGAAACAAACGCAACTACCTGTTACATTGCTGCAACAAAAAGCTGCGAACGCGCGAGTACATCTGCTAGATACGGAAAGTTTTGAGCATATTTTTGGACCAAAGAAACTGCGAAAACGTCCAAATCTAACGATATCCTCGTACGATGGTCTACATTCGCACGCGGTGGAAAAAGAGGAGAAATATAACGTCGAAAAAGACACGAAAGATTTTGATTTGATTCGACCTGATGATGGAACACGCGACGCGCAAAGAGACTGGGTCATGGCTGCAGGCCAGAGTAGACGAATTTGGAATGAATTATACAAGGTGATCGATTCATCCGACGTTGTTATCCAAGTGTTAGATGCCAGAGATCCGATGGGTACTCGTTCACCTCCCGTTGAAAAGTATTTGAAAACTGAGAAAACGCATAAACACCTTATTTTTGTACTCAACAAAGTTGATCTTGTACCTACTTGGGTTACGCAGCGCTGGGTTGCAATATTGAGTGCTGAGCACCCTACGCTTGCGTTTCACGCTTCTCTGACCCATCCATTTGGAAAAGGATCATTGATAAATCTCTTGCGTCAGTTTGCCAAGTTGCACACTGATAAAAAGCAGATTAGCGTAGGGTTTATTGGGTATCCCAATACAGGTAAAAGCTCAATTATAAATACTCTGAGATCGAAAAAAGTTTGTAAAGTTGCTCCGATAGCTGGTGAAACTAAAGTATGGCAATATATCACCCTTATGCGAAGAATATACCTCATTGATTGTCCAGGGGTAGTTTACCCCTCAGCTGAAACTGACACGGAAAAAGTCTTGAAAGGTGTTGTTAGGGTGGAGCTTGTTACCAATCCCGAAGACTATATATCGAGCGTTTTAGAACGAGTAAAACCTGAGTATATCCGCAAAACTTACAAAATTGAAGAATGGGCGGATCACGTAGATTTCTTAGAGAAAATGGCCTACCGAACAGGAAAACTACTCAAAGGTGGTGAACCTGATATCACGATTACAGCACGAATGGTTCTCAATGATTGGCAACGTGGGAAACTGCCCTTTTTCGTGGCACCGATTGGATTCGAAATACCATTAAGCATAGACGCCGCTTCAACTATCGAGACTACTGAAAAAACTGATGGCAAGAGTGACGAGGTTGCAACTAACCCTGACGATAAATCTGAGGAAAATTCGAAGAGAGAACCTGTTAAATTAACACTCAACGTCGTACAGGATTTCCGCAAAATTCGTGTTGGTTTACCCTACTCTGCTGAGGATAATAGAAAACAGGTTACCGATGAAAACGAACCTGTAATTAATAATGAAAATGCTGAAACATCGACTCTTTCTGGAGACGAATCGAAGTGCTCCAGTGAATCGGATGCCGATGATGAAAATTTACCAATTGAAGAACCCTCAATCTCAAATATCGAAGAAAATACCCCATCCGTAGTTGAAAAGGACAATTCGAATCAAGTCATTAACGGAGATTCCGAAAGAAAAATCCAGGAACAAACGAAAGATGCTAAAGTTGAGACGACCATAACCCAGAAAGATAATTTACTGCAAAGCGTATTCGATGTTGTAGACGAAGAGCTAGACACTAGTGACAGTGATATGGAGGAGCTGGTAAAAACTACATCCAGCAGCGGTGCATTTAGTGTTTCTGAGGAACCAAGAAAGAAGAAAAAGAACGATTCCAAAGTAAAACCATTGACCAGTCGACAAAGACGAGCGCTCGAGAGATCTAGCAAACGAAAGAAAATTGGAAGTGTCTTTTACGAGGTGACTAATGTAAAAAATAGGAACAGAAATAGGAAAGTTCCAAAAATAAAATAGTATATTAAATATAAAACAATTTACAATAATGCCATCCAACCAAACGATTTTCCCGATTTTTTTTCACATTTCTTTGTAACTGAAATAAAGTCGCTAGGTTTATTTACTTACGAGTAAGCTTGCTCTTTTTCTTTTTTTTTTTTCTTTCCATTTCTCGTGTTTTTTGTACATTCTCCGAACGAGTTTGGTCCGTTTTGAATTACCCGCCAGGCTACATCACTTGCTGCTTATGAAAGCTGTGGTAACATAACACAAAGTAAGTTAACTCAAGGCTGTTCTAGATGCGTGTACAACAAAACTTAAAATACTCCACCATACGATAATATCATGCTTACGCGTATGCCATAAGCACATTACTAAAAAAAAGGAAAAATTTGCAGTCTTAACGAACCGCGCTCTGCTAGATTCGTTTTCATTAATGAACCGAAACAGCAACGAACGGTAAAGACGTTCCAGGTTCCGATTCGCGTATTTCATGATCTAACGGCCGACCAAATAAGGCGAAGGGCGGGACAAATATACGATAGTGCTCGCAAAGTGCCCGAGTGGGAACTGGAAACACTGGGGGAACAGACAGTGCCAGTGCGATAGTGGTATCGATACACGTTTGATACTGTTTGATACGTGACTCAGCTGACAAATCCGGCCCGTGTGTAAAGATTCACCGGGCTTACGTCTGTTTTTCGTGCACAATACTGACCGGATACGAGTCCCATCGAGTCAGAAATGTCATATGAAACGAGTAAGTTTTCTTAGCGATCTTTCAGTATCATTCTTATCCTACCTGTGAGCTATTTATGTTCCGGTCGCTTGGAATCCGTACTTAAGGATCAACACCTGAACTTACTGCTCGCCGAATGTTTTCTTTTGTTTTTTTCTTAACATGTAGTCTCGACTTATGATCCAAGCGGCGTCTTCAAGTTACTGTCAATGGGTTTTCAAAAGTTATAATATGTACATAGTTATTAGCGCAACGTACACATTGAAAAATGTCATCCTGAGTCTAGTACTATTTCCAAATTATCTATTCGATCATTGATAAAATCGGGTCGTGAGTCAATTTACGACCGGATAATGTTTCAGTTTTCAGAAAAATAAAACTGCTGGAATCAATGCCAGAATTCAAGTTATTTTCAGCTATAATCTCGAATATTCTCATTCGTTGCTGACTTTCTGTGCCAAGTTAAAAATAAACGATATTCATCCAATAAAATATATTTCTGTTTGAAATGATAACTGGAAGACCGGTATTATTTGACCTTTCCGAAAGACTGAGCCGTTTTCTTTTTTTTCATGTTAATTTGAATGTGACTTGATATTACATTGATATTGATGCAAAATCGCAATGTAAAATACGTTTCACATAGTCTTAGCGAGTGCAATGCATTGTATTCATTAATAATTTATGTTCTTCAGAATATATATTTGCCACCCTGCCACGAACGCAACGTGGACAGCCCTTGGTGCTCGGTGGTGATCCAAAGGGAAAGAATTTCCTCTACACCAATGGCAACAGCGTCATTATCAGAAACATCGAAGTTTGTATTCACTTACAATCCAAATACAGATAAAAAATTCATGTTTTTAAAAGACGCGAATGTAATGTTTTCGGAATATTCCAGAATCCAGCGATCGCTGACATCTACACCGAACATTCTTGCCCCGTAAATGTTGCCAAATATTCACCTAGTGGTTTTTACATAGCATCAGGAGGTAATGCTGTTTAATACTGTTGTTTTAATGCTTGTTGAGTGAAAGGTTCTTAATATGATGCACAATTATACTCGATATCTAGATCAATCGGGTAAAGTACGCATTTGGGATACTGTCAACAAGGAGCATATCCTTAAAAATGAGTTCCATCCGATCGGAGGTCCGATTAAAGACATCGCGTGGTCACCTGACAGTCAGCGTATGGTTGTTGTTGGCGAAGGTCGCGAGAGGTTAGCGGTACTATTAAAAGGTGTAACCCATTCTTGCATTGTAAATTTTTCATATTTTCCATTCACTTCTAGATTTGGTCATGTATTTATGGCTGATACAGGAACGTCTGTCGGAGAGATTTCTGGACAGAGTAAGCCTATTAATTCTTGTGATTTTCGACCAGCAAGACCATTTAGATTAATTACTGGAAGCGAGGATAATACGATCGCAGTACTGGAAGGTCCACCGTTCAAGTTCAAGTATGTTTCGTCACATAAAGTGACACTATTCACGGCATTGACTAGATTTCATACAGTTTCCTTAATATTTCATACCCTTATGATCAGGATGACGAAACAAGATCACACTCGATTTGTTCAGGCTGTACGCTATTCGCCATCTGGAAAATTGTTTGCTTCGGCTGGTTTTGATGGAAAAGTTTTCATTTATGATGGTACAACATCTGACCTAGTTGGCGAGGTTGGCTCTCCCGCGCATCAGGGTGGAGTTTATGGCGTAAGAATTGTTTATTTCTATCGACTACTCAAGTTACTTGAATGATGTGTATGGTATACGCAACAGTTCCCATGCTTGGCGGTCAACTTTGCATATTGAATTCATTTTCATACGAAAATTTACCGTAATTCACAGGTTGCTTGGAAACCAGATGGTACTCAACTTCTCACTGCATCTGGAGACAAAACGTGTAAACTTTGGGATGTGGAGACTCGAACGCTCATTAGCGAGTTTAATATGGGCTCGACTGTAGACGATCAACAAGTATGGAACTTTCGCCTTAGCAACCGATTTGTAAGTGACCAGCTATCGTTGTATCATGTTCCTTGATTTCCAGGTCAGTTGTTTGTGGCAAGGAGAACATTTGCTCAGTGTGTCACTCAGCGGGTTTATCAATTATCTGGATGTAAACAACCCTGACAAACCACTTAGAATCATTAAGGTATAATTGCTGATCTTGTTATTCAGTTGATGTAAGTAGGAATTCTCGGTTACAGTAACTACCTTGATTGTAGGGTCACAACAAACCAATCACAGTATTAGCACTGAGTACAGATAGAAGTACAATTTATACGGGTTCCCACGATGGTTATATCACCAACTGGAATGCTGGAACAGGTGAGAATGACCGTGTCCAGGGTCAAGGACACGGTAATCAAATCAATGGTATGAAAGCATCAGGAGATTTCCTCTACACCTGTGGCATCGATGACAGTTTGAAAATAATCGATGCGTCTTCAAATCATTACACTGGATCTTCGATCAAATTAGATTCTCAACCCCGAGGATTAGATATATTCGGTGATATAGTCGTCACTGTTTCTGTCAGGCAGGTTTGTAATCCATGCGAAACATATCATCTTTTCTTCTTCACTTTTCGTCACGATCACGGATCTTAATTGTAAGGCTATGATTTCTCTTCAATAGATAACAGTCTTGAAAGACAGTAAAAAAGTTTCGAGTATCCCGGTCGATTTTGAACCAGCCTGCATTACTATCAACCAAGAGAATGGCGACGTTGCTGTTGGTGGTACCGCTGATAATAAAGTACACCCATTTTCATTTCGAACGTATTCTTCATTTATTTTGTGAGGTGTTTTTATGTATAACGATATTTTTTGTATTCTACTATCCCAATGCAGGTTCATATTTACGAACTATCAGGAACGACTCTCAACCCGAAAGTTGAACTAGAGCATCTGGGTCCAATAACTGACGCTTCGTACAGTCCTGATAATAAATATTTGGTCGCCTGCGATGCCAATCGAAAAGTGATTCTATACGCCCTGCCTGAATATAAGGTAATATGTTACATGTTGTAGTTAATTAGTGCGAATTTTTCCAATTCTTTATACTATCAAGCTAAACATTACTATTGATTTTCTCGGTCTATCTATTAGAAACCAATGTCGAGTTTGCAATTCTTCTCAGTAGTTCTCAGTAGTTTTCAGTAAAAAATATCTTAATAGCAATTCATTGAAGAAGATTTTCTTATTAAGTTATCACATCTTCCTTATATATATATGAATCATCGTGCAATTTATGTACATCATGCATTGACCGTTCAAATTTTCATTCCCGTTTTGCAATGTACATTGGATCATTAGAAGGTAATATTCCATTGTAGAGCATAATCCTTGGCATGTGTCAAAAAATGTTTGAACATTCGACAGTTTGCTCGGTGAAAAAATTGTACAGCATGCGTATTTGACTAATTGTGTCTTCGTCGTACTTGACAATATTACTGATGGACCATAATAACATGAATTTAATGTCAATCAAGCTATCAAATTTGCTGTCAAATTTACTGATGAAAATAAATCATTGGAATCAATTAATGTGAAACGGATCTCTTTATTCAGTTGGCACACAATAAAGAGTGGGGATTTCATAATGCAAGAGTTAATTCTGTGGCTTGGTCGCCTGATTCGCTTTTGGTGGCTAGTGGAAGTCTTGATACCACAATCATCATATGGAGCGTGACACATCCTGCCAAGCATACTATTATCAAGAGTACGTATGTGGTTGAAAAATATTTAATTGAAGTTACGCTTAACTCGTATAACATGAAACTCGTCGTCTGATGCGTGAAATATTCCGTGATTCATTGCAGATGCCCACCCACAAAGTCAAATCACTCGTTTGGTATGGCTTGACGATGAGACATTGATATCTGTTGGCCAGGATTGCAATACTAAAATATGGCGTGTGGAAAAAATTTAATTCAATGCCAACTATTACTATCTCCTTGAGGTAGTTTGATTAAATTAATCAAAGATTCACATCTTTCAGCTGGGTTTTAGATGCATTTTATTTATTTAATTCGTAACTTACAAATATTGTATATTATTTTTGAATACAATTCTTGATATACAATAAATATACCTAAATCTATATCTCACAAATTTGCTAATCAATCCTCTTTCATTTTTATAGGTCGAAAGATTATAAAAAAAACACCGTTACAAAGCACACGTCTCATCCATCTCCAGTTCGATGTGTTTCCATGTTAGAATTTGAAATTTATATAATATTGCATGAATTTGACTCAAGGGAGTGGTTTGAAACTGGTTATAGTGAAAAATCAACCGTAATAAATCATGAGTCTACTTTTTCGGTAAAATAATAAGAAAGAATGCTAAACCTTTCAACGTACAAATATAATTACAACAAATCTCCATTTCACAACAGTGACATTGTCAAATTTTTGAGATACAACAAGAACTAACCAATTCAATTTACGAAGAAAATAGATATCCATCAATCTTTCATTACTTCTCAAATAAGAAACGAATAATTTCTCATTTTACGCGCGTATTTCATTATGTAATGTTTGATTGCTCGCTCAACAAGACATGTAGTGAATATGATCTGTTAGCCTGAAAAATTCCTATTGATTAATAGGTCTTACAAATATATCAATAAACGACGTTTAATTGACCAAATGAGAATCTTCTCCAACGGATTTCGCTACAAAAATAGACAGTGATATACGTCGTGCAGAAAAGGAACTTTACTACAGGAAAATATGATCGTCTATAGCTATGACTATCAAAAATAATCTCGAAGGATTTCACCATATGGCTTCTACTGGTCTTCCCGATTGCATCGATAGATAACTGGTTGCTTAGTAATTACTACGTTCTAACAAAATTAAACAGAATCATACATACACATAACGCGTGGTGTGAATAATTCAACGTGGGTACACACTGAGTTGTAATACTGAGTAAAATCGTTTTCGTCTCTGACTGTAAAATTCACCTATTGCAATCTAGTCCAAAATAACTCCAAACAAGAAACGCAATAAATAACCTTACATCTAAATTGTCTTTATTAAAATAATTTAAAAATAACAAGATAATGATAACAGTTTCAACACTAAATATTTAAGGAATTGTACGTGTGGGAGTCGTGAAATGATCAGTTCTATCTACAACGGATTTTTTTCTAAGGTTTAGTTGAACTGCACCGAGGACGCTTTTGAGGTGCTGCGACAGGGTGCCTGTAAGAGACATGCTTTCTAAGTGCATCACGAGAACGCGATACATGCGGACAAGAGGTGCAACTGTAGGAGCTGTTACTATGCGTCTCCATATGAACGCGTAAGTTATATTGATTACTTAATTGCTTGCCACATACGAGGCAAGTAACGCTAGTTTTATTACACCCTTGAAAACCGCCTTTACTTACTGTAGAATTAGTAAGAAATCCGAAATTTGAATTATCAGTATCTAAGGCGTAAGAACGCTTTAAATTACCTATTGACGAATTGTCCCCTTCGACGAGAGGAATGCATTCGTTCATCAGACCATCCGCACCTATTTTTTCAGTAGTTTTTGATGCTTGAATAGTGTTTAAAAAAGTTTTTTTTTCCCTCTGATTTAATTTAGCATTTATAGAATAATATGGTTTTATTTTGAGACTATAGGGTGTATCGTGTTGTTCGTTAGACGATTCTTCTTTAATTTCTTCAGGTAGCTGCACTGCAGAAATTGGTTGTGCATTAGGTGCTTGCTCCATATTGTCTTTTGCCTCTGTCATTGCAGTTGATTCAAGCAAGTCCTGTTGTTGCGCCAGAATCGGTGATTGAATGCATGTACCATTGTCATGGTTTTGCTCCTTCTGTAATGCGAGTATCCCATAATCAATGTCTTCAATGTTTCCCTAATCAAGTGGCACAATAGTGATGTGATATATTAGCGTTGTTATGATTGCATCAACGTTTCACAATGAAAAACTATATGAACAACGTTCGTTACATTTGTCAAAATCCTACATTTTTTTGATGCAACGACTAGACTAGTATATTACAGAGTATCCTATCTATCTTCCAGATACTCATTATCGGACAAAATAAATAAAATCTGTATGTATTTATATATTTTATTTATTTTGATCTAATAATAAGTATCTGCAAGATTTTATCACATGGATATATATATATTTCCATACAATCAATAACATCTGATAATCGCGAGGCATCCCAAGCCTGAAAAATCCAACCACATGGCATTAGTACGTGAAATTTTACACAAGAGAATTGAAAAAAAAAGTGTAGGCATATAAAATTGGCAGATATGTTTCAGTTAAGAAAACCAATAATCATTCAAAAGATTATATGATCGTATCATCAACATCTGTGCTGCAATATAAACAAGCAATTCTTGGTCAGATGTACGAAACTGTATGTATAAATTTAGGGCCGTAGCATATGTTCGCTGCGGAACGCCAATTTCAAAGCAATTACAGAGAACGATTGAAAAACTTAAAAATTGCAACATGTACGTTTTTAATACGATTTGAAATCCTGATCTTCTCTCCCCATACCTGATCCAATGAGTTCACAAATGTGTAAGCAATTGCGCGATTCCAGCAGCTTTTTTTCATAACGCTCGTTTTTCTGGCAAAAATGATCAGTCACAACAATACCAACAATTCACTGCTGATAAAATTCAATAAGAATCTATGAAATATTCCGTTTAGCTATACCTGTAAATTCATTCTATGGGGTAAAGTTCCATGGGATGCATCCACTTGCTTTTAGTGGCAAACACACAACGACCTTGATCTCGTGGATATCGTTTGTTATTCATTATCGTTCCTTTGATGCATGTATGTATGTTATGTACCAGATTAATCCTTCGTCAAGTAGTTCTTGAGGAACGACAGTGAATGTAATTAAGTGACCTGAATAAAACAACACAATTATAGGATGATATTCGTATTAGAAGGAAGCAAGGGCTGTACTTCTGAAAGGTCTCACTGGATTGGAACGACCTGCTTTTGTGTATCACAGTGAATATAGAAACTAGGTTAATTCAATTCTTTGAAATTCAGGATTCATACATTATGGAGACATTTTATCCATTTCTATAAACTTTGTTATTTTGCATGCTAAACTCGCTCGAAATCTTCCTTTATAACAACGTATAAATGTAAGTATGCACGTTTTGAACATTACCCATGATGTTCTGGATAACAATCAGATGATGATAAAAGTGAGAAGTGTTGATTCTTAAAACCAAAACTACATCTTTATTAAATCTATGCTACGCGAACCGCACGTATAATGCCTGAGTAGACAAATGGCAGCACCCGAAATATTACACTGGACTTCTACCATGTTCGATAGGGCATCAAAAATAGGTCGTTCAAACTTGAGGAGATCTTTCAGAAGAATATCCAAAGCAAGCACGTATATCCAATTTCAGCATATTGCTATATCCTCCATAATAATAATTGAACGACATCGATTTGTACTAATTAAATTCATGAGCTTGTATGTATCTATTATTAATCTCTAGAGCGCCGGAAAATCTTATACAAGATGGTTGTGAGAAATCCATATTATTATTACTTAATCGAATTAAAATCTGGTTATCGCTTATTTTTGCAGTCGTTAACATTGAAAAATATGGTTTTTAGTGCAGTGGACTGACCCCAACCTTTATGAGAGTCAGAACTATATCTGTCATCGATATAAATACAGGAACGGAATTAAGATAGCATAGCTGAACACTTGCCCTTGCAAATAATCCTGAAAGGTAGGTAATAGTTCCTGGGAAGACGTAATGGGCACTATAGAAGAGACCGATAAGTCACAGGCAATTATTTATAAAATTCATGCCGATAAGTACGAGATATTCCAAGATTTCGGTTGAGAAAATAAAATAAGAGTGGTTTCTGTACAGAAAAAGGAAGTTTTAGACGTTTAAGTGAAAAAATACTGTCACTGTCATGTTTATCTCCCTCAAAAACTCCCATACACGCCTTTGCTTTAAATTTTAGATATTCAAAAATTTGTCCTGTATAAGACGCTATCTGGGATCGGAACTTTGTTGGGGTCAAACCCAAGAAGTCTTTAAAATTTCCAAGGCAAAAGAGTCGCGAAAACCCCGACGGTCTAAAGATTAAATAATTAGCGAGAAATTATGTATTTTGCTTTTGGCATGCAGAAATAAATGTTTTTAAAATGTTAAGATGAATTTTAGTTTGAAGGATATAACCAAATGTTAGTGAAGAAGTGGCCACATTTTTTAGACCAAAATTAACTACCTTCATATGAGATTGCGTTTTACGAACTGTGATTAGTTAATGCAGCGAATAATCCATCATGTAGTAATTAATGCGGCATTATCCCTAAGCTAATGGTCTTTTTCAACAGAGAATGTTCTTACATCTCACAGCCTCAACCCCATTGTGCATACTACATTGTTAGATTAGTGTCGGATGTCATATCATGCTGAAATCTTATCTATTTTGTATCATAGGAAACATCAGTTTTCATACAAACGATAATAGATCTTCAATATCTCACGTTCATTGTCAATATTAACAAACAGGAACTTTGAATAAGCATTAAATTCTGTCAGGTGGATATTAGTGATTGTTGTGGTCCTCACTCAATGAAATTACGCAGATTATACTCTGGTACAAATCTGATAATTTCCGTGAATGTGGTTTGAATGTCGCAAATTATAAACAAAACCAACCACTTCAATTCTTAATGGAAATTTGAAACGACCAAAGGTTAAAGCTATTTGATATCTATTGAAATTAGCTGGTGAGTCATCCGTTACGAGTCCTAAAACTTTTACTATATACCTTTGATCAGTCACACAGTCACCAAAGTATTAGGCTAATAGCATTAACCATATACATGTGTGTATATATATATATATATATATATATAAAACAACAAAATTATAGAAAATATATGTTTCATTAGATGAATTAATTTTCAAAAAATTCCAACAGTGGTTGGATGCAGATCTGAAGAATAACCATTCATGATTGGAATATTGTGGCTGCAAAAATGATGTAGTAACTAGACGATAACAATCTTGACTGAGCATGTAAAACGCAATTGCATTAGCTCTGGATAGAAAACCAATTGTTTTCTGCCAGTCAGCAATACTGATTTGAGAATGAAGAAAAATGTCACGTTACCCCAGCTATATCAGCTAAGCCTCTTATATGAAGAGTATTGGCCATAGCCAGGATTGCAGGTAATTGTTCCTGATAGATGTTCACTTCGCCATTATACATAAACGTTACTAATGCACACAAGTCTGCGTATTCTGTCCCTGGCAGTACAATAACAGGATGCTGTTGCATGCTGATATCCTGTAAGAAATGTTTTTTTCTTCATGAAACAAGAACCCACTGGAAATTCATATGGTGCAAAAGTGGGAATTTTTGGAAATTGTGAAAACAGATATGATAAATACCTTGAACAATTCCTTGAAATAATAACTACATGCTGAAAGTATAATCTTATGGGCATGAATGTGTCTTCCCCCAGCACTAAGAGTGACATCTGTTAAATATCCTCCATCAAGTAGTTTTGGCAACGAACTCAAAAGTGTATTTTGAAAATTATGCCAACGTAAGCAGAATTGCTGTTGACTCTCCATGCCAAATATCTGTAATTAATTGTAAAAAAGAACAGACAGTTAAATTATTCCGCGTTTGCATAAAATTTAGGCAACACATAATTGCAAATGTGATTAATTATGGCAAAACAAAAATTATTTATCATAACTAATGACAAAAAGTCACATTCGGAGATCTCATACAAAGTTTTTGCAGTTATAAATTTGATGTGCGCTGATCTGAGGTGGACAATCGATGCAAAGTACTACGTGTAAAAATACAAAATTGCAATCATTTAGTAAATATGAAAATATTTTTTATAGATAATGCTCATTACAGATAATCTTAGAACAAAGACTGTGTGTAAATATGAGGTTAGGTGTGTTGTGTTTCATCACATACAAGCGAAGAATTTTAAGCATGTAGGACAGCGTCTATTGTGTGAGTCGCAGTATGAGTATATGTGAGCATATACAGATAGTCAGAACAATCCTATTTATTTAATCAGCCAGTAGGTTCCAGCCAAATCTATTATTGTCCTCAAGTATGGCTGGAAGAAAATATCTAAAGCAATACACAAGCTCACTGCTTATATGGTTCGAAACGTGAGAAAACTTGACAATTCCTGATACAGCCTATTACAGATCATCTAAGTATATCTATTTTTTTCATTCACACCTTGAATATCCACTTTAAAATTACGATTAAAGAATGTCGAAAAAAATTGAACACCACGGACTGCTTTCCTGGCAGTTTGTAGAACCGTAGACTACAGTGTCGGACAGAAGCAGAAGGTAAGAAAAATATATTCATTGGTTGAAAGCTCGAAACTATGCTGCGTTTATTTTCGGTAATGTTCGCTACCATGTCTCTAGATGTCACTAAAACAACATATGATGTGGCACCCCTGTCACCTTCGTTCCTGGTAACCAGCGCCGTAATGGCCGCCACGGAAGATATGACAACTAGTCATGCCGCCATTCCTCTCGCAGCAGAAGCATTGTGCGCTTTAGAAGCATTGTGCGCATTAGAAGCATTGTGCGCATTACAAGCCTTGTGCGCATCAGAAGCATTCTGCGCAGCAGCCAAGCAAGACCTACAAAATATCGTCCACACACGTGGTGTCAAAAATCGTTTCTTTCTATTGTAATTGTTGTTGAAAATATACATGTTTATTTAACGTTTATGTGGAGAGTGTTAATCGACCCTGGCAGTCATTACCACCCATCAATAATCTCTACAATTGGTGACCCCGACGAAGAAAGAAAACACGTGCGTCGCAACATCAACAAAAATGACGTCCACGTCATACGACGAGCCGCAACCAGGTTCCTCCACCGGTCCACCAGCTCCATCAGCACTTCCCCAAGTGGAAGCGATGGAACGTTGCAGGCTGCCGGAATTCTGGAAGCAATCGCCTGACCTCTGGTTCCTGCAAATAGAATCAGTCTTCCACACGTCGAGAATTACGTCCGACTGCAGCAAGTACCACCTAGTCATCGGAAAACTCGACGCCACAGCAATCGACGAAGTCGCGGACATACTACGAAATCCACCCGATCACGATAAGTACGCTTACATTAAAGCCAAACTCACGCAGCGATTTTCAGACTCTGCGGACAAACAACTACACAGAGCCCTAATGCAGCTCGAGCTTGGCGACAAAAAGCCTTCGCAGCTCCTACGCCAGATGCGAAACCTCGCCGGCAACAAAGCGTCCGAGGACGTCCTCCGAGTGAAGTGGCTGGATCTTCTCCCAGACTTCGCACAGCGCCTCTTGAAGATTTTCAAGGCACAGACTCTCAACGAGCTCGCTGCAGCCGCAGACGAGGTCCTAGAGAACCACAACGGTTCTCACGTAATGGCTACAGACAAGTCAAAATACAACCGTTCATCCGTATCGAACAGAGAAGTCTTCCAAAACTCTGGCACCGCAGCTGACTCACCTCAGCTGGCAGCTCTCCAAAGATCGATGGACGAGCTACTCTCCGTCTGCAAGGGACTTGCCAGAAAAATCAATGCTGATACAGACTCTCGCAGACCGCGTTCAAAATCTCGCACGCGCCCACACTCCTCAGCTCGATCCGGATTGTGCTTCTACCACCAAAGATATGGTGCAAAAGCTCACCGCTGCACTCAGCCCTGCACCTCTACAGATCCGCTAGCTCCCATGCCGCAGTCGGAAAACTAACAGCGCTGCCGTCCATACTGGCGGTCGACGACAGCAACAACAACATCATGCTGGTTAACAGCGAGCTCCGCCTACACATTTCTGATCGCACTTCTCAGATTAAATTTTTAATTGACTCAGGTTCCGTCGTCTCGTTAGTGCCCAAAAGTCTTTTCAAAGAGAAGCTTGCGCCGGCCGACTTGAAACTCTACGCAGCCAACACCACGGTGATCACCACCTACGGCCAGCGAGTCCTATCGGTCGACCTCAGCCTATCGAACACCTTGAAATGGGCTTTCATCATCGCCGACGTAAAGACAGCCATCATCGGGGCTGATCTTCTCGTACACCACGGGCTCATTATCGACCTTAAAGGACGCCGACTGATTGACTCGCAAACCCTCGCCGTCGCTCTGGGAAAAGTACGGGCTGCTACGGTCCATAGTATTTCGACGGTTGAGAACATCAACGCACCACACACACCTCAAGGTAACGAGTACATAAACTTGCTAAACAAATTCGACGACATCACACGGCCTCAAACTTCGCCACGCACCGACTCCAACAGTTCCGTCGCCCATCACATTGTCACCTCGGGACCACCGGTAGTGGAACGACCTCGCCGACTCACAGGCGACAAACTAAAAATTGCTGAAGCCGACTTCGACCTCCTCCTGCATCACGGCGTAATCCGTCCCTCGAGCAGCCAATGGGCTAGCCCTCTTCATATGGTGCCTAAAAAACTTGGTGGCTGGCGTTCGACCGGCGACTACCGAAAGCTTAACGCACAAACTGTGCCTGATCGGTACCCGGTGCCGTACATCGAGGACATTTTTCAACGTTTTCACGGAAAACCCATCTTTTCAACCATCGATCTCGTTCGAGCCTACCACCAAATACCTGTTGCTTCTGAGGACATCGAGAAAACAGCCGTCACGACACCATTTGGCCTTTTCGAATTCCTTGGCATGCCGCCAGGACTTCGGAATGCCACACAAACATTCCAGCGACACATGGACAACATCTTGCGCGGATTAGACTTCGTCGGGTGCTTCATCGACGACCTTATAATCATGTCGAACTCCCACGAAGAACACCTTCAACACCTCAATACGGTTTTCGAGATTTTACGAGCGAATCGTCTCACCATCAACCCAAACAAGTGCCAATTTGGCAAAGAAGAGGTTGTCTATCTCGGATTCACCGTCAACAAGGAAGGTTACGCTCCTCCGCCAGAAAGAGTTCAAGCCATCCGCGATTATCCTAAACCGGAAACGATCTGCGATCTTCGTCGTTTTCTCGGGATGCTCAATTACTATCGTCGATGCATTCCGCAAGCTGCTCAACTCCAAGCTCCGCTGAATGATTACCTAAAAAACTCTAAAAAAAATGACAAACGAAAAATCGAGTGGAATGAGACGTCCGAACGAGCGTTCGAAGACTCCAAAAACTGCATCGCAGCCGTAGTCAAAACGTCGTTCCTCTCACCGTCAGCTCCACTCACTCTCACGACAGATGCTTCTGACTTTGCGATTGGTGCCTCTCTCGAACAACTCGAAGACGACGTTTGGAAACCCGTCGGTTTTTTCTCGAGAAAACTATCGCCCACGGAAACGCGTTACAGCACCTACGATCGTGAACTCCTAGGTATTTTCGCTGCAATTAAATTCTTTCGTCACATTCTAGAGGGTCGACACTTCGTCATCAAGACCGACCATCGCCCTCTCGTTTACGCCTTCGCTCAACGATCCGACAAAGCCTCCCCAAGACAACTCCGCCAGCTGGACTATATCTCCCAGTTTACAACCGAGATTGTCCACATCAACGGCAATGAGAACGCCGTGGCCGATGCTCTCTCGCGCATAAGCGCAATTTCGATGCCGAGCTCCCTGGATCCCGAGACTATCAGCGCAGCTCAAACCGACGACGAAGAATTACAACGCCTGCAAGAAAATACCTCACTAAAACTACAACGGCTCTCGATCGAAGGTCACACCGTCTTCTGTGACATTTCTTCCGGCTGGGTCAGACCTTACATTCCTCGAAACCTTCGACAACGTGCATTCATCACCGTCCATGGCCTCGCTCATCCGAGTGGCCGAGTCTCTGCGCGTCAGCTTCGCGAAAAATTCGTTTGGCCTGGAATAAAAAAGGACGCTCTTTCCTGGTCTCGGCAATGTATTCCTTGCCAACGAGCCAAAGTCCACCGTCACAATCGATCGCAGCCAAAGAAAATCGACATTCCAGACAATCGTTTCGACCACGTTCACCTCGACATCATCGAGTTGCCCAAAGTGGGTGAGTTGCAATACTGTTTAACCATGATTGACAGATTCTCTCGATGGCCGCTTGCAGTGCCCATGAAGGACATGCTGGCTGACACCGTCGCCTCGATTTTTTACAAAAACTGGGTCTGTCAATACGGAACACCTCTAACCATCACGACCGACCAAGGCTCCCAATTCGAGTCCGCTCTTTTCTCGGCTCTGGCCAGCATGGTCGGTGCTCGGAGAATTCGAACCACCCCGTACCATCCGCAATCCAATGGTTTGGTTGAAAGGTGGCACCGGACTCTCAAGGCCGCTCTAATGTGCAATGCTCAGGCACCCTGGCCGGAACTGCTTCCCACAGTGCTCCTTGGGCTTCGCACCTCTTACAAAGAAGACCTCCGCGCTTCGCCTGCTGAGATGCTCTACGGAACGGAATTGAGAGTTCCCGGAGAATTTTTCGTCACGGAGAGCATCCCGGCAAATCCTCGGATCTTTCTGGAAAAATTCCGAGAGCACATCAAGAGCATCCGTCCAACTCCAACCGCTCATCACATCAAAGCGCGACCCTTCGTCCTCAAGGATCTCCAGACATGCTCCCATGTCTTTCGCCGTATCGACGCCGTCAAACGACCGCTCGAGCCGCCTTACTCCGGACCACATGAAGTGGTGAAGAGAATTGACGACAAAGCCTTCGTCATCCGAATCCGCGGCGAAGAAAAGACAGTATCTGTCGACGCTTTAAAGCCCGCCTATATCGCCAAAGAAGACGTCCCGGTGCAAGCCGATCCCCTCGTCCCCGAGGAAAATCGCTCTGTCGCCGTGGACAAGCCGCTACGTACTTACGCGAAAAAAGTCAAAAAAAACGGTTACGTTCCTACCACTTCATTAAAGTCACTAGGGAGGGAGTGGTTGTGGCACCCCTGTCACCTTCGTTCCTGGTAACCAGCGCCGTAATGGCCGCCACGGAAGATATGACAACTAGTCATGCCGCCATTCCTCTCGCAGCAGAAGCATTGTGCGCTTTAGAAGCATTGTGCGCATTAGAAGCATTGTGCGCATTACAAGTAGTGATGGCGATATTTGCTGAATGTATCGATATTTGGTATCGATACGTATTGGTGATCAGAGTATCGATACAGGCACAATATCGGGAATGCAATATCGATATCACCGATATCGATACTCAACAAAATGCAAACAATTTTTTTGAATGATTCTTCATTTTTTATATTTATAAAAAAAGCACAGATATCGAACATTATAACAAAAATACACAAAAGTAATATACAGTAGGGTGCTTTTTTCGCTCCCAGCCTGAAATTTTGTTGGAAATACCCAAAAAAAAATCCCTGAAAATTTGAGCACTTAATATTAATACTAAGTACTCGCTCACAGTGTGTGAAGATTTTCCATTTCAAATACACGTAAACTTTGATATATTTTTTTCTTATTTTTATAGCTCAGCGGCATTTTATGGTATCAGCTCGTCCAAAGTCGAGATTTTCTCAGAATTGAATGTTCTACAAAAGTGCCCATTTCGGCGTAGTCGTAAGTCACATCGGCAAGGTAGTACGAGTCACTAAACTTAATTCTTTCATAGAATTCGCGTTTTTCTGTCATTATCTCATGAATAACAAGACCTGCAGAGAAAATGTGAATGACAAACTTGTAGGAAATTTAATTTCCTATAAAAAAGGTCGAGTGAACCAAATCGCTAAGATCGATATTTCTCGAGATATTGAGCCTTGAATTTATTTTTGTATGAAATTTATTTTATGAAATATTTATACGAATTTATTTATTTTGGCTTTATGTGTTATGGCCCCCTACGCCACATATCAAATAAAAAAACGGTTGTATCGAAATTTCGATATTCATGTATTGAGTATCGATACTTGCAAATATCGTTACGGAAAGTATCGATACAAAATATCGATATTTGGGGCAAAGAGTATCGATATTCCAAATATCGATACTGTATCGCCCATCACTAATTACAAGCCTTGTGCGCATCAGAAGCATTCTGCGCAGCAGCCAAGCAAGACCTACAAAATATCGTCCACACACGTGGTGTCAAAAATCGTTTCTTTCTATTGTAATTGTTGTTGAAAATATACATGTTTATTTAACGTTTATGTGGAGAGTGTTAATCGACCCTGGCAGTCATTACCACCCATCAATAATCTCTACAATGATTACTATATCGTTGTATCATTTTAGCTCTGTTAATAAATATCAACTTTTGTCGTAATATTTGTTCGAACATCTCTTCAAACATGATGTATCGTGTTTTAGAGCTATCTTGTACCGAATTCTGGCGCGAACTTTCACCGGTCAGGCAACGGATCGTGAAAATATCTGACGCCTGGCTTTCCGATATTCGGCAATCGACTTACGCGTTAAAAGTTAGACCGCAAGCCGTTGAACCAGTCGGTAGGACGCTGTCTCACTCTTCTTTGTTGATGCCGCTCATGATCTCACTATTCTTATCACCACGGGCGGAGCTGGGCTGAGCTTTCGAAAACATGGAGCATCCACATCTGTCATTTCATTTATTGACAATTCTTCGTTACGTTTTAGATTAAATAGGAAATGTTAATAAATTTCTGAATCTTCGAATACTCTGGTGATGTCAAATTAAATAGTCATCATGGCAACGTGGATCAATGTTACACCTCAGTAAGAACAGTCTTAAGTATGTTGTCAAATTATAATGTAGAGGAATAACATTAGATGTTTATTTTTCAGACTGAGGGAAGGTTTGAATGTTATAAATCGAATTGATTCTGGCAAGCTGCGTCTTCTGGTTAACAGAATTTGCCAGAATCTCCACACGGGTAACGAGGGTAATACTTTCACATCCGATGAAAAAGAAAAATTATCGGTTTCGTTAGATTTAAATCAAAACGACTTGAGCTTGCTCTTGGATACTGTGACGTTAATTTATACTCAAGCTGCTTTTCACATGGTCAAGCCGATTTCCATGGAGTCTTACATGAAAGAAACTTTCAGTATAGAGGATGCAAAGATCGATGTGATCTCGCACGGGTGGTCTACACATGCTAATGGTATTGTGGATACCTTGAGGCAAAAGTCCATTTTTCCTCTTCAGGTAAAACATCTGGCTTGTGAATGATTTCCACAAGCTTAAGGTACTTTGATGCACGGCTCGGAATTATTTTTTCAAAGGTTGATGAAATCAATTGGAGGCTGAATATACAGTCGTCGTCAATGGCAATTTCCACGGATATGCGGCCAACAGTACTGATGTCTGTTGGATTAAATGATACGTCGAAGAAGAAATGTAAATCATCTATAACTGTCGAAATGGATAAATCAAGCTTGTCACAGCTTTATCATAATCTAGAGACTATTCAGTGCCAATTAGATTCACTTAAATGAAATAAATTCGACAAAGTCGTTAATTCGTTCAGAATTATAGTCTTCTTTGTCAACGTACCGGAATGGGAGCTACAAAAAATTCATTAAATCTCTGTACCATATATTATATTTTCCTATCATCTTGTATTGTCTCAATGAAGCTAACTTATATTATACCACATTTGTTATAATATTAGCTGGTCTGGCTCACTTGATTCTGCCTCAAATTTACACGGATACCTCGAATACTTTAATATACTTACATATTGGACGATTATGTTTAATATATTTATTTTGAATATGACGCCATTCATTCAAAATGTATTGTTAAAGGAGCATATTCATCTATTTCTTACTGTATATTCATTTTTGTCAATTTTCTCGCATTATCCTAGCTCAATGTAGCTCAAATGTATAGCTCAACCTCCGATGATACAGCAAACGTGATGTATGGGATCGATCCTGCAGTTGGATTTTTCCAAATGTTCACATTCTAGTTCTAATAATGCTTATCGCCAGCTAGTTTCATTGCATGCATAACTATATCGGTTTTTGAAGGGAATTTTCGCAAGCAATGTTTGTATATTCAATGGTTCCTAAGCTTAGTCCTGATGACCAAAGTTTGAAAAATGAAGTTAAGCTCGATAAGGTTGCAGATGTTACTTGGTACTCGACGATAGTTCGAAACCTTAATACTTCAGTTTTTTTTCATATACGGGAATGATTAGAAAAAATGTCTCATGCAGGATAAAATCACTGTCATTTCTTAGATTCAATTTTGCGGCAGTATTGATAATTTTGTTATCTCAATAATATAATAATATTGATGAAAAGTAGATGTACAAGTTTTTTATCGTGTAAAAATTCTGGACAGAAGTGACGATTGTTTGGTTAAAATTCAAAAATGTTAAAGTTGATAAAGTAAATTGCACAACTCGACCTGTCATATCATCAAGTACTTCGGCATATTTCTATTAGGTTCATGAGAGAACATTTTTGTCATCGTACAAGATCGTAATCGTACGATCAGAAAAATTGCAATGCAGAAATACCATGATCTCAATCAAAGAATAACAGGTTCATGTATTCGTGAAGACTCAATGTCATCAAGCCATAGTGTTACAGATAGTGACATAGAGTTAATAAAAAAAATTTCATCCATACCCAAAGTTATGCTAATTTATACTTTGAATTGAAAATGATCACCTCGAATATCACACAGTATCAATTGAATGATCACTACTGTCCAGTATTCAGCACTCATTTTATAGGAATATGATCATAAGATCACCCAATAGAGTGCCAGTAGCGGAGTTTATACACTCAGGCTGACGGTGAATATTGTTTCTTCAGTCTCTGAAACTCGATTTCTTTCTGCAGATATTCTTTAACAAAGGGATGTTCCAGATGAGAGTCTTTAAGTTGACTCAAATAACGGTTTACTACTTCTGGTGGCTTTCCCATATGTTGCGAGAGAACAATCATGTTGATCAGGGCATCTGGATTATTGCTATCCTTGTCTAATGATTCTTGCAACGCAGACTCAGCTTCTTCATATTTTGCTTGTCCTATGAAACAGGTTGCTTGACCATTTAGCAGCATGCTAGTGCTAGAATGTTTGTCAATCATTTCCTAAAACCACAAATTTCTTTTAGTACATGTATACCTTCACGAAAAAAAATGTCCGTAAGGTTCGTGTCTGATACCTGGAATATGTAGTAAGCATCTTGTAATTTATCACCTCCACTGCTTATATTCAGCCATGCTTGCGCTAACTGAGTTAACGTGGCATCGTCATCTTTTTCTTGCATAGCTTTTAATTCTTTTCGAGCCAAATCGTGGCGATCCATTTTCAGATAAATTTGCAGAGTAAGCGCAACACATTCTAGATTATCAGAATTACGAAGTATTCTCAGAGCGGATTCCAGATTTTTTTCATGATAATAAATTGTAGCCGCCACGATTAGAAGATTGTGGTTCTCTGCATTCGCATTTTGGGTTATTTGATCAAGCTCGGATAAGATTGCTTCACGGCGATTCGGATTAGCAAAATATTCTGCTAACATCTTCAGCGGTTGTAGGTCTAACGGAGATGAGTTGTTGATTTCGTCAAGTACCACTCGAAATTTTCGCTGAGCAATGTACACTCGGTACAGAAAGACATCTCTTTCCAATGCGATTTCTGAGGAGGTAGGCTATATGAAAAAAACAGAATAGCATCACTCACTTTCCCAATTATTGTCATACCTGAAATATTCATAAAAGTTCACTGTCCCATTATATTGTATGGAAAAATTTGATCTACGCATATTTTCAAAGGATTTCTGTCCATTCAGAATGAGGTTATGTACGTTCGACTATATTTCTAATATCAAATATCGTATAACAATCATAGAAATATTGCAGTATTTGATAGTAGTACCGGAGTAAAATCCGGTAATAATTAAAAGTAATATAGAGTCATCAATGATTTCATCTCTTTATTTTATTAGTAAATATACTGCAAGAAGAAAATCTATCTAAAGATTATTAGAAACGTGCCACGTACAATAAATAGTATTTCGATTGAAAAGCCGTGAAATGATATTTCACAGAAGCAATTGTACAATTTGCAATGAAAAATCGCCACACGCAAATACGTGGTATGCGAAACAACATTTGGTAAGATTCGAGCATTGTGAATCATGTGGGCTGACAGTTGGATGAACATACACGCGAAATCCAAAAGTGTCGCCGAATTCATGGGAATATGGTTCAGAAATGTGCGTACCTTGACTTTTTGTGCTTCGTTGATACATTGTTGATAATTACCGATGTAAAAATGATTCTTTACATCGAATAACTCGTCAACGTCGGCTTGCTGCTGACGTGCCATGTTGTCACTCACTATTCGGATGCGTTGAATGTGTTCAGCGGTGTTCGGTGTTCCGTCTCTTCTCGTATTCAGAGGACTCGTACATATGAAACGTTCGTAAAATTAACAGTTCATTTTCTTACACGAAACACAATTTATACCAATATAAATTTCCTTCCAGAATAAAAATGTTTAGATGAAACCATCAAAGGTGTTCTTTTCAAAAAGCAGCACACATTTCAAGCATCCGACCGTGTTTCGCGTAACAAACTGCATATGTATACGTATAGGTAAGACACGGTATTCCCATCGCGGGCTACCGGAACACATGGTCGAAGTGCGTTTGCGCCACGTTTGCCGTATTTCACTGCAATGCGTTATTCAACACGGAAATTTTCATACTATACTAATTTTCTTCGATTTCTAGCATTGACAATAATATCTTTATTCCTTGCTTTATTATTCGTAATCGTAATCACATTCGTGACTAAAGTCCTTTCTTGACAAAACCATGATTAGGGTTGTACAGGGATCTGTTTCGTTTTATCTGGTAAGTAATGAGTTCTGCGTACATTTCAAATAACTGACAACGCCAAAAGGTCTTGAAACATTACAATCATGCAAGCGAAAAACTTGAAATTACTATAATTTCTTAGTTTATTCGTAGTTGTTGTCATTGACCCGTGTTGTCTATTGTTGGTTGTGTATTTTAAACTGAACTTCGACTAGATTCTGCTTTTTTGATAAGAGTCACGAATGTACAGAATTAATGGCATTCACTGAACTCATCTAGATAGTTAAAAAATTTGACGATAAAGCTGATATCGGTGTATCAATATTGGTAATAAACAGCGGTAAGTAAACGAACAGCCGATTTGAGTGGTGTTCAAGCATAAGTTTTCGCATTAATTTTCCGCCAAACAAATATGGCGTATACACGTTGACGTATTCCGCAGTTTGCTGTGCGATACGAACGCGTCAGCACTTTTAGGTTAACAATATCAGTCACGCAGGATCAAAACAAGGTTCTTTTGGTATTTCATTCTATTCGAATATCTGGATAGGTGAAATTGTTATTACCAAATGGATATCAGCGCTTTATTCAAGGCGTGCGTGAAGACTGTGCGTCTTCGGAATAAAGCTATGGGCGTTCAAAGTGAAATGAAATTGTCGCACAAAAAATCACACAAACCATCTGCATTTTTCGGTAAGGCTAATGAAGTCGTAGCTCAAATTACTAAGTTAAGGGACTTTCTGCTGGAAAATCGGAAGGCTTACCTAAATTTTGGCAACCGATTGGCCGCTCTGCCACAAATGAGCGAAGCTGAAAGAGATCAAATCGATTCTGGTGCACAGAAAATAATGACAACTTGTTCTCATCTTATAAAGGATTTGGAACGAGAGCTGGTTGGATTCGATGGCCACAGACAAGATATCGAACATAAGGAAATTGTCTTGCTGTTAATACAGGAATATTTGCGAGGTGTTTGCAAGGTTTATTCGGAGCAAAAAGCTATCAGAGTTCAAAGAGCAATGGAATTGAGGAAATTCGCCAAACTCGAGTTAAATATCAACCATGAAAAATATATCGACCCACAACCTTCAAAGACGAAGCTTGATGTTCCTGAACCATTTGACGATAAGAATTGTAATAATTCCAATGATTCTAGTCCAATGAAAATTCAAGAGATCAACGGTGATGGGAATTTGTTGGTCGTTGAAGAAGAATTATCTCCTGAAGATGTCCAAATGTTCGAAGCTGAAAATGAACAACTATATAACGAATTAAATACATTAACAGAAGAAGTGAAACAAGTTGAGAGCAAAGTCGTACATATAGCAGAGTTACAAGAAATATTTACCGAAAAAGTTTTAGATCAAGATAAAAATTTGGATCGCTTAATGACAACTGTTGTTGGATCAACCGAAAATGTAAAGGAGGCTAATGAACAAATCCGCCAAGCTATCCAAAGGAACGCCGGTCTAAGAGTGTGGATATTATTTTTCCTTCTCGTCATGTCATTTTCACTGTTATTTCTAGACTGGTACAATGATTAAAGTTCAATTAATTAGTTACCTTTCTTATGTAAGTGTATATTTGAATTGACCGTAAGATTGCCCGAGTAATATATTTAATACACTGGAACTGTATATAAAATAAATTTCGCATACGAAAGCTGTAATTTTGGAATTTATGTATTTCAATAGAGTTAAATTATTTTTGAACTACAATTTTTCACGAATTTTGTTCTGCTCCACTTGGGATCCTGAACCAATAAATCCAATATGCAGTAAATTTGTGAACTGTCTTACCATTAATAGGAGACCTCAAAACTTGTTACAGAACATCAAAAAAGGATATCTTTGCCAAAATATGTAGATATATTTTCACCATCAGAAAACTTGTACATGTTCGACGTAATTTCTTAACAAAAAAATACTATAATATTAGAAGTTGATGTGTATTTTGACCGTAATCAAGATTCCTTAATAATAAAGAAAAAAGAATTACATATGAAATATTATACACAAAGGTAATTATTCATTGTACCTTATGAATCATGTAGTAGACTCCGTATATGTCCATATGTGGTTACAGTTATGCTCTAAGATACTAGCTGATTTACATACAAGATTGAAATAAATAATTAGTTCATTAGTGACATCATTTTGAAATTTGGTTACAAACGGGTGAATTTATGTTACATAATCGGATAAAATCATAATTGGTGAGATTTGATTTTTCTACGAATGACAATAGAACAATGCATGTTGAGTCACTTGTTATTAAAGTCTTTTAATTTCTATTTACCTAGGGACGTCACAGGACACCTATCATAGTGTATTAAAAATACTATAAGTAACAAAACTAGAAATGAAGATTGTCTATTGTAGTTCGGTCGATTTTTTTCGTGTCCAATTGGCGATACGTAAAATTAACTTTTGAAATAAGTGACTGTACTGTTTTACAGTCAACGTTACCACATCTACAATATACATACACACACTCGCACAGAACAGTCTATAACGAAAGTTATCAGCAGCTATGCGATAATGGCAATGGCATTCTGTTTGCAACAATTGATTCAAAATCGTATTCAATTTTAAATACCAATAATTCGGTACAAAACACAATATCGACCACATACTATGAGTATTCGCTTAGAATGATTCGGGACTTGTTATTTTCAATTCGTAATAATAATACAAAAAAACAATTCCACTAATCACGTGATAAATTCTGCCACTTAGTCCATGAATAAACGCGTTCCATATAGATGAAATTTTTCTGCACTATGTCCAACTCTATTCCTTATCAAATTATTGTATATTTCTGTAAATAAAACTATACAACTATTATTCTTGTGAGGCAATAATGGATAATATGACCATTTCTTCCACGATTTTGACCATGCCTGGTGCGTAAGTATTTCAGATTACTCTTGTAAACGCCCTTTGTATGATTATTTTTTGAGAATTCATGGAAATGGAGCAATATTATGAGTGAACATGAAAAGAACTGATGGCAGGTGACAAAATGAATATACCTTCAAGCTATTATACGAATTTCAGGTTGGTCTCTATATCCTAAGACCTGGAGTTTAATTATATAAAAATAAGTTAAATCATTAACGGAAAAGGTATTGGCATGCGGTATCTTCTAGCAATACATGGTTCAGGATTGTACGTAAGTATACTTGTAGCTAGGCTGAGAATCGTAATCAACTGGTTGGCCTTCAATCAAACATTGCATGATCCAATCTTTAGATACCATGGGAATTCCCCATTTCGTAGCTTTTTCAATGATCCAAGGTGGACATTTTCTGTCCGCCAGAATTGCCGTAGCGTGTGAGAAGTTGTAAGCTGGAAATAAGTCATTTCATAACATTTTGAAGATGTTTCTTTCTTTTAATTTACGGAAAATAAAAAGAAATATGTTCTTAGGATTCTTGCAATAAAGCTTATGTACCTGGATCATCCAGAAAACTAACTCCAGCTCCTATGTTTTCACAGATGCGACACCAAAAGTGAATCCATTCAGTAGGCACATTTTCATCATCATTCTTTGGCATTCCTATGATCATGTTGTTCAATGGTTTCAGACTCGGTCGATCGTACATCTCAATTAACATTCTCTTCCCTTTACTCCATCCAGCTGGTAACTGATAGCGAGCAATCTGTACAATTTTGTTCTGAAACAAAATAGAGCAAAAAAATAGCATCAAGTGGACTACATTGTTGAAAACCTGTCTGCAATTAATTATTCAGGTGCAAGTTATGTAGAATTATGAATACTCGAATCGATCAAGAGAATCAGGAAAGATTGAATGCTCAACTTACTTTTTTGCAGCATTCTATAACCCAAGAATGACTATAGCTAGTAATTCCAACAGATAAACATTGTATACTGTTGGCTGTAGAATTGGGCACATTGGTGATAAGTTTGGTATTTTTGTACTCGGTGTGTGGTATCTGTTTGAATGAATCAAACACTGTTCCACCCCCGTTAATAAGCTGTTTCTTAAGTCTATCTTTGACAAATGGTGTTTTTGACCATTGTTCATCATTTTCTGTTCCAGTTTCTTCCGAATTAGAATCATCGGTGTGTCTGCCATATACGTTTGGAAAAGTGCAGGTGAGGAGAAAAGTCATGTTTTTAAAAATCGTTGAAGAGGGTGGAGGTATGGGACCTAACTCCTCATCATCATTTTGCAACGTAGCTTTACTACGACCTCTACCTTTCATTCGACTAGGGGGTCCCTTCACCATTTGCTCAGTCCGCGTTGAAGTAATTTCTGGCTGGACTCCTTCCACGTCTAGCATAAGCGAAGTACTGGAATCACTTGCCTTGTTTTCGCTTTCCGAATTCGATGTGAGTTTATCTTTCTTTTTGAGTTTTGAAATACCAGACCCTGACGGTGTGTCCATATTAACAACTTTGCTGACGCTGGGTGTGGTTTCTTTGCATGATTTAGGTGTTCCGACATTTGGAGTATTTGCTCTTCTAGATTTCCTTTTGCCATCCACAAGATTATCCAAGCTTACTTCACCCAAATGCTGAGGAGTTTGCGGTAGGCGCTTCATCTGTTTATTGATCAGCTCCTTGAGAGCTTGTGCTTGATCAGGCATTAGGAATATATCTTTCGTCTCAACTCTGATTCTTTGCCCATCTTCCAATTCAATGGAATAAAAATTCACACCAGCAACTGTATCACTTTTCAGAATTATTCCTCTCAAGCCGTATTCGTCGTCAGGAGTGATCGCGCACACCAACGAGCCGTCTGGTATAGCATCTGGTATAAGTATTATGAACCCTTCGAGCAATAGCTTTGATTTACCATCGTAAAAGTTCACTTTGAATTTCTCATCGATCTTATCGACAATTTTCCCAGGGTAATAACTTTTGTCAAACCACATGGCAAATACCTCCTTGCCAGCAAATTCTTCGTTTGTCTCATTTTGCGGACTAAGACTCCGCAGACTTTCCGGCTTTTTTGTCGATTTACCAGGGGTTGAAGCATTTTTGGCAACTTTAACCGACATTTCAGACGTAGTAATCTCTGTATTACCACGTTTCTTAGACTTTGTAAGAGATTTTTGATCTTGAGCTGGTGAGATGGCAGCTGAAGATGTCTTGATTGTACTATGACTTCGCGTTGTACTACTACTTTTCGAACGTGATTTTCTTGGTGCTCGTTTAGCTTTGGTACTTTTTGGTGTCGCATCTTGTGAGACTACATTTTTATCTGGTGCCTGTTTTGGCGTTGAAGACAATATTTCATCTTCAACTTTAGGGGGATCGTGATCCATTGTTAGATCTAACGAATGTACAGCTGCTGTGGCTGATTGAAAGAAAATACTTGTGAACAATTTAGAGTTCTTCCACTCTTGATTTGCTTTTTCAAATATTTCACTGCTCCTCGGTTTATCTTCAAGATTTACTTCAGTGTTTGGCTTGCGTGCGTGTTTAGCAGGACCTATAGGCAGTGAGAAATGTATCGTCTCTTTCATCAATCTGGCTGCTAAAGATGCTGCGCTGGATGCTGAACTTGAAGTAGACATTATAGAAAGTCGTGAACCCTGCAATTGAAATTGCTGAGGATTACTAGCCACTGATCCAGGTGAACTATCTTTGTTTTCATTTCCAGAAATATCAGCCAAAAATCCTGATGTATCGCTGTTTCTATTCTGTTGAGGATAAGGTTCGATAATTGGTTCGCAATGCGCATCTATTATTTCCTTGCTCACTATTGTTTTCTTACTTTCATCAACGTGTAACAAGCAGTTCAAGTCAATGTAAAACCGAAGTTTTTTCTTAATTGGGACTGTCTTGATTGGTGCCAATGAGTCAGATGAAATGTTAATATCGACCTGAGATGTACTTTTGGGATTTTCAGTTGACAGTGAATTATCTCCTTCGCTATCACTTATAATATTCAAAGGTTCTACAGTTTCAATGCTGTTGGTTCTTACATGGGAGGCGGCTTTGTTACCCAGTTGTATGTTGATATACTTCTCCTTGTCAGAACTAACTGCGAAAGGCTTACAGCTGGATGCTTTTATACACTGATCTGCTGCAATATCCTCCGCAGATATGTCAGAGTCGCAGCTCACTGTTTTGTCAGTCAAATCACTTTTTTTCTTTTCCTCGTCTCCGTTCGATATTTGTTCATGATAACTATCACACTTCTCTTTTGTTTTAGATAAGTCGTCACTTGCTGATAAAGATTTGTAACTTACATCGGTACTGGTACCATTGTCCACGCAACTTTTGTAGATTGTAACATTCTTTGGGTTATCTCTAGCAGGACTGGTGGATAATCTGAGATGGTAATCCTCATGTGAAGAATCTAAAACAATCTCTTCATCTTCTTCGTTAATTTCGACACACTCCATGGCCTTCTGCTTTTTTTCTTGGCTCGAAAACTTCCGATCATACACTACTTCTATGCTCATTCGCTGTTTGTTTGTACTATCAAATTCAGTTTCGCAACTGGGTTCATTAGAATTAACATCACTAGTTACTTGCAATCTTTCATTGTTTTCTTCAACTACGTTCTCACAATGATCTCCATTTTCTGCAATAATTTTTTTGATTTCGCTAGGCTGACTTTTTTTTACCTCTACCTCTATATCAAGCGAGGTATCTGTAGATGCGTTTTCAACTGTGTTTTCAACTGCGTTTTCAGATTTACATACGTTTGTTTCTACTTGAATAATCGTATCTTCAGAAGACTTTGGAACAGTATCTTTATCTAATTCAATGACTACTTTAGAGTCATTTTTTGAAATTTCGCTCGATTCCATCTGTTTGTCGCACAGATTTTCGTTACTACTTTTCTCATTTTCAATATTGATAGAGATATCAGTCACTGATGCGTCTTGCATTGGAATAGTTGTCCCCTCAGTACTATCATGGGAACTATTTTCAATTAGAACTAGTTCAGAGTCATTCAAGTCTTCAGGTTCTTCAATAATGACATGTTCGTGCCGAGTTCTAGTTTCCGATATGCCAGCGGCTTCAGATTGATCATCATGATGATTTTTAATCCTGATCGGCGAGCCTGGTTCGGATTCTTCGTCTTTGGTTGCAGGATTACACTCATTCGACTCATTAGTGGTTTTGATATCATCAACATTTTTTGTTTCTGAGATCACTTCATCTAGTTCCAAAGCATGTTGAGGTGAATGAATTCTAGATATTTTGGATGCAGGTTCATCACATGGTTCAGCCTTTCGCTTGACGGCTACAGCGGGAGTTGTAATTTTTATAGACGGAGAGGAATATATATCGGGTGGTGTTCCTTGAATTACATCATCTTCTTCATCTATATTGCATTTCTCACTAATCATTTGTTCTGTATTACTTTCCACTTTTTTCTCCTCACCCATGTCAATTTCTACATTGTCACTAGTTGGACTGGATGATTTGTCCGTTTTCTCTACCTTTTGACAAGTCATTGGATTATTGTGTGAGTCATCCGCTTGTGCTTCAGTATCGTCGCTTTGTAATAATTTTTTGTTATTTGAATCAGGTTGAATACTTTCGACATCTTTTTGATCTTCAACAACGTCTTCAGATTCATTATGATCAATTAGAATAAAATCTTGGCTTTCACACATCAATTGACTGTTGGAAACATTTTCACTCTTCTCGTAATATGTTTCTTGCGAGTCAGTTGGAGCGTTCTGATTATCCGGACTTTCAGACATTCTGAATATAAATGTATATTATAGAATCTGAAAATGAGGAAAAGTTATTACAATTCATTACAAAAAAGAGATGAAAATACACGAACACCGTTGTGGAATTGAAAGAAGATAATGGGAATTATGGTAATTTTGCAGTATAATAATACATCCGTATAAGAATGACATATTGTGGGTAAATTTTGTTTGCAAAGTTGACCGACTAAAGTTGAGAAGTGGTACATTGATGACATACATAATCTCTACGATTCGTTAATCATATCAGAAACGGACGTGTTTACGCGTAGAAGAAAAAATAAACGAATCAGTTGGCAGTAAGTTTTAGTGAAAACATACGAGATCAGATAAATAACTTGCTACTTTTGTACTTTGCGTTGCTCGTATCAAACTCATCAATCAATCTAGGTACATTTCGTGGAAAAAATCAGATGAATGGAAAATTAAATATATTTCGTTAGAGACTGATGTCACGCTTAACCTATACGCCCGAGTTGAAGAGTGACGCGAAATATTGTACAAAGCATATCAATATTACCAGTCTTATTAGCAATCGTCGCGTTTGGGTCCCTCCAATCTTGCTACTGCATCGTTAACAAAATAATACATTTGTTGAATATGGAGATGAATCATGTGATATTTTTGTACTTTACTCGCAAGCCAGAGGTTGATGATCAATGAAACGTCTCACTAATTCACGAGACGCTATACTACTTGTAGTATTCTCCTTCCTCAAGGCATTTTCACGCAACAGTTATGCGACATTCAACAAACACGACTGATAAAAACAAACCGGCATTTCACGGACGTGATTGTAGACACGCTGGCTGTTTTTGTGCACAAAGATTTCTGCGTGCGCATCGATTCCCCTTCGCCACCGTCAACGATGCAGGCAGCGTCTTCCGGAAAATTTGATTGGTGCAATGTCTTATCACGCGAGATAGATATGTGTGAAAGACGACACGTATTTTCGCGCAAAATATGTTGATATAAATCCACGTCATATTGATTATCTATTCATTATCGATATATTTATTCAATTCGTAAATCAGTCGTACCGATTTTTTTGCATTTTCATTATTTTCCCACGTAAAATATATTTTTTGCGAATATTACTCGTAAAAGAAGTAATTATCCTCTAATTGCCAAGTCGTTATGCCTATGTAGGTATTGCCCATATTGTCCATGTATTTAACGAAGCTTGATTGGTCGAAATTCACGCCGGCTGCCCAACTTATTAACCTACTGCCAATGAAATGTTTCGTTTGAAAATATTTATTTATACTTGATTCTATACTACGATCCTTAGGAGAAATAATTTCAGTACATTTAATATTGTTCTAGGTATCCACTTCTGCCATGAATCACCTTAATAATCGGATAAATTGTATGGATCATATATTTATCATTGTATTTATACCTACGTATTTATAGCTATCCATGGGTATGTCCAATATATACGGCGTGCACGGGGCGGTACTCTTCTTTTTCTTCTAACTAGAAAGGATAGAAGAAGAAGAAGAACACTGTCCAGTGCTCGCAGTGTATATGAGTGTATATCGGAACATAGCCTATATTAACGTTGAATGGCTGCGTTAACTTTTTCAACTCGCCGTATTCCGGGATTTTAGAGAATGTATTACTTACACGTAGAACGTCCTAGACGGACGTCAACCATGGATTCTTGTCTGTAGATAAGATTACAAGGTATTATTCGATTAATTGGCTCACCGTTTGCTGCTAACATCAAATATTGATATCATTTCAACCTGAAGAATGTCTGGTTTCGATGAAAATCCCTTTGGGGAACCTGCATTGAATGATCCATTTTCGGTATGTAATTCTTTTCTCTTGTATCACTACAGACACGATACACTAAGAGACCCTTGTGTCAAAAATTATGAAAATACCCGTTGTATGAATCATACTTAGATTGACAAGAAGTCATTAGTCTTAGGAAGTAAATTCTTTAATGTCACCACGTAATTGATCTTGATTCTCGTTCAGATGTCGTTTTTTGGTGTTCCTACAACACCATATTTTCTTTACTATTCATTTTTCATACGTATATCATTATCAAAACTATGTTTTGAATTTGTTGCCTTGAAGCATATGATCCATCCCGCTACCGATCATCATTTACATAATCAACTGTATTATCTTGCATGAAAATTTATATCAGATGCGCCGCGATCAGCCAATACTTCATCATGTTTGTACCTCATTGCATTATGTGTCAATAAATTCGTGATTATATTTTTTGACTTGATAGGACCCTGCTGTGAGGCAAGCAGCAAAATCAACACCTGCTAGTCGAGGCATTGAAGATTATAATCCATTTGCTGATCCGAGTTCTCAAGGAACAGCACAAGTACGGGGGGCTTCCAACCCACCAATTTACGGAGGTGTAGGCGCGACTCAACAACCTGCGACGCTTCAACCCACAAACCAAGAGGCTCCGCCACCCAGCTATGCGCGCAGTGCACAGCAAACAGTTACACCTACGCCAACCGTAACTTCACCTCCAATGGTGGATGTACGTAACATAATGTTGAAAATATTTTGCACACTCAAATACTGTATTTCTATTGTATTTCAGCGTCGACAAGAAGAAGAAGAATGGAGGGCTCGACGAGATGAGGAAATGCGAAACACACCGTATTATGGTTAGATCATTGTCATTTCTGTGTTTATTTGAGCACGATTGCTGAAGTCGTTCATTTTGTTATTTGTTTCAACAATGTTTCATCCTATGTATGAGTTTGATACGTAAAGAGTACGCAATGAGTGGTATACAGCCATTATTTGCCATCTGTAATATTATGAATGTTATTATTTCAGCACGAAGAAACAACTGGCCACCACTACCAGAGAAATGCTGTTTCCAACCGTGTTTTTATCAAGATATTGATGTTGATATACCTGCAGACTTTCAAAAAATTGTTAGACAACTGTACTACCTTTGGATGTGTATGTATTAATTTTTTCATTGTGAAATACAAGGAAAAGTGCATTTGCCCATTAGCATTATTCTTTCAAGGTTGATGGATAGTTTTCAAATGCAATCTATTTTGAGTAATACATAAACAAAATAAATTTACCTTCATGCAGTTTCGAAATTATTTTTCCTAGCGAAATGATACTGACAATTTGATAATAACGAATGATTATTGGTTCGATTACAGTTCACAGTTGCATCATGGTCCTGAACATTGTTGGTGGATTTGCATTGATGCTGCATAACCAAGGTTTTACTACGTTTGGACTCGCTATTCTTTATCTTCTTCTGTTCACGCCATTCTCATTTCTTTGCTGGTACAGGCCTGCCTACAAAGCATTCAGGTATGTCCACAGAACATATTTTACACATAATTTCCCTTAACAGGAAAATATACGTGCGAAAGTAACAATCCATTTTATTACTTTGACCAAATCGCACTTGACCATAATCTCAGTGCATTTTACCATGTGTTCCATATCAGGCGCTACTAACTATCACTTTGTATTTTCAGGAGTGACAGTTCTTTCAATTTCATGGTTTTCTTCTTCGTTTTCTTCTTTCAATTCGTGGTGACAGTCATTCAAGCAATTGGAATTCCCGGATCTGGCTTTTGGTAAATTGTTCTATAACAATAACATACGTTGAAATGGATTTCCAGAGCCTGCAAAATACATCAACTTTTCATTTTAGTGGAATAATAACGGCCTTATCAGTATTCGATCGTACTGGCTCTGGTGTAGTTGTAGGTATTCTTTTGCTGCTTATTGCCATTGGTTATGGTGTAGCTGCTGGTGGTGATTTACTCCTGTTATCCAAGGTAAGTTTAATTTGCGCTATGCAACATGTTTGCGTAAATAAGTTGTTAATCTGGCGAATTTCATTCATTACATTTGATTTCTGCAGATCCATCGCATATATCGTAGCACAGGAGCTAGCGTTGCGAAAGCACAGCAGGAATTTACTTCTACGTTCATGAGAAACGAACACGTGCAGAATGCAGCTGGCAATGTGGCCGCAACCGCTGTCCGCGCACAGATGGCTAACGCCACTCAACCACGATATTAATTGATCAATTGATCATTTCACTAATCAGGTATATTATTATATTTTCCCTTTGTCAATTTTAATTGATAGATATTAGAGAGTATAGGAATAATACTTTGGACAAATAGAGCAATTGGTGCCATTTAGATGGAAATTACTATTCCTTTTTTCCAGTTATCTGTCAGAATATTTTCAGGGTCAACCATTATTTATAAAATTCAATAAGATGCGCGTCTCTCTAGGTCATCATAGAACCTTGAGCTAAATTACGGAGAGATTCATCGTGATTTCCAAAATTTTTATCACAAGCTTGGGAATATTGAGTCATTAAATCATAAAAACCAGAGACACAGATGTAAAGTTTCATAGTGATCTTGGAATTAAAGTCAAAGAGAAGAGGCATATAAGCTCCCAACCTATAATTGTACTGTTGTACCAGATATTCGTTGAGGCAACATTTATCGTGATATCAATAGCAATTTAGCTATTGCTGTATACTGATATCACACGGTCCTTTCGTTTAATGATTTATTTGCCAATCAAAAAAAATTGGGTTGCCATTTTTAGGTGGTTGGACCAGCCAACCAAATAAATCAACCATATTTCAGCTTTATATTATTTATTATGTAGAGAAAAATGAACAGTAAACGTTGTAAAAATAAAATATTTGCCCATAGGAAATTAGGAATGCTGAGATGAAACCAGGTATCAGTGACCATGTCCGTGTCATGTAATAATAAGAAATGCCGGAACTCGAATGTTGAAGTTGTAATTTGCGAAATTCCTCGTTCTAGTTAGTTAATCGCGTTCAGTGTATTCATCCAGATCCCTTCATTACAACGTCTGTATGGATGCACTGTGTCAGCGAACTAGTTTTTCCGTACGCAGAATTACATTTTGATATGCACGAGTTGTTACCGCTGCCGACGGGTTGATGAGTGAATTGAATTTGCGTTACGAGCGATATGATATACCATGCCTCACAAAATTCCACGATCATCAGCGGTTTGATGTATCTAACTCCCTGTACTCGTGGATGGCTGGTGAAAATTTGTTGAAGTATAGAAATTTGGTAAATGTGCTGTAAATGGAAGAAACTCGTAATTTAATAGTGTATGAACTTGGTTGTAGACAAATGTTGAGTTGATTATTACGTTGAACTGTGGATTTATGAGGAAAGCGGTTTTCAATAATATGCTTGTAATCAGATCATGAAATACTGAAATACGCTGTATTCTGATTGTATTTCGAGGCATTTTGGAATTGTTTATGATGCTATTTTGAAATAAAAGTATAGTATCGCATTCGTCCATATTAAAATATTAATAATGATGGTTGCAAAAGGGACAAGTTACTTTGCAACGTGGGAGAATTGTATTCTACTCTTGTTGTACGGTCATTGAAATGTATTAAAAAATAGTTAAGAATATAAAGAAATCACATTTTTTGATTTTGCGTAATTTCATATTTCTTTCGATTATACATGATCGTGAGTCATTGTTGTAACGTACAGAGTAATGTTCAATTATTAAACAATTAATAAATGACAGAATCAGAAGCTATTTCCTTAGCAAAGGCGTCTCTTTCTTATGTTTTTTCAATTGCTGCTTTCCGGATAACTGCAATTAATTTTGTGATTTTCATCTTCTGTTCCAGAAGAAGGAATCGTTTTGGCGAATAAGTAATCATGGTACGAATCATACACACTTTTGACCCACCTTCGTTAGTATAACATTGTTCTCATGGAAGACGGTAATAATTGAAATGAAATAGTTTTATATTCACGTATATTCCGATGTAAATGCAATTCTTCACCATTTGATCGCAGTAAAGTGAATTAGAGCATATCCGATATTCTGTGCCTTTTCAAGCCACTGTTATTTTCTGGCGTACTTACATGTACTTGATCATTGCCTAACTTAATAACAATTGAATGCTTCATAAAATCGATAATTATGAAGATTAAAATGATACATAGAAAATTCATGTAAAAAAAATATTTATTATGCTTATTTTATACGTACATATATAATCGCAGATGAGACTTGACTTTTTGCTAATGCATCAATACAACTTTTAAACAGACATGATTGTGGATATAAGTGTTATCTTCACTATTAATTGGTTTTATTTCCTTTGGGTATAAACTTTCCCTGATATAGCAACAATTATTTCATAGCAATTTAATCAAGTGGTCTAAATTTAATTTGTTCAGGATCTCTTTTCCTGAAAATAAAATATGCATATTCTCATTAAACTGTTATGAAAATGAAAATAGTTGTGTAATTATATTTCCCTCTGCAGATGTTTTCGTTAGGTATGAGGACAAAAACACAATTCTGTTACTTTTGGACATAAATCGTAGTAAACGTTATGAAATTTACCTTCATCCCGGTAGGTCATCATCGGATCTGTTGGGAATGGGCAACCTGTTCCCGAGCCATCAACGTCACTCCTTACAGCAGTACCTATAAGCTGAGCTGCTACTAAGGCATCCATCAATTCTACTTTCGTTCGGTACATTAATCGAGCGTGACCCTCGGACAGTCTGGAAAAAAACAAAAACAAAAAAAAAAAACATTTATCATATATTTAGAATGATGTGGTTCATCTATTATTAAGTTATTGTTTTGCATTGAACTACTGACCGAACCAGGCTGTCTAGGAGTCGTACAGTCGTCCTTTCGGGCCTTCTGTCTGGATGAAATCTATGGTATTGATAGGTTGCTCTGATCACCTCGGAAGCGTGTTGACTTAAAACGGGTTTCAGTGTACGGATAAGAGATAAATACTCTTTCAGAGTTTCTTCATCCCACAGGCCTTCGGATCTTGAAAGATTCATGTGTGTTTTTGCGACTCTACAAGAAAAATACGTAGTACCAGAATTTTTATTTTCTTTGTGAAAAATTTAATTCAACAAACACCTTACATGTTCGTTTTGTCTTCATTTTTTTTTTGGGCCTCTGATAAAATATGATCCGACATCATTCTATCCCACTCCAAATTTTTATTGTCTCTTAATATAAGAATTAGATCGAATCTGGAGAGAAGAGGGTCACCCAACGATGTTCTAACTTCTTTTCCTTCTATACAATGTCCTCCAATAGGATTCGTAGCAGCGATAACGGTACAGCGTGAGTTCAGTGTACTCACCAATCCTGCTTTAGCTACTGATATTGTTTGTTGTTCCATAGCTTCATGTATCGCTCCTCGGTCATGCGATCTCATAGATGACAATTCGTCGACGCAACATATTCCTCCGTCGGCTAATACTAGTGCGCCACCTTCCAAGTGCCAGCCACCCTCGTCCTATTATACAAATTACGATTACCATAATCGCATTAATGAGATAATTCCAAAATGAGTTCGCAATGCCTGAGTCAACCTTAACTGCTGTTGCAGTTAATCCAGCTGCTGTGGAACCAATACCAGTTGTCAGTACAGATCGAGCAGCTAACCGAGCAGCAGCACGTAGAAGCACAGATTTACTTGTGCCAGGATCACCGACCAGCAATAAATGTGGTTCACCTCTAACTCGAGTTCCTGTGAAAGATAAAGTTCAATCACGTGTATATAATATATATCAATACGTGTAACTTGCATGTGTCCTGTCACGTCAAAAAAAGGAGCTTGTAGTTTAACGAGCGTACCAGAGTCTTGAGATTTTCTCACTCCTCCTGCTAATACAACTGCAAGTGCTTGTTTCACGGTATACATTCCATAGATCTGAAATCATTACTTTATATTTGTATATTTTTTTCAAAGGGACCAATCTATATTCATCCAACAGTTATTTTCCAACCTGAGGACAAATTGAGCTGAGTATGAAATCTCTTCCAACCAAAGGTTGCGACTTGTGCATTTCCCAATACTTAACAACCATTTCTGTAGTTTCTTGCGTGGAAAATTGTGCTTCGTTAATCTTGCTTTGAACAGTAATACTATTAGCCATTATAAAAGTACTGGCATCCGCTCTCTTATTAGCTGCTAACGTACCCCACTGGCGCACCATCACACCACTGAAAGTCGAGTTGGATATTGAGTAGGACAAATTGATGCAAATTTAACCGATGAAATATGTACATATATGGTACCATACTGCCACTTGATCGCCAGGTCTGCATTTATCGACCAAATCATCAAGGAGAATTATACGGTAACCAGTGGCATACGAAACACTCGTGTCAATCTGGCAACTTTCCTGTAAGAATTATGAAACATAAACAGCAGAATGAATGTTTAGTCATTTTTGTTACATCACGTCAGGTGAAAATTGTAACATACTTGAATTTTTATTTCTTGATAATCTGAACAATCGTACAACTGCAAGGTTGGATCTGTAGTGATGCTTCTGGTCTGGCATGCTTCGCATTCTTTGGTTTCTTTGAACTTTTGCCTTTCCCATTCCAGCTATTGAGAAATATGATATTTATTACGTAAACTCATTCATCCTCATGCACCAGAATTTGTATTATTTTTCAATAAGCTGGTTTATTTAAAATTGAAATCGCATACCTTTATGATCGTGACATGTTTACACTTGCGACAGGTAAAGCGTTGCAGAACTTTGATAATCGTTGGCTGTGATGTTCGAACTGCGATACCTGATACGGAAACCAGATCACCGATCCGACTTTGATTGACTTTTGCTGGAACTCCGGTTATTCTCGTGTGAATCTAAAATCACGACGATGCTGATTTGAATCGAGTGATTATTAAGTAACGAGTGACCTTTCATAGCTACCCTTTCTTTAACTTTGCATGATGGTTTCAGAAGTTTTTTTTGGGCATTTAAAGCTGCTTTGTCGCAAATCGGCAAATATTCTTGCGGATTATGTATAATTCTATTAGCAAGTTGTTGACCAGCTTCAAACAGAGTCAAGAAACTGAAATAAATGTTGCAAATATGAAGGAATAGAAGTAAACATAACAAACACAAGATGCTGCACACAGTTTAGTCAGGTCTATTTGAAATGTCATTTACTTGATATATATTGAATAATGTTGGGTATCGTCACATGCTTCCAATATTCTTATCAGGTCATCAAGATGATATTCTGCAAAATAATCCTCGAGCATCGTGCTACCAATCTCTAGCACTAACCAATGTTTGGCTAGAATAACATTGATTCACAAATTCGCATGATGTTTCCAACAGATCATGCTGCCACCCGACTAGGAAATTCGTTTTTTCATTTGATTATTATCGGTATGCGGTACATTTTTCAAATCGCTTATCAGTAGAGCATTCATCGAAAAATCAATCCATTTCACGCCGGTCTCTGCAATGGTAAACTTGGGGAGACTGAATATGACGAGTCGTCTGCTGAAAATCCGCGTTCGCTCTGGATTCTGTAGAATCACACGTTTTCAATCATGTCTCCTCGTATTTTCACGATTTTTCGGATCAAAGCGCACTACGGAATAACTCGACGGGTGAGTGCTACGAAGCTGTCTTTGATTTCTCGTACGAATGTTACGAAAAGTTCGAGCGTCCTTCTTTATCGACAGAATCGTTTTGTTGGTAATGAACGCGCGCCTATGAAGTTACGTATTATGAAAAATCCTAAGCATACTAATTGTAAGTAAGGACATTTCTTTGCATTTTTGTCGTGGGTCGAGCCAAAATACCATGCTGCCTATACCATGCATCGTTACCGACGGTAGTATGGATACGCGTTTCGAGAATTGCGATATATTCGTTTGAGTATTCATTGTTTGTGCCGAGAACTCAAAGTAAGACACTAAATATTCAAATTCCCAAACAACCAAACATCTGATCATGTATCATCGGTCATTTGGTGAGAAAAACAATTGTCAAATTGTATCCGTGACTTGATTAATTGTTGTGACAGGTATAGATAGATACGGGAATCTCGATAAGCCAGCGAAACTAAAATCACGGTGTTCTTTTAGCGACCTGATACGAGTTATTGTTCGATCCGAGGCGCATTGGAGGTCTATCCGTAAGATTCTAGTTTCCTAGAGGCACTTCGCCGTCGTCTTATAATTAAGGAGAAACGGTCCTAGTGACTTTGGGCCAAACTACATTGGCAGCTCACCCATTAATCAATTAATGAACGATGGAAAGGACTGCGAAAGCAAGGCTGTCGCGTAATACTGTTTCGTGGTCCTGTTCGAAAGTCTGCAAAAAAAAAGTTGTTTCAGCTACACTAAAATCCTTTCGGGGCTTCGTATTGTTCGTGCCGTTCTTTCCCGCAGCAGACTATAGCCTCGGCAAAGATTTCGTCTAGCATCTTAACCGATACCGCAGGCTCGAGTGGCAAGCGTAGTCTTTCGTCGTGTTGGGTACTTTTCAACGCTCGTGTGCGACTGTAGTCGAGTTTTGGCACGACTTTCGTATCGCCACTGCAGATCATTTTTAACATTTACTCGGTGAATCAAATTATCGATATTTTAAATTACCAAGGTTTCGTCGTGTCGTACAAGAGAAATATAAACAGCGAGCACGTCATGCATTCGTAATTGATTAAGAAACATTTTCAGATTTGCTTTAATAAAATGTTATTTTCATTGTGTGTTGGCCGAGAGAATTAGATTTGGTGGAGTATCGAAGGGTTCATTGCAGCCAAAAGCATCCGAGGAATATTCAAGCATTATAAGTAGAATGCCTCGAACAGTTCGGATCCAAGCCACGACGTGTGTTACGACCGATGCCACATAACAAATTTAACACGTTTTCTCGGTAGCAGTTACCTCGCGCGACCGGTGGAAAAAATTGACGACTGTTTTACTCACTGGAGACCAATGTTATATATTTGTCAACCATTACAGCGGGTTTATGATTCCATTATTACCGGTTTTCACGCAGCCGCCGTTCCTTTTTACCGAATCAACAACTCGTCGATCGCGGAGAATTCAGAAAATGTTTGCCGATGCTTTAATCAGCTTTTATACATAATACGTGAGAAAATAGGATGTCGTTTTTATGATTGATCTATTCGTATTTGTCGAATAATATCGCCATTTCACCTTAGATACGCCTATTTGTTGCTTAATTACAGGTCATATTGCGGAAAGCTATGGGTTTTTGCCGTACCCGTGCTCGTCTCTATTCACCCATTCGGTCGTTGACTGAGTTTCGAGTACAAGAAATACGACCAAGCGGGGATCGCGATGCCAGTTGGGATTGAGTGTCCATCGAAGCCAACGGCAATCAATTAGCTCGACGGACATAAGATGCCGCTTTCGCGTTGCTGCAGAATGGATGGTCAAAGTCGGAATCAATGGCAGGTAAGATGTATGTGTATGAGCTCGTGGTAGTTCCACCCTTTGAACAATGTTTATTAAAGAAATATTTCAATTTCCCGTTTGGATTTAATTACGGTCGTCAAATTTCTAGCTAGCCTCCACGTTGGACCAAGAGGAAGGGTCGCGAGTTTCGTGACATCATTTTTTTCGGAAGGCTGCACCAACGATCGTGGATCGCACGGGAAAAACTCGTTTGTCGAAAACTGAAGAAGTGTTGCTTGCAGCCAGAAATTTTTACGACGTCTCTTAGGTATGAATACCTTAAAATCACAATCACAAAAATACCGGAAATTCCACATCCACGTATCGAATTGAGAACGGCTTGATACAATAGAGAACAAACAAAAACCACACACACACGCACACGCGAAACGTGTGGCAAACTTATTTCACATGTGGGCCTCGTGGAGGAATTGATAAAACCATGCGTTTGGCTGGACTGTTTTGTGGCAGAGATATTGCTCGTCATTTGCATACTTAACAATGTCTCAATTTATCATCGTGTTCTGCAACGATGCAATTTTTCAATCACTCACTCGGACGGGGTTTTAAAATATCGAGAAAATATTCTACCCGAATCTGCCAAATTCTACCGCGCAAGTTTTCAGTTTGTCGTTACGGAGGGACGAGCACGTATATAGATATATGTCCACGAGCTTTCGCTGTTCAAACTTAGATTTTACGCAAATGACTTTAAAATTGCGGTATCCCGTGGTAGAGAAAATATGTAATGTAAATCTTTATTACGTTTGATTACTTTTCTAAGTCGCGGTGATACGATTTTAGAAAGAAAATCTGCTCAACGATTTCCCTCCCAGTTTTCTGGATGTGATCGTAGTATACTGCGATAGTGCTATCTCAGCCATCCTATTATTATTCGGATCAGCGTGTAACTTTCAGAGCGAAGGCGACATTTGATATGTATTATGTGAGGAGAGATTGATTTCTTTTTTTCTAGTATCGTACGAACGAAATTTAATAACAGTTCCGCGATATAACGTTTCTCGAGTACGCTGGCACAAATCGTATCGCGATGTGAGTCGAGGCAACCGTTTCACCTTCGCGTTCGAATTTTCTGGCTATTTTCGAGATTCGCGTTGGGTGTGTAAGAAGGCACGAGAAGAGATGTTTATGAAAAGTGATGGAGATTGGTCCTCCTCCGAGACAACCTCGAACGAAGACCATCCTCAATAGTTATCGCGGCGAGAAAATGTGCTGGAGAAGAAAAATTGCGACTAATATCGTTTCACGAAGGCATCGTAGTATGCTACGAACTACGCGGCTGGAAAGTAATTGGTTTAGGTGCGTGGATCGTGACGTCGTTGGAAAAAAGACTGAGAGCAGGCTTCTGATCGATGAAGCTGAAGGATTCCTTAGGGCGATGAGTGTAGAATCCCACGAAGAGGAAGAATCGTTCGTTACCAGGGTTACGATTTATAGCTTTGTGGTTAATCATCAATCACAATGCACGGCTCAATTCATAGTTGTTTAGAATCGACGTTCACGACTATGCAATCAAAAAAGAAGAGACGAGTAAGATTAGCCATTACAGGTATACTGATTGAAAAAAAGACGATCAGTTGGTATTAATACGAGGTTGTCGTTATCGTTTTTCGAATCACAATCAAGTTTTGGCACCGGAAGCAGATGTGTAATTCATACCCGGGTTGTCGTCGTGGATACGGTCAGGATCTTTCCACGCAAAGATTACGTAACTTGAGCGTGGAGGCAATAGATGCTAGTAGACTTCACGAGGGCAGATATCGTCGAAGCACAGTGTCGGCAACTTTGATCCGGCGTAAAACCCATCGCGTCCCATCGGTAGCCATAGGAAGTCTTTGGATGTCGTTATGCTCCGATTTTCCAACCCAACAGCAACCCGAGCCTATAAATTTCCGCCTGATATCTTTATTACCACGTTTCGGAAGGTCTAAACGTTCCGCAGCTCGCATGCGACTCTTTCGTGTGGATATTTTCGCGTTTTATAGGCTGGTACCCATCGGTTGGTCATCGATGCTTTGTGGCGTCGCAGTAAGTCCGAGCTTGTCCGAGTTGTCTTCGGAGACCGATTGCTGAACCAGCCTCGATTACCCGCTCTTCTTGTGGCACTTAAACGTGCCTGAAGCCTCGGGTGCTCTTGAAAATGGGACGCGGAGTTCCCAAAGGCTGTACATCATTTTTACTACTCCAACCTCCTCGTATATTATGCCGGTTCTTTCTTGACCTCCGCAGACCGGTACTCATTATCGATATTTCATAGCGTGGTTAGCCGATCTCGGACAACCCTTTGATCGTTGTCTGTTATTATTGAGTTGTACGGCTTTCCATAAGGTAGTTCTAACCAGATGTTGGACCACCCTGTGTACCGACGCCTAATGCGTTAACGCCCGACAACGTTTTTACTATGATACTCTCCATCCTTTCTTGTTCAGGCCTTGTTCCTTTGTTCGGTACAGTGGGCTGTCGAATTTCTAGGTACAATACACAGATTTTTGTATATTGGGCTAAGAAATTGGTTCTCATCAAATTTATTTATGCTGGTATCATTATTATTGATTTTAATAAGTGGCACCGAGTCGTTTGCCAAAATCCCTAGGGTTACTTTTCAATTAGCGTTATTTACGTTATATTTGTTCAAAATAGCTGTTGTCGCGAGGTGTCGATGGAATATTTCAAAATCGTCTTTTCGAATTATTCGGTCGAAAATAATCAACAAAATAATAAATGAGTTGTGCTTATTTGTGTACAGAATTCAAAATTCAAATCTCATTTTCTTCTTTGGTTTTCCAGAACAAATAAATAGTCCTGCTCTCGTAAATTATTATTTTACTAGCTCAATTAAATGCTTTTCTGCATGAAAAACACCAGAAAAACCTGATATCAATTATTTGTCCAAAAAAAAGTTAAACTAGAAAATACAAAAATCTGTGTATCGTCCCCAATAATTTAACAACCCACTGCGTATCAATCTATGCACCAGGAGAGACAATTTCGTAGAATCGATAGGCGAGCAATACCGTGACTCTTCACTCGAGGAAAAGGGACTTCCGATAGCTTATCGAGTTATGCATGCCGAGAATGGGGCTTTAATTAAATTTTGACGCCTGCATTGAGTTTGGGTTCACTTGCGTCGCTCCAGCTGAGCTCCCTAACTCCTCTTTATTCGTACTGGAAACTCAGCAAAGCGGCCAAACGACGTGACTACAGGTAGATGGCAAATTTTCAGATTATTTGTACAGAAACGAATATGCAGCCACCCAGAAAAATGTGCTGTATACATCCATCGTATCGATCTCGTTGTCAATCGCTCGTTGCCAAGCATTGCAATTACGTTGACAACTCCAAGGTTTTCTACCAGAAAAATTCCTCAGCTACCTACTTCGTTAGATATTTCTGGAAAGAACGGGGTTTATAAAGACTGCGACGACTCAGAATTCTCGATTCTGTTCCAAGACGAGGATGCAAAAAAAAAACATAACGACGGAATCACAATAGAAAAAGACCAGCGTTACTATCCCACGATCAACCGGATTTAACGAAGCCATTCCGTCGTCCGGCGTTGAGTGGAATTTGAAAATGCGGCACAGCCGCATCCTCGATTTAGATAGCTTCGTTTATTTTCGTAGCTAAAACAATCACGGATTTACTGCACTCCGCTAACAATAAGAGAGACGAGAGGCGGAGAATATGTATGCGCGCACACAGACGAGTGCAAATGGATGGTCCGATGTATTTATACACCGTGACAATAGTGTTCCGTTCCTTTTTTTCCCTCTACCCTTCGTATCTCTTGCTTGCCCGTATAATCCTAGAGCTCGTCTTGCTCGCTCTTCCGTGGAGATCGCGTAATGTCGGGTTCGTTTGCACTGCGGCTAAATTAGACGGACTAAATGTAAATTTGAGACAGATATGTGGACAAACGCGGCGACGACTCGGGATAGTCAAGTAATTTACGAATATAAAGGCGAATAGGAGCTATCTCCACGAAAGATGCCTAGGAGTCCGTTATTTTTGTAACCACATACGATCGGATCTCGTCGCCGAGTAGTTTTTGTCTCTCGCGACGATGGTAATGGCCGAAAATTAGGCGAACAATTATTAAGAGGAATAGAGATCGTCGATGCGGTGGAGCAAACACGTTGGGTGTACCTACGCGGAGACGGGAGGCAGCTTATGTAGTGGTTGAAACAACCTATTCGAAGGCGAAGATTAGCAAAGGAAGAACTCGCAAGGATTCTTGAGCGAAAGAAGTCAAGAAAGTTCCATTTTCAATCTGACGATTCGAACTTTTTCGGAGTTTGATGAGAACTGCTGCACCGTACGTTTGATCATCCCGAGCAGGCACCAAGTTCAGGTACGTCTGTATTCCATCGTTCTTACTCGTTCTCTCACACACGAAAGCACCCTCCGCTTCCGCATTTTTATTCCCGTTTCTCCGTCTCCTCCACTTTTATTGAAATCTTTTTCTCTCTCAATACCGAAAGTTTCAATGGACTCAATTCTATGAGAAGATCGACCAAGTTTCGCGCCAGAGCTACCCCTCGCTTCTTTACTCGCCCCGTATTTTTCGCGTGGTCTCTTTGCATTTATACACGCGCGATTAAAAGCTACCTACGACGATGATCGTGACGATCAAATGCCCGCGCGTATCGGATCTCTCGGTGCTTTTGACCAATTTATTCCAGCGATCGCCCTCTCGAGCCTTTGCCCTTGACAGCCGAAGAGCGTAACTTCCAAAACGATTTTCACGCTCCCTATGAAATGGTACCTCGCGAAATGAGAGGTGAATCTTGAGCTCCATTTGGTATTCGATGAAACAACCTTACGACCTGTTTCTTCATCGCTTTGTTCGTCGCCTCTTATCGACATCGACTGCTTTAGAATACCTCGCAAGTAATCTTCCCCCAACAACGTTTCACACAGACTCACTCGCGCGTCGCCAAAGAATCTACGATCAATCGAGTTGACAATTTTCTTTCGGCACGAAAGTGCAATCAGGCTTCTTGATTGTTCCCGATTGAACGGAAGAAACTTTATCGCGGCGACAACTGTCGGAACCACGCGGATAGTTTCAACGCCGTCTGCATTATTATTGCCAAGAGTTCCCAGAGTCGAGCGGTGCGTTACTTGGATGACGGTGAGACGCGTATGCGTGGATCATTGGATAATGATAGGATGTGTTCTGCCCGCTTTAATGCTTCTTGCATTGCTGCTCTGTTTGGCGCGGGGCTCCTCTTCGCATGGGTGACAAGCTCAGCCTCGATTACTCGTCGCGCTCGTATTAGGCTCAACGTAGGTAGCCGTGCACGAATATTATTACCACTGCTTCGCCAATGACAGTTTTAAAATTGTTCTCAATCGTCGTTTCGATATACCAGGTATCACCATCCTCCTCGAAACTTCCCCTCCCTTACGATCGAGCCTCCATTCTCGCGAAAACCTTCGAAAGCTCGTTCCTAAAAGAACAGAAAACAGCGTTTCACAATCGGTGGAAGATTTCTTAGAGAAGAACAAAACCGGTTGTGTTTTTATACTTCAAGGTCAGAAGTACCGATTGGTTGTTGGTTACTACGTTATTCGACGATGCCCCCGTGTTTCGCGATTTCCCTGACAAATGCGAAAAATATTGGGTCGAGAGAGATTTCCGTTGGGTGCAATCGTAGCTGGTTGTTTTTTTAAGGAAACTAATCCCAAGAGTATCTCGGGAAGAGACACGTGTAAGACCACACCGCGTACCGGATCGCGTTACCTCGTCGGAATATCTCATTTCCGGATAACGCTCATAATATAATACATCTACGTGGTTCCCAGATTGTCCGCAGTGGTCCAGGGACGTAGTTAAAACGCGTACCGAGCGAAATGCAAATAATTCGCTCCCACCACGTCTTACGCCAGCTGTCCCATCCACTCCAACGCTGACGGAAGATTTGGAAACAATACGGCCGCACGTTTTATTTATTCGCGCGAGAGATCACGAACGCGGTGTGTTAGCCTGCCGCTGAATAATATAAGAAGTTACACGTATGCAATTCGCGGCAAAATGTAGCGACAACGTTTGCATTTTTTACGCAACACTAAAAGCATTCGTGATAGAACGATTCGCGGATGAAACTGGCGCGCGTGTCACGATGTATAAAATGGCAAGGTACGCGGATAACGATATGCACACCTTGCCCCGCGAGACCCGCATGCATTGTTTGTCCTTACAATCGAGCCTTCTCGCTCCCTTTCTCTTCTCGTCACAATGCAACCTGGTCGCAAGCGTATATCCTTCTTTGTAACTCGCGCGTTACGGAGACAGCTCGCCTTCCGGCCTTTTTTCTCCTCTAGCGTGGTGTAACGTTACAAATTTTCTTTTTAACTACCCGTCGCGCGACGAGATTGCATCGTCTCTTTCGCGATACCGTATTGGAAAACGATTTTTTCAACGGTCAGTAGGTAGTTACAGCGTTTGACACTTCATACGTAAATAACAAGGTTGCTACCATGGACAGCACGTACGTTTTTATGGTTTCGCCACGAGTGATCTCAACACTCTCGTCTCATCAGTTTTGCGAGAGTCGTTTGAATTTTATTGGCATTCGATGCTTGCCGAACAAAGTTCCGAGGCTTAGCTGTAACAAACAAGGGGATAATGAAATGGTTCCGAAAATTGGAAATCCGTCGAGGATATACGACAGTTTTTAACGCCTCCGCGCAAAAGCTCGACTATAAAGAATGATATATATATACACATCAGTTTACGGTGTATCAACGGCGTGTAATTCGAGTTGGCGCTAGTTACCGCGAGGCCGTTTATTAGTTGGAAGAGTGAGAAAAAAATAACAAGGTGGAACAAGACGAAGAAAAAGGTTGAAAAAAGTTCATTAGCGGCATCATTAAGGGTGCAAGCTTCTCGGGACGGTAACTAGGTTAAAAGTTGAAACTTTAGCGACAAATTTCTTGCCCCGTGACACGTGGACGTTCGTTCCGTCGAGAGGTCGCACCGATCGATCGTCCCGAGGCTTTTCGATCGTCGACTTTTGGAAAACTTACCGCATCTTATCATCGACTTGCTCGGGCACGTACAGTTGTTTGCTGGTATCGCGGAACAGCGAATGAGAACGGGGCGCGGGAAAATTTAATGAAAAATAAATATGCGGCAGCAAACTAGACATTTCTTCGGCGAGTAAGAGTACTACGTACAGGTTTTATTTGACGAAGATGTACCGAGAATGTTGCGAAGCTGGAAATCAAAATAACATCGTAACTTGCGACGCAGTTTTTTACATAGATTTCTCAAAGTTTTCGTGATATTCCGTTCCCAAACCGTTCGCGATATCCTCCTTTTTATGATTTCGCTCGGAAACAATAAGCCCTCGATATCCGTCATTCGCGCACGTGCCACGACTTCGGCCTTTTTTCCCTCTGAAATCCTCGATGTAAAATTCCTGAATAAGCGTAGCTTTTTTTGGCTCGTTGGCCGTGATAACGGTTCTCGATTGGCTGTAAAATTTGATCGAAAACAAAGCACTTGGATCGTGGCGAGGGTGGCTTAGCACGCGCGTCGTTCCGACTTTCGGCAAAATTTACGGCGCGGTTCTTTGTATAGATAGAACATCTTAGGATGACGTATATCCTCCTTGCACGGCGAGAGATAAGACGGGTGACGCATCGTATGTGGTTTTTGCTGGCTCCATGGGTCGCGAGCCTCGGGTACCGGGTTAGACGAAGCTCGTCCGGGTAAAATTTGAAGGATGAGAGGTACCTACTCCTCGATACACGAGACGCCGTGGTACCGCGTGACGCGTCGTACAGAGAAAGATACCGCGTCGTGTACGAAGTCAAAGTTCACCTGGCAAACCGTAAAAGCGCTGAAGCGTCACTTGTTCTCGCGTCGTGCGTTCACCACGATCGTTCTCCACGTTTCCTTTGTCGTTCAATTATCTTGTTATTTTCATAGTGCCGCAAGTGTCGATTGAGCGTCGGTGGCGGAACTTGGAAACCACAAAGCTTTATGAAACGCGCTTCTTTTTTTTTTCAACGAAAGAGCGTCATTTTCATACGGACCCAACGAGATCAGAGCACGAACGTGGAAACCAAGGAATCGCGAGGTATAGACAAATGTAAGTTCTCTTCGATTCGTGCGCCATGCTCGATGGTTTTGTGGTTGCTTCTTCGAAAAGTTTAGACTGTCGACGAGTTGCAACTGAACTTTACGAGCAGTTTGTTTGTCTTTCCTGACCAACGAACGGCGGAGCTATAACCGCTGTTCAACAGTTGAACGTCGCCACATCAAAAGTCTTTGGTCTTTGACGAGAGCCCCGTATACCCCGTGGAGATTGCCTTTGGTATCCGGTGAGGAATTGTTGCCACGGTCGCCCGATGAACGGGCCCGCGAACGAAAATATCCGAAACCAACGCGATGAAGAAGTGACTCGACGAAATGGAAGAGAAACAGTTTTCGCACGCGAGATCAGAGATACGTAGAGAAAAACCAAATTAAAAAACGTTAGCGGTCCCACGGTAATCCCGAGAATTCGGACGCAACGATACCGAACCTTTTCGATTCGCGAAGGCCCACCAATGACACGTGAACAAAAATAGCAGCAGAATCGCAGACGCTGAGTCAATAAATTAACGAAAGTGTTGTTGCGAATCTCACTAATTGCGCCTAAATGAATCAATTCTCACGCGCGCACGATTCATAGCATCTCTCGAATGAGCTTTTGTTCCCGCGATCGCGAAGGCGTACGAATAAAAACGCGTGATTTGAATGTAATCAGCTTTCGCTAGTCCACCTCAAATTTCGACTTCTGTTACTACGACTTTGCTCTCAAAATTGGCTGCACCGACGAGGTAATTTTTTTTATCGCCTATCAGTGTGACGCCATCGGGCCTCTCGTCAGCTCACGTGGCAAGGCGCGTCTACCAGCACCACGGGGTTGCCGGGATCTCCGTCTTTGTCTCGTCCGATTGGCCTCTTCCTACCCTCTCATTTTCCTCTTCTCTGTCTTGTCAGTTTCATCTTTACCTTCCCTTTCCCAAACCCCGGACCGTGTCTCCGTCTCCCTCCTCTTCTGTCCGTGCATGGCAGTTTATTGTTAGGACATACGGACGACCAGGCAAATCGGCTGCTGTGCCGCGTGGCCTGTTCGACACGGAACACCAAACACTGTGAACACTCTCGCCACTCGCGGAGCTCAGTATAGCTGGCACGCCTGTCGTAGAACCACGTGCGCGTCTAAGCTTTACGTAATCACGTATAAAACATCGATTTGACGCGTCGTTTCCACGGAAAAAGACGCGATCCAGTGAGTTTTTCGATTTTTTTTTTAAACAAAGTGTTCTTCGCGGTGACTAATGTAAGTTTCAATCGAGTGCCGTTGATTCTCCGACCCCGATAGGTATTTCATACTTTTTCTACCTTTTTTTCAAATGACACGTGTGAAACGAAGGTAAATAACGCGGTGCGAATGATTTATCGCATCGTTCTGTTATATGAACCTCCAATGCAATCAATAATCCGATGAATCTATAATGTACGCGCAGCACGAGTAATGTGATCAGTCATCGTGTCTACGGAATGCATACATTCAACGGAACTGCCACGCGTTACATCCAATCAATTCAAACACGAAACATCGGTATAAACAAACTTTCCGGCGTTATTTTTTTCTTAATCGAACACTTCTAGCGTTTTATCCCCGAGCGAAGCTATGAAAACGTGAGAGAAGCAATCAACATACGTAGACAGATGTAGACGTTCGTTTCAGTCGCGTGGATTGAGGAACCGTTCCGAGAAATGATGACAGCTCGGACGACTTTCGGTGTTGGTAAACGTAGTTTTGATCCGTAAATCCGTAAGCGAGAGTGAAGTGCAAATCGGAAGGTCGAAGGTATTTGATTTTGGATGCGCGTAGCGTCGGAGGCCAGTAACACGCGAGAGAGGGCAAAGAAGACGGTGGGAGTGTCATTTTCCTCAACAAATTCCGGAGAAGTCGAAGCAAAGCTTGCGTGAGATGAAATAAGAGTAGCGGAAAGCGAGGGAACGATGGAAATAAAAAAGAGCAGAGGACACGGATGTGGCAGCGGGTACTCGTGTTCTGAAAAATTCAATTGCGCTTTTCGTCCCGTCGAGATTCCGTCGCCGAGGGGCTGTGACGTCGCGCCTCGCGAGTTGCCGAGTGTTTCGCACGCCCGAAGCGTAACAGGTGACGATCGATTGTCTATTTGTTATATCGCGCTTCTTTTTTGCCCCTCTCGCATTTTATAATTCCCCTCCTGTCGAGGCACCGGAAATCTATCTAATCCGACGCGTTTCGAGGTACGGATCGATCGTTCCAGTTGTTCTCCTCCGTGGCTGCGCTCCGTTCATCTCGCGCTTCTCAAGTTCTTCTCCGACTCCTCTTCGCGTCATAGAACGCATCCAGGTCGTGTCGTCGAGCACTTTCCATGCTCGTTCGCTTCGAATTTCCTAAAGCTACGAAAATGCGCAATCAGTTATGCTTCTCTAGGCAACACGACTCGCCTGCGTGTACATCTTACCTTACATCGGAACTTTGGGTCGAGAAAGAACCGTATAATTTTTTTTTCGTGGTTGCGAATTAAAATTCTATTCCGGAAGACTGGTCTGCTCACGTTGAAATGAAGCGATATTACAAATGTCCGAAATATTATATTTGACGGTGAGTAGATATCGAGGAATTTGATGGCCTTCCGGTTCGCTTGGGCAACGTCCCTTCCGCTCCACATATCGGAAGGCCTAACCGTTGCGGCTAAAAAAGCGCGTAAAAATCTGAAAACGAGTTGAAACGAGAGTTTATGTTGTTGTAGAACGAATTCGGATGGGTTCGGTTAATTTGTTCGTTAGACGCCTGCTGGTTGATTCACGAGCAGCATTACTGGTCGAAAATGAGACGTACGTCTTTTTGTGCTCGCGGAGTGTTGGGCGGTACGTAGATGGAATATGTCTCGGTAGGAAGTCGCTTTCTCGCGCTTTCCGTTTCGTATACATAATTACGAGAGTTAATTGGCCCTCGAAAGATGAAAGACTTTGCTGCGCGGAAGAAAGTAAAATTAACGCCGTTTGGTAAGAGGACGTTGAAAAGGTCTCGCAAAAAGTATCGCGAATCGACGTTGACGCGAAGAAAAATCTCATTTTACACTTGAAATTACTTGGAAAGTCCTCGCGTGCGGATGCCGAGTCGCGGACCATTTTTTCCGGGGAATCCGAGTTTCGGTACGTCGAAAGCGATGTTTGGGGCGGTGCGTCTTGGGGCGAGAATTGCATCGCGACGATGCTGCGCGAGCTGGAAGAAAAAAGATTGCCGATCACGCGAGACTCGTCAAGCTTCAAAGAATGGCTATTAATAAAATTGTTTTTGAACTCGAGTGCCAAATGCTGGTTTTCGAAGCGTGCTCACGAAATGGTTCGAGAGAAGTAAATAGGACAGGACCGAGCAGAAGTGGTTGGCGGTGAATATAGAAGAGAAAAGTAGATCGTCGTGGTGACGAAAATATGCTTTCGACGATAATCGTTCCGAAACGAAGACGATAATGGCATTTTTCGCTTAATCCGTCGCTCGAGCCAAGATGTAAGAAGGTTCGAGCAACGTTGAATCGAAGGTTCGCGGAATCAAAGGAACGTCGCGGTATTCCAAGGCGGCGAGGCGATTCGGAGGGCAGGGAAATAAACAAAGTGATTTAACTGGGGCGAGCTAATTAGATTTTTAGTTAAACCGCAACGCGATTATCGTGGACGGATCGTTCGGGTACGAAATTCACCGGGTGAACCGAGTCAGCCAATTCGAGGAGATGTCGCGAGCCTCGAGCATTTTAATCCAAAGATTCGAAACAGCATTTTCGGAATCAGCATCAGCATCGTTTCTCATCCCTCCATTTCGCGTTCCTCGGCAACCCGTTTTTCCGTCCTCCACCGATCGTTGGTAGCGAAACAACGGAAAAAGCCATCGACTGCACCGCTACGGGCGTGAATAATCTGTTTCCTCCGTTAATAATCACCTCTGCGCTCCCGAACATTTTGACGAGTGACAGCATGATCTCGAAAGAGTATATATTTAACCGCAACGCTGACGTGACCGACCAAAACTCTCTCGTCTCAAAAATCTCGCCGTTATTTTCGAGTCTCGTTAACGCGGAAATTTCTTACGATATTCGCCAAACTTTCGAGTTTCCGCCCCGTTCGTCGTCGTCGAGCTACGTGCTCTGGATATTTCCAGAAACGTGGCAAAAATCCGAAGAGTTATGCGCGAAAAACGAACTTTCTCGGAAGCGTTGTCGCGCGTCAATTGTTTCAATTGTTTTATTAGCGTCGGTTCACCGAGTTGCGAGAAAAAAATGACTGATATTTTTATTTCCCGGTGGTTGAATTCTTCGTCCAAGTGTACTCTCGGTATCTTTCTGGTGTAATACTTTTTCCGTACAACGCGGGCGAAATGACGAGGTTCGCGCGAGGGAAGGAGAAAGATTTTTCTCGTTTAATGGGCGGAGACAGCGTTGGCATTTGATGGGGTGAATTCTCCCCAAAGTTGCCTCGGTATTTGGTTAAAAAGCTCGTTTATGGAAGTCGACTTTAATTGTGTTAAAGTTTGCCCGACGTCTTTGAGAAAGGCGTAGAAAATATTTGGAAATTCAAAACTTGGCAGGGCTCCGCGAAACACGAATTCCCACGACGAGTAAGAATTCGTTGCACGTACCAACCGACAAACTTTCAGAGGATTACGTCCAGGGGTTGTGGAATTTGTTTTTTAAAAAAACAAAAATTAAAAAAAAACGTGACAAAATGATGATATCGCCGACGTTATAATGATGCGTTAAAGTGGTATCTGGCGATAAATTGTTCCCCCAATTAACAGTCCATTTTCGTGCGAGTCGTCTGTTTATTTTTCCTCGAATAAAAAAGCTCCGCGTTCCGTCGTGTTCTCTTGACAAGCGCGAAATTCCCAAATCACAGAGTCGAACGAACCGTCGCGTCGTACTCGAAAAATTCTTCTCGAAAACCACGTATTTATAGACGATAGGTACTCGCGCGGAGCTGCGAGTGAAAAGTCCCGGTAAGAAGCGTGTAGGTACGATGAGACTAATGAATTTACGATCGTTGCTCTCATTTTTATTACAGCTGCGCTGTGAGAGAGAGGAAAATCGGAGTGATTGGTAACTTTTCGTAGCGACGATCTGGCAAATTCTTCGGCGGAACGAGAAAAGTGAAGTGAATCATCTCGTAGGATCGCGCGGTACTCGGGTTTCGCGTGATAGTAGTGGTGGTTGCGAGAGCCGGTGCGAAAGCCCAAGCATCGTGCCTCGTCGTTGAAGTTCGATGAGTCGCGTGTCGCTTGGTACGCGGAGGCTGTGTGGATCGGGAAGTATGCGGTGCGATACACGATGATACCGAGATTCGGAAGCGAGGTATTGGCTCGATGCCAGGACGAAAGAGAGGGACGACTGGACGAGCGTCGCCCGGGACGTTGGCTGAGACTACTACCCCGGGACAGCGGCGTTCTCCCGTTATTGGCGATGGCTATGGCGATACTCCTGCCAAATCTCGTCTTATCCGGTAAGTATGTACCTACGTTTACGTAAATCACGAATGCGCGATCTCTGGCGAATCGCGAACGCGACGACGTGGCTTTCCACCGCGGTCGAGCATCTCGTGCATCGTGTAGCATCGAGAACATCGATCTTACATTTCACCGATTCGATCACCTGCCCTGCCGTCCGCACGCGAACACTCCTCGAAACAGTTTTATCTCGACTCGACGAACATCTCAAAATGATCCTTGATTTCCTCAACTTTCATTTCGCTTCGAGACATTGACTCGCCGGAAAGTTCGTAAGCTCGTCAAACACTCCGCCGTTGGCTTTTTGTACACCCGATATTAGTTCGTTCTCTCGGAGCTGTGGCCGCGAAGTATAACCAGGGAAAAAAGTTCGTCGAAAAAAGTTGTTTACGAGGTGGACAAAAGGTTCGTGACGAAACCTAAGCTGAAAGCATATCTCGCGTCCGTCGTTTCAGGGATTTATAACGCGTACGCTGACAAACCTTTTCGGAACGTTGAAGCTGCATCGTTGATTTAGAATCTCACAGGGAATGCCAGGTTTAACGTATTCGCCTACGTGGTGTGAATTTCGCCACGTCGTAGTATTCGCGTTATAGCTACGCTTTCGCGCAGTCGGAGAAGATTAATGGGAGGGTGCGTAAAAGTTAGCGACGCATTGTCACCGATGGCTATTAAGTAGTCGCGACATCAAAGAGTAGGTCGCCGGAGCTTGCGAATCTTTCTCTCTCGCGTTCTCTCATCTGCACAATACACGCGCGCCGACCTGACGAGTGTCGATCGAAACGTGCCGCTCCACGTCCACGGAGTCAGCTGACGAAGCCTCATACCTTAGAAATGAAACAGCGAGGACTCTTAGTCCTCGCGCACAGCGATTCCTCCGACCTGTCGAATTAGTCCAAAAAAGCTGTGTACACTCGAGTGACCAGTAGCATTCTGAAATGTGAACACGAATGATTATGGACCTCTATCAAGCTAGAAACACCACATGATCGAATCGAATTCTGCGATATCTGAGAATTGAGTGCTAATTATATGCTAATTGAATGCTCTATTGCTGAATCAAGTGCTCTTCATGTTTAGAAAAATACCCGTGATGTTGCTTGAGTCATGCTAGAAACACGACAGCCGAAAATCGCTGGAATTCGCGAGGGTCGACTTGGATCAATTGGGCATGGTCCCGATGCTGTCCGACGACCAGAACATATCGAAAATTGCAAGAACATCAATTTTGCATGATTTTGCAATGGGTCTTCCTCGGGTTTTTTCCGGATTTCTCGACATCCAGCGGACATAGATATGAGATCAGGTACTGTTTGGGATCCGCAAGGGTCGACTTGGATCCATTGGGCATGGTCCCGATGCTGTTCGACGACCATAACATATCGAGAATTGCAAAAACATCAATTTTGCATGATTTTGCGATGGGTCTTCCTCGGGTTTTTTCCGGATTTCTCGACATCCAGCGGACATAGATATGAGATCAGGTACTGTTTGGGATCCGCAAGGGTCGACTTGGATCCATTGGGCATGGTCTCGATGCTGTTCGACGACCATAACATATCGAGAATTGCAAAAACATCAATTTTGCATGATTTTGCGATGGGTCTTCCTCGGGTTTTTTCCGGATTTCTCGACATCCAGCGGACATAGATATGAGATCAGGTACTGTTTGGGATCCGCAAGGGTCGACTTGGATCCGTTGGGCATGGTCCCGATGCTGTCCGACGATCAGAACATATCGAGAATTGCAAAAACATCAATTTTGCATGATTTTGCGATGGGTCTTCCTCGGTTTTTTTCCGAATTTCTCGACATCCAGCGGACATAGATATGAGATCAGGTACTGTTTGGGATCCGCAAGGGTCGACTTGGATCCGTTGGGCATGGTCCCGATGCTGTTCGACGACCATAACATATCGAGAATTGCAAAAACATCAATTTTGCATGATTTTGCGATGGGTCTTCCTCGGGTTTTTTCCGAATTTCTCGACATCCAGCGGACATAGATATGAGATCAGGTACTGTTTGGGATCCGCAAGGGTCGACTTGGATCCGTTGGGCATGGTCCCGATGCTGTCCGACGACCAGAACACATCGAGAATTGCAAAAACATCAATTTTGCATGATTTTGCGATGGGTCTTCCTCGGGTTTTTTCCGGATTTCTCGACATCCAGCGGACATAGATATGAGATCAGGTACTGTTTGGGATCCGCAAGGGTCGACTTGGATCCATTGGGCATGGTCCCGATGCTGTTCGACGACCATAACATATCGAGAATTGCAAAAACATCAATTTTGCATGATTTTGCGATGGGTCTTCCTCGGGTTTTTTCCGAATTTCTCGACATCCAGCGGACATAGATATGAGATCAGGTACTGTTTGGGATCCGCAAGGGTCGACTTGGATCCGTTGGGCATGGTCCCGATGCTGTCCGACGACCAGAACACATCGAGAATTGCAAAAACATCAATTTTGCATGATTTTGCGATGGGTCTTCCTCGGGTTTTTTCCGGATTTCTCGACATCCAGCGGACATAGATATGAGATCAGGTACTGTTTGGGATCCGCAAGGGTCGACTTGGATCCATTGGGCATGGTCCCGATGCTGTTCGACGACCATAACATATCGAGAATTGCAAAAACATCAATTTTGCATGATTTTGAGATGGGTCTTCCTCGGGTTTTTTCCGGATTTCTCGACATCCAGCGGACATAGATATGAGATCAGGTACTGTTTGGGATCCGCAAGGGTCGACTTGGATCCGTTGGGCATGGTCCCGATGCTGTCCGACGACCAGAACACATCGAGAATTGCAAAAACATCAATTTTGCATGATTTTGCGATGGGTCTTCCTCGGGTTTTTTCCGGATTTCTCGACATCCAGCGGACATAGATATGAGATCAGGTACTGTTTGGGATCCGCAAGGGTCGACTTGGATCCATTGGGCATGGTCCCGATGCTGTTCGACGACCATAACATATCGAGAATTGCAAAAACATCAATTTTGCATGATTTTGAGATGGGTCTTCCTCGGGTTTTTTCCGGATTTCTCGACATCCAGCGGACATAGATATGAGATCAGGTACTGTTTGGGATCCGCAAGGGTCGACTTGGATCCGTTGGGCATGGTCCCGATGCTGTCCGACGACCAGAACACATCGAGAATTGCAAAAACATCAATTTTGCATGATTTTGCGATGGGTCTTCCTCGGGTTTTTTCCGGATTTCTCGACATCCAGCGGACATAGATATGAGATCAGGTACTGTTTGGGATCCGCAAGGGTCGACTTGGATCCATTGGGCATGGTCCCGATGCTGTTCGACGACCATAACATATCGAGAATTGCAAAAACATCAATTTTGCATGATTTTGAGATGGGTCTTCCTCGTGTTTTCCGGATTTCTCGACATCCAGTGGACATAGATATGAGATCAGGTACTGTTTGGGATCCGCAAGGGTCGACTTGGATCCGTTGGGCATGGTCCCGATGCTGTCCGACGACCAGAACACATCGAGAATTGCAAAAACATCAATTTTGCATGATTTTGCGATGGGTCTTCCTCGGGTTTTTTCCGGATTTCTCGACATCCAGCGGACATAGATATGAGATCAGGTACTGTTTGGGATCCGCAAGGGTCGACTTGGATCCATTGGGCATGGTCCCGATGCTGTTCGACGACCATAACATATCGAGAATTGCAAAAACATCAATTTTGCATGATTTTGCGATGGGTCTTCCTCGGGTTTTTTCCGAATTTCTCGACATCCAGCGGACATAGATATGAGATCAGGTACTGTTTGGGATCCGCAAGGGTCGACTTGGATCCGTTGGGCATGGTCCCGATGCTGTCCGACGACCAGAACACATCGAGAATTGCAAAAACATCAATTTTGCATGATTTTGCGATGGGTCTTCCTCGGGTTTTTTCCGGATTTCTCGACATCCAGCGGACATAGATATGAGATCAGGTACTGTTTGGGATCCGCAAGGGTCGACTTGGATCCATTGGGCATGGTCCCGATGCTGTCCGACGACCAGAACACATCGAGAATCGCTAAAACATCAATTTCGCATGATTTTGCGATGGGTCTTCCTCGTGTTTTCCGGATTTCTCGACATCCAGTGGACATAGAAAAAAAAATCAAAGGGGTGGAGCACCTAATTCGGGCGATGGATTTTCGTGGAGCATTTAATTAGCACTTAATTCTCAGATATCGCAGAATTCGATTCGATCATGTGGTGTTTCTAGCTTGATAGAGGTCGATTATGGCATCATCGCGGAACTCTGATCTCCACGAATAGACGACTTGGCACGAAGCTGTCGCACAGTTTTACCATACCGATCTAATTGCATCCACCTCTCACTCCCGGATACCAGCTCGACTCGTGACGCGTCATGTTCGCGCGCGCTCGTGTCAGTTAGCTTTACCTCTCGCGACCCTGGGCGGCGAATAAGGAGAGTTTCCCGACTGAGAAGACTATTATTGCTATTGTTGTTATCGTTATTGCCGGTATACGAGTGCATCTACTTTGCAAACGGTAGGTTAGGTCAGCTTCGCGAAGCTTTGTTTTGCTTCCGTTGTCAATTTGGCCGGGTCGCGTGCTTGTTTGCACGCGGTGTTGGGTATTGTAGTCGTTGGCAACTGTTACAGCAACACCGAGCACGTGGTCGGCCACGGATCCCGAGTCACCTCCTTGGCAGTTGCGTAACCGTCGCAATAGTTTGTTTATTTGCCTCTTGGTCGCGCGAAACACATCCGTGGTACGCGTCCAGAGCTTTCGCGAGTCCGTCCATCAGCGAGGAAGTGTTCGCTGTCGAGGCGTCAGCGTCGCTCGTTGGAAGTGACGAAGCGATTCGCCGTGAATTTGTCTTCGTTCGTTTGCTTTTTTCCCTTCTCTAACGGATAAAGGAACGGGATGGAATATATGGCTATTGTTACATACCCGATTCGTCGCGATACGCTCGAGTCCACGCGGGACGCGTGTCGCGGCAAATGGAGCGTGCTGATCGTTGTGGCTGGTACCTGAAGGGAGAGAGCGAAGGATCTCCCACGAAGGATCGCGTAGAAGCGTGAAAAGGCTGGATAACGATGCGGTGAATCATTCTATGAGTATAAATTACCAGACCGTCAGAACGCACGGTTAATTAATTAGGCTAAATTGTCCTAAGCATGAGTAACTACCGGCGCCTGGCGAACTCGCCGCTCTTCTTACCGAGACGGACGCTTTTCGGCGAGACTAATTTAAGCCCAGTCGCCGTGACTATTGTCAGAAATCTCGAAACGATTCGTCGGACCATCCGCTCCAGTCGTGATACCAACACCGTTCGCCTCTTCGCTTCGACGGTGGAAAAAGCTGATCGCGGGAAAGAAAACGCCGACACCGGAGACAAATCTACGGGATGCTCTCTCGTAATTCAACTTTTTCTCCCATCCCTTGACAAACGTTTCCGGTCACACGGATTGCCGACGTTCGGAGGGGACGCTGATTTTTGTAAACAACGTAAAAGGGCTCCGCGTTTGCGCGCTATGAAAGCTCGCCGCGTACGTAGTTGTGCTGTACTTGCTACGGTACCGGGAAATTGATCCGGCCGTCTCCACTGACGTCTCAACTATTTGCGATCGCTCCTGGGGCAATTCGCGTCGCGACGCAGTCTTCGTGAGATTCTCCTCTGCTCAATATATAATTACCCGGAGCTTTGATGCTTATTTGGTATCACATTTCCCGGGAAAAGTTACGTCTCGCGAGGCGAAACGGTGTTACAAATTCGCGGAATTACGACCGTTTTCTTACCAGGAAGCAAAGCGCGGAGAAGATCAATTTTCGGGGAACTCTCCGACCGGAAAAAACGGACCAGATTAATCGTTCAATTGCAACGGCGGCTCGGGATCCTTTATTAAATGAAACTTTAATAAAAGCTCCGGCCTGGCGTACATTTTTTCCTCTCAAATACGCGAAAACTGACGAGCGAATAATAATCGGAGATGAAAAGCATTCGTTGCCATTTTCAATGGTTCGTTGAAATTTTACGTCCCGCTATTGTCGTTCGTTACAATCGTTCCCGCTACAGTGGCGTTCTCGATTGACGGGTAGCTCGTAGAGAATTCCGCTATTCCGATGCTTTCAGCGTGAAAATTTATCCATCGTTGGACCGAACGAGGAAAAGAAAAACAATGTGAAAAATTCGACGAGGCACGTACGTAAATAAATTAACGCTCGCATCGCGGTGATCAAAGAAGTGGTGAGAGTAGGGTCTTCAAACGTATCAAAGCCTCGCCTTAAGTACCAAGGTACCGGCACAACTTTCTCGAGTGCTGCTATTATAGTCTTTTCTAATTTCCACAAAAAGGAAAAAAAAAACTAACAACATCATAACGCACCGATGCGCGGGGTTCGCTCCCGAATGTCTCCGCGTGATCCGACAAAAGTCGGTAGCAAATAGAAGCTGCAAGGTGAAGGATGGAAAACAAGTTAGCCGAACGCAGCTAACATGTCTCCGCCGCAAATTGTCGAGATCGTGATGCGAATCGACAGTAGAAAAAAAGTATCGTAACTAACGCGGTAAACGAATACTTCCGCCACCCGCGAGTGGCTTTGTGCAGGGATGAAAAAAATTGTAAAGGCATGAGTAAAAAGGGGGAAAAATGTGCGGAATCGAGTTTGCCCGCAACGTTATTCGCAATTATTCTCGTTAAATATTTACCATCGTTTGTGAGATTTTTCCGAAAAATTCGACGAGCATATTTCCGCGCTACGTAATAGGCCTATAAATACGTGCCGCGAGACACGCGGACGTTGCAGGAGCAGTTTCCGGACGCGGCATGGGTAACGGAACGAAAGCAAAAAATACAGAATAAAAAATACGCAAATAATAATTGTACAAAAATAGCTAATAATGATAATAATGATAATAATAATGAATAACCGGTAAAGTACGTGTTTTTGGTCGTGGTGGTTATACACGTTCGGCGGCGGGAGTATTTTCACCGATGCAGGAGCAACGTAGGAGCATATTGCTGCTCCCCATTCGGATGGGTAGTCCTCTCGCTCGACTTCAGGTTTTATTCGTTGATTTAGTGGACCGTTGTCCGGTCGTAGCTGACAAGCTTTCTCTCGTTCTCCTATCACTCGCTCGTTTTTCTTTTCTTTGTTTCTCATTCCTCCCCGTTTCATCCGTAGTCCCGAGCTGTTTTTTATTTTTTTCGATTTTTTTTTATCTCCATTTCGTCCACCTTCCGGCGCGTCCGGTGCGGAGCACTGCACTCGTCCTCCTCCTCCGCGCGTCTTTGGCCAAGTTTTCCCGAGTTCTTTATCCGACTTCAAATTGAGGGACGCCTGATCTATAAACGAAGCTGACTCGGGGATATTTTCGTTTCGTTCTCGTCGAAACACGTGTGGTGTGTATCGTCAGTAGCTCTGTTTTACCGACCGAGCTGCCCTATCGCGATCCGTAGGTTTAGCATCGACGAAAGATTTACAGACACCCACGTACTCGATATAAGTCAACTTCAACGACTCAAATTAAAAACACGATCGTTTTTCTTCCCGTTTTTTCTGCCGCCCTATTTTACCCGGAATTTCCACGATGCACGGATGTTTCCCATGCCAATTAAAAAAACAAGCGGCGCGCGGTGTTCTATGGAGAAAAAAATTAATTCGGATGACGAGAAATTTCTTCGTCGAGGAGAAGAAGAAAAACGACCAGCTTTCGATCCACTCGGAAGGATGATCGTTTCTAAAATTGTGATTAGCCTTGCCATATAGCGCGTCGACTACTGACCACGCGCTGCCAGTAAATTTTATTTTTTCGCTCGGCATGCGTAATCGGAACATCGCAGCGTAAATGTCTCCGTAAATACCGCTCTGTGATCTCTACAAATCGCTACGTTTCCCGTTTATATTCGAACCGCGCATCGTCTATTTCAACGCGAGTGGCGAAAATTCCTGCTCGAATGGAATTCCAACGGGCGCGTTGATTGCAAAGGATTTTTCTAATATATCGGTACGCGTATCAATCAACGGGCTAATTAACTTTCGACCGAATTTGAGATCGGAACTATTCGCTTTGATCAGACGCTTTTCGTCTCCCTGCTTTACGACGCGTGCCTACAATAATCCGAATTCTTGTCCCACAATTTCAAAGCCGGGAAACGTATTCGTCTATCCATCTTAACGCACACTTATCAATTTCGTTTCCTCCGTGTCGCCTCGTTGTCGTGAGTTATGTCTCGCGATTGCCCGGGAAGTCTATTCGTCGTGGGTGGGATCGCGGAATATTAGATATCGAGGGCATAATATTAAACCTCGCAGGTTGGCGAGGAGCTCGGATACTTTTCATTTACTCCCGAAATTTTTTCCGCGATCCAGGCGGAAGCCGATGTTGTCGAAACCACGGGAAAACTCGGAGCTTCCCGGATGTCGGCCAGAAATGATCGAGACTGTAAATCCGATCGCCGTATGGGATATTTTGGGCATTCCTCGATTTACGATCATACATCGAAGCTCGATACTTCCTCCACGTTTCACAACACTCATTCGTTGTTCTCCGAACCTCGTTCGACTAAATAGACAAAAAAATATTGTTCTCGCTGCAAGCAACGGACGATATGTTCAGACACGACTTCCGGGTCGCACAGTTCTCCAATTCCGTATGCGAACAGGGATCCGGAAGCTTTTCTATTAAATCGCCAACAAACCGATAGCCCACGTACGATTCGGCGAAGAGAATCGATTATTCCCCTCTCCTTCCCCAACCGAACGATTTTAATGAAAGCCCAAGGCTTTGTCAATATTTTCCAACAAAATCGATACCCTCGATCCGGTAGAAATAGTATCGAAAAATATTTACCCGCCGAATATTCATTTCGATAAAAAATAAATTAAAAAACACGTCGCCAAAATCGAATATACCGAGTAAAAACCAGCGAATGTAGAAAAAAATAGTAAACCTGGCGAGTGGCGAGTTACAAAGATTTCGCGAAGAGAAACTAGCTTAAAATTTATCAGTTAGCTTTGTATAAAAAAGAGCAAAAATAGTTTGCACAGGATTTCATAAATTATTTATCGCGTTGTTATTTAGATAACGTTAAAAATATATCGATGCTACGAGTCTTGTATTTGAGGTAAAATCCGATAGCGTTTTTCGATTCGGTATCACATTTTTCGAGCAGACAGGATCGTCGGAACGAAGTGGCCTGGATCGATGGCATCTTCTCGTGGCGATAAGAACGCGAGAAAAATGAGAGAAAAGCGTATTCGGGAAGTGGCGCGAGTCAACAAATGAAAATGAGGGTTGACGCGTGCGCCGGAACTGCGCCCTCGTCGCCGCACCATCTGCAGGTCGATGCGCACCCTGAAATCCGTGACAGCCACGGCCCGCGCGAAGAGGTGGGTAATTTTAGAAGCCCTCGATGTATTCGGGAAGCGTTGTTAACCAAGGTTAACAACGCGACGCGCGGCGTATTTCTTCCCCTTTCTCGTCAAAGTTCTGAAGGGTTCCCGATGAAACGTCACGTGCACGTCGCCGGACGATGATTCGCCGATCGCGCGGTTAACGAGGACTGGCTTACAAGTGGCGCTCGCTGTAAACAATATCGAGCAGCAATCGCTGAGCGTATAACCACGAAGCAGCACGACGAAATCGGTTCGACGTGTTTCGATTCGGCAGCTATGGCGAAAGTCCGGAGAACGATTCGCGTCGCGAGCGAAATGTCCGGGGCGCGGGGAAAAAATGGGGCGGAATGGAAGAGGCAACGCGCGTCGTTGAATCGCAACGCGCGATCATCGGAAAGAGACCGGGGATTTCTAACGAGAAACAACGATACGGCTTGGATGTCTGATGCGACGACGGTTGTTTGTTTGTAGTTCCCAGTAAAATTAGTTTCGGTGCGGCGGAACACGGGAAAAAGCGCTGGCGCCACGAAGAAGCCACATGTCGAAGCGCAACTATATTTCTCTTATTGCGTTATTTCGAGATGTTTCTCGGTCTCGGGTTGTTGTGCCGTTTCGGCTGTTTCCTGCGCGCTGTTTCCAGCCGCCGCATAAACGCGAAGATTTCTCTACCGGGCTTCCGAATCTTCGCGTATACAAATCGCGACTTCGATCCTGTAATATATTCTCTCTTTGCAAATAACGCGACTTCCCGCGCACGCAAGCACGTGCATGCGATGTACGTTCGCGATGCGGGCGCCTTACGTGTAGGTGTCGCCGTGCAGCTTGCATGCAAACAACTATCGCGATCGCTTTTCATTTCGCTGCAACTTTCTCACTCTGTAAAGTTCCCAGTTTCCACCTCCGGGCAGGAAAACGGCTCCGTGAGAAATTACGCAGCCTCGGATATTATACGTTTATCCTTACGTGCGCGGAGTAAATAAAACGCTGCCGTCCAACGGCTGAAATTCTTCGCTTCTCCTCGTTACTTTTTCCACTCGGATGATAATGCTCGAGTTATTTTTTCAGCGCACGAGCGAACGTAGCGTGTATACGTTGCACCTTCATTTTCACCCTGCTTCTCATCATCGTTACGTTTAATTCGAACGAGTATCGATTACTTCTTGGGGTCTCAAATTTTTTCATCGCTACTTTCCTGATAATTAATTTTGATCCAATCGCAACTAGGCTATTACCCTCCCTATCGACTCCACGCTTCGTGATATCGCGACTATCACGCGGAATAGCGCAGATGGTAAATCGCGGTAAATCTGAAAAACGCATTAGTCGGTGTAAAAAAAAAATCGCACCTGCAGGATGCACGATGCGACGGCGTTGGGCATCCCGTTAGGTAGCGACCAAATTCGTGATGGTTTCATCAATCGTAGTGGACCAGAATTCAGCTGAAAGAGACAATCGATTTTTGTCCAATTCATCGTGAACGCGTCGTTCACAGGAAAATGTGTCCAACGATGAACTTCTCATCGAAAAAAACGGGTAATTTCTTAACGGGGAAATTGCGAAATAACGGATTATTTCGAGTTAACGTTTGACTCGCCGGGAAATTAATCGGTAAAGCAATCGACGATAACGCGTTAGTAGAATAACGCACGACTCGCATAGGCGCTGTCGTAATCGCTGGGCGAAAACTTGAATGGGTCATTTCAGGTGGCATCGCGATATTAGCGAAACTCGCAGCACCATAAATTAAAGGGTGTCCATTTATCTGATACGAGTGGCCGAGGTTGATCAGAGTAAACATGGCAGCGGATTGCGTTGCGTACAATCATGGTCTCGTATTTCTCACCGATAATTGGAACGGTAGGTTATGACGGTGATAATTCAGCAGGGAACTGGCGTACCCGCGCGTGGTTCCCTTCCTGCAGCTTGCTTTCCTACACCTACACCTACCTACCCGCGTTTCGACTCACGTGCAACAATCTACGCGAAAGCATATTATTTTTGTGAAATTAGCTCGTCTCGCTGGTTTTGTTCTATTTCTGGTCGCATTTCCGTTCTCCCGTTCTCTTTTATACCAACTTCCTCTCTTTCCCCCTCTACAACGTCTCGCGTACACGTACTGTATACGTATACATACATACACACACGCGCGTATATATATACATATATATATATATATATATATATATATATATATATATAGATGCACCCGCGACGGGCAAACTCTTTGTGAAGATTGCCTCGTCTCGGACGTGTGAGCGACTCGTGTGCGAAAACTTCCAGCGACGACGTTGCAGCGGTATTGTGTCTACTAGGTGCAGCGGAAGTGCCACGAAAGTGGCTCCGGTCTTTCTTTCTCTCCCTTTCTCTCTCTCTCTCCACCATCAAGCTCCGTAGTCATCGTTATTGACGCCTCTTCCAGTCGCGAACCTGTATCTACTCGCGTGTCGCCGATGCGAGCGATAATAAAAAACTGGATTGGAGTCTATAAAATTCATCCTAGCTCGGCAGTCGACGCGGCATGGTGTTCGCCGTCTCCTGCGATGTAATATTTAGTTTCTCAGCAGGTCTTGCCATTGAAAAGGTAGACGTTTCGCAAGGTAATCTTTTCGATTGATTTTCAGACGAATAGCATTTTTTGAAACTCGATTGTTTTTAACTCTCTTGCGCTCGTGCAATCGAAAGAGAAGATACTTCTCTTCCTCTTTATACATTTGTCGTAGAATAATTTCCAGAGTACAGAGTTCGAGCCAATATCGTTTTGCCATGGAAAGCATATAGCTACGGAGGTGGAAACCGTTTCGCAGAATGAAAATAACCTTTTTCCCCCGTCGACCACCGAAAAAATTTACTACGAGGAAATTCTTCGAAAATTCAGCGTTTTCGGTCGTTACAAAATCCAGATTCGGAGGCCCGCGACACATGTGTCCACGGTGTGCCGACAGGCGAAGACGTTGCTGGAAAATACTCGGAATACGAACGTAAAAAATGTAGGGATATTCCAACGCGTTGTTTTCTTTTCGTTTCCTCTGCTCAGTTTTATTTTGCGCAGGGCATTCGCGTCTTTGCGTACGGGTTTCTGTAAAGCGACGCGTTTCGTTCTCTGGGTGTCGACCGTTTTGTTACTTCCTTTCTCACTCGACGCCAGATTCTTCCGTTCCTTTAGGATTTCCACAGCATCGAATAGTTTCGTCCATTCGATTGCATTTCCGGAATGAGTGTAGAAATTCGGACGGCAGTTGAGAATTTTGGGCGTAGAGAGGAGCAAACGTTGTCGAGGAGCTGCGTACACCAGAGATTCGAAGCTTTATTATCGCTAGCGGAGAAATATCACGTCGGCTGCGACAACTTTCGGAGAGACGGAGGCCAATCGCCGACAAAAAAAGATCAGTCGACCATGCGAACGTAACTCGAGGCCATTTCCGTTGCCGGCAAGATCCCGGATTTTTCTCTACCATGGATGAACGTCGACTCCAACTGTTCGCCGAGTAAATATCCTACAGTTGCTGCAGTAACGAGTGTGAGTCTATCGTTCGCGTCGGGAGTTCGAAGATTGCCCTCGAATTTGTCGGCAGCTAAATTTTCTTTTCTTTTTCCACGAAAATGAAAAGCTCTGCTTGTTTCGCTGGTATAAAAAGTCGCTCGCCAATTTCGCCGTCTTCGGTCACGAAAAATTCCCGGTTTTGCTTCGGCCAAGGCTACTCGTATCGCCCAAAACCGAAAAAATCGATTCGTCGGAAGGAATCTTGCGAATATCGCGTCACATCGTACGATGAACGAAAACAACTGGGAAAAAAATTCCGGTACGAAATAATAGATCCTCGTTGCTCCGTCATTGCCGTGTATTCGCGCGAGAGTATCGCCGCTCGATGTTGTCATTGGATACCACGTAATGTTTTTCTTGCCCGGATAAATACAACGCGACGAGCAAACGTTTGTAGACGGGGGCATGTAAATAAATAAAGGATTATACGCTTGTCGACGTTGAGTTTCTCGGTCTGACTAGTCCATAGTTGCGATGTGCGTGTCGAGTGGATAAGTTGCCTCGTCGTCGTGACCCGGATCGCAACGTGAGTAGCTCTGCAAATTGAGTCGCGAAACTAGTCGCCAAAATTTATTTCGAGCACTGTTCGCACCGTGTTTTAATTGAGCTAGAAAACCAATTTCCAAAACAACGAGCTCTCGAAAAAGTTTCCCGCTTCGTTGGCGCAGCCGCTTCGAAACGTTTAATCAACTTTGTCGTATAGCATATCGACGCGATTCCGTTTCGCACTTTGCGTAGCGTAAAATCGCTCGCAATATTCGCGAAACGATAAGGCGGCGAGGTTTTGGAACGACTCTAATTTGGAGGCGGATAAGGGCGGACGAAGGGAGTCGGGTCGAGTCGATTTTACAGTCAGCATAGAACTCGCAGTCCGTCACGTATTAACTTCGGTGGGTTTTTGTCAATTAATCTCTGGTTATCTCGGGACCTTGAGCGACAGGACGCGGTAGAAAAGCGAGGGATAAAAGTAACCTCGGCGTGGTGTGGCCGAAGCAGGCCTGAAGCGACAAACGGTAGGGGGAAACGGTGATTTGTACAACGCCATCAAGTGCGCGTATATAGGGGTGTTATCTCTTTGGAAAAAGGATGCAGTAGCGAGAGGCACGCGTACTTCCAGTACACACGACGTCATTTTTCCCTCTCCTTATCGTTTTTTCCAGCTTCTCATTTCATTTTACCGCTGTCCTACCTGTCCGTTTCTCCCCTGCACTGCTGGGCACACTGCGAAGATTCGGGCGTGAATTTTCACTCGCGTTATTTAAAAAATTAAAAAAAAACCTGAACGTAATTTTTGTACTTCCTCGCTAGCGATTCGTAAAACAAAAATAGCTAGATGTCTTGTGATTTCACTGGGCAGAGTTTTTTTTGGATCCCAATTAAAATAAAATCCTCGGAGTGAATTAAAGCACTGGAAAAAAACCAGCGCGCAAAGCACGCTCGACATCGTTGCGAAAATGTGAGGCATTGCCCCGGTCTCGTGACCGGAGCGGACCGGAAGCAGCTTTAAGCATCCGTTCGAATCGGCGCTATACTCGAAACACCGGAGAAGCACGCGAGCATGTTCTACGTCGTAATTGAGATTGATCAGGTGAGTTTTTCACGTTTCAGACCCCGTTTACCCGCGGGTTACGGATACCTGGTCGAATAAGAATGCGACTTCGCTTGGGAGCTCGAAAGGGCGAGACGTCGCGTGGGATGACAACGATCAGCCGGCGTTCGAGCCCACAGCCGCCAACGTTAGCGCTCTGGAGGGACAAACGGTGTATCTACCCTGCAGAGTGCGGAATCTCGGTGACAAAGTGGTGAGTAGCCCTTTTTTTACCGCCACGAATAGTCTGCATCTCGACGTTGTTACGAACGTCGAAGACAACTAATTCTGGGCCGAGGCAAAAACTGTGACGAGAAAACGCAGAGAAATGAAATTTTAATTGCTCGCAAAGTCGTGGCGAAACAACGCGACATTTCTGTTCTACCCAACGCGATCCAATTATTCGCTGCTTTCGCGTTCGTCATTATCCTCACCTCCGCTGCCTTCCTTTTTCCCATGCGATCTCCGACTCATTTATACTCGCATAATTCTTCGACCTGACGACACCCACTTTGCCGTGTTACCTTCCTCGTCGATGCCGTTCCCCCGCACCTGCGTCGAAGGATATCTGCGCCGCTGGAAATTATTTTCACCGAACAACGGAATATTCTCGTTTCGAGAATAAAATGCCACGCGTTCTCGTTTCCGTACGAAAGTTTGGATCGAAAAAAAGGAAAGGACTGGAAAAACTGGGGGAACGTAAATAAAACACCGCGAGGAGCGTAAAAAGCAAAGGAGAGCGACGGGAGCAACAACAACAACGATAGAAACACGCGAATCGCTTTGGTGTTTGCAAGTTAAATTTCTCGGTAAAAGTTTCACAATCCTAAACGTGCCCTCGCGTGGCGCAAGGGTGATTCTTTTTTTGCCGTCAGGAAAGGACAGCGTATCGAGGAAGTTTCGTACATTCTTGCTCGATTTTGCCGCGCGGATGGCGAGTAAATATTTATATTCGAGCGGATCGGTCGATTCGCAAATATCCGAATCGAAATTTTACCATCTTGCTTTCGCGCTTCGTGAACAATTTAATATTTATACCGCATAACCGCTGGTTTCTTTCGAGGCAAATTTATTCTTTGGATTGTCGCCGACCCCGTTGAGAAACATTCCAGCTGCCGGGGTCGTCCGTTACGGATTCAAAGACGCTGAAAAAATTGTAATTCTCCGGCGAAAGATCGATATTCGCGCTGGAATATTTAATATTTTTCCAGCGCCCGTAATCTATCCTTGTTCCCTCGTCGCCATCTCCTCCCCACGTTCGCGTTCGCTACTTTTCATTTGCTCTCTTGCCTCGACGCAACTTTACCCTTTACCGAAAATTGCAAAACATTCCGGCTGACGCGAAGCACCAGGGATTAAAAAACACCGCTCTTCCATCTCGTTCCTCGTCGTCTCTTGTCGCCGGACTCAGCGATGCGAGCCTCGGAGGTTCAAAGTGCCAGCGAAATACTTACAAATCACCGAATTTCGGTACAAATCACCGAATTTCGGTACAAATCACCAGATCGCATCGCGCAGAAAATCAGGGTCCCAACAAATTCCTCCCCCTACCTACAAATGCGATCGAAAGCGTTCAAGGTCACAGACGTAGGTGCGTCGATGAGCCCTGATCCGTTTAATCCGTCACCCGTCGTCTTCATGACTCGCGGTACACGGAGAACATGGAAGAAAATGCCTGTCACTTCCCCCCCAATTCTTCCAAGTTCTCCTCGTCTCTACCAAACAACATATTACGCTGAAAATATTGGAGAACATTTTTTCACCTCGCCCGGATGTTTTACCTTGTCGTGTACACGACGATCGTCGGTTGCTGGAGACGAATACAGAATAGTACCGGGAAGCTTCGACGACGACGAATGAAACTAGCAGCAGAAGCGATATGCGATTTGTTTAGTCGGTGATCTGGATAACCGTGCAGCTCTATCATCGTCCGACTGTTCCGACACCCACTGACCTTCGAATCGAGGATTATCTATCACGATTTTTCCACATCCCCTCGCAACTCCGTCACGCTGCATATTTGTTTGATGTCACCCTTGTCGCTCTCGCGCACGTCAAAGCCAATCGTATCATCGGTGCTCGCCGATCCAAAATTGAAATCCGCCATCCGCTGACATTTCACATTTTTTTCATATTTGATCAAGCACGAAAATTAAAGATGCGACCAATATGATTCCCTCCAATGTGGACCACGTTTATTCCACGTTACCTACAACTATATTTTTCTACCCACGCGAGCGTGAATCCTCTCCAATATCGTAGTCTCCAACATTACAGTTTTTGTGTATTCGTCGCGGTTTTCAAATTTGTCAGAGCAAATCCCAAAAAAATATCTTGGCATTACTAGTACAAAATTACTAGAACTCTGGGAAGATATCAGCTACATCGGTGAAAATATTCTCAGCTGCGCTCGATCGATCGCTTGGAATATCCAGATGGAATCCATATTCATCGATTCCTGAATTTTCATGAGATCATTTTTATCTCATGGTTGTCGACCTGGTGGGAAGTTTTACGGTCAACGCGTTGATAATAGGTTAATCGTTCGCCCTTTGAAGCGTCACCTGGCCAATTTTTGCAGCCCGAAGTGTGGCGCGTTCATTATTCATTTGGCGATGGACGCGCCGCCAACACAAAGCATCTCGGCGACGGTCGAGAAGAAAAAACGTGCCGACGCCGAATACAAATGCGAATACGAATGGGAAGAGACCTGTCATAGGTGGCACGCGGCGTTGGTTAGCCAGTCACCGGTGTCCCCGAGTGTCAAGGATATCAAGAGCGGCGTCGAGGCCGAACAAGGGTGAACAAGCGTAGTAAACAACGATCCAGCACTGCTTTATCTACGAGTTTGATTTATGAATCGATGGACGAGCGAAATGGTTTGACCGCGTTTCGATGCGAACCGCGTTTGGCAATTAAGTCGTTATCCAACGCGATTCCTCGAGAACTTTCGCGTAACATTCGTCGCCGGAAACTGTCGCGGATGATAAATAAGCTCGTTAATGTGAACGTACGCGGATATTTCTATTTTCGACCGCGAATCGTGGCATCGGAATTCCACCGAGCTTTTTTTCTCTCTCTCGAGCTAGAGGGAAACGCGTGGCACTTGTCCAACGTGTCCAGATTAGCTTGCCTCGTTACGGCAACATCGTCTTTACGTATCGCAATTTTACGGACAGTTGCGTCGCCACCGCGACCTTGACCTTGGTAACGTAGCTTTGCAAAATCGTAGCGAGCAACAAAAACGCATATTCGCAGGCAGGGATCAGATTTTACGCAGCTGCCTGTCATTTTGTCTGTCGGCGCCGGAAAATGCTTTAGGAAAAGGAACCAAAATTTGCGGTGGACGACCGAAAAAAAATGAAACCCAAAATCTTTGCGGGTAAAAAAATGGCAATTCGTGTGAAATGACGGAGATGCTCGTATCTCTCATCTTACCGTTATCTAAGATCGGCAGGGAAGAAAAAATAAATATTTAGCGAACGATAAGGAAACGCCGCTGTTTTTCTTTCTTTGTTCGCCGTTCAGATTTCGCTCGCGTAGGACGAAACTGAGCTAACCGGGTAATCTGAAACGTTAAATAAAATCTCAAACCTTTCAAAGGCTCTAAAGTCGAGCCGGAATCGACGCAGTAGTTCTAGCGGTCTCGAAACATTTTTCCCAGCTTATCTCGACTCGCAATGAAAAGCTTTCGCCGACTCGCTATAAAAAAAAATCGCGATTCCCTGATCCCGCGTTTGCAAACAATTATCTGCCTTGTGTCGGTAATATTGTTGGGATTCTGCAAATTCTGCGGTCGCGTTTGCACGACGAAAAAAATCGCCCCCGATTTGGAAGCGAAATTTGTTGTCGAGCTTTTCATAATTCTGGTTGCTCCTCCCTCGTATTTCAAAAACGGTGGCGCGCGAGCGGTAGATATGAAAAGGACTGGTCGCCGCGGCGAAAGCGCGCAGATCTAGTGCTTTCCAGCAATTGGCTATCGGAAAATCGAATCGGTTATAAACCGTCGGCTCGAGTTTTATTGCAACGATGATATTAGCGTCGCGGATGGTCGATGTTTCGTGGGAACTTCGTTGACGCGAGACGAGGGTGATACGAAGAAGCACGCGACGTTTGATTGTCGCTTTATCCCTCCCCAAATTGATCGGCGCACAACGAACGTATCGCGGCGACTTCATCGCTCGCGTCATCTCTTTGCGACCCGATTCTCTCGGATCCCTCGAGAGGTTGCTTTTGAAAAGGAGTCTCGTGGGAGTTGAAAGCTTGAAATAATTTCAATCCTTTCAGCTCTCAACCGCGAGCAAGTCTTCGCGTCGGCTTATCGCATTTCGTCCTCCTTTCCTCGACGTTGACCACTGACACGCTTTATATCCAATCTTCTTTCTCCCCGGACTCAAACGTCCGGTAACTCTCGTCAACTTTCCTATCACGCGGATACACACGCGAGAACTTCCCTCCACGTCGGTCCCCTCGATCGCGCGACGATATTTAACATCTCCTCCCCAAACAGATCTCCAACGCGAAATAATTTCATTTCGACCTCTCGAAAGCCGATTTTTTCAACTCGTGGAATATCCGCTGGAAAAAATCCGAAATCTGGCTCGAGAAGAACAAAACCAAAGTACCAACTTTGCAGAGAATATCGCGGGACACTTGGAAACTATTTGTAGAAGAGCCCAGATTTTTGTCGAAATAATTTCAAGTGAAATCGATGGGTCGGAAATAGCGAGGCGAAATTTGGAACGGTCTTCGTTTCACGAGGCACAGGACTGGCCGTCGAGGAGTTACGCGGTCGGAGTAGCGGTTTCGCAAAAAGTCTATTGTTTCCCGAAAAATCGTTTAATTCCGGCGTCCAGCGGAGTTTATTTAAGGGAAGGGAGCTTAAATCGTTCCGTTTAAATCGTAAGAACCGCGTGTGCTGGGAACTCCATCGAGAAACAATGGGATCCCGACTCTGTTGCCACCCTCGTAGCCGTGTAACGGCGACGCGGTTGAAAATTCTGTCGGGTGACAAGCGGGAACGCGGAGTAGGAGTAGGAAGAGGAAGAGGAAGAGGAAGAGGCGGAAGTCCCGAGGGAGTTTGGTTCTCGGTTCTCGTTGCAAAGCTGCCCAATAAATATCGTCCGCTCGTTATTAGCGTTTTAATTCAGCGCCCGTGGTAACTTAATCCCGGGGAATCGGAAAAACGTCACGCTATGCCGGGAAATTCGAACCATAAATAATAAAATAATACCGCGTCATCGTTTGTTACTCCGATGTGACTTTCCGATTCGCCGTACACCGTGGAAACGCGCTGCCCGTGCGATTTTCCTGGAGACTCTGCGCGACGATTCCTCGATCGTGTTTGAGTTCTTGGAACTTGATGGTTACCGCAGGGTTTGAGATACAATTCCGAGCAGATCGAGCAGAGTTCGGCGAAAACTTCGCAGTTATTCTACACATATCTAGCAAACTGCACCGCAAAAATTTCAAATTTTTGCAATCCTTTCGATTTTTCGCGACGGCGTATTCGATCGACCGTCGATGTTCGGAAGATTTATCCGAGCCAACTACCAGCTCGCCGTACCGCCGCGTCGAGTTGTTATCACTTCGCCAAGTGTGCAGAAATCGTCGAGCGGAAGTTGGGAAGTGTTGGGAAAACGCGGAGAAACGTTGTATCGCTGGATGTGCAAAGTTTTGGAGGTGGAGCAAACGAGGAAACGAAAACAACGGAATTTTACACCTGAGCGAAAACAGCCAAGCTGTTGGCGTTGACAACGAGCAATTTCCAAGAACGTGCGTTAATTACCGACGAAAACTCGCCCGCTTCCACGCCGAGCGTGAATATTTTCGGCGCGTCGGCGACGAACGCGATTGAAAGCTTCGAGTACGCGAGCGTAAAATGTGCAGGGGATAAAATCTGAAGCTAGTCGGAACGGAACGCTTCTTTTCATCCAATGACAATTTATCGAGCGAATTCGAGTTGTTGCAACAACTAATCCGCGACGAACCGAAATCTTCGTCACACAGTTTCCCCGTCGATTTTCCCCGCCTTGGCGCCCCCCGCGAATGGCATTCGATGGTGATAAATTATCGGGACTTAAGTCCGCGCGAAGCGTTACGGGAGATAGTATTTTATTACGTCAACGATTTCACGGAGATTGGGTCGAGAGTCGTTTTTTTCCAAAGCGAAGCGAAGGATACCTTTGTTGGAAAATTTGCTCGAAAGCTCTAAATCCAGTTCGGCTAACGAATCTGCGAAGTAGACTTATCGAACGAAAGTTTGAGTAGTTCACCTCATAATCTGCCTAACAAGCGTTGCTTTCTCCTCTTTTACGCCCCATCGCCGCCTCTTCATCGTGGCCGACGAACGAGGAACTGATGGAAGAAGGCGCGAGGGCGGGTAACTTCTTCTCTCTAATAAATCACGCTCGAAGCTCGTGTAAACACCGGTCGACTTAATAAATCTAATTATCTCGTGCCCGAAGCTCTGCTGGAAAAATAATTTACGGGGAAAAATATCGGTTCCAATATTGAGAAAAGTAAGCGGTGTGTATGCGACTACTTGATTAACCAGATTTTACGACTCGCCACTACTGCCCCCGCCAACTGCCCCGCTGCCAACCCCTCGCGCCCTGCACTTCATCCTTCACAACGCGAACTCGTACCAAAATAAAAAACAGAATCAAAAACTGGTCGCGAGATGAATTGGGCCCCAATTTGTTACCTGCATAATTTCGTTATTTCTCACGTAGCACCGTTCCAATTATCGACAAAAATTGCCACGGGCAAAACTCCGAATCGAACCTCCACGTCCCGCTGTAATTATAATACTTCGGCAAGCATACTTCGATAATCGAAAAAATGGATGACGCCCGACAACATTTTCTTTTCATTTTCGAATCCCTCGTCCGGTACAATTTTTTTTTTTTTTAATAATTTTGTACACGGCGAAAATGGGGTTTTGGGTTGCTGCAGTTAGCCAAAATTGTTCTTTGACTCTCGAAAGCGTAGCTGTGCTCAGTGTGCTTCGAAATGATAAATAGTTTTTATTTATTGAAATTTGCGGTTTTTCTCCACTGTCTTGTGACGCTGTTGTCGTTTTGTGTGCGTACACGGCGAGAGAATACGTATGTCCAGGGTCGAGTGTTCGTGCGAGGGGAGGAGCGGCGGAATTGTTAGAGGCTCGTTATTTGGTGTCAGCTGTTGGATACATGACTGGTCATAAAAATAGATATCGTTGTTTTTACGTCCTGAAACGTGTTTCCTCGCGAGGCGCGAGAGAAAAAGCGCAGAGAGGACAAAGAGCAGAAGAAACGGCGCGGAAAATTCTTCAACGACTCGACCAACGTCGAATGACACGTCGGCGCCGCGTCGAGCGTTTAACGAACACCTGTATGTAGGTATACATAGCCGTATAAAACTACTTGTTCCGGATGCTGGGAATAGAATTGGCGCATTTCGCGTGCCGCTTTTGAACGGTTTGCATTTGGCACGAGATCTTTCGTCGGTGTCGCGATCGCGTAAGGTCTTTAGGACTGGGGATGTGCCGTTGGAGAAAAGTGTCTCGGGATAAACGGTGATCGCGCGACGATAATAATCGGCGACATTTTATCGTTTCGTTTTTGGCAAAGAACCACAGCGGATACGAATGGAGTCTAGGGAGCGACGAAACGGGTGGAAAAAACCGAATTTCGAGAGTCGAGCCCCGGCGATGTCTGCTCGCGGCAAACAAGTCTCGACTCGGTTCCTCGGCGCGCTAATTCGCAGAGCTGCATTCTAATAAAAGTAATCGAAAAGTTTGGACCGCCAGGAAATAATGTCAGAAAACGAAAAGTAAGACGCGATGCTGTTCTTACGCGCGCGAATACGTAGCCGCGTCGTCGTAGTTTCAAGTTTACCCAACGCGCCGAACTTTTTCTACTCTGGTCGCTACTTATTAGTTGGCGTACCAACGTATCGCGGCTTTTTCAAGCCTCTCGAAAGAGTCGCATTTCCTCTCGAAGAACAACGACGTTTTATCAACGTGACGACGGAGAAATTCAACCTTTATTCGCACTCGCACCTATCGATTCGCTTCTACACGCTCGATAACTCCCAACTTCGCAGTCGTGAGAAATTACTATAGATTGTCTATGTCTGATTTATCGTCTAGTAAATCGACCGAGTTCCTCCTTCGGTTCCCCGAGGAGCGCTCCTTCGAATGAATCGGGAAAGTAGAGAGAAACTTCAGTTTTCCGCTCTCGCGTGATCATTGCTTTCCCCAACTTTGCGTCGCTATATTTATATTTCGTTCGTTTGATCTCGCGACCATCGTCTAATGTCACTCGATCCGGTTCGACGATCATTCGATTGCGGGATCAAAATTCGTCTCGCCTTCATTTTTTGGCGTTTTTCCCCGAGATTTTCACCGTTCGATCCGGCTTCTTCGTTCGACTGCTTAGCCGGAGCTTTCGCGCCGAACATTCAGACGCGCACCCTTGCGCGAAGTGTTCGAATCGCGTCGCGAGATTTCGACTTATCTTGGGCGTGGAAAAAACACGATAATTCACGATTCAGAGTAGCATCGTAGATCCTGCTGTTTTTTCCAGTACTGAGTTTTGAGCCAACATAAAAATGCTAGGCCTATGCATGAAGGATCGTACGATTGACGTTGAAGTATCGCAACCACCTCGTCCCAATTTACAACTCTTATAAGTACTCGATAAAAAATCGTTTTTTTTCCTTAAAAAACACTTCTTCAGTGGTTCTCTATTCACAGCAGTCCGGCAAATAAAAGCGAGTTTGGTAAAAAATAAAACGATAGCGCACTTCGACGAAATTTGCTGTCGGTGCTTCGATTTTTTCATTCGTAAAAGAATATCGTAGATTCTATTTCTCACAGGCTACAAAAGCTTCAAAGCGCGAGCTTGCGCTACGAGAAATATCACCCTTTGTTATCTTACGCTTCTGGTGTGAATAATTCTGCGGAGATAAACGAGTAGCAGGGATTTCGTCATTTGTTACATTTTCGCCGTTTCGTAACGCAGTTTTGGAAACGTGATACCGCTTTGTAATTCCAGCGTGCTTCCAGCGTTCCATTGGAAAGGGTTCGATCGTAAATTGGATGTATCACAAGAGTATCGCGTATCAATTCGCTAACGATCGAAACGTGTTAACGAACTGCAATATTCGCCATTCGATTGATCTGTTTGCAAGAAAGGCGAAAAAAGCTCGATTCGTGTGCACTCGACGATGCAGCTACGCTCGAGGTCGCGGGCCCACCGATGTTGCTCCGTAGAATTGCGCGGGGCGATGCGAAAGTCTTCGGAAAAATCCGCCAATTCTCGAGGATTATCCTCGGCTGGATTTTTGGAGCTTCCATCGCGCGTTCGACGACGAACGAATCCATATGTTTGCAAATTCCAAACTTTCGGCAATTTCTAGCTCAGGCCGCTGTGGTGGCTCGCGGTGGGCTGACCCTTCGGGTCGATACCTACTTTTCTCACCGCGATTGCCCAAGGCTCCGTGAGCGAGTGTCGTCCGGATACCCGTGCGAGCGATGAGCTTTTGCCACAGCTATCCAAATCCCTCGTGTAAATCGCTGCGCCGACGTCCGTCGAGGACCAAGGGTTGAGGTCTGACCTCCGGATACATAGTCTCAGCGTTGCACGTGTTTTTCGACGTACATCGAGACAACGTCATTCTCAGCGGCTTCCTCCCCCACTCCTGAACTCAGAATTGAATTCGTTAATCGCCACTCGATTTCACTACAGCAACGCTTTGCGAAGCCTTGGCCTACGATTTTTCCTACGTCCCGTTTTTATCTGCTTTTTATGGTTAATCGTTCAAAAATATCAACGTCTGTCTCGGTCATTAGGAATATTGTGTGTCTGGTTCGATATTTAATTCAATTTTCGCGATAGATTCGCAAATGGGGGTGGAACTCTCATTTTCGCGGATGGAATGTATCTCGGGATAATTATTGGAGCGGTCGAGGGAAATATTTTTTGTTCGAATTCGGTGGCCGGTAGATTTTTCAACGCGAAGTTTATAACCCGCTTCGTTTCCTGTGTCGCGTATAAATTGGATGGAAATTTATTTATCGAAAATGCGTAAAATGCGGAGCGGATTCGGCTTCTGTATAAACGGACGTGGTTGTCCGTAACGCGGATAGAGTAGAGAGAGAGAGAGAGAGACGGAGGAACAGTCATGAAACTGGGGCTATACGTCCATGCAACGCGAAGGCCATAACTATTTTACAATTTCAATTTCTGTCGAAAAATCCGGCAGCGATTGAATCGATTCCGGTTCGTGATTGCCTCGCAACTACGACGGACACCTCCGCCGCCTCGGATACGAGTCTATCTGGTCAAGAAAAAAAGGAACATTTTCCTCGAGATTCGCGTCTGAATTTAGACGGTTCATTTTGCGCCAATCTACCCGACCGTATATATTTCAAAAGCTCTGCTCCGCGTTCGTCCCGGGGTCCCAGGATTTCGGGAGCCTCGAGTTCGCGGAGATCGCACGCGAAGCCGTGGTAGAGGAAACGTAAGCAACAAAACTATGGCGACGGGACGCATCTGCGGCGCTACGAGTCTCCGCAGTTTGGATAACATCCACGACGAGGTCGCGGAGATCGGTCAATTTCGATATCACGGCGCTGCGAACTCCAACTGTTTCTTCCCAATGAACCTGACGCCGGGGAGAACGATCAGGGAAAGTGGAAGGGCGAGGATCCCAGTCACGTGCGCGTTCGATTCTCGATTCTAGGACTAATCCAATATTTTCCCAATTTTAATTAAACGAGCCTCGGGGCAGCGGCGTGACGAGGCTGGGTCACGGCGAATGGGAATATCGCATAATCCAATATTTTCTCCATTTTAATTTAACCAGCACGAAAAGCCAGTCGGTTCGTTACAGCGGTGGCTTTACCACTGCATCGACGTTGCGCCCATTTCGACGAGTTTCCGTATCATCGCTGTACAACGCGGTTATCGATTGGCAAACTATTTCCACCGAATCAGAATGTCACGTGACCTTGAAATTTGGCCACCTTGCGGAAATATTCCTCCTACCGATACCGATGCATCGCAGAGTCACTTTTCATATTTTGTTGCTACGTTCGGCGTAAATACATTTTTCGGCAAAATTAACACTAAAATGCGTGCCAACGACGTTTTGCCCACAAAATTAGTGTTATTCCAACACACTCGGTGCGTAGTGACGAAGTAGCGCGGATCTGTGTTGAGAGTAACGCAAATCAACGTCGGAGTAACATGTAAACAGTGTTACTTTAGTACCAAATAACATGTTTGTGTGCTGAAAAACGGACTGTGAGAAGAACACTAACGATTGTGTTGCAGCAACGCGCTAAAGTGTTGAACACTCTGTGTAAAAATGCGTGGGCTCTACACATGGGATATTTTTAACTGACTCTGTCCGTAAGATCGGAGTGGATGGAGGACATCTTGCGAGACTGGCTCGATACGAAAGTCACGACTGCGAGAGTGTTGCAAAGATAATCGGACTCGATTAGAACTCGCTCTAAATAATGGAGCCGGTAAATTAAGAGAGCAGAAGAACCAGGAGAGTGGAGGCGAAAAAGTTGTGCTTTGGGAGACGAGAAGAAAAAAAAAACTGGCAAATCCCTAATCAGAAAGTTTTGAGAAGACGAAAAGTTGGCGCGAACGACGACGTGGAAGTGGTTGGGAAGTCTTGCGAACGGAAGTCGCACCGTCGTCGAGGAAAAGACCCGATTTGCTCTACACCTCAGTGTTCGGTTCCGCGAGATACGGATAGAGAGAGCGAGAGAGAGAGAGAGTGACATTGCTAGGAAAATAAGCTTCCGCCGTTGCGCCGTCTTGTTTAGACAAACAGGTAATGTATGCGTAATGTGTATACGTAGGTGAATATATCAGTCTGAAGTACGGCTACATTAGCTGCGAACAATTAATTTCCTGCTATGCCAACCGTCGTTACCGCTCGTCTCAGGGTGCAATTAGAACAAGACGTTTCAGCGTTTCAAAATCTCTCCTGCGGAAGTACGGAGCTTCAGATCCGTAGACGTGATCCGAGCGCGTCGCACGCACATCGGCGCGGGGTTAGATGAGAAGAAGTGGCGTTGTTCGTAGAAGAAGACTTTGTTCTGTGGGGAAAGACGAATCGGTGAAAGTTGGGGTAAGACAGCGTCGCGGTAGCTGATCGTTCGTTGATGAAAATAATATTATATCTGCAACTAATTCGGTTACAACTGCGTCAGTGGTGGTTATCCAATAATTGACTGGATGATAAATTACCCGCGCGAGTATATCCCGTTGGTATCTCTCGCAGCGGGTAGTCACTCGCGTTCTTATTTTGTTATTTTTCATCCCTTGTCACCCCCTCCGCCTTGCGCCGGGGTACAGCATAATTCAGACCAGATTTGACACCGGTTATTTCGGTATAGAGACCGAGTATAATAAAAGGAGACGAGAATCGGAGGAAAAAATTTAAACAACCGTGAAAAATGAGCGTACCGCTGAGATTGATAATCGGATGAAAAAACTTGTCGAGTAACGAAGACGAATCAGACTTTATATTGTCCGCGCGAGCTCGTCGCGTTGCTGCTTCGCGGCGAAAAAAGTGTGCGGAGAACATATTTTTGCCTCCTTTCGCGGCCCGAATGGAAACTTGTTGGGTGCGAGAATGGGGCAGAATTTCGATTACTTGCCGGACATTCGTGAGGCGGCTAGCGCGGTGACCTTGGGATTTTTCGGATCGGATTGGGGATGCGCGATAAGAGCCAATCGTGGTGAAAAGATAAGAAATGGAGGAATAAAAGCTGCGAGATGCGTGCGCTTAACTTTGAGAACCGTAGAGACCCGCGAAACGTCCTTGCTTCGGGAAGCAACGCCGGCGGGAAAAAAAGTGCCGTAAACTCAGTCGACTTTACGACGAAGATTTCCAAGTTCTCTTCTTTCATTATCGCTTTAAATACGCGTTTGGTAGTTGGGATGAAATAATGGTTGGGAAAATTTGACGGCAAGGTTCGTTTGGAAAAAAGAAAGTTTCCTCGCTTACCGACCGAGCGCCATAACGCTCGCCCGTTCCACGACCCTTACCTCTCGTCACGAACCCAATTCCCGTAGCTTTTCGTCTAGGCGTCTCTTCCACGCCAATGGAATTTAACGAACTGTGCTCTCGCCTCCCGGATAACTTTTCGCGTCCCAAACGGCGAATCGCGAACGTTTCCTCCTGCATTTTCCTCGCCACCCAAAATACCGGGTGTGTTCCTCCAGCACCGGCGAAGGAAATTGTCCGATGGAATCAACGCCTCGCGCGACTCCCTCTCTTCGAGGTCCGGGCACACGGACAAAAAGTTCTCCCTTCGTGTACCATACGTCTCTCCCCCGTTTAAGCGGACCCATTTGCCGCGAGGAAACAGAAGCGCGATTCTCTCGTCCTTGAAAAATTCATGGTGAGCCCGGAGCTTCCGTGAATCGGCTTACCTACCACGAATGCAACAGTCTCGCCAGAGGTGTGTGCAACGTTTGGTGACGAGGTTCGCCTTTCCTGATCCTGCGAGACGTGGTACCGGTACTAACGAGCCTGACGCCCCCCAGTCCTCGTTCTCGCCACAACCACGTTGCCCTCTCGTTCCGCGTGGAACTGTCGCGAGCAGAAGCCTGATTTTTCCGCCGATCGCCAACGCGGTATCGCGTTTCGGAGCGTGTCTTACTCGAGCTAGTTGCGGAAGCTTCGCAACGTTCTACCTTCGTCAACCGTGTCCTTCGGAAATGGAAAAGCCAGGTTGCGCGGATCGAACGACTATTCACGTCGCGTTCGCTGATACGTGATCTTGACGTACGAATAAACACGCGAAGGAGAAGCAGACTTTCGGGAGAAATCAATTCGCCCGATCCGAATCCTTTTCGATAACAGATTTCCGGAAATTCGAGGCTATCGCACGGAAACGAACGGTTAACTCTCGACGATCGTGAAGTATCGGTGCGCGCGAAGTGGGCGGAAGAAGCGACACGCGAAAACAGGCGCGAGGACAACGAATTGTGCACGTTGGGTATCCCAAAATTGGGAATAGCCCCGCAATCGTCCTCGTCCCAAGAATCGCGGTCCCGCGGAGCGCCGACGAAGAACCAGGAGCGATTCACGCTCCGTCAGATATCAGTTTCCTGTTGTCTTTTCCCTTCGTATTCTCTCTGGCAATCGTACACGGTGATCCGCGGGGCGGTTGGAGCGGGTTGAGATATGGAGAGAATAATGATGAAAGCAGAGGGGGAAACACATCTATTGAATCGGAAATCAGGCTGCGTATTAAAGCGAGACCAGGGTTCTAAACGCCCTCGGAAAGTGGGTATCGGCCTGTTCTATCGGTTCTCCATCTATTGTTTGTATTCGTTGGGGGTGATTCCATTGATTCTGTTCGACGTTTGTTACAGATTTCATTGGAATATATGGAAAGGATGTCGGGCGATTTATACGGGTACGTAGCGACGCGGGGCACGCGCAATAGTTACGAGGCTTCCTTCGATTCCCGCACATTTCGGGCGTCGAGCCTTCGTCGAAATGAAATCGTTACTTCCGTCTCCTTTATTTTCTTCCGTTCATTTCTACGGTCTTAACTTCGATCCTTTGACTCGGAGTTTTCTCTTTATTTCTTCCTCCCGCTCGCCGAGTTTCTCCTTCTTTCGCCAATGGGAATTCGGGAAATGGAACGAAACGTCGAGCAAATCGAGACGCGAGACGACTCAATTATTCGTAATTACTTCGACCGTTTCACGAGTACGAGCGATAAACGAAGTCAAACGGGGAACGAAGCCCGGACGTTTTTATTCGAATTTTCTCGTGATTTCATTCTCATTGGATTCAAAATTTACGCGAAACTTCCCTCGCCGCTCCAACGCACGTTCACAGGGTGTTCAACAAGTCCGTCGCATTCTCGTCTGACGAATCAACGGACGACGATTTTTTTCCTCTTTCACCCCGATTTCCACGCTACTCGTTTGTCTTCCATTACCGATGGATCAGAGCGACTCTCGTAATTACAGTCGGCCATTTTTGTATACTCTGCTAAAAACTAGGAGCGTTGCGAGTTACTTTTCTCATAACATCCGCGCGAGCAAAATCCAACGTCGGTTAGAAGCTCGTTCGCGTCAAAAGCGATTTCATCATTCGCGTGATACCACTGACTTCGACGTCTGATCTCGTTCGCTACGCTGTTGCGAATACATCCAACTACGCTAATGAAACAACAGCGAGAGGCAATACGGTTGGATGCTCTACGAAGTCTCGTATCAAACCGAATCAGCTTACTAAACAACCGCTCAGTTATTTCGGCTCCTCTCCACATCTCAGACAACCCGATGACCTGAAATTTGTGGCGTGAATGCGAAGTGTTCTTTTTTTTCTCCATCTCTCGTCAGCCATCGGCCACGAGACGAAGCTGTCGGTATTCGAGCGACGAGATGAATCCATGATGCGCGTTCGCCCCATCGATCATATACCGTCCAATCGACACCGGAGCAGAAAATTTCGCCGCGGGGTCAAATATTTCGCGCGAGGGTGGTTTGTCCACGGTTTCGGATTCACCCTTCGTCGAAGGGGACGCCTATCGTTTGACGGAGCGATTGATCGTCGTCGACGGTCAATTGTCCGTCGCGATAATCGTCGTCGAATCGGGTTTTCACCGACGCGCACCGTACGATTGAAGCTTCTCTACGCGGCGAAACACGCATGGTCCGCTCCAGTCGTTCGCATTCTTGTCTTGGCGAAGGGATGTCGAGAGGGAAAATAACGCTGCGACCGGTCGAGATCGTTGCCCAATAATCGTGTTCGGAACCGGCAAAAAGCTCGCGCGATCGGCATTCCGGAGTCGAGGAGAGGTCATAACGGCTCAAACTTCACGGGTGATAAATAGAAATTCCTGCAGGTTCGACCAAAGTGGTGCTAGATCCGGCCGCGTCGAATCCTGGGGTCAACGGCAGGGGGTGCGCCCCGGGTGACTTTCCCGGGCCTGGTGAAAGGGTGGCCGTCGAGCGAGATTGCCGCACAATACAAATTAATGGGAGATATTTTCATCGGGACGATTCCTGTCCTCCTCTCTCTACCTCCCTCGCTCACTCCCTCTCGCTCTCTCGTTTTCCCTCTCTGGCCGTTTCTCCGTCGCAGTTCACCGATACGCATCGAAATTTATCGGCAGATATTTCTCGTTCGACCCCTTCGTCGACGTGGGGTATAAAAAATCTATTATATCGCTCGTTATTATCAATATTAACGACCGCGTCAACTCGTACGTGTTTCTTTTACCGTACATCCCACCGTTCTTCTCTCGTTTGCCTGCGCCTCGCGCCGTCTCCTCGAGATCGAGGAGGAGAGACTCGGCGGTGAGCGGGCCGCGTCAATTCCAACTCTGCACACGGGACAATAACGGTGTGATGTCGGCTTGTTGGCGGGAGTGAAAAGAAAACGGGGTGGAAAAAGGACGGAGGGACAAAAAATGGAGTTATAAATGAACTCGGCGTGGGTCGAATAGAAATCAGGTTAGAAGTATCGGGGGAGCGGGCGCGAGGGACGGGGAATATGGAAGGGGGGTAACTCGATCAGGGAGCTTCGGGTGTCCGTTCCCCTGCCTCCTGCCCGACCGGCGGGCCGGATATTCCTCTGTCTTTCTCATCGTAAACGAAGACTTCGGGACCAGAGGTTCCCTCGCTCGATTTCCAACGACCCCGGATCTTCCGCCAACTATAAAATCTCCCAATCACGTAATATCTCCGCGCAAAATCCTCCACCATCGTCGTTACTCCTTAATTTTTATCCTCTCCAAACAATCTATTCCATTCTTTGCGATAGAAACCGCAAAATTTGTTCTGCAATTCGGAGATAAATATCAAAAACACGTTTAAACGAAGTAAAACGGAAATTTCGATTCATTCTATCACTGCAGAAAAACCGAAACTCATCCTGAGCTGTAAAAAATATTCTTCAGCGTTCCGTAGCTAATTCGTAAAACTGAATAGCAGTTTTTTCACCGAACAGTCGAGCAAAGTGATTCGTTGCTGCCGTATAAAATGTTATATAAAATACTCAAGAATCTGTAAAAATGTGGAGACGAGTTCTCTTTTGGTGTTATCGCATCACGCGACAATCTTCGAATCGCTGCTCGAATATTTTACGAAGGTAGATAGGTGTAAGGTCGGGACAAGCCGTATGCTGCTCGTTATCGCGGAGATAATGCGGAGAAACGTCAAGGAGATTCTTTCGCGTTCGAGGACAAACGTTTCTTCGCGCGAGTAGGGGAGGCGGCGAGGGAGGGATGAAAGAAATATTCCGGTTCGACCGGAAGGAGCGAAATCGTCGGGGTGCGAATCGGGGGAATAAAACGTCGCGAATGGAAACTCGGTCGGCAGAGTCGCGGTGTCCCGGTGCACGAGGAGGAAGAGGTAGATAGGAGCAGTATAAGTACGCGCGAATCGAGTCGTAGTCCTCACCTTTCGTTTCGCATGTTCGCGAAACGCTGGTTATTCCAACGTTTTCATCGTCTCAAAGTCCGCGGAGTGCTCGAGCGGTTGTTCCTCGGAGTATAATTATCGCAATTCGCGACGTCTTTACCCATCGCCGGGCGCTACGTTTCGTTTTGATCTTGCAACGCTCGTGCTCTTCCCCCTTTGATGTCCTAATGAAGTTTGTTTGCGAAGAAAATGCCCGCGTTCGCTTTCAAATAAAAAGGATTTCCCTCTAAACTTACCGAAACCGTAACCGCATCACGATCTCGCACCCCGCTCCGTCGCTTTTCGCGAATTAAAACCCGAACGTCGACGATTCGTACCTACGTTTTAAACTTCCGCTTTCGCTCTGGCATCTCCAGCATTTTTGGTACGTGAAAGCCTACTCGCCTCATCTTCTAGTAACTTCTGTCTATACAATACCGTTGATTCTTATGTGCTTTTGCCAGTCGTACTCGTATTACCTATTACTCGCGTCGTGAATGGTAGAATTGTTTTCAGTTCTTCGGATTCACGACAGAAAATGAATCCAAATCCTGAAAATCGCTGGACTCGCGAGGATCGCAGGATTTTTTGGACCGTTAGACTCGGTCGCGTTCGCAAACGAGGCGAAACTCGAGACTCCTCGTCGTATATTCGCGCAGGATTTCGTTTGTCACGTTCCATTCCGCGGCCGATGATTCCGATGTTAACCTTTGCATCGTTGGTTGAGCGCAGAATCTATCCCAGGTTGTTGCCAGGGCAACGTTGCCGATGGCGACGTCTCGCGAATCCGGAACCTTTGAATACTGGAGAATATTTGAAAATTTCTACTCGACTCGACTCGCGTCTCGAACGAGTCGCGCCACTTGGGATTGAGTTAGTTGACCGTGGTCAAGTTTGGATCGGTCCGCGGTCAGCTCTTGCCGTGCCTTGATTAGGCAGTTGGCGAACTCTTTGATCTCGGTTTCGCCAAGAATTTCCCTACAGGTTTCCGTCGCGCCGGACGTTTAAATATAAAACGATGCTGGATAATTCTGAGGCAGCATACGTCGATCGAGTTCTCTCGATGGGGGGTCGAAAAGACGGCTCGACGCCTCATCGACAGACCACGAAACGACCTCGCCATCGACGTATCGTAAATCTTGTGGTATTTCGACAATCGGAGATTCTCGCCGTTCTGGATAGCGTAAAACGTGAAAACGTTTCGTTTATGACGACGGTGCATCGCCGTTGTTAACGCGATGCCCTACATCCGAGAATAGTGTGCTCGCTTCGTTTGTTTGGCTTTAAAAAGAGCGAAACGGCGACTCCGAAGATCTCTAACAAATTGGTCTAGACGAGAATTGTGGAGAGGATCTCGTTGTGTCGGGCTGTACGAGACGCTCGGAAGAGAAGGGCAGCTGATACGTTAATCTGCCGGCGAAAAATCATCCGAGAACTCGGCAGCGGAGAGCAAAAGAGGCTTTCGAAAAGCTCGTTCGCGTTGGTTGCGGCAAAAAAGGGCAATTTCGTCGAAAAGCGTTGACTCGATAGACTTTTTGTTTCGCGCGCGGTGAAACGCACCGGGAAGAGTCGCTCGACAACGCGTAGCTGATCTTCGCTGTTTCCCGACGCGAGATGAGAGGAGAACTACGCGCGGCGAAGATCGAGAAACGGAGGAAGCGCGGCGGGGGAGAAGGATCGGGGATAAAAAGTGACACGACGGACCAAAAAGCCAGCGAGCAACTATCAATTTAAAATTCTAATTGGACATTTACATAATCGGAAAGTCGGCGAACCGTTTCCGGAGGGTACAAAGTTCGAAGATTAAATAAATCTGCTTTGGTGGAATGAAATTTAATAATGAAATAACGAACAGGTAATTGAAACGATTTCGGTCAGCTCTCGCCTATCGTTTCTATTACCCCGGAAGGATTCCCCTGTCCGTATTATACCTGACGACTCTGGATAATCTCTCGCCTCCTGGAGAGACGAGGAATTCAGCTTCGAAAATGAGACGCTGTTCGAAAAATTCGCGGCGAAGGCGAAGAAGTGTCGCGACGGGGCGGAAAACGTTGTTGGAGTACCGAGCTCGCGTTCGGTTATCGAGTCGTACTTTGGGAGCGTTCGTTCCTCTTTCGCTTCTACATTTTCGAAACTGGCCAGCGAGACGCGCGTGTTGGTTGCGAATCGCCCGAGTGTCGAGGAACGCTTCAGCTGCGTGTAGGTATGGCATTTGGTCGAACGCCAGCACGTTAGAAGTCGAAAATAGAAGGAGCGGCCGAGGTCGCGAAAAAGTATGAGAAAACTGGAGAAAAGAGGCGGAAAAAAAGGCTGGAGGGAGCGTAGAGGAGGAGGGTGTTGCGGGCCGGCGGAGTTGCGCGAGAAGCCGTCCGAGGGATGCGACGGAGAGTACCTAATGGGTCGAGCGTCGGCGGACAAGGGGTGGCGGAGGGTGGGAGACAAAAGATGGCAATAGCGCCGACATAACCGCTTTCATCTGCTACGCCCGCGACTCTGTACGCGGAGAACGGCAGAGCGAGAGAGATGGGTCGAGCAGGAAGTCGGACGAGGGAGAGAGATGGAGCGTCATTGTGACTCCGAAGCTGACGCTCCTCCACCACCTTCGCCAGATTCTTTCTCTTCGTTTTTCGATTAAAGATACCTTACGACCAACGATGCTGCGGATAGAATTTTCTTAAGACACCGGACTCCTCGCTGCTCTCTCTCTGTCCCTCTTCGTTCAAAAGCTCGCTTTTCGATTATCTCGTAACCCAGAAATGTGACCCGGCCGACGAGAAATAGGAGCCATTTGCACGTATCCGTTTATTTATCTGCTCGTATTGTTTCACATCGCTTTATACATTTATTCACCCGTACTTATTTGTTTATAATCTCGTTTATAATCTCTCCTTTCTCATTTTTACTTCATATCCTTCTTGTTACTCCCTCGTTACTGTTAAGTACTGCTTATCCTGCTTTATTGCCCACGAGTCACGTACATCTACCTTCAGGAGAGAGTTGACACCTCGTCTGTATGCTTCACATCCGGAATCACCTGACCAATTGGTAGTATCCCTCTTTTGTAATCTGCTACAACGTCAAACGACCTTAGCAATAGTAAAGCGAGTATCCAATGAAAATCTCTCTCCGCGGTCAGGAACGATTAAGCTCCGGTCCTCTGGTATCTTTGGTTCGTTGCGGATCACTTCCAGCGTATCTGTCTTCCTCGTTCTTCGCTCCTCGCCATTTTCCTGACAGCAAGTACGTTTGGGGCGATTGTCGAGACCAAACCTGTGGATATTGACGCTCGATCGCGGAGAAATCTGGCCAGGAGTAGAGAGAAACGTGATATCGGCGGACAGTGAGACCCGAGTAGGGTTGGCAGTCGGAGTTTGGACAGGAGGAACAAGCGGGACATGGAATAATAAGGAGAAAATAATAAGCGGGAGGCAAAAAGTTGGTAGCGAAGTAAAATGTCGATCACGTAGCTAATAATCGAAGTCTGGTTTGGATTCGACTCGTGGCGTGTCGATGGTTTTTGTTCTTCTTCTGCTCGTCCACCTCGACATTCCTTTTCCAATTTACGACGACATTTTCTGCTTTCAAGCTTGCTTTACGCGTCCATTAACCCCGAACGAACGTTTCCTCGACGTTTCTCGTTCGACCGCCTCGCTTCAATCAGCCCCGAGACATTGTTCTTTGCATTGCAGAACGTCGCGAGAATCATTAATTGGCCAACGATTCGGTGATCGAAGGTTACAAGTTCTAACGTTTGGTCGACGGCAGCATCGATTTCCCGTCGCTTATTCGTAGCTCGCGCGTCGACGAGCGTTGGCGATAAAATCTATCATTGGCAGATGTTATCGAGGCGGTAAAAATGTGGATAAAATAACTAAATTGACGGCTAATTCCGTCATCCAAGGCCTCCGCCTCGCCACGTGGGCGAGTGACAGTTGCGATAAAGTATTCGCGCGAGCTCCCCGAACGTGTTATGAAAAATGTCGTTAGGACAAAATGCGTCGTTAGGAAAAATTGTTTTCAGTCAAAATGAAAAATTCTACGCGTCGTCAGCGTCGATCAGCAAATCGGAGCTGACGACGCCGACGAGTAACGTACGCGCCGCTAGGCTTGATATTTCTAGTTGGAAAAAATATGCGCGGATAGGATGAATAATCGACGGCTATTTGTCTCAGGTTTCCTGGATACGCATCAGAGATCTTCACATCTTGACGTCGGGGAACATGGCGTTCAGCTCCGACGCGAGATTCGGCCCTCAGCACGCGCCTGGTAGCGACGCGTGGACTCTTCGTTTGAACAATGCGAGACGAAGCGACTCGGGGAGCTACGAGTGCCAGGTGAACACGGAGCCGAAGATGATGTACGTCGTGCTGTTGGCCGTCAGAGGTGAGTCCGACGTACGACGAATCGACATCCTTTGTTTTCTGCTTCTCGCCTCTCCTATTATCACGACGAGAGACGCGAGGAAACGTAATTGTCAACCCAGTCGAACGTTTTTTTACGCGACGAGGAGGCGAGAGAGAAGCATCGGAAGGGGTTTCCGTGGACTCTGCCAGCATTCGTCGAATGACATGCCAATTAATCGTGGACTTTCTTTTTTCTTTTTTATCTCGAGATCCGAACAAACCGGAAGGACACGACGAACCTCACTCTCAACAGACGCGAATAAGTAAGTATCTACGCACAGAGGCTATCGATTGGTCGTCGCAGAGGTAGAAAATGAGACAGCACAAAGCCTGTTCGTCCGACTGTTTGCAACATCCAGTTTCTCGATTAACGAGACAAGAATCGAACAATCGATTCGTTTCTCCGGGCTTTCTCATTTTTTCCCTCCTGCTTGGAACCGTTGTACTTTCCTTTTCCTCCCTCTCTACTTGTTATCCACTTTTCTCATCGTTGCCAACGATGCGCCTGTCTTTCCACGTCTCTCGACTAGTCGTTGTTTCCTGCTCGCGCGAGGATTCCGTCTCTACCTTCGTTTGCGCCTCTGCCTACCTGGTAAAATTTTAATCCGATATTCCGGAACGTTTCGTTTACCCGGAGCCTCGCGATCCAAATACGTCGGCTTCTACCGAGAGAAAAGATGTCCCTGGCAGAAATTAAGCTCTAAATAATTTCACGCTACTAGCGCCCCGCGGATTACATCTCGTCGCGAGGCTCGTGAGTGCGCGCGTGGGAGGAGATTCGAGGGAAAAAAATGTTCCTATTTTCGACGGCTGACGAATAAGATTGGATTTTTTACGGCGAGAGTTCGATTTTATTCGAAAATTGATTCGTCGAGGTCGATTTTTACGGTTCGTTGATTAAATACCCTTTTGAAAGACCATCTGGCTTGGAGGCTCGTAAATTATTTCCGGCGACGCGCGAACCCGCCGTTGTTTTCATTTCGAACACGAGGCCCGCCGGTTCCGTATAATCTTACACGGATTTTTCTCGACGACCGTTTTATCGATTGTCGGTTGTTCAACGTTTTCTTCGGAGAGTCTCCTTTTTTCTCTGGCAACGCGAAGGTGCGACGTTCCTTTGAGATGCGAGCACCATTTCAGTTCGCTCAGCCGCGATGAATACTTCGTCGCGCGATATCTGCGAAGCAGTCTCATCTCCGGCCAGCTCGTCACCCTTATTAATTTCGTACGCTCATCCGTATCTTCGGGAAAATTCTATCCGAGCATCTCTCCGCGAACCGTGACAAATTGTTGGCCCAAAACGGTTCCACTTCTCCCATTACCGCGTCTTCCTCGAGTATCGCGCTAGTTTCTCCGACTCGCCGATCGCTTCCTATGCGGAAAAATCATCCGATGCTGCGGCGCTCGCGCCATTTTGAATTGCTTATCACTATCCCGCGCGACATTATCATACCTTTATTCCCGTCTACAATCGAAAGCCCACGGCAAAACCGCCTTACACTAGCTATCGCACGGCTCCTGCTTACACTGTTCCCAGGTGCAATCGTCCGTGTCTCGCTGCCTACTATCTCTCCTCTATTCCGCCCCCCGAAATCCGTTTACTCGTACCCCGCTCGCGCTACCCTCGCATCTCGGTATCTCTCAAATTTTACGATCGCTTCTGTCACTACCGTTGGCGAATGCATGCTAAAAATCGGACGACGCTTACCGCGTTGAATTTTTCTCCGCAAATAGCTCAACCGATCAGATTACTCTCCTCTGCCGTACATCTGTCGCCTACTTCGTTCTTTGGCTTATTCTACGTTCGGTGTCTCGTTCGTGGTGTACAATTTGCTGGATATATGATTTTCAGGCTACGAAAGCACAGCGCCCCTCGCTACCATTATGGGACCGAGAGAGCAGAGGGTGCCGGCGGGGTCAACGATCACCCTGAGGTGCGTTGTCACGTCTCCGTACCAAACCAGACCCGTCAGAGCCGTTCAATGGCTTAGGGACAACAAACTTCTAACATTCCAGGTAATTAAAACTCCTTTCCCATCAGAAATTCCGTTCGTTCGTCTCCAACTAGTTTTTCTTTCAGGACCTGACGCACATAAAAAGCCACCGACCGCGTTCGTTCGTTCCCCATTTTTTGTGTCGTCGACATTCGCGTGGAAATCTTCGCGGAAACCGTAGGCGGTGCCACGATGGATAGATAGATAGGTAACATTTTCAGACGGATTTTTCAGCTCCGGGAAAGCAGGAAACTCTCGGAGTCGACTGTTTCTAGGAAATGTTTACTATCCGTCGGAAATCTTCGGAATATGTTTGCACGCAAACTCTCGCTGCCAGGACGTACGTCGCGCGCAGTCCTGGGGTAGCGGAGTCCGGAAATTTGTCAAAAATGCTTATCGACGAGGAAGTAAAGTCACTCTCAGGCGGATTCCACAATTTTCCGGGATAAATATACGCCTACCCATAGTTACCATAACCGCTGTAGTCGTATTCTGTCACAGGCAGTAGGCGAGAAGCGACGGGCTGCTGTAAAATCCTTGCGTCAGCCGGTTTAAGTAGATCTTGCGAAGTGGAGTATTAAAAATGGAGATTTCGAGAAAAGTCTTAGGTCGGGGTAGCCTGTTCTCTGAAGCGTTGTTCGGCGAACAATAGCCGACCGGCTTCCCGTATTTTCGGGGTGGCAGGAAATTTTACGATCTCGTTGGGAAGTAAAGCAGCGTGCTTCCTCTCACTTTCATGGCAATTTGTTTGGAAACGATCGATGTGCGGCGAGCGATCGAAGCCAACATCGATGGTAATAATTGGATGAGGCCCTCCCCGACGAAGAGGCTGGCAAATGCATACCGGCATTTGCAGCGTTCGTCTCGAACTATCGACAATATTAACAGCGGAAATGTATACATTCAAAAATGGTAGCTCGTCTTTGGTAGCGAGAACTTACTAGTTTCCGGTGCTTCATATATACGGTGCCGCTATATGATCGTGACGAATGTGGGATGGTAAGTAGTCGTTGCCGAGACTACAGAGTTGGTAGCGGAGAACAACGCTGCTCGACTGCCTCACAATTTGTGACCCACGTACAACTCTGCATTCGAGAACCAATCAGTGGCAAAGTCTAACGAGTCTACATTTTCACGCTTCTCATTTCTATCGTCGTCGTCGGCACATATTTTCCTGACACGAGTCCCTTCCGTTTCCCGACAACGCTTCACAAAGCACACTAATTACGACCGACATATTTGTATTTAAAATAAAGGTGCCATCACGCTCCTGACAACTGCGAACGGTCACAAGGCTTCGCGTGATAAAAAATGAGACGAACTTTTCATGCTAGTTCGTCAAAGAAAAATGTTGCTTATTTGTTTGTGTAAAAAACGAACGGTATTTGTTCTTTTCAGGCTGCCAAGCGCGGCATAAGCGTGGAGACGGAAAAAGGAGCAGCTCAGACGGTATCGGAGCTAACCTTGGCCGAAGTGACGTCGGAGGACGTTGGAAGATACTCCTGTCGACCGACGGAGGGACGTATGGACACGATTTTACTGGTCGTCGAGGAAGGTGAGAGAGCCTGTCGCGATTCCGCGCGACGTTCGTATCCTTCGCTTTCGTCGCGGTGCGTGGAAAAAACGTCGTGAGAATTTCGAGCGCCGAATAAGTTTTTGTTTTCGCCTTGGGAATGGAAAAAGAGCGTCGAGGTGGAGGGAAACGAAGAGAGAGGCGGAATTCGACACGGTGACGGGGGAACGTTTCGTCGTCGACGTAGCGATGCTACGAGGCGAGGAAAATGGATGAAAATGGTTGATACTCGCGTTATTCTGACTCGAAAGTCTCTCCGTGTCTCGTTATGCGTTTGGCGAGGTCGCGACGACGTCGAGCTTACGATTTCGCCCACAGTTTTACGTCGACGCGAATCTACAATTTACTATTTATATAAAATTAGGGAAAACGAGCCTCTCGAGCTCTGATTTACAGCGACGATCCTGCGACCCTGGTAAAAGTGCATCGAAACGCCCTGGCACCGACGCCGGCATCTCGCGAGAATCGTGGTAATAATTTCTCCGGGGAATTAAATAATAAACTGGCGGAAACCTCGAGATGAGAATATTAATAGACGTCGTTTCTATTCCCAACAAAAATGAGCCCGCGACACTGGGGAATATTCAACGCCTCGAAACGGACCCTCCGCTGTTCTTGGGCCCCTTTCATCGTTATTCCCAACGATCGCGGACGCTCGCCAACGTTTACCGATCGTCACGCGCCGACGAAACTTGGCCTACGAGCCCAGAAATCCAACGCTCGCGTAACACGGACATTGTGAAATTTATCGCTCGCATCTCCACCGAGAATCCTGCCATTTTTTCGCACGATTCCTCAGTCGCGAGCGTTTTTCGCAAGTTTTCTGCAAAAAGTTCGCGCGCGTCGAACGTTTCGCGACGCGCGTTGGATACCGATGCTGAACGCGACGAGAACTCGAAATATAACGACGCTCGCGGAAATTGGAGACGGAGAGCGGAGAACGTCTTCGAGCTGCGCGGATCTGGGACGCGAATGGCTCGAGTAGGTACTTCGCGGTCGTCGCGTTGGGAGAACCGTGACGTTTTTGCCATCCGCTGGTGACTGTCTGAGCTAATTCTTATGCGATCGTAAATAACGCTGGCGCATATATCAAAACTTACACAGATTCCCAACCCACCACCAGTCCCAGGTCTGTCCTTCCCCAATTTCACCCTCGCGCGCCGGCTCCCCCGTCGCGACTACCTCGTTCTCCAGCCAGCCGCGGCTCTCTCGGTTGCTTCCACCGTCGGTGGTCGAATCGAACAGCCCCGATGATAGGCAAACCGACGAATCAATTATTCCGAAACACTTCCTTATCACGAAACATCTTCCATCGAATGGGCCAGGGAACAAAAAATTGCTTTCCAGTTTCGTGCACCGTTATCGAAAAAAAAGAATAAGGCGAGAGGAAATTTGGGAGGAAAAACGCGCCAGAGACGAGAATATTTAGTTCAAATTTCGCGACACGGTACGTGCGTTCGCGTAGCGACGTGAGGCGAATAAACGGCAGACATCGCACAACGAATGACCTTGAGATCTGGTGAAGGGCGAATTACTTATTTCCGTAAATTTGTTCATCGTGGTGGTCGCTCAAATGACCTTGCGAAACTGTACGACAATCCATAACTGCGGGAAAAAATCGTGGAGAACGAGAATCGAGCGAATAATTCCGCGTAAACAAGTGACGAGCGTCGTGAAAATGTTTTTAACGAATGGGCGGAATTCTCTCGTTTATGCCGGAGGCACCATGAGAGAGAGGAGTCTACGCTCTAGCAATAAGAGCTAACCCAGAGGGATCAATAAAAACAAAAACTTCACGAATCACCCGCAATAAAACTATACTAATTATGGAAGAGGCGAGGTTTGGAGCGCGGCGGGCGAGGAAGACGGAAACGTCGATGCCAACAACGCGACCGTTAACGCTAACGACTCGACGCGTCTCGCGATCGAATCGCCCCATCGAGATTCGTACCCTCGTAGGAAGGGTTGCCTAGACTTTCTAGGACTACGCCAAACGAGCGCGCGCTACCAGACCGTCCACCCGCCCCGATTTCAATCCCGTACCACCACCCGCGAGAAAAGTTTTTCGCGCTCGCTAAATCACGAAACGTGCCGCTCACCGTCGCAGTAAAATAGTTTTATTAACGCCGAACGTCGGAAACTTCAACGAATAATCGTATGATTTGTGGTCAATATATACCCTCAATTTTCTGTCAAAGTGGGTGTTCGGCATCCTCCACCCGTTTCCCCGAAATTTTAAAAGCTCTGCGTAAAAATCTTCGCAAATTTCTCGACAGCCTTCTGATTTTCGCGAGTGTTTACAATTTTTTTCAATAAGTGTTGTTTTCTTGACTAAATGGAGCGATACAGGTTCGGGGAAATGGAGCGAGTGTTTACAGGTAGATTGAATATTTTGTTTCCTGAATTTCCAGAGTAATTGTAGAGCTTTGACGTAACGCAATTATGAATAAACGCTTCGCGCGCAAACTTTGCTCTACTCGGCGCAAAACTGGCAGGGCAGCCCGAGGTCGAGAATTCAATTTTTCGTTAAGAAGTAACAAGGATGAGCAAGTTGGACGACAATTTTGTTCTGAGGCAGGTTTCCAGACGACGACGCGACGCATCTCGTACTGTGTGGGGCGACGCGATTGGTATTTACCATAATCGCGACGATGATTCGCGTTGCTGCGCGTTTATCCTGTAATCCGACAAAGCTCAGGCTTCAAATTTTAGATTGAATTCTTCGCGACGTACCGATTCGCGCTTGCGAGCCTCCACGTTCGAGTTGAAGCTGGGAAATCTCCACGATTCTTCGTGGTTCGGGCGGAGCGCGGAGTCTTCGGGACGTTTCAATAAACTGGGCGCAACTCGCACCCTTGATAATAGGGGAAAAAAGGGGAAAAAATCTCGAAAGCGGGAGCTCCATTATGCAGTGGGTTTCATATTATTTTAGCCCGTAAAGAACTCGGCGTGGCTCGGAGCCTCCGGATTTCGCGTCCTGGGAGATAAGCCCCGCGGGGATAGTGCGATTTCGGAATCCCGCAACGGCGCACAGTGGCCGATTTTGGATTCAGTCGGTTTCAACCTCGCTGACAGTGTAATTCTCAACCGAATTCAACCATTCTGGTTTAAAAATACTTGTAAGTAATTGCACTCGTCGAAAGTGGTGCTCCCTTCCGGTTTTAGTCGGTCGAATCGTCGTGAAACGTCGGAGGCTAGCGTGACCTTGAAGCACGTACTGATCGTACACTGTAGATAGCGCTAAATTAACTATAAAAACTAAACCCGTATTTTTGGTTTCATTGTGAATCAGAAAACAAAAAGTGTCTGAGCAAATTATTAAAAAATTAAGAAAATAATAAAGAATATGCACTAATTTATTCTAGGGGACAAATCGTGATTAAAACCTCACCAATATTTTTTTGTCAGGTCATTTTGCCAGTGTAAAATGGACACAAAGATTGAATGCACAGTAAATCTAAAAAAAAGCAATGCCTCTATTTTTCCTACCATGATTATCAATTATACGAATAAAATTATTTAAATACATCCAACACGATTCGATGATCTCGACAAGTTCAATTAATTATAAGTATTTTAAAACCAGAATGGTTTATTTCGGTTGAGAATGGTATTGTCTGCGAGGTTGAAACCGACTGAATCCAAAATCCAAATCCAAAATCCAAAACGTAGCAAGAAACTGCAACTAAACGTTGAATTTGACCTTGACTGTATCATTGCAGGAAAAAAACCGAATCGCGTTATTGCTCGGGCATTTTCGATGGGCGAAACGTGACGACGAGCATAATGAGGTAGAGCTTCGTACAAATTGTCGTCGTTTCCGGCTGCAGTCGTATCCGCGACGAGTCGGATTCGATTCGACGTTTCGCATCGCGTTGTTCCCAGCGAAGATCGTTCAACTGCTTTCTACATAGTCCCACGGAGCTTTTTTCGCTCTATTTGTCTCGCTCGAACCGGTGGCGAAACGATTCCCGGATGAAATATACGATTCCGTTTCATTTTGTTGCAGCAGAACGAACCGAGGCTATGCAGCGTGATGCCGGCTTCCCGACTTCCGGCAGTCGAGAAATGCAGAAATCTCTTTGGAACTTCGTCCTCCTCGTCACGTGGTCTCTCGGCAGCGCCGCGTTTCCCTGAAGGAGGGAGAAGGGAACGCGAGGAGCCGTATTACCGCAATCTCAGTATTTCCGATTAGTTTGTAAGGTCGCTTTTCAGAGTTGGAAAACATTGAACGCGTAGGATTACGGAAGGGGAAAAAACGTGGCAAAGTTTGAAAAGCACGTGTTGTCGAGAGTCGAATCGTAAAGGATTCGTTAGCCGACTGAAAGACTTAACGATGCTTCGCGTTGGATATTTTGACGAATCGACGTCGAAGCTACATCCAAACGCGGAGGGTGAGGCGACACGAATAACGGGCGCCTGATAGAAAGCTCACAATGATCTTTCTCCGATCCTTTCAACACTTTTCGGCGCCGTGCGAGACGAGCCGCGATTGCTCCATGCTTTTGTTGACAGTGGCAAGTGAATATGTACGCTTCGCTCTTTGGATCCAACAGCGAATACCTCGATTCCGATCCGGCAATTTTTTCACTCGTAAAATGTTCACGTTCCTTTTTTAGTCGTAGAGTTGAGGGCGAAAAAAACTGAACATTTCAAAGCTTTGGCGGAGAGAAAGAGCCGGGAGAAAAAATCGAATGGCACGGCAATGGAATCGAACGTTGGGACCGTGCTCGAATGATTCGTCAGTTTTTCTCGTCGGCCACCGAAACGCTGATGGTCACTCCAGGTAAGGGCGCAGGAGAAGTTGGGGACGACGAGGCTACAGCCGTAGGTATTGGTCGGAGGACGACCGGGGCTCGTGACTTGTTACGGGAAATTGTAAGTCTAGTGGGGATTCCATTCGGAAGGTGGATTACACTAATACGCGGTTAACGAGGAAGCGACGACCAAACGCTGTTTAGCGAACCGGAGTAGTATAAGGGAAGTCCGGTCGGACAGTCCGGCGGCATGAATTGTCGGCTTCGCCTTGCAACTCGTGCAATTGACGTGCGCTGTGCTCGCAGTTTACCGCACAGACGATCGGCAAATACGCGTCGGATTCAATAGCTCGCGCTTACCTCGCCGCGATACAAATTCCACGTTCTATCGCTGCGATTTGCGAACCGCGCTGTAATCATTTTTCCCATTTTTTTACGGCACAGATCCGCCCGACCGAAGACTAGTTGCAAGCTAGTCGACTCGTCAGATTTATCGGAGCTTCTTCGTTTCTCATTTGAGTCTCGGACTGAAATTTCCGAGAGTCTAGTGTCCGTAAAATCGGTTCGATTTGACGCCCGTCCGCAAAAACTTGTAAAAAAGGAGTCTGCTCGGAAAATTCGTAAACTCCGAATCGATTGAAATTGTCATTCGAATTTTGGTGTTTGGAGAAAGAAGCGTGGCCTCCATTTTTGTGGACGGGTGATACTCGTCACTCGTTTAATTTTCGAGCGAAAATTTAAACTGCAGTGACGAAAAATTGTCGACTGGAGGAGAGAAGGGAAAAATGATTTCGGTCTGACCGGTGGCTACGTCAGAAGCGACACGTCGAATCGAATCGATGTAGGATTAGTCTTTTGGAAAAGCGCGTTTATTCGTTTTGGTAAGATAAGTATAATAATTTATGAATGTCCTTGAATAAAATATGCGAGGAGCGGAAAAGGAACTATGATCGACGCGACTGCGAGAAATTTTTACACCATCCTGCTCATCTATCTCGTATTCTCCGTCGATAATCCAATCGATTTTTTTATATCCTTTTTTATAGAAACGAAGCCACGCTATCGCTTTCAGGAGTTCGGTGCATTCGCGCGGCAGTGAATAGCGCATACTTCGTCATCTTGTCACATAGTCGCTTCGTTATCCAGCCACCACCCAGCTTCAATCCATACCGCATCGTCTGCAGGATCTGCGAGCTTACCGCAAAATTTCATCAAAATTGACTCCCCGCTTCCCGACTCGAGCAAACTTGCCGGATGCCGGCAAGTTACGGATTCGAATACCTGTGCCAGCTACCACGTCGAATTATTTTAAAGAACAAATATTTTCTCGCATCTACCAGCCACGCGGAACAGCATCGAGATAGCGAAGGAGTCGAGCATTTTTCCCCAAAAAAACGCGATACTCCGTCGTGTTTTTCTGCTTGTCTCGTTACTTCGAACAACTCTACTCGCGATCCTGCGTGACTCGGTGGAAATTGAATCTCGACGGACGCCAGTTGACCTGCTTGTCTTCCGGGTGTAATCTATCTACGATATATATGGTCTGTCTGAGATATCTTTCGATCTCTTTCAAGAGTAGTGGTATTGTACGATGCTATAGCCGCGTTGCCTCGCGTAGATCGCAATCCACAGAGTATCCTCCGTCGCTGCACGCCACGGTATACGAAAAAACGGGGGCTGTGCACACATCTGCCCAACGCTTCTCGTGAACATCGAATCGGCTGATATTTTTGAGTGTTTTTGTTTCACGCGTCGTGATGTAAGGTGCGTTTGCGACCGTTTTCAGAATTATTGTTTCTGGAGAAGGAGAAACTAATTTGTTTGTTAGAATGTCCAAGAGCAGTGTTCTTGTATGCGATTGCAATTGCGTCGTTTTTGCAGGTATTTTCAGGGCGAAAGGATAATTCCGCGCGGTGTGTGGAAATATCGGGGAGGCTCGCGACGCCATAGTTAGGGGAGGCGTTGACGAGGGAGCCTTCTGAAAAGTATGCCAGAGGAAAAAGGCGATGGGAAACGCGTGGATCAAGATTTTAGATCTACGAATAATATTTGGATGCGAAGCTTGCAGCTCGAGATGCTGGGGGGCGAAATGCGAAACAGGACTTGCCGAATATTAGCTTTCTCCATCGGGCTCTTCACCCCAACGACCGAAAGGTTTCACTTTACATAAAAGTTGCCCTATGAATTTTACATCTCCCTACCGGTGGCGAGCAGCTTATACCTACGTCGTCGTTGGCCGACGAGTCAAATTGGTGGTTGACGAAGGTATAAATTTGGAAAGGTACGGAAAACGCGCTGTAATCCGAGCGGTTGGTTATCCGGAGGATTTATTCGATCTTGACATTTGTCACCCGAAATCTCCGGTTAAACCGTTCGCCTGGTTTTGCTCCTCGCGGAGTACGATGATCGTTGGCAGTCGGCTGCGAAATGACGACGCAACGGTCGGGACGGGAACGCGAGCGAAAGAACTTTCCCATCCGTGATAAAATGTTGCGTATAAAAAGCCATGAAAAACTCCGTCTCTTCCGCCCTCTTTATTCCCGAGGGCCGTTGATGTTCCGGTCATGGTCTTCAGACGGATCGGGTTTTGTCGCGAAACCGACTCTGCGAATAAAAAATGAACGACCAGCCCGTAGAAACATGGGAGGCCAACAACTTGTCGAAAAGCTAACACAATCGCCGAATTTGCCGGGGAAAGCGTGATCGATTTGCCGCGACTCGAGCGACGGAAGGAAACAAAAGCTCGGCGACATTTACAATAACGAGTCCTCGTTAGCGGATTCTTACGTTTCGCCGCCGCGGTTTGTCGAGATGACTCGAAAAATCGAAGTTGAGGACGTAGATGCGTGTCAAAAGCTCGTTTGATCTCGAGCTCACCAGTATCTCGGTTCAGCAGAGATTTATTTTAAATCGCCTGCGAGATAAAAACGATCGAATGAGATAAATTCAACAATCCCAATAATTTGGACCAACTTGGTCCAAAAACTGAACTGTCACAGAAATGGTCTGGAAGCTTTTCGCACGCATTTGGCCTACATCTTTGACGTTTTTCGACCAAGCCATCATTTTTTTCCGTGACCAACGTTTTATCAAAGTATTGGTATTAAATTTTCAAATCGTTATTACTTCAAAATTGCGTAGCTAATTGGACCAAAATTTGGCGGACGATTTTGTTGTCGGCGAAATGTTGGATGAGTAAAAAAAGCTGCTTTGTTCGTATTGTGAATGTACACGAATCTACATCCTCGAATCGATATCTTCGCATCCTTACCGGGTCAGTAGCAGTGATCCTGCGGAGGAGAGAGCGTCGCACGTGCGCTGTGCGCGATACACGCCGTAGCTGTCTCCGTATTCGGGTTATTTATTTACCCGAGGAAACATTAAGCCATTGATTTTCCGCGCGAGAGAAGAGACGCTGCTTCGTCGTTGCTCGATGAATTTTTTTATTTTTTTTCAATGCAGGAAAATTATCCGGATTCGAGTAATCTCGTCGTTTTTTCCTCTGATGCCGTGGGAATTTCGATAATGGTCTTAAAACCCCAAAGATCAATCGGCGTCCCCGGGCCGTTGGAACCGGTGATTGATTCGGTTTTTTTCCCCGACTCATCTTTCACCCGGCGACCTCTTCGCCGCGGAAACGCGACGGCGTGATGGATACTTCGTCGTGTTCGCGATTCGCGAACTCGGCGTCGAAGTAATTCGTTCTCCTCCGTTTCGTCGTCGTTCGTTATTGTGGTTATTATCTGCCTTATATTCCGCGATTTTTGACAGAGGTGCGCGCGTTCGTCGACCGCGAATAACGGCACTTCGCACGCTCAACGACCGTCCTTGAATGACGTGAAAAATGGAACGGGGTCGCTTTAAATTTCCGGGGAAAATGCAACGGGATGCTTTATGAACGATCGGACTGTTCGGGAATTGGAAAAATGCATCGCCACGTTTGTTATAGCGGTTAACAACGTCACGGTGACGCGTTCACATTCGTCTCTCGAAAATAGGAGAGTCGGTTTATCGGTGACTGCGAAAACAAACGATATTTTCCCCGCTATCGATATAAATTCGTCGCGTTTCTCGCTTCGTTCTCCTATCGCCGCTACCAACTCGTGAAAATTTCCTTTTCGATGATGAGTTTTGGAAAAAAAACGCAGCGCTTCTTGTTTTCAATTAACGCTTCAAATAAGAGTGGTTCGTGACAAAAGAACGTCCTCCTGCTTTGTTTTCGCTTAATATGTACTTCAGGGTGGTCGTCAAAAATTAAATTCTTTTTGACGCCCTGAAAAATCCTTTCTTTCGTCGAAAAACTACGAATTTTTTTTTCGTTTCATACAAAAAGAATCGAAGTTCATTTGTTGATGAAATTGTCGTTAATAGTATCCAATATCTCTTAGTCGTAATTTACTAGATATAGTTTAACGAATAATTGTAAATTCAATCGAGGTCACAAAATTATTTATATTTCCGGGCAAATTACATTTTTAGGTTCCAAAATGTTGGCTGTGTGCAGTTACTTCGTTTATTATTGCAAATATCTCGAAAAATATTGACTTTACGAAAAAATTGAAAGATACCATTTTTGTAGACAATTCAATTTTCTACAAAAATCTTATCATACATTTTTTGTGAGAATCAAATACTAGGTATAGAAGTTATTTGAGGAAAACTACAACACACAATTTTCGTATTAAATTTGACGGAAAATTTGTTACCGTGTACTTTCATCCCTCTCGGTTTATCTTCGCGTCGAAAAGCGTACATTCCGAAGAGACCGAACTAATTCATCGGATGTTCGTCGTGTATCGAGCGTTTTACGCGTCTTCGTGAATACCGGACGATCGTGACATCCGAATCTTCGACTGACGCGAGGAAGGGAGTTTGACATTCAGCATCGGTAAGTCGAACAGCCCGAGGTATAAAGCTGCGTAATTAGAGAGCAGCAATTAACCGACTCCGAGAATATTCAGCCGAATTGAACGTAATTAATTTTAAGTGAGGTACTCCGATTGTCAACCTCTGCTGCGCTCGTGGTTAAAATTACCAACTAGCTCGAATACGATATCGAGGTCAACGTTCGTTGATGCCTAAAGCTAATTAATCGTCGCGGGTCTAACGCACCAACCGTTATCAAATTTCGCCGTATTATCGTCTTATCGCGCAAGCGTCGTGCTTGCAGAGAAATGACTCGACTCGCGAAGCTCGAGCTAGCCAGTTGCGAAAATAATCGTTTCGACGAGGACATTTTTAACAGTGACGATAAAAATGATCGCGATTTAGCATATCGTGACGTGAATCCAATTCTATTTTTGTCGCAACGAATGGCCGACCGTAAGCCGAAACGGGCAGGAACTATCGAAAAACAATTAAACTCGTAAAATATTGGGAAACACGGAGCGTCGAGCAGCTGATATTTTATCAACTCGCCAACGAACACGTGCGCACGACCGACGTCGAACATTTTCGATTATACATATATACATACATATATATACGTATATATATATATATATTCGTAATGTTTTAAAGAGAAGTAAATTTATTTGATTTTCGTTTACTGAGAGATTCGGATTTAGAGAAAGGAAGAATTTTGTTCGAATCTTCGAGTTCGATACTTGGCAACTTCGTATTTTGCATTCGGAGATAATGAATATACAGAGAAAACAAACGAATCAATTGTCACGAAAATATGCAAAACGTTTATCCTTCGAAACGTTTGTTTATCGTAGATAATCTGATGTGAAGCCTGCACGAACGCGTAGAAGAAATTATGAACAATAACCGTAACAGACATTTTCAGAGACGAGGGGGCGGAGATAAATAAACGGATGGGACGATAACTCGGAGGTAAATTAGAGATAAGATGAAAATCCTAAACACGAGTCTCTCATACGACTAGCAAGCTCTATATGTGTAGTCGTTGCGGTAGGAGGCACTGCTTTTTTATGAGTAGAAAACGTACCTACAGTCGAGCGTCCGCTATGATACATTATGATACGTAATGAATTTGTTCGTTGTAACGAGCGGCATGCGAAGATACGTTTGCGGTTGGGTTGAACGATACGCTGGAAGTGAATATCTTGACTGCACGTTCGGTGGAATTCATAGGGGAGAATCCTCGCATCATCTGCGTTCGCCTTCAAATCTGTATTCGCTGTAGCTACAGCTGCTACGCTTGCAAGTACCGGCGAACAGAATCGCTGTATGGATGTAGGATGAATATTTAGCTGCATCGCGCGTATCTGGAATGTCGCGTTGATGGAAGAGCAAGACGAGATACTGTGACGAGAGGGTACCTACCCCCGCGAGCGAATACTTACCCTACAGCCCCATCGCGTGTACCTGCTTGCGATAACAGTTGACAAACCGCGACATGGGTCACAATTTGAAACTTGCTCTACGAATTTTCAAGGCCTGTCCGTTATTTTTAATGCATTTCCATTCATTTGTACCGAAAAGCATTCAGAAGCAAGCGGCATTGTGTATTTAACTATGAAACCGAACAGTGTTCAATACCAGAGATTCGATGGGCTCTAGCTTCCGCGTCGTCGCTCACATCGCTTAAGGATTTTCACCGTTTCATTCGGCACAATGGAATACATAAAAATAGGACTCGAATTGACATTTGTCGAGCACATCACCGAACGAACAAGTCGTGTCCAGCGAAGTGGCCGTTTCGTTACACGGTGCGTCGTGGCCCCAGTGAAATTTGAAATGCTGAGAATGTTATAATTTAATTTCGTTTCCATTGTCGTATACTGGACGTCGTAAAGCGTGTCGTCGGTCCTACGTGAGCCGCATAGCTTTCGCTTCAGCGATACTCCACGTTTCTTAGGGTTACGAGCTACGCTGGTTTCAACGACGTGGAAATGCAGTGACGCACGACGAGTACCCACTTCGGCAGTCGCGTGGAAATGTAGTTCCGCGAAGTATTTTCTTTAAACTAGGGTGAAGGAAACGAGGGCAGGGAATTAGTTTGTGGAATGACGGCGAGTAGAACAAATTGATTTTCGACTTGTTACATTTATTCAAACAACGCTGATTTACGCCCTTGGATTTTCATCAGTGGTCTTATCTTACAAACCGATTTTTCACTCGTGCTTCTTCGTATCCACGCATCTCAAAACGATGTTTCGAGCAGGTATGAGAGTACATTAAGCAACGCTTTTCGCACGGGGAACAATTGTCGTGTGGCGGCTAGGAAAAATTCCAAAAAGCACCGCTTCCCACTTATCGTCATACCTGCTTCGACCATCACTTTCAACTTGTAACATGATGATACTAACATTATGAATTTTATTTACAATGAGTTCTAACACTGGTGTTTATTCGATCTCACGCGAAATCTTCGTACAATTTTCCATTCTTTCGTGCTAAACGGGTCGACATTGAAAAGTACACGTGAGAACTTTACAATTGTTCGTACGGCTCTCCTCACTTCTCACATTTTCTCGCGCGGTTTTTACGCATCGACGATCATTTCATTTTGATTGATTTTTCTAAAAATACTACGTGCAACGAAAATTGGAAATTTCCCAGACGCAAAAATTGTCGGTGACAGTCCAATTTTTCCCCCTCGAACGATACGAACAACGTCGTTCTGGTACTAAGTATTTCTTCTCTCGTGGAAGATATTTCGTCCAAAGTTTCGGATATTTATTTTTACAATTATCGTACCTCATCAACGAAATCTGTCTCCGTGTTCGTTTCCAATCACTCGCGCTCGCGTGTCAGGGACTTCCAACGCGTTCACCTTACGCTACCGACCCGATTTATCTACCGTATAGTAAATATATACTCATATATATTTATATATTCCTGTTTGTAAATCACAATTATCGTGATTATTCGCATTTTTGTAATCTATTTTCACCAACTATTCGGCGAGAGCAGATCATTTTTACGTGGTTAGTGAAGTGATTCAGTTTTTCGATAACTTTCAAATTTTTGTAAAATTAGCCCAAGGTCAAATCAACTTCGCAAATTCGTTACAAAATAATCGACATCCTTTCAGACTTTCCCATCGCACGGACACGATCCGTTTCGTCGCGACGGTGGCGTTTCCCGACTGGTAAATGTGCACTGAAAAATGGTAAATTTCTTCCACGACCATCGAAACTCCGCGGGCATTTCTACTTCCAGTTCTAGTCTGAACTCAAGAATGATCTTCTTACCGGTTTTGTAAGTTTCACCGACTCGCATCAACACCCACGAATTTGAGAATACCAGCTTCCCGCATCGTATCGTCGAAGAATCGCGAGGCTGGCAACGATTCGTCAGCGTTTCGTTTCCAGGAGCGCGAGTCAACGCTCGGACGTGCCTCCGCGTTACTTCTCGTTCGCTGATAATCGAAAGCCTCGAGGCTCGCGTAGAATCGCCGTCGGGGCTTTTCGATCTCGATTAAAACCGAATTATCGACCGACCCGAATAACAATCAGTTTCCGAACACACCAACTCCGTATATCCACCGACTCGGCTCGGCTCCAGATTAGGTTGGGTTATTAAGTTGGACAAAGTTCCCTACGATGTACGATTTCATACGGTTTATACTCGCGTAGCGTGGTTCGAGGGCACCGCGTGTCCGTCTTCGCCGATAAATCCCGTATCTATCTATCTATGTACTCGCACGTGCGTAAGTATACGGATACATAGTCACACGTACATGCAGCCTCGCACGCGTGTAACAGGTAAACGTACAATATAACGGTATATCGGGCGAACCACTTTCCCGAGGACCCTCCGGTTAGATTAAGTATACAAACGGTATTAACTACGTAAGTTTACGTTATCTGGATGTAATTATAAATTACAACTTATACTATAGGCTAAAATCGTACCACGACCGCGGTAGATCCCGCCCGCGGAATTTCTCGTCATTTTACACTTTTCTCCCAATAATCGTATCGCTTTGTCATCTCGCGCGACGAATTCGCTAAATTTCTCTCGTTCGCTTATGCTCGTTACAGTTACACCTCTACGCATATGTATATATACTTATGTATAGTTTCACGCTTTTTGTTTGTTCGTCCCGTTTCTCGTTACTCGTTACCCGCTCGATCGAAAATCGTCCCTCGACACTCCGTTTCCACGTCACTCTCGCGCTCACTGTCCGCGTTCGCCGTCGGATTTTCTTCCAAGTCCGATCCGTTTACGGCGCTCACCTCAAAAAATTTGCCACCAATAACGTCATAGCAGCGAGAAGTAACGTCGGTGCCACCCCGCAGCTTCCGCCGTGTTGCATCGCCGCCGGATGTTCCCCTGCAACGATAAATAACAGCGACGATCATTACCGTTAGCTGGCTCGTTCGTTGAAAACTTCGTGGAAATATTCAATTCCCATTCAATAACTACGATTAATTAAGATTCATTTCATTATTTAACGGACGAATAATCGACTGTTTTATCCGCGCGGCGCGCAGCACGCGCGGATCAACGTGATTAATTTTCCTAATCGACTGCCGTAGAGCTTATGGATTTTTCATTAGCCCAATTTATTTAGATTATTATCGGAGATGATATCGGCGCTGGTTATCTAATTTCGCCGACCGAATTTTGCGGTAGTCACGCCGAGCGGGTTTACAAATGAACTATGATCGTAATGCGCGCCGTTCTCGTTAATTATTGATCGAATCACCGACGAATTTGACTAATTTATGGCTAATTGGACCGATAAATAACGCAACGTTTCCTCGAACGACGAATCGATTTTCAAAATGGCCAAAATATTCCGTACTGTCTTTGTGCGTGCGCGCGCGTGCGGACGCGTCGCGGAGAGATAGAGAGAGAGAAGGCGACGATATTTCGCCGCGACCGAAGAAACGTGCCGAGGTTGGAGATGTAAAATGCATAAAACATGAAACTTCGTCGAGAACATTTTGTTATTAAAATCGTCAAAGTTTGAAACTCTACTTGTTTCAAAAAGTCAACGGGTGCCAAGCGCGTAGCTTCTACGTTCGGACCGACTCGCCGGTATATCGGTTGAGCCGCATCCACAATACTTCGCGATGCTCCTGCATCCCGAAATTTCCACCCTTTCGCGAGACAGAAAATGTTTCCGGATTATTTTGGGCCATTTCGTCGCGTTCGAAAAACGGTTCGTACCTTGAGAGGTGAATTCGAAGGACAATAATTTCTGACAGATTGCAAGCAATTCGTTTTACCGCTATTTCTAAGTGATCTACAATCCGTGGAATTTCAGCTTCGGCGATAGTTTCGAAGCTGATGGATTTACGGAGAGGAAATAAACTCTGGCAGAAATGCTCGGCATAACTGCCCAATCAACGATCTGCGCTCCATTTCGTACATCGAATAACCGCAGTTATTTCGAATAAAGTCTCGCTCGAATCGCGTAACCGACTACAATTGTTCGATCATACGAGTCCGACTCGAAGCTAGTTGCTATATTTTAACGCGAATTCATCGTCATACGGGTGAAATTCTTCAGCTTTGATCGCGTTCCCAGTTTCTCGGATTCTCATATTTGATTGGAGGCCCCCGCTTCCGAGGGTCCTCGCGAAGAGAGGGGGCTCGTCGCGAAATGATAAACCCTATCGTAAGCGATAAACTAACTCGCTTCGCGTGATCCTGCGCATTGGAAGCCACGCCAGGAGAATTTTGCGCGGGTTAACGCGAGATTTTCTGTTTTCGCGAATTTCTTCTCGCAACGTTCTACGTTCCGATAGATGTATTTCCACTCGAGATCTCAGCTCGCGAGGAGCAAGATACGAGACCAGCGAGCTGGGCGTCGCGCGTGTCTTACGATTAGGGGGAAGGAGTTAATACCGCACGTAGTCAGACTCACCGTTCAGCACGTGGACCATGACGCTCGCCGGGTACGCGTTGCTGGGAATGCAGGTATAATTTCCGCTGTCGCTCAGTCGCGCTTGCGTGACGAGGAGCTTGCTCGTGGTACCACTCTCCGTTTTCTCAGTTTCCAGCGACACGCCACCCCTGCGATGAACGCTGAATTATGAAAAATACTTTGCAACTACTTCTGGGCTGCAGCGTGTGCGTGCGGCGGAAAAACGTCGGAGAAATTGCAATTTCGAGACACGTGCGAGTAAACACGTTTCGCTTTTCGCATTCGCGGGTTCCCGTACTCGTTCCTTTTCGGTCATTTCCCTCTTCCTCCGCGTTTTCTTCCGCGTCACGCCCCCCTCTTTGGTCGACTCTCCTCTTTTCCGCCGGTCCGACCTCGCCCCTTATAGCGGTGCCAACGCGGTTAATGCCACATTTACAGAGAGCGGAAACGTTGCGGCGTACAATAATTAGAATTCCCTCGTCTCCAGCGGCTTTGCTAATCTTTTTCCCTCGTTTTTCCCCACGAAAGGGGTGAAACGAGCGTTTTTACCGAGCCGATTGTTTTCGTTTCCCGAAACGAGGAAAGCAAGCAAAAAAAAGGAAAACAGGAAGAGGAAAATAAAAAAACGAACAGAAAACCGAGAAAAACAGTACTAATGAAGCGAGATGTACGATTGTTATTATCCGCGTGGTCTCGGGTCGTTAATAATGAAGTTATTCACAGCCGAAGACGGTCGAACGCGACGCGGTGAAATAGTTGGGAACGGCAGCGGAGAACGAGCGCGAAGAGAGCGAATTAAAATTCTAATGAAAATTAATTAGTGATGTCCAACGCTCCGTTATATCGAAGACAAGTTCGTCCCTCGTTTCCGTATCTAATTTGTGAACGGAGACGTAATACCCCTCGGGGTCTCGACGGCGTCGAGTGAGATTCTTCCGGAACTTATTAATCTACGCTACACGAACCTTGGGCTGTCGAAGTCTACCACCGCCGAGCCGTGATGCCAGGAGACGCTGCTCGGTGGTGTACTGTGCACGTTCACGGTACACGTGAGGCTGATAGTGCTGCCTTTTTTCACGTAGACGTCCTCCGGCCCCGAGATCTTTGCCTGGGCAGCTGTAACAAACAACGCGATCGGACATTTTTTATCTCCATGTAGCGCGCGACGATCGTGTGAAACCAGCGAAAGACAAGCCAAGCAACGACTCTTGCGTTTCTCTTCAACATCGCGTCGCTTCCCCCGATTTCCGGGGGATTTTTTTGCGCTGACCTGCCTATCGATTTGCCTGATTTCTCGCGGGACCTGCAACGTCCTTTCGACGGGGTCGCGAGACGCGTCGATCCGATACAAGGAAACGTTTTCTACCGAGCACGCACGCTGCACGTGTTTGGCTCGAAAGAAAAAAATCTACCGGGAAAAATTTCTCTGTCGTCGAGAGAAATAATTGATAATATTTTGTTCGATTAAATGCACAGATTTACGATTTGTCGAGGTGTTCTTTTTATTCGACGCGACTGCCAAGGTGTAACCAAGCATCGTCGAAATCCAGTCTCGCTGCTGACTTTACATGGTTGTTGTAAATGGAAAATGTTGATATCGACAGATTCTGAATTATTTCGGCTGACGAGCGTGATAGAATGGAACGAAAGCATCGATTGTTTACGAAAACTGCGAGCTGGAAACTCGCGGGGGTGGTTTTTCGTTCGATTTTCATACCGGTAACGTTAGACGAATGACTGGTCTACGATGGCGAACGTGATTTCGGTTGTCTTTCGGATTCGCTTCACGATGAGTAGAGACTGACCGCCGCTGCGCGACGCATTCGAGTTGTTTTTCGTTCTTCGGGAAATTGTAAAAAAATGTCGGAGACTCGTATGTATGTAATTATCGAAGGCGCGAGACTGGCGATGTCGGGACTCGATTCGGGCGAGAATTGACGCCTGGCCTGCCGTAACTTTGCCCCAACGATCGTGGCGTTATTTCGATTCGGCGTCCGAGCTTCCCGTCCGATTTCCTGGGGTACGTAACATTTTCGTGTTGTTATGATATTCAAATCGCGATACCCTCGAGGACTCGATCGAGGGTATTTCTATGAAGGGCTTCGAGGCAAGAACTGACCGTTGGCGTTCGATCCGCGGATGAAGGGATAGCCGTGAATTTTTCACGGACGGAAGATTGAAAAAGCTCGTTTGAAATAGCAAGATTTAGGAAAATTGAGTCGATCCGATAAAATTGAATTCGATACGCTACTCTCAATAAATTTCACACTCGCATCAGCGCGCGCCACACCCAAACAGATCGGCGATTAATCGACCACGACGTTATCTCGTTTGTCCTTCGCCCGGGACGATATTAGATACCGAAACGGTGATTCCTTCGACTCGCGACCTTCCAATACACGTCCGACGCGATGTTCTCGGCTGATCGGGAACAATCGAAATGCACGGTGCAACGTAAGATGCTAGGAGAACAAATAATCGTCGCAAACACCTGGCAAAGCGAGAAACATAACGTCGCACTTAGGACCGTTGCTGGTGAATTGGCGTCCAAGGACGAGAATGTTGGTTGGTCGATACTCGTAACAACGACAACGACGATGCAGCAACGAATAGCAACGATAAATAACGAGCAGCGCTGAGCAAGAGCAAGTGAAATGATAATAATAATCTTAAAGCCTGGGGTGATTCTGACCTGAGTTGAAGGTCCGGTGAATGGCGTTGGGTGCGGTTGCAAGGACAGGGACACTTTCTGGAAAGGGACCATACAATCATTATTGTTCGTCCGTGCATTCTTCGCGTAAGGTGCTTCGGCGTACCATGATTTGGTCGCGATTTTTGTGCAGCGCGATTAGGAACAATCGACCGAGTTTTTCTTGGAGTTCCGAGACTCGAGGGGTTATTGGCGTAGTATAGCCCGTTTGGCCGATGACGATGAAGCGCGCGGGTCTGGGTCGCGTCGTAGCTCAAACGAATCGTATTCTCGGTTATAAAGTGCTGGAAAATATTCTGACCTGACTTTTCGCGAATTGGCTGCAATCGATATACGCGAGTACCTATATTTTATTCTCCCGTTGCGCCGGGCTTTTTATTCCTGGCGATCCCTTCCGGGCAATAGGCCATCCGGTGCGAAAAAACCTAGCGGATCTGTTTTCCCGGATCCGCCCGAAGGAAGAAGATGATTCGAGGGTCGGGAAAGAAAAAAATACGAGCGGATATACTCGAGTATCTATCGCTACGTGCGCCGCGAGTACTCGCCGAAACCTCGCGCAGATCGGATTTCGCGTGAGAAACGTGGCGCGAGAGATTCTAGCAGAGTCTTTCGGAAAAATGACGGCTGACGGCGACGCGATACGCGATGGGTGTGGTCGGTACACGAATACCAAGGGCTGATTTTCCGGAGAGTGAAAATTGAGGCAACGTTTGTGAAATCATGAGGATATTATTATTATTATCACGCGATCATTGGATTATTAGTAATCGGTTGAATAGCTAATATCAAGCAGCTTTGGGCTACCATTTTCCTCGTTCTTCATTCTCCTTGTTGAAACGCGGGTCAAACGTTTGCAAAACGTTCGTCCTGGTAGCATGCCCTCTTAAATATACACGGAAATTTGTACACCTTACGCGGCGACGGAAAATTTAATGCGTACCCACGCGAGCATCGCGGTTAGGTAGGCTCGACGAGAACTAAAAAGCTCGATTCTCGTTTTTCAAAACCGATCGACCGTTTCGAGTCTTCGCGCGTGCTAAATCTGCTGAAACTTCGTTTTGAGGAGAGCAACAATCGCGACGCGCTCGCTTGTCGGCTGAACAGCTTGCGCCAACGTCTTTTCGCTATCTCGTCTCCGAAGCTCGACCGCGAGGTAACTTTTCCGATCTCGTGACACTCGAGTGTCACCATCTCGCCAGGGTAGTGAAACTTGCCGCTACACTTAATTTCCGCGAGTCTTCGAGTCTCCCGGGTTCCCGAGTTCGAAACTAGATCTATAAAGCGTCGCTACGACGTAAGTGGCGCGCGGTTAAGTATCGTACCTATTTATTGCGCGACACAGAATGCTTTCGGAAGTGTATCGGCAATCCGAGTGTCGTAATTCGATCGATTAGTCGTAACAACTTCGAGCTTGCATCCTCGAGTTACCGCGCGACTGCCGAGAAACACCGTCAGATTTCGCCCAGTTTCCCGCCAAACGTCTTCTATCTACCGATCGCCCCGTGACTCGATGCGCGCGGTAAAATCGGTGAATTCTCGTTGTTTTGCTAATCCTCCGGATTGATTACCTTCCACGTTGAGGTTGATGGCCAAGTTGATTTTCGGCTCGGTGTTTACTTGGCATTCGTAGATGCCCTCGTCCCGGAGCTGGACGAATTCGATTTTCAGATCCCAATCGTCCGATGATTCCGGATGAACGACCGCGAACCTCGCGTCTCCCGTGTAGGTGTATATGGATGACGTTAGAATGTGAAGATCTCTCTTCCGCATCCACGACACCTGGAACACGACAAATCACCTCCGCTCGTGAGAAGTTCCCGCGCCAATTGACCGTCTTCGATCAAAAATTGCCGAGACTTACGAGCTACGAGCAAAAGAAAACGGCGATAAAGCGTCAGCGGACGGCTGTCGCAGTAGCGTCGGTCCGCGTAGCGTCAGACGCCCGCGCCTGGACGCGAGTTACCGAGAAGCGCCGGAGTACGGCTGGTTGCCGCTTGCTAGGCGCTCGAGCGCCCGGTTCTCCCTCGCCGGCACTCGCTCTATCGCCCCCGAGGAACGCGCCGATGCGCGAGGAAATAGCAACGAGACGACGCCGAGACTAGAGACGGAGATGCAATTGTGATGGCGAAAGAAAGAGACTCGGGGCAACATTTTTTACTGCCCCTCGGCTTGTTTTTCGTCCGATGGACAGACGATTCGCGGATCGCTTCTGCCTTCGCATTTTCTCGGCTGGTATGCGCAGCGGATCGCGAGGGATACGCGAAAATCCGCGTGCGGCGTCCACCTGCCAGAATTTACACAGCTCTCTCCCGGAATTACGGGCGTATATATCTATCCGCCGGGAAATCCTCCTACCCGATGCGATGCCTTTGCTGTCTTTTGTTAAATCAACCTATACGTCATTCGACGTGATAAATGATTTCGGCTTCACAATCAGCTCGCCTCGATTGTCGATCGTGCACTGAATTCCGTTCGTATTCCCCCCCCCCCCCACGCTTATTCCACTTATTTTTATTTCGGACCGTTTCCCGGCGAAAACGAACGAACAGAGCGAACGGCGCGTCGCGTATCTTCGTAAGATTTTACGCGGATTTGTTACCTATTCGTTAATATCGCTGGGACTTTTTTAAGGTGGTCGACGAACCGATCGGTTTCCGTTACCTCCGCCGAGGATATTGGAAAGGTGGGACAAGAATCGACGGCGGGATCGAGTCGTCTTTGGCTGCTTACGCCGGCGAAATGCTCGGAAGCACGAATAGAATCGTTCGTGTTCGTATGATACGTGTTCGAGGGGTGAAAAAATCGGGCGAGCTTCTCGGTTCCCGTTACGCGGCGTAGGCGCCGTTTGGGTGCCATTCGGGGCCATTACGGATTGCCGAGAGCCCGGAGCCACCACCCTGACAATTACAGGCGCACGTGCTCGCGTCCCTTGCTCGAATCCTCCCCCGTTTACAATACTCGCCTCCTGATGGGAAATTGAACGTATGTTCGTTATGCAGAGGTTTCACGACGCTTCTCTAACGCGCGATGGTCCCGATAACGCGAAGGCAGCTTAAACGATATTCCGATTCGAATGATATTTGGAATCACCTCGACGGCGCGAGGATTCCCCTCGCCGCGGTTTTCATTTTTCGCGAGAATGTTGATGTTCGATTTTGCCAAAACCGTCCTTCGATGCGTATTTATTAGTCACGGTCTCTCTCTGCCTCGTTCGCGGATGACAATGAAACTGCAAGTTTTTACTTCACTCTTAGTTCTCGAATACTTATACTTTATTGATACGGATGAGGAGCGAGCAAACAACTCTCGTCGCGGTACAAGAAAAACTTTCGTCACGATAATCTCAGCTTCGATTCTACTCGCCGATACGACACGGCAAAAAGCGCGAGGTGAAAATGAAAAAAAGAAGGAAGAGCAAAGTGCGAGAAAAAATCTCTTCGCTCATCGTCACCGCCTTTTTCAATTCTCTCCACCCAATTCCCATTCTTTCGATCATTTCCGAACGGCACGCGTCGCCCGCCGTCTTACTGTCTTGATTCGTCGGGATTTTCTGACGCCAGAACAACGGGAAAAACAGAGCAACCGAGAAAATACGTCGTTAGAACGGATTCGTACGTATGAAGTTGACAGCTGTCGCTCGACAGAAAATCCTGCAGCGGAAACAACGTCCGGAGTGGACTCTTTTTTTTCTTACCGAGATACGATCGAACGACGAATGAATTGTCGTTCGATCACTCGTTCGCTGTAACATCGGATTTGTATTGAAAATGAAAAACCCCGCAGCTGTAATCGTCGTCTCTCTTCTGTTGCTGCGGGAAATAATTTGACGAGTACTGCAATACTATACGCGAAAGGATAAAGGGACAAAGCTTTTCTAGTGCGTTTGTCCGATGAGATGAAAATTGTGCTTTGCTAATGACTCGTCGAAACAACTCGATCGAACTATTCTATTCGCCGTCGTCATTCAGTGGAAATCGACCACGACAACATCGAGATACAGGAAAGTTTGTTTTTTCCATTTAATCTCCCATACAGTTTTTGTGTTCGGTTTGTTTATATCTCGATAGAATTCGGCGTTTTTTCTAGTTGTTTCTGTTTCTTCTTTTTCTTCTTCTTCTTCTTCTTCTTTTTCTTCTTCTTCTTCTTCTAGAACGAGTCGCGAAAAGTTCAGCGCGCCGGTCTCCGTCGGCCGAGGAGCTCGGGAGGATAATCCCGTCTGAAAGGTGCGTGGGATTTTCAGCAAGAAATTTCCATTCATGCTTTTTTACGAGCAAGTACTCGTATTTCTCATACATCCGAGGAGTTATATCGGGGATTGACGGTTTTCAGATTTATGAACGTTCCGATGTGTACGATTCAAGCGGCGTTTAACGGCTTAATGGCAAGTAATAGCCTTAGAGGGGGATGAAAATGAATCCTGCTGCTGGTACGACAACGCTGCGACGGAAAATATTCACATAAAATCTGTCGGGACGAGCAAATCCGATTCTCACTCGAAATATTCACGAAAGCTTACGCCGCGCGCGGCTTAAACTGTCAATTGGAATACTTTAGATCACGTAATTCTCGCGATTTCGTAGCATCCGTGCGACCGGTCATTATTAGCGCGAATAGTTGAAGACTGAATACGCGCGAGCCACGTACGTCCGTACATTTGGCCTCAAACACAACCGCAACGTCGGTCACGGATTGTCAGAATCAAATTAGCCTGACACCTTGTATTTTCTGCCCCGCGGCATTCTCGCATCGACCGAAGTTCGTGTCCCAAAATCGTTGGGTCGTATCTACTGTTCCTTCACTTGCGAAGCCTGACATTTTCATCTCCCACGTCGAAAAAGTTCACTCCATCGTGACTTTTGCCTCGAGATTTGTCGAGTCTCACGAAATTTGAACCGCGACGAAATTTCGTATCTCGTCGTCGAAAGAGAAGATCATTAGACGATGACCGGAGACTCCGCGGTGGCAAAAAAAAAAAAAAAGACGATCGTTTTATCGCGAGATTTGAGAAAAAGAAACACGAAATTCCCGTTTGCTTCGTCTCCGTCTCGTGGATTAATTATTTTTCTCCGGAATGTCCCTCGATCGAGGATGACATAATCAACATTCAGCGGCGAACGACGCGCCGTGGGATTTTGACGGCGGAAATTCCGATCTGACCTCGAAATTTGACCAGTTCCAATTTTCGCCGCGGTGCGGTCGCAATTACCCGGACGTGTTGATGTGCGGTTGAAATTCCGGAAACTCGGGAGAAAATTTTACCCGGTAACAATATCGCATCGGAGACTGGGAAGAGCGAGCGCGGACGTGAGAAACGCTATTTTCCGCCCGGATTGCGTCGCGGCGCGAACTCCGGGAAAAACACGAAAGAAAAGATGGCCAAGTGTTTCTTTGTCCTTGGAACGAGTTTCCTCGAGTCGGCGGCATCCCCGATGCACGTACCTCCCGCGACGTTTTATCAACGCGCTACATTTACCAATTCCGGATCCCGCGCGACGACACCTCGCGGCGTGTATTAATTCTCGGCCGAGGAAGATCTTATTTCTGGGCCGGATTACTTTTCCTGAAAAATGATAAAAAGAACCAACGAGGATACACGTATAGGCGAGATATATCTTTCGATTGGAGACCGGGACGGTTATCACTTCGCCCGCTCTCCCATACACCTATATCCCTGACTTTTCTCAACTCGTAGCCGTGACACGGTTGGCCGAAGTAGAACCCAATTCTTTTTATCCTCTCCGCTTTCCTTTTCCCCCCCTTCCACGAGAGGTCTCGAGACTCGACAACCGCGAGGTATACTTACTTACGATTACGTAGCCATTCGTTTCGCCAAAGGCACGCCAAAGTCCCGGCCGAACCTTCCAAGTGTCAACGTCACCGCGAGTCCGACTCGAAAGTCTCCTGCTACGGGGTGTCCGTAAATTTTTCCCGCTACGCGAATAACGATCGTTCATACAGCGCCATAATTGTTCATTTCAAAGATCACACAAGAGTGCACGTACCTGACAGACCGGTTCAGCTTTTAATCTTCGATTTTTTAAAATCATTCGACCATTTTTTACAACGTACAACGTTCCCTTGTTGCTTTAACTCGAACTTGCATTACATACCGTAAGAGCAGTTTCATCTAAAATTTTACCCAAACCTAGATAAAAAAAAACATCGGTCATGGTACGATTTCCTGAGCGCAACGCGTACATACAGTCGAGTAATTGATCCGTAGCAAGGAGACCATCGAAAACATTTTTCACACCTTCCACCGGCTGAGAAATGAATTTCACGGAATCCAATGACGTACGTCGGCGAAGAGGCGAATAAATAAAATGATTTGGTGTCTTCTACGAGGACGTTTCACTTCTTAATGAATATCAAGATAGCCAGGCAAAGAGCTTCGAGTGGTAGCTAGCGCGAACAGCAATAGGTAACCTCAACGCGACGTGCAAGATTTTCAGTAGTATAAACAGCGACCTTGGATAGTTAGATTTTGCGTCGATCGCGTTTTATGCGAGCTACAATTTCGAGCTACGTTTTCTCGGCTGCGCGATGTTTTTTGGGATATTTATGATTCGTGTATCGTGTTTTCGTGCCGCCCGTTGCGTGCCAAAGGGACACGTGTATCGCATTCTTTCGGACTTCTCTCGCTCTCTCCGAAATCTCGGATCGGAGCCAGGAGAGTGGGAGTCCATAATTCCACGTCGAAGTTTCGGTAGCGAAAGAGAGGGTTCGGGATTATATGTCAGCGTCGGACGGCGGAGGTGTTGGATCGAAGAAGAAAGGGAGCAGGGGAAAAAATAGGAACGTAGGGTTGTACGAGGGCGAGAGACGACGAATGGGGAGAGAGAATAACGGGGAGAAAAAGAGGGGGGGGGAGAGAGAGTCGCGAGGGGTTGAAAGACGAGGATATTCGAGAAAGACGACGAAGAGGTGGTTGAAGTATGGAACTAATTACTATTGGTCGTCGGTCTTTTCGCCCAACGGGCCAACGCGTCGGTCCACCATCCGTTCGACGTCGTCCCGGGACGAAGGTGTTGCCCGAGGCGTCCTGGGGGTAATTTCGACTAATGAGCTACCTCTCGTAACGATGCCTTTTTACTTTGCCTTCCACATTCTCCGGTCCGGTGGTTTTCCCTACCGTAAATTCCACCTCTTAGCTACTACTGTACCAGATTATCGCGACGGTTGACGATAATGTTGCCATTGTTCGAGGCCGAGGTTACGCTGTCGCTTTTTAGACCGGAGGAGGACTTCGGTATCGCGCGTGCACCGCGCAACGGAACTGGGATGAACAGCGAGCTGTAGTCTCGTTAACGCGATAAACCGTGCAAAATCCACGCGAATTACGAACATCGCGATGATCTTGGTGCCGATATTGGAATGCTGCGGCATCCGGTCAGAGAAAATAATCGCAGTTTCTGAAAACACGCGTGTTGTCGTTTCGCCTCGGTTTTACGCACTTCTCAAGGAACGTCGCGAAATATTTTCTCGTTTATTTTCTGATTCGCGTTGGCTTGCCAGAAAACCAATGTCGAAGGGTTCTCCGTACCGGGAAGAGTATTCGGCATGAAATTCGAGAAGATTGACGTTTGACAAGGTTCGCGTGGATAAGGCGACGCTTACAATTATTGGCCCTACGGTAACGCGAGTCAATTCAAATATCGGGTGAAATAATACGAGAGACGAAGGAATGGCAGTTGAAGTTTTCCCAACCAGTTCGGGTATCCCGTGCACAATAATTAAAAGTAAACGAAGCGAAGCCGTTTTTAGCGAGATGCGTAGCTCTGGTACACCTATTCGTCCCGTTGTTCTCGATTTCCGCTTGAATGTTTCATCTTTCCGTACGGTTTATTTGCCGCCCAAAATCACTAGGAACTCGATCCGTTTGATGAGATTCGCGTGGCCGCCCTTTGAAAAAACGGCTCGCATCGAGTTTGGTCCTCGATTTACATCCAAATAAAAATACCTCGAGGAAAAATTAAAGATTTGCCGTGATTTTGAATTTGGAGCGATTATTATTTTCATCATCGCTTCTCTTTTGTTCGTATTTTTGACGGAGATGATCGCGAGGACGAAGGATGCGCTTGCGTAAAATAAATAGATGGCTCGCCGGCGCAGATCCACTGTTACAGGTCGTCGGATGAGACCGGAGCGTCTCGAGACGTGACGCGAGTAAAGCAGGCGCGGAGACGAAATTGCAAATCCTCTGGGAAAAAAGTTGAGACTAATTTAAATAACGAAACAGTTTAGCGTCGAGGATTTGTTTGAATTCGGGACGAAGAACGATCCGGCGACGCGACGTCGTACCTCTGAATATAAATTTGTCATTAGAAACGTGAAACGTGCGATATTTACTCGATATTTTTACGGGGCTACCGAAATAACGTTTATCACCTCCCGAAATCCGCTCTGTGGTTCTCGTGTTTAACGAGCTTCGTGCGTTTTTTTCCCCGACGATAGAAACGAGCGTTGCGTCTGCAAACGTTATCTTACATCACCGAACGACGGTGTCTCGTTTGGTATGCGCGATATTTGTACCAGAAATTTACTCGGGCTGGAATATTTGCTCGGATACACCGGATGCGTTGGATGCTGTCGCGCTGAGATATTGTTTATGCATCACCTTCGCGTCTATCCACCCTCGCGGATGGAAGGAACGTAGCAGATATATTCATACGTGGTAGAAATAGAAGGAAAGATCGCAAACGATTCCATTGTTCTACCGTTGTATATTCAGCAACACGACGGTTGCAGATTTATTTCGTATCGGCGATGTATCTTCCCGCACGCGTCTCCCCTCGTGTTGTGATTTCATCTCTTTTTTGTACACCCGCGACGAAACGTCGTTCCAGATCCAAGCACGACTCACGTTCTCGAGATACCCCGTCGACGCCGATGCTCGCGTCCCGATCGATGATTACGACTCCCTCTTCGTGGAACAACAACCCGTTGAAAAATACGAAGCTCGAGTTCGATATCGTTGACAAAGATCATTCACCTGAATCGCTAGCCATAATTTCAGAAGCGTCGTATCGTCGTTCGAAACCTGAGCTTTGGAGCAGGGTGTAATATATCTTTATACCTTCGCGGCGCACTCCGCGTCTCCGCGAGACGTCAGACTAATATAACGCCTTCGCCTGTAACGCTCTCTGCTCTTGACTTTACGACCGAAGCTAGATTAGGATTTATTTTAATCCCGAGGGACGGTTTTTCTCGCGTCTGCTTCCCGACTCCTTCGTGTTTTCCTCGCCCGTCACGGTTGTACGCCTTTTATATATCTCTCTCTCTCTCTCTCTCTATCTCTCTCTCGGATTCTCGTTCCTCCATCGAGTTTACCTGTGTCGCGCGACGTACCTCTTCCCAAGACGCGAGGATCGACCATATAGCGATCGATCCTTCACCGCCAAGTTATTGGTAGCGGCCGGGGGTCGAGTGTCCTCGATTTTTTGTTCCATATCTCTGGTTCCTATCCTCGCGACGAATTGTACTCGTTAAAGACAAGGTTGGCCGAGAGTGATCCGCGATGTCGTCTCTCAACGGAAACTATTTTCTTTCCGTCCTCGGCGGAGGAAGGAGTATTGTACGCGATACTAGTCGCGAAAAGCCGGAAATTCAAGCTCAGAAATGGGAAAATATAGTTGGAATAATAGGACAGCTCGTTGTAAGGATAACCATGCGCTCGACGACCCACGTAGGGCCGAGAGCTTACCTCGTCGCTCGTTCTATTTTCGAGCAGACCTCAGTCCTCGAGTCGTATAGACGCGTCGCTTTGAGGTGCATCCGGAAGACTGGGCATGTTACTTCTATGTAAGTTCTCAGAATAATGAGACATTGTCCGTTTTTTTGTGTGGTAAAGGCGAGGCCAAAACTTCAGAGGTCAGACGCTTGTTAATCCTCGTCCTCTCGCCGGACGTTTATCTTGTATGTATTTCGACAAGCCTTCGACTAGAATTCAAAGTTCACGGCACAAAAAAACGTGGCGATGCAAGTCCGCGTGTAATTTTGACGTTGGCTGGCTTATTTCACGGATTGGAGCGCTGATTGGATATCCGATGCATCGGACAATTAATATCTCGGCGAACTAATTGGGAATAATAATCCTTCGATTTTCAATCGAAAGCTTACGCGAGCGAACAAATGTCGGATAACGATCTACGGTAACAGTGACGCGTGTATTTATAATAATTGACGTTGTGCAAAAAACGGTCGTCGTTCGGAAAGATCAAACAGATCGTTCGGCTGGTCGCGATAAAAAGCTCGCGCAACACGAGTGATGACGAACGACGCGAAAGCCAGCGCAATATCGTTGATTGTAATACGTCGTTGATATTTTTCCCTGTATCGCGGAAATTTCGCTCTGTTGGCGCGAAAAATAAAAATCTGCGCATTTTTCGTAATCAACGAGTCGCGTCGTCACGGAACAGAAAAAATGAGTGAAACGAGCTGTGAAACGAGTGACAGGGGTTGATGGCCTAGGTAATCGTTCGACGCAAGTAATTGCGCCGGTTTTCAAACTACGGAATATCAAACCGTTCTGCCGACAGTTTCCACTTCGTTTCTCACGTGTTTCATCGATCACGGTATGCGGTGAATTTCTCGGCGCCGACGAAGGCTCCCAGTTTCCAGCTACTTCGGCTACTTCGAAAGAGGATTCGACGTATCTGCCGAAATTGCCGACCAATTTTCTTGCAATAATAACGACCGTGCTTTTCGCGTATTCGAAAAAAATATCCATCCGAAGGCATGTATTGTCGTCGTAGTCCGATATCTTTCGAGATTGGCATTCGATAGAAATATCTTCGCGAAATGGTCTCGCGTATCGGCAGAGAAGCAGAAACTAGTGCTCTACCATCAGTGAAAGATCGGACAATCCGGGTCATCGGGTTGTTAGACGAGTCAACTCAACTGAACACGAATTGCTGACCGCGTAGTCTGCTTTTATTTCCTGCTTTGAGAGTATCCGCGTATCAGGCGATACGCCACGGTAGCTTTATCCGGCAACTCGCTGCAGCAGTCCTTTGTAACTGCTAGCATAGAGGGCGGAGGCACGTGAACTCGTTACATGTAGCTATCCTATATAAGACGCATCGACTTGCTACAACCCTACAAGAGAATGTGCTTCATATTGTTAGCTCCGCCGCGAAGTTGAGTTTAAACGCTTTGTTTCACCGGTTCCTTGGGGAGGGCAACTCGATCGCTATCTAGCCTGCTCTCCGCACATACGTCCTTTTGCAGAGAATTGACTTTGACCCGTAATAACGTTTGAAATAATAAATTTGGAGAAAAATACTAAGAGACCTTTTTTGTAGAGCGTTCAATTCTCTACAAAGATATGTATAGAAAACTTCTTTGTCGTGCAGTATTAAGAGCTCATAGTTTCAGGGACTTTCTTCGCCCAAGCGTAGCGTTTAAGCTGGTTGGGAAGAATTTTTTTGGTTTTTTCGAATTACCCCGATGTACAGGTTTTTGTTTGTGAGGTCGCAGGAGGCGAGCGTCGTCAGTGATCGTGAGACGTAACGTCTGGAGGCTGCAGAGATCTGGCGGTGATCTCCCTCTCCCCGTGCAATCTGATCCTCTCGAGGATTAAGAGGATGAAGAATGCAATTTCGAACGGATCTTTCGAAGGCAGTTGAGAATCCGCCAGCTCTTTCGTGTAGTTGTTGGTGCATGGAACGGGAAAAATGAGACGCGTCGAAGGTGACAAAAGTTTGAAAAGATTTCTGTAAAGTTTAATTTGTTTCGACGAAGTTGCTCGTAGCGGGAATCGTCGGGAGCGGTCAGATCCGTATCGTCGTGGTCCAACTCGATTCGAGGATGTCCCGGATCGATAGCGATTCAAACGTGAAAGTTCCCTCCGCCGTTTCCCTTCCCCACAAGAATGTCGGTTTGGCGTTGAAACGGCTGACGGCAGCCGCGCGCGTTCGTTTGACAAAGGACTTAATAATCATTTCAGAAGCCGCCTGAGAACTCGTCCTCAATCTCACGAGGAAGGTTAGCTGGGAGATGGAGTTCGTAATTCATGAACTCGAAGACGCGAGTCGCGTCGCGTCTAAGCCGTAGGTATTCCTCGTAAAGTCACCGCGTTCTGACTAATTGAGATATAGTAATTATTGTTTTGGCGGTATTCCAAGGATGTGTCAGGACTTAACGCGTGTTATAAAGCGGCTACGTCTGTATTAACGCGCGCCGGCGTTTCGCGTGCCTCCCCAAATGTGTGCTGGGCACCGGGGACTCAAACTCGGGAATACGTAATGAAACGTTGGATACATTTGACGTTGCGAGAATACACTCCGCGGTGATTCTCTATCGTTTCACCGACCTCTCTATCGTTTTCCTAAGCTCGCGGACACGACGAACTCGGGTCCACCGAACTCGACTTGAAACTTAGCAGCGGCCCTGACTAATAATAGCACCGATTCTCGACTAAGTATATTTTCTATCGATAACCAACTTTTGTGTTCACGTTTTAAGTATATCATAAGAAAAAATTATTGTGCCGAATACTAATTAATATATTAGTCGATGCATTTCGATACAAACACATGGTAAACGCGTGTAGTTTGTCAGATGTACTTCTACTGAAAGCTATCTTCGAGTCCTCGAATATTTATCGGGTAAAACGAAATAGCACATTTTTAGGTGTTAGTATTCATGACAGCTATGAGTTCGGTGCTCTTGTTCGTGGATAGCTCGTTCTCGGTTGTGCTTATCGTGCAGAGTTTTTTTTTGGTTGGGGCAGCCGATATGATACCATTTTCTCGCGATCCTCGACGTTCGTTTACTCGTCTCTATCGAAGTCCACGTTCGTCGTTCGGTAAGCTTACGACGCTAGAAGATAGAAAAATGTGTCTCTCCGAGACGATTCGTTCTTCCCGACACGAATGTCACCGTTTGTCGCCGCGGATTGATATCGTTTCCATTTGTCAGCTGGAAGCCTCGTGGAAATTTCGATGCGACGCAAACGCGAAGAATCTCGACGCGGTGGCGGCGCGCCCGAGCCGCGTGACATTCTGTCGATACGATACGCCACGCGGATGCTCGTTGATGAGATACGTGTCGCGTGGCGAAATGAGAGCTGGAAAAAGGTGGCAAAAATCTTCCCGCGAGAACGAGCGCCGGCGAGACAGATTGATCCCCGAACTGCAGCGCGAGGTGATCATTTTTGTAATCATTCTCGCAATCATCGAGATTCATTTTGGTCGTAGAGGAAACAACGAGGCGCGCGAAGCTGTGAGGTATATAGGTGCGAGTTCCGAGCTTTGTCTCGAAACAGATGTGCCGAGTCGCCCTCGCAGCACCGCCATACCACGACTAAAACAAGGGATGATTCCGCCTATGGCGTATTTTCAGCTTCAAATGATTTCCGCGTCACGGAACCTGTTCGTATCCCGTGTCAACCGTCATCTCTGGTAATGACTACGTCTGGCTGTCTGGCGATGTAAAACATTGCAATCTGTCTTAGTTTCGTTCTTGGATGAGTACGCGGCGGCGGCGGCGGCGGCGGCAGAGAGGCGCGTACGTACGTTCCTCGCCCCGCCTTGATTTACAGTTTCTTCGAGAGACGGAGAACTAACTTTGCGTAGACAAATTTCAACAATATCATACCGCGCGTTTTTCTTTGGGAAATCAATTTTTTACCGCAGGTATCTCGCGATTTGGAGTAGCGTGTTTGTTCGCCAGTAGCATCGACGCGCAAGCTTCCCTCGTCGTATTCCGTGCGTCGGATGTTCCGACTATTCTCCGGATTTCTAGGATATAACGGCGAGGGTCGAGTTTGTTAGATTGATGCGGATAGGCGAAGCGATGGGAGGAGGAGGAGGAGGCGGAGGAGGGAAGACTCTCTTGATAATAATTCCGAGAATAGGAGGCTTACCTGAGCTTAGATGGGATTTTAGTGTTTCAATTAGACGCGTAATCATAACCGTGTTACTACCGCGAATATATCTTCCGCCATTTAAATAGAAACCCTCCCCTCTATCTTCCGAGCCGAGCTTGACGCGGCTATGGGGAAACGGCGAAGGGGTTGCAGGTCGTCTCCCAACTTCCGTCTGCTTCCGTTCGTTATACCGTCTCTCGCGATGGTTTCTCTTCAGCTCTCGCTCGTCGTTATCACTCCTCGCTCTCGCATGGCGTAGCCGTCGCAGCCACCCTTCCCTCGGCTACCATTGTAATTGACTGCCAAATTCGTCGGAACGATCTCGGGGAAGTTACATCGTTGAATTTGGAAACGCTTTGGTTCCGAAGTGATTCGAACAATGGGTTCGAGGAATCAGGCTCGAGAACTTTCCGAGACGCGCGTGTCGCCCCGAATCTGTACCCAGGTGACGCGTGGTGAACCTGACGCTCCGCGACGATGATAATTTTTGGGCGAGCGTGGAAATGGTCGTGGGAAATGGGAGCGAGCGGTTTTGGAGGCTGAACAGCGGGTCGAGCTACAGGTTTTGGTTCTGTGGCTGGAAATCGGTCGAATCGCGGGAGGGTCTATACCGCCTGGTAAATTCGACGAATCCATTCGAGAAAAACCCATCTCAATCTCTCCCAGGCGAGCCATTCTTTCCCACGCAACAAAAGCTCACACTTACCCAACGATATTCATTACTCAGGTCCCGCGTAAGCGAAATATAAGCGCGGGGCGGGGGCGCGGGGGAAAACAAAACGCGGTGGTCTGCGCCAACGAATGCGAGTGCGAGAAACACGTAAGAACAAAGCTAGAACGGGGAGACAAAAGACAATCAGTTATGCTTTGGTCGCAGCTACCCTTTTGTTTTCACCCCCCCGTTTACAGCGACACCGCGAAACACGAACTCGCGACAGCGCGGCGCGGCAACACGAAATAGCAATGAATTAAAATGAAAAGAAAATCAGCGGAGAACCGTGCGAATCGAGGGACGCCAGCCATGGTGTCGGGAAAATTTTAAACGGTAAAAGCTGCAGGGACGATTGTAGTGAATTGCCGGGAATTTTCCCGCGGGCGAGCGATCGAGCGAAATGGAAAGTCTATCTGGAATCGTATCGCTGGGTGTTGCGAAAAAAATATGACGGTGCGACCGATCCGCAGTGGCAGTCGACTGCAGAGAGCGCGATGCGAGTGGTGAAGTAATGAAATCGATCGATCATCTCGACGAGCAAACGTAGTCGAACGGGCACCGCGATGTCGGCGAACCGATTCGTTGTATCGCATCCCCTCGGCGAGTAGACGACAACGCGACGTGGCGCTGATCAGTGGCTCTACGAATATGAACGCTGTCGCGGTTAGATTCGTATTAGGTGGAAAAAAGGTGCCATTTTTTTTTGCCCGAAGCTTGTCAAGCGAGCGAGATAACGTCGTCGAGTTATGTCTCCTGTTGGATTAGACGCGAATCGAAGCCGGGGAGTTAATTACGATGGGAAACCGTGGTGGTCTTCGTAGATTCCAAAGGGGATGGATCGAGGGGTGAGACGCGCGCCGCGAGACTCGGGGGCGCGAAAGGGGATCGAGCTTTGATCTATGAGAGAAAGAGTATCATTTAATTTGGGAATCGAATAAAACCGCAGGCATTAGTAACGAGAACCCAGCCAAATGAATTTCCATTCGTACTCGCTGAGCCGTTTCTAACGGGAATCGCACCCGGCAGTTTCCTCTTTGTTTTTCCTTTTCGCGTAATTAAATTTGTTTGGAAAGGCGGTGGCGTGCGGGCGGCATCGCTGCGGCTCGAGGGGCGCGGGGCGTGCTAGGTGAGTTATGGGCGTGAGATCGAGGGCTCGAAGAGGGGTTCGAAGAGAACGAGAAACCGCGAATGGCGTCAGACCGAAGCGAAACGGTCCGGCAAGGGTAGTAGGAAACGGATTGATCGCATGGCACGCGAGTCTCGTGAACCTCGACGCTTTTAATGCACCACCGGTGACCCCGTCACCTCCTTTTCCCACCCCTGACCCGTGACCCTTTCCTTCGACGCCTCCGTGGACGGGAAAACGAGAGAAAAAATCACGCCTCCGAGCGTGGGCGAAAGAGAGGAAGGTAACCGGAAGGAAGCCACTTCGATCGACTCCGCTCCGGGTCGACGACGATGGAGTGCGAACCTCCGAATTGGAAGAGAGCGATTCCTCGACCTTGAATCGGTAAGACCCGGTAATTGTCACCGGAATATAAAAAATCCCCAATCATCTCTGCTGCTACATCGATCGTTCCTTTCCCTATCGTTTTTCGTTCCCATTCGATCCGGAGCTTTTCGATTATCGAAGGAAACTACCCGACATTCCTTCCAATTCCCTCATCTTTATTCAATTCAGCCGAAGACTTCTCATTTCGGAATGGTATCAGCGTCTCCTGCTGATACCTCTCGTCTCGATCTACTCATCAACTCATCGTTCCTCGATGATAACTAACGTCGTTCTTCGCGCGAAAACCGACTCAAAATTGTGGTTCAAACGAGTCACATTGATTTTCATTTTTTTCAACAATGTTCCATCTATTCGATCGCTGGGAAGTTTTTAAATAGTTACTAGGGAATGAACGATTATGCTCAATTTTTTTGGTCGGTGTCACTCCGAGGGCAAGTCTAATAAACCCCCGCTGAAAATTAATGGAGATAGCAAAGGAGAAAAAATCCGAAAAAATTACGATATATCAACCTTATAGGTGAACATCTAGAGTTAAAATTCCATTGAGATATGTCGAATAGTTTTTAAGATAATGAATATTTGAGTTTGGGGTTGCGACCCGCGTATCTTCGTTATGCTTGAGAGAAGGGATGTGAAATTCGGTGTGACAACACAAGTGTCAAAGGACGATAATTCGAAAGGTGAGAACACGAAAACGACGCTGCGGTACTCTTGGTATACTAGACACTGTCAGCCTCGTCGAATTACCGTGCTACGACAATCCAGTTTTTGCGCGATCTACCGATCGGGTCGAGATTCGAAACGGGCCTCGTGATCGACCAAGAACAAGAGCGTTGTTTGCTCGATCAACGTTCCGCTTATCTCGCGAGAATACACCCCTTATATACGGGTTTACAAAATAGGAGGTACTCGGCACGAAGACCTGCGCGCGTTAGGAGCTCTCGACCCAACTGTTTCGACGTTATCCCGCGTTTCGGGATATCGTCAAATGGTTGTTAGCATACGCAGTTCCGTTGTGTGTTTCCAAATTGAGGCATTCATCGAGGACGAGGATAGGAGTAACGAGATAACCTGGAAAGGTTGACAACTCCGATATCCAGCTGGCATTACTGACATTTTCCAGAAACACCCCGTTCCTACCACGAACTCGCGCCCGAGTTTCTAATCCTCCGGATTTACGATTGTTGCAATCTAATAATATTTCAATCCAGCTGGGTAACAGCTCGGAAGGCAATAGATCACCGTAAAGTCTCCGCAACAAATTAAACCGCGCATTATCCCCTTCTCGAGACTCGAGACTCGCGGAACTGCAATTTCTTCCATCGCTGCGGGTTCGCGATTTTGTACACCGAAAACAGCTCCTGTCGCTTTGTACTTTGGAGCTCGAATTTTTCGAGAAACCGCCACGGTGCTGCGGAGATAAAAAAACGCGCTACGAGGGAAAGGATCTTGAACTGAACATAAAACCAAGTTTGATCTCGCGCTTTCGCTTCATCAAAGTTGACGCGAATGATCTCGTAAGTGTCGTCGTTGTAAGCTGCCATGAAATTTTCCGGTTGGGATTAATAAAAGGTGGGGCGGATAAACGAAACGAAGGGAAAATGCAACGCACCGAGTTGGAGATAACGGGGGAAAAAATCCGCGTAAGGACAGATAGCAACGTTCACGGGTGAGCGGTCTCGTATGGAATATTCGCGATCGAAGGCGTTGAGTGCTCCGAGTCGCGATTGTTGTAGCCAGTGGGAAATGGTGTTCGGAGTGAACCGTGCCATGGCTGTTATATATTATGAAAGAAGTGGGAAATGGAGTGGAAAACAGGAGGACTTAGCCGGTCAGTCGAGGCCGGCGCGGTTGCTTCGCGGATTTTATTCCACGTCCACGGTTCGCCTGTACCGCGCCAGTTTCTGTATTACTCCAAATATCTCGCATGATTATTGGCAAATCGCTTCGTCACTAACGATTCAAACTTCGAGGCTGTCAAAAAAGAAGAAGGCTCGACGAATGTAATTTGTCATTCCGCGCTAGGCAGGAGATCGAATGCCGGAAAATTCCTTCGGCAAAGGACGATATCCTGGGAAAATGTCGTCGAGCCAACAGTTTTGACAGAAAAGGAAATTATACTGCTTCTGATAAAAATTGTGGGAGGAAAAAAATGAGGCAACGTATCGCGCGTGTACGCGTGTGTCTGCGATGCGAAACGAGGTTTGGGAATATTCGACGGCTCGCGATAAACGAGAAGCAACGAAAACTCGGTTCCACCTTGACAAAAAAGTGATTGAAAAAATTCCCTTACGTTCGAGACGTCGGCAGGATGAAGAAGATTTAACGATCGTCAAAGAAATAACATCGTACCGTTTTCGAAAAAGAAAACTGCTCGTGAATATTTTTGTACAATTCACTCGATAGGTTGGGTTGGCCGTTTTTTCCGTCGTTTTTCCTCGACGTCTCGATCAGGCCGGATCAACCTTTTTTTCATTTCAGACCAGCCTACCGGCGCGTCGCTCGTTGGAATGAGAAAATTTGCTCGGACAAATTCCCCAGGTGATACGGTAGCAGCGCTGTTTGATGGAACGTAATTGTCACCTTCTGACCTTTCGCATCGATCATCGGTTCTCCACTGACAGTTCTCCGATTCACGTCGTCGGTGGCTGTCGAACGCGTTCCTGGGAAATATCATCCTTGACGCTTTCAACCACATTTTCAGGCACGTCATTCGAACAGTTCGCGGATCACGTTTCCCGTCCCGAAGAGAAATTGTCTCGAGTTGGCTTAAATTATTCCTTTCGAAATTTGGGAAATGGCACAGCTAACACCGCGTCAGTTTTCACCGTGCCTCGCGGTGTAATTTTGAAGATTAATCGTCCTATCGCGAGCGACGTGGTTATACGCGTCGGCGTAGCGTCAGGGACGTAAGCAGATTTCCGAACTCGAAGATATTCTCCGAGACATTCGACCGGAGTCGTCTATTTTCATCGCATTATATTGCCGATAACGAGCACAATGTTTCATCTGCGAGCGCCAGAGAGCCGCGAGTTCTTCGTATTTTTCGTTCTTCTCTATTTGCCGATGTAAACCGTTGGATCAAAAATTCGATATCGTTCCACGGATTCATATGGGTCGACGAGTCTATTCCGGCGAACTTCTCTGTCCTTTGATTCGCAGACGCGTGGAGAACCGCTCTATAGTATTCGTTGACGGGTGCTGATTTTCACGCGTAATGAGATTCTTAAACTTTGATTATCCGTGATCGATTAACCTTGAAACTTGGACGACGAATACTAATCCAATGACAACTTCCTCGCTCGCGACCTTGGCAAAGTCTCTCCGGAACCGCGTCGCGACTGATTCGCACGTTGGAAGTTTTAATCGCCTTATGATTTACTAGACACGAGACACGTATGAAAGTTGAGTAAAATCAGAACTTTCCACTTACTACGTCATTTTTTGACCTTTTTTTTCTCCCACCAATGCGGAAAATTCGTTAGCAGTGCACGGCGATCGAATTCCCTTGGCGTGCACGGGTTTTTAAATTTCGTGATTGCTCGTCATTTCCTCGAGAAAATATCGTTGCGATATCTGGAAGCCTTATCGAATGAGACGGAGCGGATGAAATAACCCGGTAAGCATGGAGCGTCGTGTCGTCACGTTATAGCGAAAGACTGGAATTGATACGAAGCATAAACGCTGGGGAAGCTGTGATATCGCCTGTTACATATTCATTCGGTCGTGGTGCTCATGAATAGCCGGATTTTCAATAATTTATTAGCATTTCACGCCGACGGATTCAACAGAAATTGGAAAATGAAGAAAGTAATTTCAAAGTGGCGGCATATCGGCTGATATACATCAATTTCCAAGACTTCAAACTCCTTAACGCGACAATTAAATTTGTCTTGGTAAAAAAAGCTGCTAGTCGTTTAAGCTCCACGAATCGAAGTTCTTTTTCCAAACACCAACGAAACTAACCATCGAATCGAATACGTCTCACGTTAGCCGCGATTTCCACGTGCGAGGAAAATGCAAGATGGAAAATGAAGATCGGAGAGCAGGGTCCAAGATTTTTCAACATTTCGTCTATTCGTGAGAAAATTTCACTCGACCGAGTGGGAGCTAACGCTGGCAGGGTAGTATCCCAAGAATATCGCGTGTCTTTCACGAGGATCACCTCGCAACCGCGCATCGGAGTTATGATGTTCTCCCGGTGGTTTTTGACACTCGTCGAAGTGAATACGAATTTCCGAACGGATGGACGACACGAAGAAGATGGAAAAATTGTAGAATTCGAGTATCGAATAAGCTTGATTTGGGACGATGAAAACTCGTGGCTGCCGAAACTTGCTATACGCGAGGCTGCAAAAGTGTTTCGCAGAGCTTGTACGGTTTTGCATTGTGTTTATACACCTTATTATCGATGTTCGATGAATATACATTTTTTTCACCGATCACATCAGCCCGAGTAGACGTCCACGCGTACCAGTGTCGTTATACGTATCGAGGCCACCGTGTTATCGAAGCTATAAATTTATAAATCCAAAATTTAAATTTATATGGTTTATTTGATCGGGTTGTTGCGAGGCAAGGTAAAAGTACGAGCAGAGAGAGAGAGAGAGAGAGAGAGAGAGAGGGTATCCGACGGGGAAAAGGGTCGGAAGATTGTATACAAGGTTCAAACGCGGGGCACGTATTTGTGATAAATGCAATATATATAAACTGCGGCGAGAATTAGAGTCCCGGGGCGGGCAAAGTACAGTATATCGAGTCCGACCCGAAGGCAAGCGAGAAACCGGGCAGGAAAAGAGGTGGTTGGCCTGAGAGGATCGGACAGTAAGGGGTGGTTGAAACAAGTGAAAGTAACTCAAGGCGGACAGCGGTGAGCTCCGGTCTCCAATCCCGGGCAGTATCTCGCGGCTAGTTAATTCGGCGAATCTCCGTGATTTTCCCTCCTTCCGATTATTATTATTATTACTGCTATCATCAAGGATATGGATTGGGTAGTTGAAATGGGAAAAGTTCGAGGACCTCGGGATGGCGAGACGTATGCCATTCCTGCGGAATGAAATTCACTCGCTCGAACGTTAACTTCGTTCCTAACTTCGTAACGTTTCGCGCAAAGGATCTCTCTGATAATAAATATTGTCGACTCGTCAATTTTTCTCGCCAGGGACGCGTCGCTTTCGAAGAGTAGAATTGGAAATGTTCGCGAAGTTTACGGAATACCATCGGAATTCCTCGCGGGCATTCCGATAGAAAAGGTTTCGTGGAAGCGGTCATCGCGAATTAAAACTTCAACTTATTTCAAGTAATTCCCAAGGGATCTTCCGATTCCCCGTGATTTTCCCATTCGATTTCGGAAACGAATACTCATTGGAAAAATTACCAGAGATTTCTCAGAGTTCAGTACACGGTGCAAGTATTTGTAACGAGTTACAATAGCCGATACAGCGTATTTGAACTAGTCCAGCTTTCGAAAACCACTTTGAACATTTTGCCAGCAGTGTCGAACATCGGCGAAGTTTCGTCTTCGCTATCGAGTCGAGATAGGTAACCGGTAAATACCTAAGACTTCGTACAGCGTGTAATTTGCTAAACACGAAGTAAGTCCATTTCCCCGACGGCAGGATGAAACTTGGACTCTAAACTCGGAACAGGATGTAATAATAGCGCGACGATTTATCGGGCAGGTACGTGGTCATACTTTCGTCTGCGGAAGCTTCGTGAAAAAGGGCTGGGAATCGGGTCCCGACGAGGAAAATGTATTCCCTCGATGAACGAGTATCCTCGTCGATTGGTTATTATCCGTAGCATTGTGATTTTTCGAATTACCGGCGAACGGAAAGGATTCGTGACGCTGTTCGGTACGAGATGTCGTATTATTGGTCGCAGATTAGATTGGCAAGGGCGGAGGTGATTTTTTCGAATGATATCGAAGGGTCGAGATGGCTAAGAGAAACGCGGGATTAATAAGATGTCGCGGAAATTCGGAGAATAAACATTTCCTAGACGGGTTCTGAGATTCGCGAGCGGAACGTGGCAGGAGTCTGCGAGGGCGAATCCGAGAATAGGTTAGATTAGGGTTGAAATGCGGAAAATTAGGTGTCGGTCTGGATGAGAGGGGGAGACCACCAACATCGGGGCGTTACTCATTGCTGCCATACATCTATTCCAGGTTCTCTCCTCTCCTGCTCTATTGCCCGATATTCCACCTCGTCCTCTCTCTCGCCATCGACCCCGCTTCGCCACCTGCTTCGCGCGCCTCCTTCCGCTCGACATGGTCGACGCCAAACGTTCCGCGCGTTCTTAAAACCGACATTTTTTACCCCTCGACAGATTCGATCAGGCATGGCGAGCACGAATCGCGAATCCGCTAGCAAGTTTACGCGACGCGAGCCGCGAGATTAGGGATCGACTTACGACAACGGCTGCACCCTGTCAAACGTGCGAAAACGTATCGCGAGCTTGCGAGCTGAAGTCTACGTAAAGTATAAACATACCGGCGGAGGTTGATCGGCCGATTGAATATCGTAAAGTATACCTTTCTCGCGAGCCCTCAAGCGTGCTACGCTGTCAAAAAATTCCATCAAATTAAACGCGAAATTTTGTGTTAGCAGCTTGGTTTTTACACAAACGAGTGTTCGAGCAACATTCAAAACGTGTGACATACTTTAGTATCTGGTAACATTTTTGTATGTTGACGGAATGGACTGTGAGAACAATACGCTGAGATGTTAAATATTCTACCCACAAATTTTGACACTTTACACAATGGCGGAATATTTTTACCGTGTAGATGACGAAACGATTTGGTGGCTCTGCAAAATAGCAGACGGCTTATCCGTGTAACGATGTGAGTCGTATCGATGAACGGTTTTTCCTTTTCGGTCGCGAAAATCCACTCGATCTTGGCATGGCTATATCGAGGATCGCGAGAAAATATCGCAGGAGCATTCGGAAGGATGAAAAGCAGGATCGGATCAAGGATCGTAGCAGCTCTGGTTCCGTGAGTCATCGGGATTGCGGTCGTGATCCGCGTCGAAAACTCGTTCCCCGGAGATCAAGGTCACCGGTCGAATCCCACGCGCAGGCAGCGTAGCGCTACGAACCGCAAAGGGCGCACCGGAAGGTGCTCAGCAGTGCCTGCCCTTTAGGTCGGAAGCTACAGAGCGATGCGTTTACTCGCGTACATTCGTATATCATGGTTCTGGAGGGTTCGCGGAAAACCTCGTCGGGAAGAGCGGTAGTCAGATTATCCTCTCGGTCGTTCCTTCGGCCAATTTCATCATGATTTACACGGTAGTTCGTGAAAGTGATGAAATTTCGCGTTCATCTGTATCAGCAGTCGAGGAGTCGGAAACGAGCCGCACGTTAGTCGTGGCAGGCTTAACGCGAAGAACAATTGTTATAGATTCGGGTAAGAATGGAATTTGCGAAGTTGTAGTTCGAAAATTCGTAGTCGAGCGTGATGTGCTTGTATCGCACGGATCAATAGCGTTTGTTACCACTGCGATGCCAGCCTCGATAAACGGCCGGGACGAGACGATCGATCTAACCAGCAGCGACACTAGCAAATTATCTAGCCCGATTCATCTCGTTGCCACGAAAGGTTTTCTTGACTTTGAGGAAGCTGACGATGAGCTGGATTCATCCCAGAAATATGGATTTCTCGGGAGGAAGGAAGGAAATATTATGGTCGGTTCGTTGGAATTGGAAGGTCCAAAGCTTTTCTCGTCTCATCACGCCTCTCTGCTCGCAAAGATTTCTCAAGCTGGTCTCTTCTCTCCTCGAGTAGGATATTTTTTGGAATCCTTTGTGGTATCTTTACCCGGACGAGTTGTCTGCACGAATCCATCTTTCCCATCTCCAGTTTCTCGCTCTCTCCCTCTCTCTCTCTCTCTTCGCGTCTTCTCCGCGAGTATTTTTTCCCATCTCCCGGGACGCGGCTGTCCTTCTGATATAAGTCCGGATCACTTTAATTGCCTCGTGGTCGGAAAAACGGTCTTCGAGGTTTCGGAACGAGCTCCTACTTAGATAGCGAAAGGAAGGACATCTTTTCAGGGATCCAGGTGAAAAGAAGATCAAACGCAGAGATACGGGGTTGATCGCTGGAACCGAGTTTTCCGGATCTGCATACGAACGCCGGAAGTGCGCAGCCTCTCTCACGTTCCGATGCGCTCACCGATCATTTTCGCATCCAACTCCGCTACTCGTCATCGCTAGCATCATTGACTGTCCTCCTCGATTATCCTCCCTTCCTTCGCTCGATCTCGCTTCGCCTCTCTTTCCACGAAAAATAATCCGTTTGAATTTGCCGACTCACCACCGAGACGTACTCCGGTGTAAATAGAGACGGAAATCCTCGAAGACCAAGAATCTAGAATTTCCGGGTCGGTTTAACGTTATTTTCAGGCAAAATTACTTTCCCTGTCCTTCACCGTCTCTTCTCACTTATCCCAACCTCGTTCCGCGTGCTTCTGACCTCTTTTCCTCTCCTCGCTCGCGCCTTTTTAAGACGGTCTCTGTGTTTAGTGCCGAGCCCCACCGACTTGCACTCAACGAGCCCTTTCCTCTTAAAAAAAATAAGGCCAAGTGTTATCTTCATCTTTTTCAATGACAACGACCAACTTATTTATCCAGACTTTTCGCATCTCTCAATCCAGCACCAGTTCAATAGTCTTACGGCGCCTAATTATGCACGCTCGTCATTCGCGTTCTTTCGTAACAATTCTACATCCATTGACATTTTGAGTTCGCGGTGTGCAAAAAAAGCGAAAAAAAATTAACGAAATGGCACAAGTTACCGCAACGTTACGTAAGAATCTGTATTTACATTTAGCTGCAAGCATGCGGATAGTTACGCTTCGTTTGTGTAATTTTTTCACGATATGTGGTCCGACGTCGTTTTAAGTCCTTGAAGTGATATAAGAGATATGATGAGAAGTGAATTAAATCTAGATTACAGGTTACGTGGGACTTCGTTACGTTTCAATTTTACTCAGGGCGAGTGGATCGCTTGCTGCCTTCTTTCCGTGAGAGCGAGACACGGAACCTACGAGGGTCTCTTGAACGTTGCGAAAACGGAATCGTTCGGTTGCTTTATCGCCGGTAACCTGATACTTCTGGTGCAAATGTAGTCAGTGTCATGATCATGTGCCGAAAAGCTGAGGCGTAGCTTTCAAGGCCATGCGACGACGTCATCGCCCCAGGAATAGCTTCTCGTGTGCAGGAATGAACGTGGAAGCGTTTTTCGAACGGTTCGAATACAGGTCGCTCACAGGCTGGCAGCGGCCTTATCGCCTGTCACTTGACACTCCCATAATTAACTACCGAAAATGAACTACTTGCGATCGCCAACGACGTGCAAGAGTCTCGTCTTTATCGCATCGGCACGCATTTTGAAATTATTACCGATCGTCGGGCTTTCACCTTTTTAAATCGAGTACCCTTTGGAGCACGAACAACTTCGATTTGTGATTACCTGAAAAATTATTCCATGTACCTCGAACCACACGATTTTGAGGTCTGATATAGCCTTTCTTTCTTTTTGAAGATTAGCTATCTTGTACCCAGAAATTAGCGTGTTTATTTCAATTGTAAAACGCCATGTAAGATTGGTTCGGGGAAAATTGGGCCATTCATTCTAAAAGTAAGATCACGACACATATTATTCTCGTACCATTATGTTTGTACTATAACATCCATCTTGTAAATGAACGTATCTTCAACTTTTCGCTACAGCTATTCATGATACTGTAATATTGCACATCCCATGATTTTATAGTGTACTGAAGGATAGCCCTATAACGATCGAAATATTCACTCGTGTTCGTGTATTAAGCAGTGCCCAATTCTGTGCGTTGAACTTTCGTAATAATTGTATTTTAATGTGAATTCAATACATATCCGAGCAGATAAACACTGGGTAAATCTAATATCGATACATAGTTAGTGAGTTCGAGTTTCAAGCAGGTTTTAGTCGCAGTTACCGGCGTTCAACAGACAGTTGACGTAATTGTCCAATAGAGATTCGTTTTTCACGATTATATCCAAAACGCTGTTTGATTCGATAGTGACAGAGGCGGCGTAGATGCAAGCGGCGAGAGCAAAGAGAACGATGGCGATCTGGATGAACTGTCGAAAAATTGTTGGATTAAAATGGATTCCGTGTATCGTCAAGTTGGACAGACACGTTATCTGCTACGATTGACCCTTGTCTTCAAGCGGCGATAGGTAGAAAAAAAAAATCGACACAGAATGATGATGGGGACTTATTCGTACGTGCCTATAGTTTCAAAATTCGTTTGAATGAAAATCCCAGCTGCGTATTTTTTTGTTACCACAAAAGTCATTCCTGCGCAAAGCAGTCCCTACTTCTACGCTACGGCAATGTAGTCCCGTATTTTTGTGCACAGAAATTTGTTGAAAAACATATATTATTATTTATTATGCGATATCTCGAAACATGGGCAGCTGGGATTGTCATTCAATCGGATTTTGAAACTGTAGTACGAATAAGTCGACGTCTTCAGTTTTTGTCGACATTTTTTTCATACCTATCGCCCCTTGAAGACAGCCGCGTATTACGAACGGAGCTTCGAAGCCGCACGTGGACGATGGTCAGAAGCACATCAATTGAGAAAATCGAAAAACGAGGATAAATTGGCTTGTGCCGTACCTACCATCATGATTGCTGGTATTAGACGATGCTGTAGCTGCAGGCGTGATACACAGGCGTGAACTGATACTGAAACGCCGAATTGCCGGGTTTTTATAGCTCACCGACTCAGCCGCCTTCAAGCGGCGATAGGTGTAAAATAAATGTCGACAAAAACTGATAACGGAAACTTGTTCGTACGTGCCTGCAGTTTTCAAATCCGTTGGAATAAAAATCCCAGCTGTTCGTTTTTTGGCGGTATCGCACAATAAACAATAATAAATAATAATCAATAATGTTTTTTAAACATTATTTGCGAAAAAAATCCATGGGATTACATCGCCATAGCGTAACAGTGCAGACTACTTCGCCTAGGATTGACGTTCCGCGGCGGACGTTATGCAATACGCATAACACCTCGCGCAGTGACCGGTGTACCGTCATACCACCGCGAAACGTCCCTACTACTACGCTTTGGCAATGTAGTTTCATTTTTTTTGCAAATAATTTTTAAAAAACATTAATTATTATTATTGGTTATGCGATATGTCAAAAACGTGAGCAGCTGGGATTTTCACTCGAACGGAAACCGTGAAACCGTCCGAGGAAGGTTGCCACGTTCATTGCTGCACACGAGAAGCTAATCCTTGGACGACGACGTTGTCGCATGACCTTGACGGTTACGCCTAAATTTATCGGCACGTGATCATGACACTGGCTAAATTTGCATCAGATAAGGTTATCGGCGATAAGTCATTCGTGGGTGGGTTGACGATTCCGTCTTCGGAAGGTTCGAGAAACGGTTGCACGTTCCGTGTCTCGCTCTCGCGGGAAGAAGGCAACGCGCGATCCACTCGTCCTGTTCAGTTCCGTCAGCCCATGCACCCTTGTCCTCCGCATTTGCGGCCTCCGAAGGGGTTCCGCGTGCCGACGTCCGCTAGGAAATTTTAGCCCCGCGTCCCGATAACGCGGTAGGATGACGTCGCAAAACTTTCGAGAACCTTCTAGAAACTCCTGGACGAGCGATTTTCAGTCTACTCGTGCTACCGTCACGTCATCGTCGCCTGGTGACGTGGCAGGACGTCGGTAGCCGATGACGTGCGGGATGATATCAGAGAACTTTCGAGAACCTTCTATTAAATTCTAGAGCCTCACACGGACACGGCAATGTGTGCATGCGTGGGCGCGTATGTAATGCGTGTATGCACTAGCACGCAGCTATCTAGAGCTCTCATTGTATATCCAGTTATGTAAATAACGAGTTTCCGCGCTCGGTTTCCTCGTGAATTTTTCAAGCGAATTTTGGATTAACAAAGAAGTTTTGAAAATGGAATGGAAAAGTCGCTGGACTTTTTTTCACGACTCATCTTCTGCCCGAGGGCTCGCGTAATACACGAAGAAAAAGTGGATCGGTGTAGAAGTGTACTTTCCGAGGTGGCGCGTCTGTCATTTTTATTCTTCCTCCTCGTCGTTGTCACCGCACTGGGACAAACGAACGCGCGGCGCTCGGTTTTTATATTTTTTCACGATTCGTTCGACTAATTCGCGAGAAAAAGCATTTAATATCAGTTAGGAAACGAGCTTAACGAGACGTTGAGAGAGAGAGAGAGGGATGCGGAAAGAGAGAGAGCGAGATGAAAAAAGAAAAGGAAATGTCGATGCCGCGAATCCTCCGTCCACCGTACTTTTCTCGCAGGACTTTTCTCTAAATCCTTTCTCAGCTTTGCACCCAGAATTCTCTTCTTTACTTTTCTATTTTCAACCACCTCACCTTGCACTAGCACCAGCCACTGCTCTCGGATATCTTCTACCTCCTATTTCACTGCCTGCAGCGTCGCAGAAGAAGACTCTCGGCGATCGTTTGAAGTTCGCAAGAGGAAAAAAACGAAAACAACCCGAGAAACGCGAGGAACAGTAATCGAAAAACAAAAGGGAGGACAAATCAGGTTGGTGGAAGCGTATGTCTCTGCTACTTTCCGAATCCGAAGCGAAGCATTCATTCGAGATGTTGTACCTAACGAAATTGAACGCGAAGCGTAACGAGATAATGCCGAGAAGATTTTACTCAATTGCGACCCTTTGTACTTCATCTTCCCTTCCAAACTTTTCACCCAATCATCGCTCGTCAATGAGATTTTCTACGCACAGTCGAGGCAAAAGCTGTGTTATTCCAGGCTCCTACAGGTATACCCACCGAGCTCGCAGCGAAATGAACCGAAATCTATCAGCGGAATCGAAAGACAAAATGGAAGTTCAACTCCATTTTATGCGACGATATCGAATAACAGTGCGATAGTTCGCTTTTCTTTTTGCGCAGGGTCGAGCTTATCCTCGTTACGAAGCTTATAAGGCATAAGCTTCTTTGGTTTATACCGTCGCCTTCGCCTGCGCGAAACGCAAGCTCGTTAATTTCATCACCAACGCGATGACTTGATCACGGATTTCAGTCAAGGTTCACGGTTGCCGGTGGAACTAAGGAGAATTTAACTTCACGTCGATCGTCGATGGCGAAAACGTCGATTGTTATGGTTTCGACGGATTTGAATATCTCGCGGATCGATTTCGAAGAAACGGCGAGGTGGTCGTCTTGTTCTCGGGCATAGTAATTTGGGAGGGAAAAAATGAGGGAAAAACAATTAAGAAAAAGCTTCTTTCCAGCTTCCTCGGCGTACGAGAATTTTATTTATGAGCTTTTATATGAGATTCCCGGAGCGCTAGAAAGTGTCGGCGTTTATTGCCATATACCGGCGCGGCGTCCTCTTGCCTCTCTGCCCTTTAACGCGCCCTCCCCGCACACGTCGCGTCCGCCGCCCCATCGCCATTCCCCTCATCCCTTTCTATTTCCTTCGCTCACGCCGCGCCACCTCTATCTCGTCCGTTTAAATATGTTAAGGAAATTCCCCCGGATTCTAGAGCTGTTCCGTGTGCTCGACCGAAAAATACAAGATTCGTGAATATTTTTCACTAGATGTCGTTCGTTAAATTCGCACCCCGAAGACGGAATTCGGAATGCCGGGATCCCTCTACTCCCTCTACTTCCCTCTCTTATACGGCCCTTTCAATACCACATACAAAATACGCACACGCGAACGCTCGCGATATACTTTCGCCTGCTCTCGATCGCGAGGGTAAAAGCCGTCGCTTAGTCATATTTTAATCAGAAATATGCAGACTCTCGAGGGAGAATATTTCTGCCAGATGAACGTGGCTTTCTCGATATTCGTTTCGAGTATGCCATTCCCGATACTCGTTCGCGTCGAATATGGCAACGAAAAAAAATCAAATCGAAAGAAAAAAATTCAAGGAAATCGCGCGTAATACGCTCGCGCGTTACACGTGCCCGGAAAGGATATCTCGAGTGTCGTGCCAGTTTATCAGGTACCTACCGCTTGAACTTCGACGACGGATTCTGAGAACGTGAGAAGCGGAAAAAAATAGAATTGGAAGAGCGAAATACGAGGGGAAATGATGGTGGATAACACGCGCGTAATCCGTACCCCCGGATCCCCGTATTTCACGCGTTATCGATAGAATAAAATTTGCAAATTGCTATCGACAAGTTACAGTATTAAATCTCGAGGTTTCGAGTGCCCGAGGTGAAGTTCGGCGTAATATTTTAACCGGTGCCAATAAAAAGCGATTTATTAGATTTTGTGTGAGGGAGAAAAAGGAACACACGGGGTAATACTTTTCGAATGATTTAAGAGGTTACGTTCGGATCTCATACGAAAGTAGGGGGGAAGACGAAGTGATATTAGCCGAGACTTTTTTATATCTCTCGAAAATTTGCCATTCCCCAGCTAGGGAATGTATGTACGTTCGAGTGGAAAGGAGCCTCGCGTCTCACCGCGTGGTTATTCGCGTAACTATCGCATATCTGATTAGCTTCGAGTTCCGGAAACATACTTCGTTTCGCGTTCGCCACATTTTCGCGTATCAAAATCAAACGGCATGAAATTCGCATCTAGTTGGTAAAAACAAAACGTCGCAGAGAACCGTTCCGTTCCGCGTCGTTTCTGGTTCTGTTTCAGCGAGAGCACGGGCAACGTCGCGAATTTGGCGAGAAAGTTTGGAATCGAAGGCTAGAAAGTTACGGGATATCGCGTTCACTCGAATCCCGTGATTCCTTTTGTGAGGGAGGCGGCCAGCGCGGAATCGGCATCGCGTTTGAAATTAGCAAAACGAGCCGCGGGTAGTTCGAAGGACAAAGAAGCATTATCGCGACGCGTCAGTGCGAAACGGTTAGTCGTCGGCCGTTCATCGAGTATTTTGCAAATATTTCACGCGCCACAAACTTCCTATTTTCTAGTTTACCGGGTACGAAAATCCGAACGATAAATCAGTAGAACTGTGCGAAACCACAATAAATTTCAGCCGCCACAATCGTTTGCTCCGGTTGGATGGGGGCCAGTAATCGCGAAAGGAACAAGTCGAAGCTCGGGTTAGACGAACGACGCGTTCGATGATTTGCTAATGATTCGTTGAGCTTTCAAGGTCAAGTTCGAACGTCGTTGGGAAGCATTTTTCAGGAAAGCGAATTCACATTCCGGACCCTCGGCGAGCACCAAATCCGTTTAACCAACTCAGGAGGGTCGAAACACGTGATCCTGAGACTTTGATTTGAGGGAACGCGACCTAACATTTTATTCGCACTTTATAGCAACGCGCGGAGATCGTGTTAATCGGCGCCTCGGCTGGTTGGACGGAGCTTTACGCTTAGCGTAAACGAGTTATCATCGACGGAAATATCAGCCGAGTTCTTTTTCTCGCGTGTATATCTGCGCGTAGATCGTCGAGAGAGGAAAAGTATGTACTTCGCAGGAAAAGTATCGTCTGAAGGTACTTCGGGGAGAAATCGTCCGAGCTCGGGCGAATGGGCGATCGCATACTAATTGCTCGGCAACGATAAGAAAATTGCTTGTAAAAATAAAGCTGCGCGAACGTCTTAATTGAAAAAGTGTACCTACTTTTTACGATAATTTCAATCGCGCGATAACCATACAGCAGCCATGGCTTCGGGGAAGTGTTATTACGTCGATGTCGGCGTTTTGAGGGGATGATAAAAAAATGTCGAGATAATACTCGACTTTGAATACATTTGAGGCTGATTAAGAAAACTCATCATCGAATTACGCGTCGTTACACGGAGAGTCGCGGTAGATTTCTTTTTTCCCAACGGAGTTTTCACTTACGTAGCCCGTGATATCTCTCTGGTTGGTGACGTCCAATGGGGTTTCACATAAAATTCGCGTCTTCGTTCTCCTCTCCTCGACGTGAAATCAAGATTAATGTTATAAGTAGCCGACAACGAGCGAGAGGAGAACGAATGCTCGCGGACATTTTCGGTAACGCTTCGCCGGTGAATCGAGATTTCGAATTGATAGAACGGAGTTCCGTCGTATAATGAAAAACGAATCGGTTTCTCAGGATCGCGAACGACCGCGCCTCGTTCCCGATACTCGGCGAGATTTGTTGAAATATTGAAGAGTAGATTTCGAGATATTGCTCTCTACCGCTGTACTTTCAAATTTCAACTCGCACTTTTTTCACTTTTTTTTTAATCATCTCGATACGTGGTCAATCTACGTTTATGTTCTCGCGCGGCGAAGCGAGATCTCGTAGAACGGTTCTTACGACACCCACGAGTCGAATCTGCGAGGGCACGTCTCGTTTCGTCGAACAATTTTCCTCGACGTTTTCGCATACAGATTTGCATGGTAGAAAAGGAACGGTTAAATTTTACCGTTAGTCGAAGCTTTTCACAGCTTCACTTTCTTCCTCCCTACCGAATCGTCGAATCACCAATCACAGAATTTCCAATCGAAGATTCTCCATACACCTGAAAAGCGCCTGAATTGACTCGTCTGTGCAGAATAACACGAGTCATCGCTTTCGAAGATACCTCGAAAATAATCCTGCCGACAGTTATTTTTTCTACGTCTCTCCGTGCCAATTTTTTTTTATTCCAAACGTTATGCGCCGCGCGATATATAGACAACGTTTCTCGTAAAGTGCGGACGCTGCGAACTCTCAGAATTTTCCACGCCCCGTTTCTCCCGGAAATCCCGTGATTTACGGATATAATAAACCGGTTCTGCCGTCGGTAACATTTTCGACGAGGACAACTGCTCCGGGGAATGGGGCGATAATCAACGATATCGTTGGGACATTGATCGATAGTGAAGCGAGCGTACTCCACCGAAGCCAAACCAATTAGCCTCAACAATAAAGAGGTCACGTAGTTAGGGCATGCACCGTCCAAATTACCGGAGACCGGAAACAGGAGAGATGCTACGAGTCAAGCAACGGTACACAAGCCTCGTATCGCGAGGATGTCGGCAATCGGCTCGTTGGTCGGCAACGTTATCGAACGATCGAAGAAAACTGACACTAAATTTTTTGAAAAGTGAAAAATGAATTCGCTCGTACGTTCGAGAAACGGGGATTGTTTCAGCCCCTCGGAAACGTGGAAAAGGGGCGAACAATAACGGGAACTGATAGAGGCGTCGCGACACGCGTTGCGGTGTCTGTTCGTGCAGTTCGAGCTTGTTAACGGTGGACGTGAATTAATAAAGTGGTTAGTTTGTAGTAAAGCCTAATTTAACTTGGACGAGGTCTTGTATTACCTCTCGGCGAGTCGAATAACTCGCAGTGGTGCTCGTAGGGGGTGAAAGCGCGACGTTACGGGGTTAGCGAGGGCCTCGACGGGGGGTGGCGAATAGGTGGCCGCCGCACGTCCCATTCGTTAATTGGACCAATCTTCGCGTGCGCCCCGAGGCTCTTTGAGCGGGGTTAAACAAAAACGAGGATCCTTCGGCTGGCCTGTTAGCGGAGTTTGTCCGAACGTTTGTAATGCCACGGTTCCGCTACTTTTCATCCTCCCGTTCGTGTTTCTCTTTTCGTATTATCGGCCAACCCTCGTTCTTTACGACTTCACCCCGCGTTCTCCCCTCGCGTCCCGAAATCCGTGACGTTGGCGTCGGACGGGGAGTGTTGATGGAGCTGTTGACCGTCGTTTGATGCGGGCTCCCAACGGAATTATAGACCGGACGTAGGTGTAGGCGAGCGGTTCTTTTTCCGCGAATCGCGAAACCAGGGGACGAGGGAGACGGCGCGGAAGGCGTGAGCCGAAGAGTGGAAGATGGACGACGGACGAGGAAGATCGCATCGACGATCCTCGAATGCGGAGAGGAGGGAGCGAGGAAAGGAGAAACGGGGAACGACGACGGCAAGGAAGAGAGATGAGACGCGTAAGAGTGAAGAGATGGAGCCGCGGGACAAAACGAGCGATGCTTCAGAACGCCCAATATTACGTACGACCTTGGCTCGGCGTTTCCGTTTCGAACGCGATCCTCTTGTCACGCGAACACCATGGTCTCTTACCCTCGCAGACGGACCTTTTATTACTTTGCTCCGGTTCTTTGAGCCAGGAGACCGTGATTCCGCGCTCCGATGATCATTCCTCGCCTCTCGACGAGCCAACGAATGAAAAACAGATGGGGGCGCGAGGAGAAGGTGGTGGAATCACGCCGTGTCGAGATACAATCCGGCCTGGTTCCGCAACCCCCAGATTAAAAGGGTTGACAGGATCTACCCGGGGTTCGTCGAGGTCTCTTCATCTAACCACGACGATACGATTCAGTGGTCGTGAATGCTTGCGCCGAGTCGTCTAATTTCAAATAACTTTACGACCCAATTTTTCTCATTCTCTGCTTTTTGCAGACATGTTTTCGGATTTCAGACTTTTTGCACCATTTCTCGTCGAACGTTGATCCTCTCTAGTTACGTTATCCGATCGCGCGAGGTCGTACATTATTATCATAATAACACGCAACCCTCGACGTCGTCTTTTGTTATACTCGTGCCACGTTCAGACTGCGTATGCTTAATGCATTATTAATTGCAACGAAGCTGCAATTTACCACCGTCGAGATACAAACTCCTTGGTAATCACATTAGCGAAGCGCAGAGTACCTGAGATGAAAGCCATTTTATGCCGATAACGAATGAAAAATTACGCGTTGCTTGGATAAAAAATAAATATTCGCTCGAACAAATTCTCGTTCGCGATCGAGACGTAAGACTTTTGCAACTCGTTGTCACTTCGCCATCCATATAACACCTACTTGGTATTTTGTGTAAAAAAAATGTTGAGTAAAAAAAAAGGCTGACACAAATTTCTGTGCTGAATTTGATAAAAAAATGTCTAGTGTGTACAGGGCTGGTAGATAAAGGCACGTCGATAAGCATGGGCAATCTATCGGTTTCCCACGAGACAAAGAACTCGTTTCTTTTTGTCTCTCGTCGTTGTCCGAGACAGTTGGTCCGTTGGTTCCAGTCACTTTGTCAAACTATACCACGTCGTAAGGATATAAGTGAAGGAGAGAAGAAAATGTTTGGTCGATCAGAAAATGTGAGGTCAGCTGGAAGACTCGTTGCGGGTCAATACCTCCGTAGTTCGCGAGATGTCCGGGCCGGTTGAACTTTATCCGGCGAAGTAGCCAGGTTTCTTTCGAAAGTCGCGCCTCAAACTGGGTCAACCGCTCCCCTACAATCGGTTCCCGTGACGATTACAACCGGATTCGGAATGCACCGCGCGTACGTTTCACGATGCCAAAAATCGGGGGAAACGAATTGCTACGAAAACACGACCCGACACCGCTGCGTCTCCGATGACTTCCAATTTTTAAAAGCTCCCCTCCTTCGCTGCGGGTAACAAAGGTGAATCGCCGCGAAGAATTAATCCGCGTCGAGGCCGCAGAGCTTTCGCCCTGTCGTTACGCCACGCGCGTTTGGAATTACAGCGCGTCGGACGCTGTCATCGCGGCATGATTGTATCCTCTTCCTTTTAATAATTACAGCAACAACAAACACCGGTCAAAACCGTCGCGGAAAATCCTCCGGAGGTGTTTTCGTACCCGTGACAATCCGATGACGCGAGGCGGGTGAGACGAAGCTCCGCAACGCTTGCGTATACGCACGTCGCCTTCCGGTAGCAATACTTGCCAGGCGATTGTTTCATGCGCAACAAATAAAACGAGGGAAATTTCGGTAACGAGAATTACTTAAGTATTAATTATTCAAGCTTTGTGGCAAACGGTGTGCGATTATTTCAACGCTCATCGTAAGTGATCTGACAGCGTGGCTGTCGAAAACTGAGCTTCGGTAAAAAAAGCAAATTTGTTGAAACCTTGTAGAAAGCGATTGTCGTCGGCTGTTTTTCTATTCGCATCTTTTCGCGGCAACGAATCATTTTTCTGAGATTTTTAAGCAGCGTTTGTTGATCGTATCGGAAGACTGGTGAACGAGATGTTCGAAATGCGGGCAAAGATGAAAAGTTTTATCGCCAGCGGACTTGTCTTCAATTTATTTCCCTTTTCAGAAGTTGTTCGAGTGAGTTTCAGTTGGAAATGCATTGTTTGAATTTTATTGGTATTGAATTTCGATGACGAAGGGGTATGAAACCGGGGCGCTTTTTTGGCGAGGATGAGGCGCGAGGGTCAGTGCGCTGAAAAGTGGGCCGAGTATGGAAAATGAAGTGAACATGAAAGATGGCGACAGTTTGCGCGTTTACGAGTCGAGAGATGTACGTGAATCTACGATTTCAGAGGAGACTGAACGCACATAGGATAAAATGATCGTGGCCAATTGAAACGTAAGAAAAAGAGTACCGCACCCCTTAATTTTGAAAGTACTCGATGAGGGAGAATTTCGCGCCGTGAGAGGATAATTTTGACTGTGCTGGCAATTTCAGACTCGAGCTCGAATCGTTTACACTGGTGATTGAACGCGGCAGTTAGCAGAAGTTTAGAACTCGTATCTAAACCAAATGGCGTATGATACGCGAGTGAGATGGAAACGTACAATTTTCGGTATATTACAATTCGTGGGAAGGAACATCGGGGGAAGCGTCGCTTGATACGCAAACGTAATTGAATTGACAGGAGTAAGCAGTGCGAGAAAAAGCAGTGCGATCAATACGTGATTCGTTGCGAAGACGTTTACGCAAATTATTAGAACCTGCAGAGATAAATGTAAATCGAGGTTTTCGAGGATCATATAAAATTGAATCGCGTATATTTTTGGTAGGCGCGATAAATATCGGATATTTTTGAGGGTGCAGTTTTTTTTTTGGCGTCGAGATGTCTAATCGTTCGCGGATAACGTTCGATCTGTCGGCAGGCGAGGTAAGGATTTCCATACGATCGTGGCGAGGTGAGGCGCGGATCGCTAAACGCGCGTAATTTTCGGTGAAATCGTGTCGTCTCGTCGCGGAGCCGAAGCCACCCACCAAGAAGTAATAAAAGTACCCAGCGACCGACATTATTTCAATAACCGAATCGATTCTTCCGCGCCAGCGGCCCCCGGCGACAGGAAACAACATCTCTTGGCACCGATCCAACCGTTGAAGAAACGTCGAAATCCAGTTTCGCCAATAATCGGATGTGTTCGTGCAGCGTCGCTGGCACAATGCAGTTATCCACTTCAATGAATTTATTCCCTCCGAATTGGCTCTGATTTATTGGCAAGTATGAGATGCACGATTCGAAGAAAAGGCAGGACCTCCCGACAAATTTTTACTCCACTTCCTCGTTTCCGCGATCGCGCATCGCGGCGAGCAAGTTGACCGTAAACCGAATGATCTGGCGAATCGCGTACAAAAAACCGATGCTGAATAAAACCGCACGAGAATAACGAATCAGCGCCCATATCTCTCCTCCTCTCTCTCGCTCTCTCTCTTTTATTTATTTCTTTTTATTTCATTTCCTCCTATTTTATTTTATCATATTTTATTTTATTTTATTTTATACTATTTTATTTTATTTCATTTTATTGCATATTCATAGCAAAACTGATACCGAAAGGACGATGTATAATGCAACTACAGTTTTGTACACTTGTTCGTTGAGCAACGTACCGCGTATTTACGTAATTGAATTCGTGGCTAGACAGAGCTGCAGCCGAAGCAGAGACGTGTACCTAATTGATTTCTAGTTAAACGGAACCGTCCGGAAATCGCGGATGGAAGTTTTCGATCGACATCGATGGTTGTAGCGGATTCCCGAGTGTATTCAGTCTCTTGCTCGTCGTTTAAATGGACCAGTTTCGCTGGGGAAAGGTAAGACAATGCGAGAAGTTACACAACGACGCAGCGGTGATCGGAGGGCGCGTCGCGTCAACGACGGGTATTATTCGACGTTGTGTCGTTTGTGAAGAGCTGATTCAAGAGAAACTTCGCGCGAACCGGGCACCTCGATGTCACTTCAATGCTCTACCTACTACCACCACGGTCGCGCTACGACGAATCCTTTCGAGATTACACGCGTATCGCACGCGCGACGAACGGCGTTGGCGAACTCGGGGCGCGGAGAACAAACGATCGGTTTTCAAGCATCATTACTGGATATTCCTGAAAGTCCCGGCTGTACGGACCCTTGGCGACGGAGGAAAGGACGCGAAGAAGGCGCACCTACGCCTATGCACGTAAAGGAGCGGATATAAAAGCGCCCAAGCTTTATTGACATCAAAGCTGTATCCGGGCTCGCCACTCGCATTGAAAACGCGATTGCGAATAATACGGTTACTTGCACATTCGCGATATGCGAGGATGGAATATTTACGCGGAATAAATAAGTCGTCACGTCGCGCTTGAAAGCTGCAAGCTCCGAGCAATCCGCACGGGCATTGTCGCGGGCGAAGCCGCGATACCTGCTGCGCTGCCGAGTAAAAGTACCAGCATCTCGCGAATCCCTCTGTTCGTTGAAGAAGCTTGGAAGAAATACGCGAGCTCTTGATGGGAATGCAATGTCAAAGTGAGGAATTTTCACGGGATCAGGTTCCGCGCGCGACGAAATCGCGCGCCCTCGAGTCGGATGGAACGTGAACTCGGTGCAAATGTACATGGGCGAGCGGCGAAACGGTGGGCCGAGGTCTTTGAAACTTTATTCGTGCCGGTTGCGCTGGACCGAGCGAGGATTTTGGAAAATAAGTGGAAACGAAGGAAATTGCTCGTCGAAATTGGATCGCGAAAGGGATAGGTATACGTGAGTATATGAAAGCAATTAAATATGCATCCCGTGAAGGAGACAAAGTCTAATTAATAGTCCAGGTACAGCGCGACGCTTTATTGGACCGGCTCGTCGGAGGTCGGATCTCTGCAGGATCGCTCGACTCACGGGGAGCCACGAAAATCGCTGATTGGCACTAATTAAATTTTATTCGGAGGATTTGCATGAATTTTCTTCAACCGAAGTCGCAGTTCTAGTTAATCCCGCGATCACGACCGATTTTATAATTCTCTACTTTTGACCCGTACCTTAATTGCATTTGGTACGGAGAGCAGAGGGTAACGCGAAGTTTAGATTGATATCATACGAAGCAAATTAATTGGATTATCACGATGAGCTTTCTATCAAATTACCAAAGATATTCTCTTTCCAATTTCCCCGAGATCTACTATATATGGAGAACATTTCACGCCCCGTCAACGATCCTCTGACCCTCGTCGTCGCTTTTTCAACGCGAGATTTCTCTCCCAGTTTTTTCTTCACCGCGTGGCGTTCGTTCTCATTCGATTCCTGGATACAATCGGAAAGCGAAAATATTCGACTTTCGTCCCTGACAGGGGAACGAGTCTTCCACCAGTTTGCCGATCAATTCGAGTATTTTTTTCATCCCGCGACACACATTTCTCGCGAAATATACTCCCATCGTCGCGGGTTGTTGAGAATTCGAGGAAAAATATTATTTTTTCCCCGATAATTTTTTATTATTTCTTCCTCGCCGGCCAGGGATCGAGGAGAATTTATGGAACCTGAGATAACCGGAGGGGCTGTCGTTAGGCTGTCGTTTCTCAAACTCTTCGGGATCACACACGTGCGAAGCCAGTGGGAAAGTTAGCGCAAGCGTCGAATCACTCCTGTGAGACTCGAAAACATTCGTATGCATATCTAGGCAAAAATCTTCCTCAGCATGTCGTTTTTCGCTGCTTCCGCAAAATCTTACGATCAGTATACCTTTTCACCCGATTTCCAGAGGTGAAATTTGATTAAACACAGAGACGAGTAAGTTATCGCAAAAATAACATCACCGATGATGGGATTCGTACGGGGTAAATTTTGTGATATAAAGTCGAGCAGTTGGGCAAAATATTAACGAAATGGTTGTTTCTCACGTCTGTTTATAACGCGGCATACAAATTACGCTTGAACGCATGCCAGGTTGCCAGTTTCATGTTTTATTACAGTCGTACTTCACCCTGCTGAATATATATAGCACGGCATCCGTACGTAGACAGTAGAAATAATGGAGCGTTCGCGCGATGATGTAATTAGGAGGGGGGAAAAAGTTTAAAAAGTAGACGGGACGATAAATTGGCTCGAAAAAAAAAACAAAAAAAAAAACAAAACAGAAGCTCGATAAACGTTGTCGACACGGACGGAAGTTTTAAGAGTCGTAAATAAATCGAATAGTCTGGTAGTTGGCCAACGTGTTTTGAAAATCCGTCTGGCGTTGACGGAATCGTTGACGAGGAAATTTTTTTCGCCGCGCTGATGAAGCGACCTGCCGAGGCGACGAACGAACGCACGAAAGGGAGGAGAAGTGGGCTGATCGATCGGAATATACACACGCGCGAATCGGGAGAGCTTGCTTTCCGCTTGCGCGTGTAAGGCGGGTTCTTCGATACGTACCTACGTATGATTTGATATACATGCGAGGGGTATGGGCGAGAGGAAATTGAAAGTATAATCAGCAGCATACAAGCACGCGAGGTCCTGATTCATCGAAATATCCACCACATTCGTTCACCCCGTCGTTATTGTACTTCCGCTCTTTGTTCCCGCGAACTCGTATATTTCTTGTAATATTCAGGGTGGACGGCTGCGAGTGATTCCGAAGTGGTATTTGAGAAGCTTTACCCAGAATCTTTGATTGCCCGGGGCGGAGGAGAGAGGACGTGGTATCAATAAGGTATCAACGAAGTATTACATGGTGGCTGTAATTTTCGACCGAGGTTCGTCGGATGCGCAATTTTCGTTGCGTTGCCAATGCTCGAGGAGCTTTAGAGGACTAATTCTTAAGAGGACTATTCTAGGCCGTGAGATATTGCTAGGACACCAGAAGTGACCCGAAATTTGGATGTGTATTGGAAAATTCGTGGATTTCGTAAAACTAGAAAAGCTCTTGGCTCGATCCTGAACTCGGTTGGAGGTTGACGCGCTGGTGAGGGCGTTCGCAGTTGATTCCGTGGATATAAAACGGATCGAGTGAATATTCGTGGGACTCTGAGAAGCGTGAATAATAAAGAGATTAAAAGGATGAGATTAGAGGCAGCGGGAGCTCGGAAGAGGCCACGAGAAGAAGATCCTTGAACGTGGAGGGCCGAGGGGCAACGATGGATTCGAAAAAAGAGCGGGGTGGGGGAAACGATTAAAAGGGACTAAAAATTGGGGAGATTAAGGCTAAGCCTACAATCAGCCATCTTAGTAGACTATAGGCGAGGGTCGGTATTTCAAGGGCGATCCGAGGACGATTCCGGGGTGATTTGGGGGTAGTCGTAGGTAGTCAGGGTTTAGGCGTCCTTTGAAGCGGGTTTAAATTAACCCCGGTCCTTGGGAACTTGGAAAAGGACATAACTTCGTTAAACGCGATGTAGGTCGCTGGGCGCGAATTTAAAAGGGATACTCGCGATTAATTCCGTGAAAAAAAGAAAGTCGCTTTATTTTTCACCCTCGGTAAACTTGGCAACCCATTTTTGGCAGCATCTTCGGTTGCGATTCGGTTTTGATTCCGAAAAACGAAGCGATTGTACGTATAACGAAAAAAGTTCCGTCGACGTTTTTTCAGACTTTCTTTTCTACTAAACAGCCTCGTATACCTGTTTTCTAAGGAAATAGCAGCCGGCGAGAACTTGACCTTGGTCGAAATTTCAGCGCCGTTTCGGATCCTGCAAGCTCGGTGTTCCGTGACGCGGTAACAATCGAACTGAAGGAACGTCGAGGTCCGCACGGGGTAGCCGCGATGTCGATGTAGCTTTAGTTAGTTAGATGTTTGGTAAAGCTCGCGCGACGCGTTGGCAGGTTTTATGAAATTTTCGCCATCAAAGGGAGATGGTTGGACGCGAAAGCTTGAAATTTCAAGCCGCGTCGATACTTTGACGTCTCTCGCAAGCATACGAGTCTGTTCGTACTCTCGTATAAAACGAGGCTCGATAAATCTGGAGCTTAATTAAATCGACTTCGGTCGCGATCATGCGCGCACGGAGAGGCGGTATTGTATCGCGTCCTTAAGCCGACGCTAAATCAATTATCGGAGCCTACTAGGCCGATAGATCTGTTCGGGCTGATCGACGATACAGTTGGCAAATACTAGCTCGCGAACGATAATAAAATCTCGGTCAATCGTATCGGAGAGAAATCAACGTGCCCGTACTCGCGTTGTTCGCGCGTGAGTTTATACCGAAATGATACGACCGTCGAATCGATGTTGCGAAAGGAATCGGATTAGAGTTGGCGGATAGAGACGATATGATTATTCCGCTCTGAAAAGAATATTACACTAAACAGTTCCACCTTCTTGAATCCCTTCCACGAGATGTAGCTTACCGAATATTGATCCGGCAGCCAGCAGCGAATTCCGCCGCGACGTCAATCTTCTACGGTGAAATTGCCGGCAATTCGAGAAACGAGAAACAAACAAACCGATTATGAAATTACCGTGACTCCAATCAAACTTTTTTTCGTAAAAACAAGCCGCGAGTTGTAAAAACTTTGCGATTGCATTCCAGATCAACGACGAAGCATGCGCCCTGCTGGAGAGAAACAGCGATGGTCCACATTGTTCGTTTGTCCATACCTGCAAGAATGGCTCCGAAGTGTCTTCGTCTCTATAAACTGATATCCGACACCTTCTCACTCGTGCTGTTCAACCTGGCAAATGAATTACGCGTAATTACGAATACTCCTGCCCCGCAATTCGTGAAGAGGGAGAGACGGAGCGTCAAAAAACTGAGCTATCCTCAGAAATGTCCGCGAGTATTTCCAATCGCGACGTTGTACGTTGTAACCAGGGGTAAACGGTTCGTCAATTATGCACACCCATTGCAAGTGGCTATTGGATGGATTGCTTTCGGGCTTCCGTATAATCTAGTTGGGCAAACTTATCGAGCAACGAGCTCCGAGTAGAAGGCGCGAGCCACATTCGTATCTGCGCAGCTTCTCGTCCTACTAACACAACGAATTGGGTGATATCGTGGAAAAAAATCCTCGATTCGGTATTCTCGTCGTTTTTCGAAGCTCGTTCAAACATTGAATTTCACATTTTACAGAAAAATTTGTGTTGACGAGAAGAAAAAATACTCGATACCCAAATGTGCTCGAGTGATTTTGGCATGAAAATGTTGAATGCAAGGTAGTGTTTGTTTTTTGTTTGGAAATTGGTAAAACGACTCATCTGAGTTTAAATTTCCCAAATTCGATTCGTACAAACGTTTTCATTTAAACGAGCAAATTCGCTCGAGCTCGAGGCTCGTTCATAGTCGTTGCTACGGTCGAGGCAATATCCTTTGACCCTTATCTCAAGGCATCGAGGAGTCATCTGACTCGGTGTTGTCGATAGCCACGAGTCTCGCTGCATGTGATTGCTTTGTTTGATACGACCATCCATCAATGTCCGAACACGACGACGACGCCATCGAGCATCGCTGTAATTGTTTATAGTGTGACTTAATTCGGCGAGATTATAACTCTTGCCGTTTCGTTAGATCGTTAAGAAGCTCTGCCAGCCACTATTTCATTGTTTCAGGACGGGAATATGGAGAGAAAGAGAGGGAGAGAAGTTATTTTTAAAGAGGATATATCTTGCAGGCGGAGCGTCGAATTTTTCGCATGAAATTCGTGAAAAAACTCAACGACAGTTTTTCGCCAAGAAATCCGATCGTCGTAGGCCGGGCAAACATTTGTACTTGGAATCTACTCTATTAAATTACTTTTTCCGTTTATTTCGAAGCAAATATACCTACGTCCGTGGCGGTTGCGAGCAGCGGGTAATTCGGTAAGTAGTCACGGGGATCAAAGGCAGGCGAGACGCGATACTTGATGATACATAATTTCGCGACGAGCGAAATATTCTCCCGAGTTGAATGAAATTTATGCTGTTTACGGATCTTACGTGGTTCGTTCATTTTGCCGGGGAAATTAATTGCTTCATTCATTTTCATAAGCGATACGTGAGGTTGTCGAGGAAACGAACCGCACCAGCGGTATGCTATATTTCGGCAATATCATGCAGCGGCAAAAAAAAGGTCAGACAGTATTCATAATTCAAGCTACCCTAAGCTTTTCGCCAGGTGGTACAGTTCCGCGGAAAAAGGTTATCCTGGTACCAGAAGTACCCCACGGTACGTTGTTTCTCCGTAGCTGAGGCTGGTTAATGCGGACGACAGGTGGCTACAGGTAGTTTCGTGGTACTCTGGCGGTTCCATACATTTTTTTCAAAAAAGGGCCCCTCTCGTCTCGTACACGTTGGTCTGACGCGGTAAAATCAATTCGGTCGGAGACTAATCATTTTTGAACAGTTGTCTCTGCTTCATGCTACGCGATTTAAGTAGTACAACTCGAATCACGTCGGACAATCTTCGAATTCGCACTCGAAGCCCACGATGTGTGGTCCCTGCGAAATATTGAGCACGCTCTACGTCTTTTGTGTCTAATGCTACTGAAAATACTCGGAAAGGATGCTTTCATAATAATTCTCGCAATATTTTTATCAATAATATCGCGAGGCCAGAATTTGCCGGTAACGAAGGAGCGTCGACGCGACCGCGTGAAGGTAGTCAATATTAGCTGACTCGACTTTTCTGTTGTTCCGACGAGGGTCGTCGAGTTTACCGTTTCGTTGGCTCAAACTTTTGCTAGTATTACGTTGCCAATCACGGTTTGATTTCCAAGAGAGCAAACGGTGCCCGATGTAACTTATTGTTAAAGTCGAGAACCAGTAGTCGAACGCATACGTGGCGAAGACGAAACGTGGAACGCTTACCGTGCGGTCACCGGGATGTCTGACACGGCACCTCAACATGGCTGTTTGTCCAACTATGGCTGTCACGTTTCTCGGTGACACGTCGTCGAAGTAAGGCTTGTCGACGATCCGCGTAGGCTTGCTGCTTCCGGCGACCACGCTCGCCAGACTGGATCCGGCTGTAAGATAAAACGTGAGAAATTAGCGGTGATTCGGTTCCTCGATTTTCTTTCTTGCTCGGTTTGTCGGTAAAAAAAAACAACGGAAAAAAACCTGTCAACCTCGTTCGCGTCTGGTAGGCAGAGCGTAGGAGAAGTAAAACGCGAGCTTGAAAGAAAGTCGATACAAAGTATCGAGTGGCGGCCCGATCACTTTCATTGGCGGGTGAGAATATCACGAGACTTTGGAACGCGAATTTCGTAAAATGGGATCGGGAAGAGAAAGATTCCCGAAGTTTCTCGAACATCGAGTAGTGCGAGTCGAGGCTTAGTCGGTCTTGACTCTCCTTTCCTGCTTCATTGTTGAGAGAATTCGGGTTTCGGAGTGTGCTAACTTTCCGCGTCTCAAGGGTATTTGAAACTCTTGATTCACGGAACTTGGTACGAGATCGCGAGCCGGATTAACGTCAAGCGAAAGAATTGTATTATCGAAGCACCAGCGGCGTTTTCGCATGAAATAATTTCGCAAAAATAACGAACCTTTTCCGTTCTTCGGTTCCTTGCCTCGAGGTTTTGATGAAATTAACCGTGCTAAAAATATATTTTCGGCCAAGTGCGTCCGTTCTTTCTCGTCATATTTTTTTTTCATTTCATTCTTCCTCGCAACCATCGCGAAATTAGCACGTTCAAACGATCTTCAAAAAAATTAAAAATAAATAACCCACCCACGACGACTGTTATTCTACATCGGAATCGGGTTGAATCGGGAAAAAACAGTAAAACCAGGCTTACTGAACGTCGCGACGCATGTGTTCTCGGTGATGCGAAAATTTCCGTTTTTAACAAGCTTCGACCGTCAAGTATCACTTCAACTTCACAAAAACGCATGATCTTGATGAAGCAGCATTTTTTCGCTGTTCTTATCACGAAAAGAATGTTATTCCTTCGAACAATCCCTTCGCAATTTGCCACAATTATATTCAAGAGAAAATATAATAATAATAATAACAACAATAATAATAATAATGATATTATTAATAATAATGTAGCTATAGATTAAGGCAACTTTTTTTGGGAGAAATTGATTCGTGCCGAATAGTGGATCGAACAAATGAATTTCGGCGTCACGAGTCGATTTTCGAACTCTAACATTGGACGAATGGGCGAACATGATAGGAAATACGAGCACGAGTGTTCCAGAAGGATTATTCCGGTCGGATAGTTTGAAATGGTATGCGATTCGTTTGCAATTTCTATCGGATCACAAATAGAAATGACGCGGCGCCGAACCAGTCGCTGTATAAACATATTAAATATCGATCGAGGCACGTTCGATTAAACGGAATCGTAGATTCGACGTCGGCTTTGAAATTTTCGCGAATTATTGATCATCCCCGTTGCGCGTCGGGCTTTTTGCACGGGTTGGATTTCGGAAAATCGATACAGTTTTCTCTGCCCGACTCGGCCAACAGGGTTGAGAGGGCCTGGCGAGGATTTACCGAATTTGTTTGGGAAGAGATGAAAAACATAATTGGATCGCAAAATTAATTCCCTCCGCCCGTGCCTTGTTGAAACATCCACGCGAGCCCTGGAAAAATATTCATTTTTTTTCCCAAGCGCGTAATCTGCTGGATCCTGTCTGCTATCTCCCGAGCTTTCGGTCGGCGAAACCGAAGCTCGGTTAATCGTTTCCCTCGGGCTACGAATGTAAAACTTGTCGGATCCCACCGACCTCGCTACGCAGCGTCGAACCATTTCACTGTCAGCCTTACCAAACATTTAATTACCTTCGCTTGTCACGTGGCGACGGGGCGACGCGACGAGATCGCTTCAAATGCTTCGAAGATGAGACGACCGAGCGGCGTCGCAGACGTAGCATTGACGTGACTGGAGAAATACAGAGCGACGGCTTGATCTCAATACCGAATGTCAAACGAGCCGCTGGGAATACGTATCCGTGAGAAATTCTCACTCCTCGAATGTGCATCGGCAGATTCGCCTATCGTATCGAAAAAACCTCACAGCACCGCGATGCGGTCAAAGATGTGTCGCACAAATCTCAAAGTATCGTCCGTTCCGACGACGTCGATTATTCTGGTGAATTCATGTGTCGTGAGAGTGGAAAACTACTTACTACTTCCACCATGAGAATGCTCGAAAGAATGAACCGAAAAATATCTCTACGCATTTCGTTCCTTTGGATTTCGTGAGAGATAACCTGTTTGTCGATTCCAGACTAAAATTGCTTTTCGTGGCGGAATGTTACGAGAACGATGTTAAAAAGTAAACTTGTTACACCAATTGGAACGTCAGCAATACTGAGCATCGATCATAAAAAAAAAGTTAGCTTCGATAGCTCCTAATTTCGCAAAATCCTCGTTACGATAAAAACCGTGCAACGACTAAGAAATTCACAAACGTTTATCTGTGCGGCTGGTAATTTGAAAATTCCCAGCGATGGATTGGAAAAATCAAGCCTAAGCGTACCCTCGTCACTTTCAAGATATACGAGCGCGATGCGCAAACCGTGTCTCGAGAGCCTTTCATTTTATTTTCTCATTCGCGCACTCGTCTCTGCGCGACCATCGCGACGGTAATTTCGTTTTCGAATTGAGAAACGCGCATTTTTTTAACGCGAGTCGATAAAACAGCGCGGTAAAAGAGCAGTGAAAAACAAGTAGTAAAATATTTACCTGTCGGACTTGGAAGACTCGTCGTTGGGACAACAATAATTTTTCCTTCCTTTTATACGCTTTTATATCACGTTTTCGCGTTGTGGGCGGCGCGGCGATATTTGCTTTAGTCTCGTCGCGCCGAAGCTTTTTCGGAAACCGTAGGCGAGATGAATGTCCGACATTTTGGCCAAAGTATTGCCGTTCAGAAATTGACCGCATTTAGTCAGGAATACAACTAAAGAAGGAGAAATTAGCAAAACGAGGCAACGCTTCGTTGACGAGGCCTCGATCAAATCGTGGAGAACCCAGCATTGTTCAGAAATTTCATCAGCTCTAGAACTTTTTGGTGCCTAGTTTTTTTTGGGCAGTGAGCGATCTTCGATAGCTGGATGGAAGTTCACTGTCTATTCAGTTTTCACGTCTCACCCGTTTCACCCGCATGTTCTAGGTATGTACCTATTTGCGCGGCCACGTGATATGATTGAATGCACAACTCAATCAAAGATGAAAAAAATTCGAAATGTTTTGAAATATTTATCAAATTGATTGTCGATCAGAAATTTCAACGTGAAGGTGAAAAAGTCGATAACAGTATCGTTTGATGTAACTAGTATATTTCTGCTCGAATTCTATTGTTTGAGGTAGATATATGAAGTTGCAGTGTCAAGGCATAGCGATTCTCGTTACTCGCGAAACAAATTAAAGCTAATTTCCATCAATCCAACGTCCAATAATCAGCTGAAGATACAGATTTCCACTTAAAGAAGTGAGCTTGGTGTTAGGTAATTTATTGATCTTCCGCCACGAATTGAAAGCTTCGTGTTGCAAATGTTCGCTGAAATTTTCCAAAAATGCCAATAATTCCGCAATTATGGAAGGGAATGCGGGATTCGAATATCGTCGGTGAATCATCGAGCTAGTTTCGCGTTTCGCGGGCCAAAAACTAGATTGGCTGGCTCGTCTACTTTTGTTCAACGCTGAATTGCAAATTCGGAGGCAGAGAAGTCGATTAGGAATTGACAGTCTCGCGTAGCGCGTCCGTCGTCGGGCGCAGTCGTTCCGTCGTTGGACAGAGTTGTTCGCGTTCCGATGGGTAAAAAAATCGCGGAGGGGAATTTATCGACGACGGATATTGCCATTTTATTGTTGAACCGAGGAATCTTTTCTTCGAATGATTCGAATCGGAGGCAATTTGTGTCCTCGCTCTCTCTCTCTCTTAGTTGCGATCGAGTGCGGCTTTGGTTTATGATGCTTGCCAAACAATTCCGCGGGTCTGAAAGTTAAATTGCCTCGAAAAATATCAGCATCGAGGGGGAATTTTCGAATCTCGCATCTTTACGATCAGTTTTCAATTAATATCAGAAAGAGAAGAAAAATCAGCGATTTTCAGCACCGTTTCGTTTCGCCGCTCGGGACGATCGTGCAACGGATTTTATCGCGAAATGATAAATACCTCGCGAGAATATCACAAACGCCGAGTGAATCTTCGAGAAACTTAATTCCCCTCGCCGCCTATATTTTTTCCCTTATTTCTCCGTTATTCCTCCGCTATTTTCACGCTCGCGCGCTGCGTACGGCGCACGATTGTTCTTCGTTACTTTCAACGCAGCGAGACTGATTTCTTTGCAAATGGGACATCTATTTTTTTACGGTTTCTCATTTCACCCTCGCGAGATTCTCACGGTATTTCTCGCCACCGCCCGCCCCTCCCAAAAAGAAGCTTATGGAAATGTACGGGTTTTCGCGTCGCCTTTTCTCCCGGAGTATACGAACCTCCCCTCCCCTCCGTTCCCCCCTCGACCGTGCTTCTCCCCCACCAATCGACTACCTTCTCGCCCTCTTTTCGCTGTTATCACTTTATGACGGATCGTTGCGAGCATCCAAAGAAACTTCCTCCTCCGGCGCTCCCTTATTCTCGACTACCATTCGCTCTGTCTCTACCAACTCTCGACCCTTCGTCGTCGGGCTATCTCAAACTTGGATGATTACGTGGTCGGTCAGAGGAATGTACTCGGGAATAATTCATGTACGGGGTGCCAATGAAAGAGGATCTCGCGCGCGGAAAATCGGGGAAAAAGTTATCTCGAGTCGCAACTAATCTTACCAGAAAGATTCCGCCCGTTTTGTTGTTCCTCGTTCAATTACCTCTACCTCTACGATCGATGAGAGTTAAAAGCTCAGTTCCCAAACCTTTACCTAAAATTTGTGCACGATAGTTATTAGATTCGTAAAGGGATTATACAACAAATTTTCCTCCAATCTAATTTATTCCGTGTTTTCAAAATGCGGTGAAATTTAGGGACGAGAAAAATAACAGCGTTGGGCAAACACCAACACAGTGACAATACTCCGCCGTTGAGGCTAAATGGATGCGTAGCGTAGCGTTTATCGTTAAGATAAACGGAAGACATTTCTGTTTATCGGTGTAATCGATTAACCAGATTGAATCACAAATATCAGATCTAAAGTGATTGGAAGGTAGAAAGCTTGTTACAACCTCCTCGTTCGGTAATTTCATCAACGGGTTTATTTTGGCCCGCTTCGTCGAGGGCTACCCGAGAGCTCCGAATATAGTAGCAGGTATTCCCATGTAAGTGCAAACCCACAAATAATCGCAAATAACGATCCATTCGCACGGTATACGAACAATTCAACCGCATCGGGTATCAGCTTTAAGATGCGATGCAACTCTGACGCGCGGCGTTGGATGTGAATGGTGAACATGAATGGTGAAGTTGGTATATACGGAGTACGTGATACAGAATTTATTTGACAGTAGGTACAGAATATTGATCGCTGAGAGGCAACATTAGATATGAACTGGTTTGTTGTCACAGCGAACATCCATCACTCGTGAACGGTATATTTTTTTCTGCAAATATCATACTTCTGTAGGCAGTGTTTACTTGAAGTCGTGGGGTGAGCTCGTTGGGGATATGCGAGTTAAAGCGTAGTTTCCTTTTAGCACCTCTGATTCGTACGATAAGCTCATCGATCGATGGGGATGTGACGTCGCAGCCTTTGCGAGTAAAATCGACGAAAACTGTAGCCGATTTTACCGGATGAATAATCCAACCGCGCGTAATAGATGTGCATAGTTATGGAATTTTCGACATGACGGACGCGAGATTAATTCCGCCAATTTTTTGCGCGTCGCGACGTCGACTCGTTGTAGATGCAAAACTTTGCAGATACGATCGAGGTGCTTGGAAAAAAATAATAGTCGAGGAGTCGACGTCGGCATTCGAGCAGGCTCGCATCGAGGTAACAGCCGAAAAAATCACCGTTATCCTCGTCTAACGCGAGGTTATACGGGCGAAGCGAAACGCGTTACTGCAGATTTTCTCGTACCTTCTCGTACCGCCGAGAGGTCAGATTTACGGGCTGTACGAAACATTCGTGTGAATATCCGAGCGCACAGCTAGACATTATTACATCGCGATACTCGATATTTCATGCGATTACGAAACAGTAATATGGAATGATGATTTTTTTTTTTTAATTCAGTTCCCGATCGCGTTGGAAATATTGTTTCGGTCGTTAAAATGGGACACGGCGACTATCACGCTCGATACGTTGCCGACTCGATTATTTTCGATTGGCAGCTCGTTGCGCGACGATTCGATGTGGTATTTTCAGAATTTCCGGCACGGCTGACCTGACGCGGAGCGCGACTACTGCGCTCGCCGAAATCCAGTTTAACAAACGTCACAAAACGTCCCCGCGATCTTGACTGTTCGTCGCGACCGAAATTTCACAATTGTTCGTCACTTTCTCTGACACTTTTAGGAGCCGGTTGGCCGAACCTCGCGAAATCGAATCGTTTCAGGCTCGTAGGTTTATCGCCGGGTCGTTAACTGTGCGGATGAATAGACCAGGCTGATTGATCAGGTCGAGTAAAGCACCGGGGATTTTCCTAATTACCCTACCCTGAAAGTAATTCAACCCTCGCGTCGACCTCGAGCGGTGTTTCGCTTTCTCACAGCCGTAAATATCCGCGGAATATTGGTCAGCGATCACCGACCTTCGCGCGTCCCTCAAGGTCACAGGATTCGCGACGAAACGCGTGGTTCGCCGAGTTCTTCGCGAGCGCGGCTGGCATTTCGAGGGAAAGGCTGGTCTACTGCTCTTATTTACGCATGTTGGGCGCCGCATAAACCGCAGGGATAATAGAATATGCCCTCCTCTATACCCTTGGGAACCGTAAGGGTCCGGAGACCAAGCCGAGGATGACATTGTTATCGCGGATCTTCCCTGATTTCTGTCCGCGCGACTCGACCTCTCGACTGGTACGTACAACCGCCGACTCTTTGCCAGCAGAAAGGTAGTTAGCCCAGAGCTGCTGGGCCGAGCAGCCATGCGCGACAAAATTCTCGGCAGCAGCTCCGTGCTGGACCAATTTCTCTGCCGAGTTACGCGTCTGTCCGAATCGTAGCTGGCTGGCTCGACGGACCTTTCGGTCTCTCCTCGCGCGACTCTGCTGTCGAAAACTGTCCGAATTTATGGACGATGCGAATCCTCCAAAAACGTCTACCACATTTTCGCCCATCGAGATTCGCGGTAGAGATGCTGGAAAATGCAATTTACCATTCTCCGTCGCTCGTCAACTGGTCCATCGCGATCGGCTGGGCGCGAAGGACAGCCGCAACCTTTTGATTTGCCGGAGAACATGGATCTCCGAGGTGGAATGTCGAGGCTTGCCGCCTGGCCGCGAGAAGAAAATATCGCGTGGCTCGGCAGAAATAATTTATTGCTCATTTGCAGCGGAGTTCCACGATCGGCGGGAGGACATGAAACGATAGAGTGGCAACAAACGCAGAGGAGTGATGCTCGACGTCGAGAGAACGGAAAGCCGCGAAGCTTTTTAAAGTCTATTCGCATAATCGAGAATATTTCTGGCCAATGAAGGATAGAAAATCGACTCGTTTATCATGGAAATTTGGCGACGTCGGATCGTAATAGCAAGGAAAGGCGAAGAAACGGAAATGTTCACCGACGAGAGGGTAAGAGAGAGCGAGAATGAAAGGGCGGAAAAAATGGCGAGGGAAACGTATGAAGTGGTGTTCCAACCTTTTCGAGCACCTGCTTCTCTATCGATTCAATCAGCTGTGAAGGCGGCGGAATGAAAAGAGAGAGAACAAGAGCGCGGGATGTTGAACGAGGGTGAACGTAGAGCGATGCTCTCGGCTACCTCCTCGCTCCATCCACGAGACAAATTTATGCTATTGCCCTTCCACGCGAGCTAACTTTCGCGTTTCCGCCGGCTCAAAGCACCACCTAAGTACTACTTGTTCGAAATTACAAAGAGTCTCGCGCAAGATTTTATAACACCGTTTGAAGCGGGCTTTCTTTATCGACTCTGCGACGACACGTTTCCGTTCTCTTGCTCGAACAATTCCCAAATACCGTCGTTCAATTTTTCATTCACGAACGGAGACTCCCGCGGTTATTCGCGTTTCTCGAATACGTTCGAAAATCGATGAATTATTTGAATTATACAGTATCGTCGGGAAGTGTCGGCTCTCCGTTTAACCTCTCGTCGTTCACTCGTGTCATTCGACGGGCTAGCCTGTCGGTAGCGTGATATCGCCGCGTGTCATCGTCGTAACGCGGGTCGCACTTATTGGTGCCACGGCGAATCACGCCGCGGTGATCCAGGATAGTTTCGCGAATGAATATCCAGCGGAAAATAGCGGACCGAAACGGAGCTACGAGAAGATGTACTCTCTTGGAATCGTAACTCCGCAAGTTCCTTGCGCCATTTCGCGGGCTAGATTCGTAGAATAGCGTTCGAAATATCAACGGTTAGGTAAGTTTCTAAGTGGCAATTTTCACGCCGCAAAGTCGGTCTCGCGCTCGTGCTTTGCGGGGAGAAAAATTCGACATACGCGTACGCGGTATGTCGTCGAGAGCTTCGATCTCTGCTTCGTCCGACGACTCGGAGTAGCTCTCCGCGCGACGAAACGTCCGGCAACGAGGGGACAAGAAAGTTGTAAAAAGTCGTCATCTTTGCACTTTCTCGTGATCCTCGTGTTTCGCTGCCGCGAAATTTTCGCGGTCCAGCGTTCGCTTTCGCTTATCCTCGCGTAAGGAAGTTCCGAGTCGGTATCGAATCGACGGAGGAAGGGTGAAAAAATCGCGTCGTTTTCAACTTTTCACATCACGTAACTTCGCGCGGATGGCGATTCTTCGCGTGAATTTTTTTATTTTCTCTCCATTTTCTTTTTTTGTCGGTTTCATCGCGGCGGAGCGTCGAAAACGCCGTAAATTTTGGGGGGAAACCGGCGATTATTCCGGAAACGTTTCTTTCGCTTGAGTCTTCGTACGCGCCGCGCCACTCGTTTCTTATCGAGAAATTTAAATTAGCAAGTTCCGTCGCGAGGAAAATCTTCGACGGCGCGCCGACATCCGCCTACCCTTTCCTCTCCGCGGTCAATTATTATCTGCATCCACGTCTCCGTATCGTGGTTGAGAATATTTTTTCCACGCGCAGTCGCCGCCTGGTAATAAATTTCTCGGTTCCAACAAAAAGCGAAAATATCTCACTACGCAGCTTTGATTCAACGTCGCGAGGGCTGCCATTTTTTTCCTTTTCAGCACCGCCTAATCTTCCTGCCGCCAGACAGATACAACCGAGATGAAAAAGAAGTCGACGCTTTCTGCCAAGCTTCGCGGGTAACTTCAACCGAAAACTTTGCCATGCCTCGAGACTTTGCGCGAAGTTCCTCGCAAGCAGCTGAAAACTATCGCGGCATGCAGGCCACGCATCGGAACGTTTCCGGGTCTTGATCCGCGAAAACAACGTCATTGCGGTTCACCGGAGTGAAAATAACCCGTAACTGATGTCTACGAGTCGTCAAATTTCCAAAATCAATGACGCTGTATTCCATGTCAACAACGTGGCAATGAAATGTACGAGCACGAAACGGAATGTAATAAAGCTTCGGTGACTTTTACGAGATATTTTTTGTACTTCAGTCTGCCCGTTAATTAATAGCCTCGCATTTGTATCTCTTTGAAATTCCTCAGCTCGTTTGGAGATTGCGGAGGTAATTAAATTTTCAGTATAATTAAGCAGGAAAATTTACATTTATCGAGTTGACGCTCCCGACGACCCTGGTATCCTTTGGATATAGTCGGCGTGAAAAGCGACCCTATCTCGAAATGCGCTCGCGATAGTGCGCCAAAGGCGACCGGTGGCCAAGAATCGAGAGAGACGAAGATGAATAGCCGGAGATAGGAGTGACGCGAGTAGTATAACGCGCGTCGCGTCAGCCGGGCAGTAGCGAGCCGAGTCCGGGGAGATTTTATCCTGCTCACTGCGAAATCGATTTGGCGCTGAAATATAGGGATTATCGAGCTACAGGTTCGATGTGACCTGGGAGAATTCGTGATTCTCGCGGCATCGTGTCCGAATCACGCGTTTGTCTGTGTACAAAAACAACGCCGCGTGTCCGTGGACGGTAAATATTTGTAATCTTCCGACATCTCTTCGAAATTGGCAATTATTGACACCCGAAGTGATTGTTCCGTTGGGTGTGCCGATGGCGGAATACGCGTTGGGCTTAGAGGGCAGATTATTATCGACTCTAGATGAAAATTAGAAAAATCTCGAACAGACGTTGCGCGCCTAGTTTTCGCTGCTCGACTGGTGACAGCAATGCAAATCCGGAGAGCTTTTCTCACGAATCGATTAATCGGTAAAAAAATAACGTACTTCCTCTTGAAAACAGGAATTCGAAATGTTCCTTTTAATCGAACTTCGAGTCGATGTATATGAAATATTTGCGTGTTCAACATTTCTTGGGAAAAGTTCATCGGTTCGTTTTTAATATAACAAATATCAAATTCCTCGTGGATGAGACTCGCGCGTACGCGACAACGTGGTGAGAGTTGATGGAAACAGGAGGAAATATCAGGGAAGCGATCGCGACGGTGATATAAAGATTGTATCTCGATCGTCATACGAGATGAAAATATGTTTGATCACGGCCAGAGTCGAGATGTAGTCTAGTTACGGGCAGTGAATTTTTATCAGTGATGCGCGGAGCCAAGTTTCTTCGGAGTCGCGGAATCGGATAGTGGCTAGTATATTTTTATTATGATATACCGTGATCATTCGCTGAATCAAATTCAGCTCTGTTTCATTCGTCTTTTATCATTCGTTCGCGGAAAGTGAAAAATCGAAATGGTTTTCGGAGCATCTCAGAATCAATCGCCGCTTCGTTTTCTGACGTTATTTGGAGCGTAGAATCGATTCCCGTTGGATTTAGATCGATAGCTCCATCAGGACAGAAGTTAGGACGAAAAAACCACTTTTTAAAATTCTCAAAAACTCTCAGGCTATAGCCTTCAGAAATCTCAGATTTTCGACACATCTCATAATCGATCGCCACTTCGTTTCCTGACGTGTTTTGAGGCGTAGAATCGATTCCCGTTGGATTCAGATCGATAGCTCCATCAGAACAAAAGTTAGGACGAAAAAACCACTTTTCGAAATTTCCAAAAACGCTAAGGCTATAGCCTTCAGAAATCTCAGATTCTCGACGCATCTCAGAATCGATCGCCACTTCGTTTCCTGACGTATTTTGAGGCGTAGAATCGATTCCCGTTGGATTCAGATCGATAGCTCCATCGGAACAGAAGTTAGGACGAAAAAACCACTTTTCGAAATTTCCAAAAACGCTAAGGCTATAGCCTTCAGAAATCTCAGATTCTCGACGCATCTCAGAATCGATCGCCACTTCGTTTCCTGACGTATTTTGAGGCGTAGAATCGATTCCCGTTGGATTCAGATCGATAGCTCCATCGGAACAGAAGTTAGGACGAGAAAACCACTTTTCGAAATTTCCAAAAACGCTAAGGCTATAGCCTTCAGAAATCTCAGATTCTCGACGCATATCAGAATCGATCGCCACTTCGTTTCCTGACGTATTTTGAGGCGTAGAATCGATTCCCGTTGGATTCAGATCGATAGCTCCATCGGAACAGAAGTTAGGACGAAAAAACCACTTTTCGAAATTTCCAAAAACGCTAAGGCTATAGCCTTCAGAAATCTCAGATTCTCGACGCATCTCAGAATCGATCGCCACTTCGTTTCCTGACGTATTTTGAGGCGTAGAATCGATTCCCGTTGGATTCAGATCGATAGCTCCATCGGAACAGAAGTTAGGACGAAAAAACCACTTTTCGAAATTTCCAAAAACGCTAAGGCTATAGCCTTCAGAAATCTCAGATTCTCGACGCATCTCAGAATCGATCGCCACTTCGTTTCCTGACGTATTTTGAGGCGTAGAATCGATTCCCGTTGGATTCAGATCGATAGCTCCATCGGAACAGAAGTTAGGACGAAAAAACCACTTTTCGAAATTTCCAAAAACGCTAAGGCTATAGCCTTCAGAAATCTCAGATTCTCGACGCATCTCAGAATCGATCGCCACTTCGTTTCCTGACGTATTTTGAGGCGTAGAATCGATTCCCGTTGGATTCAGATCGATAGCTCCATCGGAACAGAAGTTAGGACGAAAAAACCACTTTTCGAAATTTCCAAAAACGCTAAGGCTATAGCCTTCAGAAATCTCAGATTCTCGACGCATCTCAGAATCGATCGCCACTTCGTTTCCTGACGTATTTTGAGGCGTAGAATCGATTCCCGTTGGATTCAGATCGATAGCTCCATCAGAACAGAAGTTAGGACGAAAAAACCACTTTTTAAAATTGTCAAAAACGAGAAGACTTTAGAAATCTCAGATTTTTGACGCATTTTAGAATTGATTTTGTAAATTAACATTTCTTTGGTTGAAATGAAAACTAACTTTATTAATGAAAGACTACAATTATCGATGTTAATATTTGATCGTTCATACGAAAAACATTGTGACACATAACACTGCGTAGTTCAGGAGCTGAGTGCGACAATTTCTACAATAACTCGTCTTCTTGGGGTTCACTTCAACACGGTTCTCTTATCCTGGTTGGGATCGTCTAGTTTCCCTGATAGATCCCGCTGATTTTCCTTCAAGTATTTGGCTATGGGCTGATCCAGTCGAGGCTCCTCCAATGATGTTGGATTAACAGTCGAAGGTAGTGTCCCTCTCTGGATCCGATTGTCGGAACGACGAGAGTTCGAAAGGGTGACTGTTTTCCCCGGTGGTCCCCTAGAGATAGAGAGCTAGACCATCCCGTTAGATCGGCAGGTCGCCTCGCTTCTTGCACGGCTGCCTGACACCCTCCTCCTTTCCTCTCCACGGGATGTCCATTGGTCCTTTCTTAGCTGCAATCGAGACAGATGTTACGCATGTCGTTCGCTCGTCACGCGCTCGCATTCAAATTTACATATATTCCATCACAGATCATCGTTACAATCGCCGCTCCATTCCTGATCTATTCCGGAGCGTTGACCCGATTTCCGTTGGATTCAGACCGATAGATCTATCAGAAATGGAGTTACGACGGAAAAACCGCTGCGAATCCGACTCTCGGTATTTTTTCCACTGACCATTCTCGTTTTATCAGAGCATACTCACCCCGGACTTGTTCGTCACGTCAGTTGATCGTGACACAGCCCATGATCGTTATCGTCGTCGGTTAGCCGCCGATCTCCCTGACGTCGCCCGTTATATTACTCTCTCGGCCAACGCCTGACCAAACTCGCTTCTTACTACTGTGGTTTCCTCTAAAACTTGCGGTAGCTCACCTAACGGTTACGATCACATCCAGCTCGCTTATGGCTAGAGGATATCACTAGCGTTATCTTCCGTGCGATATGACGTCCCTTTCTATTCCACTTTCCAATCTGCGATCAGTGAAAAAGTAACGATAAAAAACCTCCATCTCATACCACGCATAGATCCAATATTTTCTAATATTCTCAACGTATATCTAATCATTTCCCATCCACGAAGTATACTTACCGACGTTCAGAGCCCGTAGTATCGTTTTGGAAAAAAAAATGATGGGTGGATTGTTTTTTGAAAATTGCAGAATCGTCGAATGATCCCTTACCCTTTACAGCAAAGTGATCTACAACCGTAGATATCGCCTGCTATGGACGATAATAAATATAGCTGCGCGAGGGTAGTCGAAGGAAAGCTTTCAAGAAAATTCGCGACGCAAGATATCAAAAAGCTCCGGTTATATTCTCAACAAGTCCCAAAATTTCCATTTGCATCGTATGAATAAAACGTTCGTACTTATGAATATCGGTGAAAGGTTTCTCTTAAGTGGAACTGGAAACGTTTTCAGGATCAAATAAAATACTTTGAGTTTTTACTGCTTTGAGTCTACCGCGTTTGAGCTACGTTTCACGTACGTACTCTCGTCGAAACGTTCTCAGAGCAATCAATAACTAACGAGTCTGGCATTCGTGGGCACGGATTTGAAAAGTGATAATTTTGTATGCCGATACGAGTGCTCGCGAGTTCTACTCGCCCCTAATTGTCACCTCTTCACTGCGCGACTCGAGTTTCTATGCCCGCAGTATCATCAATTACCTCGCATGATCGAGCCAGTAGCAACGAGGTAAGCTCGTTCGCACGAGCGATTAAGGCACGTCAAGTAGCGAAACCTGCTCGTTTGCGATATCGTCCGTACGCTTCCATTTCCGTAGTCCGCATTGAAGTCGAAGGAGACACGCACCCGTGAATGTCCACCTAAATCAACGGCGTCAGAAGCATCTGAAATCTAAAACGCTTCGTCAAAATAATACCCCGTGCCCAAAAATATTCGCCGCTCTACAACGCGTCTCTTCTTCCGCGTTTCTCACGTAGTAATTGTAGCAACAGAAGAAAGCTGTACATCCCCCGATGATACGAACATGAAACGGTGTCGGGCAAAATGACAAGGAGAATCAACGTTATCGACGAGAAGTCGTCTTTTCGCAGCGATCAATCGCGCGAAAAAAAAACAAAGGAGCGCGTACGTGGGCGACGAGATCGCGTTACCGGAAATAAATGTAGAGAAAAGATTATCGCGAGCGAAAAACCGACAGCTAATCGACGCGACGATGAACATGGCGGAGCGCACGAGGATTAGCGCTCGGAACGAACATGTCGCGGAAGGGTGGGGGCGGAAGAGAGCAGCGGAGAAAAATGGGAGGGATGATGACAGCGAAGGATCGCGGATACCCGAGCGGACGATATGGCCGTTCGGGACGCGTTAGCCGAGCAGCTCCCGCTTTTTGGAACGTAGACGCTCGCGCGTGGATCCAGAACGTTGGCTCAGGTTGGCGCGGTCGTAAAATTTCTGGCGCGTACGCTTTCCTCGCGTCAAGTTTAGCTCGTAACAACCGGATGTATGGGATAGCTACAGCTATACTACGGCACTCGAGTTTATACCAACATTATTAACATGGCAACTGTATTTCGGATCGATCCGAGCTTTTATTGGGGCACAGAGGCGCCTCTCATCTTCCGCGTCCGGTAACCGCGGAGAGTCTTTCGAGTTTACAGGAAGCCTTTCGAAATAAAGAATATCCAGCGTCGTATTCGCCAGCCGGGAGAGGATTTGATCTCGCGTAAAATGTAGCAAGGCGTAGAGGAGCAGCAGCAGCAGCAGAGATCTTCGTCTCCGAGGTTGTTTCGCCTCGTCTCCTCTCGTCTCCGCTCGTCTTTCACGCTGCTCCGCGCCTATCCCCCTTGATACATCCCCTCGCTGCTGCTGCTGCTGCTGCTGCTACCCCTCGCGCACGATTTACAGCCATCCGATTCACCGGCATGTCGCCCGAGAGAGGAGATTCTTATATTTACGGAGCGAAAAAATTCAACCGGTCTCTTCGTAGCTAAGATAATTTGTTATTTATTTCCGAAACGCGAGCCATCGCCCCGTTTCGCCAACCCCCTGCTCCCTCAGCTATCTATTTCCAAGTGTCTCACCGAATAGCTTCCGCACTCCTCCCAAAAAGATTCTCCGGCAGGGGTAAAAAAAGTTTCTCGCATCATCGTGAATTCCTACCGATCCCCGGCAAATTCGCGATGAGAGCCCTCGCTCGCAGCCGGCGACCTCGCCGCGCCGCCTCCTGTCCACCTCATGCATACGTAATGCACGCGCCTTCGTATATCTACTCCCGCGCGGTGTATAGGCTTCCGGTAATAGCTAATGCGCAAACACGTGCCATCGAGACGCGGTCGACCCACGCGACCCGATGCCGTTAACTATTAATCATCGTGCATCGACCAACGACATCGATCATCGCGAACCGATGATCGCGCGGAGAAATTTCTCCCGATTAACCCCACAGCCAAGGTCGAATCAAGATGCTTCCGATGACCGTAGTTGGAGACGCGAGAGGAGCATTTCCAGTTCTCCGGAAATATCGTGGTCAACGAGAATTCGAGACCAGGCGAAGAAAATCCATCAGCATAAATCTAAGGCTGGACATTGGCGCCGGATTTTCGTGGAGCGCCTGACCCGACAGCCTCGACCTGCCCTCTCGGCTCGATCTATCACTCGTAACTTCGATAACGGTATCTCAGCGGCGATCTTCCTCGCCGAATTCAATCATAACTCGTCAAAAGCTTCTTTAATTGCGACCGGACATATTTTCCAATCCGACTGAATTTCCACGACTCGATGTTACTCGAAGGAGATTCGAGATACGTCCGCTACGCAGAGAGATGGGGCGAGTAGAGGTCGACACCTGATTAAAGACGGATTAAAGGAACGGCTTTGAAAAATTCCAGTCGAGCGGAAATGTCATTGTTATAAGAAGTTGCTCGCTTCACAAGTTCGGAAAAAAGCTCGTTGATGAGATTTTTCTCCAGTTTCATTTGCAGAAAGGTCGTTTAAGCGTCGGGCGGAAGTGCGAGGCTGCGTTTGTGGAAAAAAATTCGCGAGCTTAATCCTTCCCAAGACAAACGAGGCTCGAGTGCTGTCCAGCCGGGATAAATCGCAGATAAATTAATAGTTTTTCTCTCCCTCCGTCTCTTTCTCTCTCTTGCTTCATCCCGATAGTTTTTCTCGTCTGCCAAAAAATATCAACGGTGCAATCAGAAACAGGTAATCGGCGAAAGCTTCCTCCGGACCGACGTAATCCATTTCGAGAGGACGAGCGAAATGGATTCTTCTTTCTCTTACCGATCGGAATTTCTATGCCGAGAGCCGAGATGTGACTGTGCCCGAGGAAAGTAAACGAGAGTTGGATATTTTCTAGCGAGTTGCTCGAGCTAATTTATCTCCGATGTGACGCGATCGTTAGCGATAAGAAAAGACGTGGAAAACCACCGCAGAGGCGCGCAGCAACGGAGCTTTGGGATAAAAAGGAAACGGCGTTTTCCGCAACCGGAGAAAAGAGTCGAAGAATATAATTCTCTTAACTCTTTCTTCTATGAATTTTAATTAGTCGAGTCATAATTTACGGTTACGTCTTGAACCATCCGTCGTCTCGGGGTTGTTACCCCGACCCCGTCGAAACTTCATCCCTACACCCCCATCGCCGCGGCCGAGTTGCGAAAATGTTCTCTAGACGTTTGCCGAGAAGATTTATCGGGGTCCAGAATGTTACTACTGTGCTGCTATAACGACTCGCGGAACGACGCGCGGTACTGGTTTAAATTAATATTAAACTTTTCAACCCGCACCGACAACATTTCACTGCTCGAGAATCTCTCATTTCAATTGCTCCGACGCCACCTCGTCGTTCGCGCTGTGGAGTTTCGGTACCTGATCGGACGCAGCTTTGGCAAAAATCCGCGATTCTCCTCGGAGCAATCGTATTTTCTGGCATCGTTCGTCGCGCAAACGCGCCACGTTCCGAGTATTTCCGAAGAGCGAATAAAAATCGCGCGAGAATACTTACCGCCTCGGGCGAGTTCGACTGTACGTCGGAATAAGTGCAGCGCGAAAATAAATATCGCGCACCTCGTGCTGCATTTTTCTCCGGTATCGCGAACGACTCGAGAATTCGCTATCGCGTGTGCCGCGGCGAATCCCTCGGAGCATCAATCACTTTCGCGAAGCGAGCAAATGCCACGAAGCGAGGGTCTTGCGGGCGAATAAAACGCGCGGTGAAAAAAATTGTGGAACGGCAGCGGAGACGTAATAATTAGGACTCGCGTCGCTATTCGCGCGTGTGATGTTCTTACAGATTTTACTCCGGGTAAAACGAATCCTGGACTGATAATATCAGGTTCGAATAATCCCTCGCGCACGTGCGAATTCGCGCGCGCAATTCTGCGTACGGATTTTATACGGTTACACAGGTATATGATGAAGGCGCGGGACACGTACGGCAGGACTAGCACGTGACTAGCGTCCCATTTCGATCTCATTAGAATTACGAGAATTCCGATCGCGTCGGTTCATCCCGAAGAGTCTGGAAGTGTGCGTTTGAATAGGCGAACATTTATCGACCGATCAAGCCTGCGACAACGTCGCGTATGCGTATACATAAACGTGCGCGTGCATAGAAAAAAAGGGAACTGCAGTTACGAAGCGTACGAGCGATACATACCGGACAGAACTTGGTGACGGGTTACTAGGGTGAATTATTGGTCGAATTATAGCGAACCGGCGTCGTAAATCGTCGCGGCTGAAGTCGGACTGATTGAAATTGAGCGATTCGAATGGTTCCGAGTCGCGGCGATAAATGCTCGAGCGTGAAAAATACATTTCGGAGGAGAAGAGAATACTCGTCTCTTCGTACAACGCTCGTTCATCGGACGCGATGCGTACAGACCTCGCGATACATTCGCCTTTTCGCGTTTTCAGTGAAAATCGCCCTGGAAAGTTCGATGCTTCTCCTTGCGTAATCGGATCTAAAATGTCGGACCTCAAGTTCCAGACGAATGAAACTGGAACATTGGGAATTGCAGTATGCGCTCGCGAAAAACAGTTGGGATTTGCAAATTTTTGGTACGAGAGTACATGAAATTTCGACGTTCCCTTGGGATTTCGCGGATAGAGTAGGCGATCGAAGACTTTGGGCATCAAAAACTGGCGAGGTGGAGTTCTGGTAGTTTTTACAGCACGAATTCAACCCTACAAATCATACCTCCTCGACTCTGTACCTGACACGTTTCTTGCACGACTAACAAAAGGATTATTAACCGCGTTATCATTCCATGCGGTTGACGTCGAGACGTCGGGCACGAGGCAGACGTATTTTCGATTGATGTGGTCGACGAAATTAGGCAGGATTATAATCACTCGGCTAAGCTCGTCTAGCAGCGAGGTGAAGTAAGGTCAGGCGAAGTTACCCGAGTCGCGGTTGCCTATGCGCCCGAAAAAAGTAGAGAAGTCAGCCTTAAGGTAGTGTGGCGCCGCGAGCACAGTGTCAGAAAATTTCCAATTTTCATACACTCATTAGGGATGTTAAAATAAACCTGCCATTGAAATTTGGAGTCGATTGACCATCTCTAACTCGAGATGAACGTAATTGAATAACGGAGAGCATCTGCTTGTAGCAGTTTATTAATTCTACTAAAAAAACTATCAGTGTAAAACTGTCCAAAAATTAACTGGAAATTGATGTTTTTGTTGTCACTATTTGAAAAAAATATATACAATATTCACCATCTCATTGTTGAGATATAACAACGCCAAGTTTGACAGATAATGGAGAAATATGGTCAACGGCAGGTTGAACATAGCAACGTCTCACCTAGTACAGTATTATGGCTTTCTCTGCTACCAGCTTACCCACTCTTACCGCGCATGTGATCCAAAACTTTTTGACAATATGGAACGCTTATTCGCGGGCTTTCGGTGACGTTTGCTACCGAAATAGGGTAAAATCCCGCGACCATACTTCATCAAAGTAATCGTCACATAATTTCCAAGGCGAAAAGTTACCGGAGAATTTAGATCTTACACGCGTTTCGTGCGAGTCGAAAGTTGCGTGGAGTTCATTCCCACGTGAGATTAACCATCGGGCATATCGCGCTCGAAGTAACATTTAGCTCACCCTCGCCACGTGCTCCTGGGAACTGCTGGGAAATAATTTACCCCACGTTACATCCATCGGAAGTTGCGTTGCCCGTTCTTTCGTTGTCGTTGTTCCCCCAATCGTATCGACGAACTTTTCTCCAAGTTGTTCGCGCTTTATCGTCGACACCCCAGCAATCCACGCCAACGCGCATTTACATTCCATTTCCACCACCACGGAAGCGCCGTGACCTCGCGAGCTAATCAAGTTTAACAAATAAACTTTAAAACAGCCTCGATGCTTATCGCTGGCGGTTCGATTCGCTCTCGCGAGCAATTGATGAGTTAGCCAAACGGAAAACTTGCGCCAGTGCCGGATGCAGCGTGCACAACGAAGTCGGACGTGCTTTCCGTGTTTCAGGCGATTCTATCACCGGTTCAAGTGAAAAAGAAGCGTTCGTTGAGTTGCACTCGATTGAAATCGGTATGCGAGAGGGGAGAAAACTTCGCTCAATCAACGAGACTAACGAAGCACTTTTTAACAACGGTACATCTCACGTGCAAAAAAGTGTGCGAATCGAGGGAAACAAGCGAGATACTGGCTCCTCGTAACGGGAGTTTTCTGATATCGCGATTACTCCGAGTTATCCGCACCGAGTTGTTGGAATGTTCGTGATGATTTTGTGGTACCAGCGGTAATAAATATTTTATCGCGGAGTTAGAAAGGTCCGATTGTTCCGTCGAGGAGTAGGAAGAAGAAACGAACGAGGCATTCGCACGCGATCGCCATAATCTCGAATCTACGCAAAAAAAAGTTCGCATTCTTATTATAATCAGGATGTTACAGCGTGTCACATAGCTTGGTGATACGCGGTACCGGAATGTTCACGTTTTTAGCGATTCGTCACGGCGTGTTGCACGTAAGTGGGATTTTTTTCTGATTTTCGCGCGTCGGGTAGAGTATTTTTACGCGGAGACAGGAAACGATACGTGCGGGAGGTTTCGTGTCTGCAAATTATCCAGACGTCACGCTAAATCCTTTCCCGCAATGATTTCTCTCCGGTTATAAGCCTTCGCAATTTCTTTGTCCCTCCATCGGGATTAGCTGGTGCCTCTGTCACTCGTTTTCTACGAAGTAATCGTCGGAGGTACGATAATTTATAACTGGGAGACGTTCGAGCAGAGTCGGGCGGTTATCGCGAAACCTTTCGGAGGATCGGAGCTACGTCTAAGTTTTGCTTTGGTAGCAAGGGAGGAGAAATACTTCTTGGGTTGATCTTAGTGTGCGTATGCCCTTTTCGGCCACAAGCTTGAAGGAAACAGTTCAGCAGCTAACGGAACTTTAATCCCAGATGATCCTCCTTGGAAGGCTGACCTGAAACTCCATTCGTTCGAGCGAGCCTGGTTCCGGATTTGCAGAAGAGTCTCTCGATACGAAGCGGCTACAACGACTCGCTACCAACGGTCCACCGAGCGTGGAAGCTCTCGAGTAATTTATTTACGAGTGAACTGACGCTAATAAAAACAGCTACCGTATTTTGTCAAGAATCCTGGCCACGCGTTTCCTACGCGAAGCACGATTTTACATCCCCTATGACGAACACAAATCGCTTTCTGACATGCGACCAACGCGCGACATGCAAATTACTGGAAATATCGCGTGTCACGTTCGTTGATAATTTTACGGAGTACGAACAACGGGACAGATTTTCAGCAGAGATAGCAATCTTTCGCAAATGTGGACCGCGATTGATTTTTTAAAGATTAATGCAACGATTCGTTACGCGAGGTACGAATTTGGGCTTTCGCGAGTTTGGGAACTCGAAGAGTATCTCGAAAATGAGCTTTGATATGTGATCTTTCACTTTGTTGGCCCGTTGTTCGTGGTTCGTAGTGGGAAGGCTGCGAGGAGACAGGTTTCGCGCGTGGCTCGCATGCGAGCACGATCTTCGAACCGGAGACTCGTCTTCGTCTCGAAAGCTGCCAACCGACGAGAATATATAGCTCGAGTTCCGAAGTCAGAGTAACCTGTCACGATGACGAGGGTGACGCGTAATGACGATCGTCGCAGAGCCAAAGAAGTACCTACGCACCGTTGAGAATGATAAAGAGGAAAGATTCGGATGGTAGATTTTATTACGAGAATTATCGAGAAATCTGCCATTTCCGAGAGGCTGACGCTAATAAAGTTGGATATCGCGATAGCTCGCTCCCGCTCCTCCCTCTTATCTCCCCTCCCCGTTCTTTATTTGGGATGAAAAGTTTAATTTTGACGCATTTGCGAGGTACGCTGGGAATCGAGGGAGTTAGTTAGGATGGAGGGATGAACGAGGCTTCCGTAGACCTTCGGGTCTCGCTCGCTACATCGGGATCCGACAAGTTTCTGTCGAGCCCTACCGAGAACTTGGTTCCACGACTCACCTGACCGTCGTCGAGGTATCTCCCGCAAGAAACCAGCGAGAGGAATGTATTTTTACCGCAATTTGCATCTGGTCTCGGACCATTTCCCTCCACGTTCTCGCGCACGCGTGAAATTCCGAGGATTTATCGGCGGAGCTTGAAAGCTCATGCATAATATCATGCTCGCGCATAATCTCTGCCCAAACGTAGTCTTTGTTTTTATTCCATCGCGAAATTAATCCGCCCGCGAACGTCTCGCGACGGTCGTGTTTCGCGGAGTAATCTTCGTTTGATAACAATGGTTTCAGCATCACGTCGCCAGATCGTACGACGAACGCGAGGTTTGCCCGGCGTCTGGTAATTCCTGTGCGATTTCGCGCCACCGAATAAATTGTTGCCGCTCTAATATCACGTTTTTCGCCGACGAATTTCGTTCGGTTCGAAGCGATTATCCATTACGGGGTTATCGATTTTTGTCAAATTCAAATTACTCGGCTCGATCGTCGCGGGAAGAAATTCCGCCACGCGATCGTTGCTTAATTCGATCGCGAATGGTAATGGCATTACTCTTCTTTTCTCGTTAGCTGATGTAAGCCGATCAAAAGCAATCCGATCCATCCCTTCCGCGGCCCGTTCCTTTTCCAGAGCGAACCTTAACGACTTCCGCAAACAACAATTATTATTCAGCTCACGCGTCGGCCGCTGCGGACGGAGAGTTGCGAGGATGCCGCAAATTACAATACAAAGTTTTCCAGGAGATCAGAAATTTCGCCGAAGCCTGTTTCGGCTTCGGATCTAGTTGTCTGCCAAGTTTCCAGCGACAATGGAACCGATTCGCTCGGCGTCGAGGTTCGCAGTTTAATTACAATGATTCGACCAAAATCCGCATCTTTATCCCCGCGATTTTCAGTCCAAAAATCGTCGCCCACTTACGTATTTAACATTTGTATTGATCGTCGCGAATCGTAATTCGCGAGTTCCAAATACGAAAAAAAAACGCGGAATTCGTATCGGATAAAGCGGATAAATCGTATCGGCGAAACACAATATTGTAAACTTGTCGGTCACGATTTTTCTTGCCACTTCTCTGCTCAGCTCCACGATAAAAATTGATCCCGAAACTATCCACGTCATGGAAAAATATTTATTTGATCGCGATGGCGAATGATTTATCGAGGAAAACTACTCGCATGCCAAAGTTGTGAGAATAGTACCTCGTTCAAAACTAATTCGTCACCATATCCGCGAAAAAGTTAGTGATGTACTATCTATCGCGTTACTCGTTGCAGAAATAATGCCTCACCTAACGAAGTACAATTACGCAAGCCAATTACTGAAAAAGTCGAGTTCATGCATCGAGTTGTCCAAAATGTACTTAACAATCACACTCGATCTATGTCGAATGCTTCCCTTATCAATTAAAAAATCGATTGTTGCTAAATTAATTGTCCATTCGTCTGTGAATACGCTAATTATTGGAAAATTGATCGGTAATTTACTCGACGAAACATCGTTCGTTGAACAAAAATGGGTAATTTTTCACTGTTGCATTGCGCGTTGTAAAAATGATGGATAGTTTCAAGTCAATGCGTTACTGTTGAAAGAACGCATTATTCACAACCCTGGTGCAGGGTGTGCGAAACATTGCTAAAAATCTGACGACGCCGAAGTGGAATAATGCGCGTTAGTTTCGATCCTGTTTGGTATTAGCACGGCGCTTCTTGGAAGGTGATTGGCAAAGTAACGCGTATCGGTTTCGAGATGGAAGAGCATTCGCTGATTCATTATCGCGACCGTCTATAAAATAGTACTAGCGAACTTGCGTCGGTAGGAGTAATAAATCAGGCGTACGGATGGTACTTCGTCTCGATCCGTAAAACGGCTGCCGCGTACTTCAGCGGTTACCTACGTCACGGAGAAGTAGACGTCCCCCACATCGGCAGGGCGTAGATGTGCCACCGTTGCTGACGCATATGGCAAGGCACGCGTGCGTAAAGTGCGATTTATTCACCGCCGAACAATGGTAGAGCTCTTGCGGATCGTTGGCAATACATAACGCAGATCAAACGCTCCACCTGGCTCCAGGACTCCCGAGAGAAATATTTTACAGGCCCGTGACGCGGGCGCTTACGCCTCGTCTTACGCGGCAACGGATCAACGTACCTTTAAAGAAATACGGTTCTGCGCGGTACCAATAACATTTTTCATCTTTAAATCTTGAAATCTGAAATTCTCCATTAATATTTTACCCGTCACGACACCAACCCTCCGGGACTACGTGAATTTTTAGGACCCGCGTATATCATGTATGGTATGTATGTATGCACTCGCCAGCTTGATACAACGTTTTATGTCCACGAGAGTGTGTCATTTTTGGAAAAAAATGTTTTTGACTCGCAAACAGGTTATATCCCTTCAGGGCGGTGGAAAAAGAAGCAGGGCTCTTAACATTAATATTAAAAGCCACCTCATTGCGAATTTCTATTTCCCCTCGAAATAACATGGGGAAAAAAGTCTTTTAGGCCTGGGATTTGATATCTCGACGATCAAATTGTACAGATTAGTCCAAGACATATTTTCGTGGGAAACTGAATTTTTTTTTGATGAATCTAGTCGTTCGAATGATATTCGAGTTCGAAGTTCGAAATGGGTAAAATTGTGGACTCTACAAGGCACCTCTCGCGCACACACATACACGGACATGTATATACATATATTTCCCAAATATACGTACATGTTTATTGGGGGAAATGAAAATACTCTACGAGGACTGATTCGTCGCGATTTACTCCGTATCCCCGAGTGGGTCGCGCGGCGACAGGAAATAGCCGGGCATATAGCGAGTCTGCGAGAGGGTTGCGGATAATTGTGAGGTAAGAAATCTCTCGACGTGTGCAAATCGCGTGCGAGGCGACGGAGAAATTAGCTTAGCACGATCCACAAACGCCTGCAGTCTCGTCCGTCACGACCCCGACTCCTAAAGGAGGTTGACAGCACCGGTAATGACGCTGTATATCAGGCAAAGGGTGACTCCACCTTACCTGGGTACACACCGGCATCGGACCAACGAACCAACGAACCAACGAACCAACACCGAACTGCGCGTAGAGCGTAACTTACTCCACTGTTCGTTTACCCCGTTTCGGTTCGGTGTGTACGACTTTGTCACTTTCTAAAGGAGCCAGCTCGGGCCGAACTTCGCGAACTATCGCGAATTTCACGATTACCCGCGCGACATCTCTCGGTGTATAATACCGTCCCGTCACGTGACAAAGGCGATTGACGCGAAAACTTTCGATAATTAACATCGACTCGTTGTTATCGATTCATCGTGGAATTATACGGTTCGCAGCGTTCCGAAGTTTGTTCGTTGTTCGATATTTGTTCCTCTCGTTCCCCAAATACGATCGGAATCAACGAACGAGGGGCTCTGTGTTTGTGGAGAATTTGCGTCGAAAGCTATTCGTATCTGGTACCGATGAACATTCCATAAAGCTCGTCGTCGAAAAACCTCCAGACTTGTAACTCGGTTACGAGCTTCTGGTTTGCTTCTACGTTTCGTGCGAGCCAGGCCTCCCGGGCCGGCGAATTCCGAACGAGGTGAGCCACGTGTCCGTTGATAAAATATTCGCAGCGCCACTTTGTCACATCGTTACCAACAACGCGACTCGTAATTCCGTACGAATTCGCGAACTCGATCCTTTGCGAAAGTTGAAAACAAGGATCGATACAACGCGCCGATTAATTCGCGCAATCCCCGTACTTTTACTCCGCTAAAATCGTCGTCACTCGAATTCTCCGTCGCAAATTAATCCCTACACCGCGATCTCAAATCGCAGCTGCCCCGCGCACCTCCAGTTTCAAGCAGCGACGTGCCTAATATCTGTACACCGCGTTGGGAAGTTGTAAGTTTTCGGAGCGAGTATAAAAACAACTGGTTTTACAAGTGCTACGTTGGACAGGTATATATTATCTGTGAGGGATGAAACGGAGCCGAATGGGACAATGAAACGTGGCGTGGCTCGCCCTCGGTTTCCCCGGGCGCTTTCATTTACAGAAAACAATCGTGAAAGCCACGCGAAAAGAGTTATACTCGCTGGCCTCGTCGAAAAGTCGACGAAAGAGGGTGAAAACAGAGAACGAACGAGTTGGGAACTACGAACGAAATAATATAATACATTCCATGCATTATGCATGTCCTTTTAGTCATCGTGTACGTGTTTGTGTTTTTATGGGCGAGTCACCCATTGACCGTTCAACTGTACGAGCGTCGTCCCGATGCGTATACGAAATTAGTTTAAGCACGGGAGAAATCGTTATCCTTGCCAAGAAAATATTTCTCATAAAAATACCGCTCGAACGGTGGAATCGAGCATATTTTTCGCGGAAGAATCGAAGACCGCCGCGGTATCGAAATGGAAAGACGATTATCTCTCGCTTCGGAAACGACAGAGATTTAATTTAACGATCGGCGAAAGTTAAATTCGAATCCGACGATAACTTACGAAGGTTTGAATGGCGCGGCACAGTTTCCTGTCCGGATTAAAACGTCCGATTAAATTCCCACCGGTGTAAATAAAGTCTGGTGGATTAGGCATTCAGAAAATTGTACGTTGCCATTTTTGCTTAATGAATTGTTGGAAATCGATCGTGTTTCGTTGACGAGTAAATTCACGAACAGGATTTCCATAAATGCAAATTAATCAGATGGAATATTATTATCACAGTCGACTCGAGTGAAACGTAACGATCGAATTTGTCTGGTCGTACCCCAATTCCGAGATCTGAGAATGACGTGTTGGAAATTTGAAGGCGATGTAAAAAAAAAGAGAAATTAAGATCCAAGTTCTTGAACAGGCGAATCGAGTTTTAACGAGTTGGCTCGAGTAATTGGGAGGGATTCGAGGAGACGTAAAACTCGGAAGGAATAACGAAGGGGTGAGATGAAAAAAATCATAAAATAAAGAACAAAATCATAAGGGAGTCGATCTGTAATCCGGGCGAAGATGAACGAGTTATTTATACATTCGCGAAAACAAACGAGGGAAGCGCGAATAAATTCGCAGCAGGTAGGTACGCGTTATATAACACCGCGCATAAATGTTCTGGCCATTTCTCGTATTACCTAAACAGTCGATGTTGTTTTCCGACTCGAGGATACGCGAATTTCAACGAGAGATGTAATTGATCTGGAGCAAATATTCCGAAAAAATCCAGATTCGAGCACGTAGAATGCTTCATCGAACTGTGCGTCTATCAAATAGCACAGTGCGCAATCGAATAATTTTTGTCCACCCTAATGCAAACGAAGCAGGATTGGAAATTTAACAAAGAAAACGTCGAGCGAGTTTTTCGCACGTTCCAGTAAACGCTCGTGCGATCCTTAGTAAAGGATAACGATGATTGCATCGAGAAATACGAGGCTTGGTCAATACTTTTGGTTGCAGCACGTTTGACCCAGCATTCTCGAAAGGAGTCAAGAAACTCTTGGGGGAAGTTTTTCAGAACGAGGAGACGTTTGGTCGGATGAGCGTGAAGAGCGTGTCTCGATGGTCGACCGACATTTGGAAAGAAGTAGGCTTTGCTCGCGAGATGGAAATGGGCGCGACGAGGTGAGAGAAAAGATCGGTCTTGCGCTCCGAGAAAGTGTCTTCCAAAGATCTCGGCACGCCTGAGAAATTTAGCGGAGATTTGTTTGTTCGTGAAATTTCACCCGGAGTGAAGTAGTGGCGCCTAATTAAAAGAATTCGCTACGCTGGCGATTCGAGGGCTGAGTCGAGAAAATCAACGGCGAAGAAAGAAAATGACGGAAGAGAAAGTCGAGTTATGGGGAAGGAAAAAAATGATTCGTAGAATTCGGTAGAAAGTCGCTTTCCACCGTGACGCCGGAGTTTCAGGCTCGATCGCAAATTATTTCATAATTATTTCAAGCACCGGGCTCGATATCGCGCGCTCGCGACGGCGACGGTAAATGGACGAGTTTGTATACAACAGGCTGCAATCTGGAGGCAAACCGAGAGTCGGAAAAGCAGAGAGGGTGGATGAAGAGGAAAAGAGTGCTGGCTACGTACTTCATCGAGTGGTTTTTATCCCTAATTGCACATTCATATGGCTGCGTTTCCGGAATAATGCGCCACTACGTTCGTATTTTATCCGTAATTCGCCATATTTCACCAACCTGGATGGAAATAAAACTGAATCGAATTTCACGCGCGCCGGATGTGTCGGATTGCACGGCTTTGGTCGGTCTAAATCGTCGTCGCTGGGAACGCTTTATACGCGGTCTCTACTTCGAAACAATTACTGCCCTTTCGACGCACGGGTAAATACGTTACACTCGCGTACATATACGCGTACGTACCTACGTACACCTACTCGTACGTACCTACAAAGCTACCCGCTACGCCTACTACCTCGCAGGCATTTACATTTTTACCGAAACACGCGCAACGCAAGCTTTCGGTTTCCGACAACAGCTAAGTACGTCGTTGTTCGGATTACTTCGGTGTATATTCACTTGAAAAAGCTCACCGGAGATAATTACTCTCGAGCAGAGGTAGATTTCGCGTAACGAAGAGACTGCGATTCTTCAAACGCGTGAAACGTCGTTTCATACGTCAACGAGCTTTTCTCGCGTAGCGCTTTGTTCGCAAATACCGGCTTGTCCTATTGCTGAAAGCTTTTCTGGATACTCCAAGTGTCTCGCGCCAATGCGAATGGAATCTGTTCGTAAAAACCGTCGACCGTGCTCGCGTTTTTGAAACGAACGTGTTCAAAGTCGACCAATCGTAAGCATCGAACAAACGAACTGTGAAATTCCAAAAATTAAATACGTAGCTCACGTTAGTCCGTCGTATCCCGATCGCTTGTCTCTTGCCTCGTTCCGCTGGGGCATTTCATCGGTGTACATTGGGCTACTTCGTTTCAGGCGATACTTTTTTTTCTGCTCCACCTGAAATTCTGATAATTTACTTCTGAAAAATATATATTCTCGCGGGAAGAAAAAGACGCTTTGCGCTTTCAAAAATTCGATTTTCCACGTAAATAACTCAAGGCAATTTTTTTGTACTTAACATTCGTGGGCTGCGCGGAATTTGCCTGGTCAAATATTCGATTCATTTGACATTTAACGTCTACGAAATGGATCCTGGAAGCTAGATCGGGCAGGACAAAAGCTAGAGAAAAGCTGACTATACGCGTAGCAGTTTGGGGGGGGGGGGGGGGGGGGGTGAGAAAATGGTGAGACGTGACGTGGATATCGTCATTCTCGACGGATTTAGTTTCGGTAGAAAGCGTCAACCTTTGGCACGTTTTGCGTCGTTTGATCTGCTTCACTCTCTCGCTCGCTAACAAATCCGCTTTCCTAGTTCCTCCCAACTTCCTGCGTCCCTCGCACGACTGGATCCTGCGAGGGGGGTGAAAAAATAGGGGCAGATTCGCTTTTTCCCCGTGTTCTCTCAGCGATCCAGGTCACGACGTCGCCGCGTGAAAATGCAATTTTCGAAAACGACAATGTTCCAAGGGGGACCGCGAGGAATAATTGTCGGGATAATATCGCGCGCTTCTATTTTTCACCGGCGAGCTGCAACAATCGTCGAAATTTGGGCGACATAAATTGTCGAGCGGTGGCAATTTACTCGCCGGCCAATTTATTTACGGCGAAATAGATCACCGCGCGTGTTCTGCCCTCGAATGAGTTTTGGCTGCGAACACCAGGTCCCACAGCCGTGACATTTCGATTGTCTGCTCGTTCGATCGTACGCCATCGGAGCGTGGAGCGAAGGCGCGATGGAATTATTTACGATTTATATCGAAGTCTCACCTGCTTTCGTCATTTCGAAATCTTCATCGTCATCGCCGATAACGATGCTCGCCGCGAGAGGCGATGATGAATCGCGGGGAAAAGCTCTCGGACTACCGTGGTAAAACTTAACAGATTACACCTCCTGTTTTTCCCTACGCGAAAAACTCCGCGATCCGTCAAAGTCTCACGTGCCGGCCAATTTGTAACGCGAGATCATCTCTTAGTCGGCGCGAAACGACCAATCTCGAGAAGAAATTCGAGGCGGCTGAAAAGAACATGGAAAAAAGAACTGCTCTCTCGCCGATGGATGCGTTAGGAATGAACATTCGGAATAACGGAACTGCGACTCATGGTCGATCTCGAGCCTCTGCTTGCCGCCTGCTTACCTTCTATTATCGCTATCGCTGGTGCGAAATATATTCAGTAGAACACGGGGTACTCAGGCTTGTTTGCCGTGTAATATCTGGGGGATGATAAGAATGATCTGATAAAGCGTCGTTGGGTTTTTGAAAAAACGAGCCTTGTTTGTTAGCTGGACGAGTACAAACGTACATTCGAAAAATGACAATCAAACGAGGGAATTGCGTAGTTCGTCGCGCGTTGTTGGGGCACAGGGAAATGGAAGGTATACATTTTGACTACGCCTCGTGTGATGGAGAATTCGCACTCTCGAATCCGATTGACGTCGGTATTTGGGATGGGATCAAAGTGAGGAGGAAACGTGGGAACCAGATCGATCGCAGGAGCTGGATTCCGCGAAATTGTTAATACTATTGACTTCTCGGCGAAAGCTAGAGGCTCGTTAAGGAAGCTTACTCTTGGCTGTCGGCACGCTTTCGCGGGGACTATACATACCGAGGAATATACTACGATCCCTTAAATACGACTGCCACGTATATTCCGGAGAACCTCCATTCCAGACACTAATTTATGCCGTCGCTGAGATCAAAAATGTCTGAGTTGTGTTGGGTCGTGGAAGACGAAGGTGCTGTTTCCACGGCTACCCTTGGGAGGACTCGTGAAGGTTTAATTTTCGAGATACGACGAACCACTTTGGACGAGACACAAACATGTGAGATTCATGCTCCAAGTTCCGAGCCTATTCCTCGTCGTTGTAGATTTTTTTTTTAAAAATGTGGTCCACTAACGAAATGTACGTCAAGGCAAAAGGTTATAGAGAAAACGTTTGATGAGAAGACGCTGAGAAGTTGAGCCGTGCTGATGTCACTGAGACGAGCGATGCGTCGTGAATAAAAACAAAGAAACGGAAAAAAACGAGAAACGTGGATAATCTCGAGAGGAATAATGAGAATCGCCTTCCATGTGTTCGCCACAGTAAGAAATGCGCGTTATTCGTCGTTCTTTCTCAATTTCGTCGCAGTTCTTGTGGCGAATGAGATGAAAATGGCGGAAAGGCATTACAGCGAAGATGAACGGAGCTTCGGTTATCGTCGCCAATTCATATTCGCTGAAATAATAGCAGCGATCCGCGATCCTATGAAACTAAGCCTTTTATAGTTCCGATATCGTTGGCAAGTTTGGTCCTCGCCAGATTTCTTTTCTGGTCGGCGAAAAAGTTCGGCAGTAAAAGCGTAGCTCTGAAACATATGTCCGGAAATGGTAAGCTGATCTTAGGTACGTGCGGAACATTTTTATTTCGATTGTCGGTGATGTGACCGGAAAGATGATGGAGAAATCGAATAACGAAGGCGTGTGATCCTGTGGCAGCTAAATGAGCCCGACCTCGGTCGTGCAGCGAATCCGAAGCCGTTTGATTCGCCCAGATCCTTCGGGTGGACCGGAACCGGGCAAAGATTGCGTCGAATTTGATGAGAAGCGATCGAACCGGGCATTTTTCTTTGACCCTTGCGAAAAGTGTCTGAAAGGATCCCACGTTGTTGTTTGAATCAAAAAATAGCGGGCTTCGCGGTAGGAACAAAAGGTCGACGTGCCCTCGCGAGTCTCGAGCTACAGCTCATTCGGTTCTCCAGCAACCGAGCGACGTAGGGCAGCTGTCAAAATTTCAAACACGGGCAAAAAGACAGATTTTCCAGTCCTGAACGGAATCTACTCTCGTTAATTGGTAGAAAAAGACGAGTCACGTGCAACAAAAGTAGACCTCCTCCAGCATCCGTTCAAGCCAGTCGATTATGCCTTGCGGAAGCGTGTAGGAATCTTCGTATTGGGTCCATAGCCGTTGGCGCGTGTTCGTACACAACGAGAGGAAACTGGTAAATGGTCGCGTCAATGGAAACTAACGGGAAAAGAAAGGGACTGGAAAATGAGTTTCATGGGACGAGTACGCGCGTCGAGTGGCGACTGGTGTTGGAAGCCAAAACGCAGGGCCCGCCGAGGTGAAGGGGCGTAACGACTGTATTCACTTCGAGTGTGCTTCGAAAATCCGATTGTCCGCCCTTTCTTAAGTGCCCGTCGTGGCAATAAAATGCTCGAGACGCTACGCCTAAGAAAGATGCAATTTCGCTGCCCCTGTACCAATCACAATCTATCGATATGCCCAACAAACTCCAGAAAATTTCGCCGCGGAAAGGGACGAGTAACAGTAATATTCGTTGCACAATTCACCGCGAGCTTCCTCCCTTTCGACGAGTGTTTTTCTCTTTCCGCAGTCATTACGACGAAGACACGCGTGTTTGTGACATGTTTATCACGAAATACGGGGCAGGCGCTTCCCCATATCCGTAGTTCCTTATACGCGTTATGACGTAATATCAGCTTATGGGATTCCGCAAGCTCAAGTTGGCTAAGCCCTAGAAATAAGTTTACCGCCTATTAGGCCCGTTATGTCGCGTGAGAAACTAGCACCTGCCGTCTTCCCCGAAATACTCTGTATTTTTCGCCTTTTCGCTTCTTCCTCTCTTCACCTTCGTCGCGAGATCTTCACGAGAATCTCCCCGCTAGATGTGGCTTTTATTTCTCGTGGGGGTGCAGAGAAGTGTAACGTATCTGCCGCGCAGGGCGGATATTTCTTGTACATACGTATTTCATTTCCTTCGCATCTTGACGTTATTGTTGCGTGGAAATCAGTACCTGCAAATGCAACCATCGATAGTTGATATTCCAATCCGATTTCCAATTCGTTATTTTCTTTCTGCCCGCCTATCCACGTATAGCTATTTTTCGATGAGACATCCAGTTGTAGATGAGTATTTTCGTTTCGGTGTCCAGTGCCACGTACGAGCGATGTACTCGCTCCATTTTCGAAGACGCTCGAGGTACGCTTCGAATCATAAACCGAGGCAGATTTTCACAAAGATAGTCGGCTCTGTCACAGGTAAAACTGCTTCGTCCATTTCTCTCGCTCGCTCTGCGAACGACAATAAACTACCTAATACTCCGAAACGCCTGTAGTGGCAGGTTGACAAACAGTGGTCATAACTATCGCTAGCTACGGTCCCACGCGACGACCCGTAATATTCAACGCTGTTTCGTAACACGGTCGTCTGAAAGCAGGGGGAAAAATTGTAAATTCGTCGGTTCTACGACACGCTTCGAATAGTTCACCTCCCCTTCGGTGGAAAAAAGAAATCCAGCGGCGGAAACGGCGAGCCGCGAGGTAGACGAATGGGATTGTCCGTTGTCATTGTGAAAAGTGAAAAAAAGGGTGAAAAGATTCCTCGAGGCTGAATACCGCGTGCGAATCGTGCGAAGGCTGCTTCGTAAATTTCGATTTCCTCGACGATGGTGACGGAGGAGTCGGGTAAATCGTTGGAATAAAATAAATACCAGAGGATCACCGGCGAGTTTCTTTATTTGATCGTGCCGCGTCTTCCATTCTTCGGATCAGGGAGCGAGCGATACTTTATAGGCTTGATGAACAAACACGGTGAGAGAGGATAGATCCAGTTTACGTATTAAGGCTGATAAAGCTTGCGTAAAACGAACGTGGAAGCTTACTTTTCCAGACTCCGAATGATTCGGATGGTTTTCTGTTGATTCTGGGAAATCGAACGCTTCTACTCGTTTGTCGCGAGAAGGACGGACGATCTTAATCCATTTCAACGATCGACGATGTCGCGGATAAACGTCAGAGCTAACGACGTTGTCGGCCGATTGGAAAGCTGCCACGTGTTCCTTTCCAACTAACTCGATGGATAGTTTTAATTAATTCGTTTCACTTCCTCCTGCTCGTTCGACTGGAAGTGAAGCTACCCTTCGAATCAACGGTAGAATACTACCCACCCTCTCGGCTCCAACTTCAAACTATCCAGCTATTCGATTCTCATTTGTCCCTAATTGCCTCGCGCAATCCTCAATGGATTCAGACTTTTCGTTTGTTGATTAGCTTCAAACGATCCCTCATCTTTCCGGAAATAATCGCTCGTGCTTCCCCGCCTTTTATTACGCTCTCCCTCGTCCTCTCAGCTCTAACCTGCCCACAAAAAAAAATACGAAAGATTACAAATGTAGACTATATCTGCAGTAGAATTTCGAGTGGTAACCAGAGAAAGCAATGTTTTCGAACGTATATTCGTGTAGCTTGCATCCCTTGTTTCTTCTCGGAGCAAGATTTCGTTGAGCAATACGTAAGAACTTTGTTCGCTGTACGACGATGATTTATTCGTTACTTGCTTGATTGTTTTACGAATTATTTCGATCAGAATTGAGGCGTAACCATTGAGATATTTGTTCGGGCGTCCCGCGATCGCGAGTTGATATTGGACGCGGCGTCGGGGATTCAATAGCTCGCGATTGACAAGAACCCCGTGAAAATCCGACGCATGAACGTGAGTTCGCCTCAATAGAGTCGAAAGGTGAAAAAAGGGTATTGAAAATAGAATCTCAATTTTATTACCGCCTCCTCCCCCATTTCCATCTCTGTCGTGCCCCTCGAACACAGGTCGAGGTTAAATTCCTGGCGCATCTGCGACGCGGCAGATGGAAATCGGGGGAGAAAAGAGAAAGAGAGAGGCAGGGAGCGTGAGTGTAGGAAAAGGAGAAAGAGCCGAAGTGTAATCTCGCCCAGGCTCTCGTCTCGTACCAATCGAGAGGCTCCGCGCGAGTTCGGAAAAAGATAAATGAATTGATTTATTTTTTTTCATCCCACGAATCACCGAGCTTTTGTAATTACCGAAGTGGTTCGCCGTTCGATTCGCGTCGGGCGATACGAGCCAAGAAGCTACGCAGTTCGATCGGTAAAAATTGGGAAACAACGATCATCCAGCTGGTCGCAGCGTGATTTTCACTCGTTAGCCTGATTGGACCGGTTATCGATATTGGAAACACGTTTCCGTACGACGAATTTTCCCCGTACAAGTTATCAACTATCTCTGCTATCGGCCACGCGTACATTCGCTCTGCTACTGTTGCTGCTGGTATCGGTCGGTCGATCTAACAATTTATACGGTAAGTTACGCACAGAAGGGAAGTTTATGGAAGTTACTCGGTACAATTGCACGTGATATGGCAAAATGCCTGCGATGAAAAAAAAACACGCTGGATCTCGTACGTTTTTAGGAGAAAAAGTACGGAAGCCGAGTGACTGACTTTGCACGAATCATACGCTCGCGCTCTGCACCTAGTGAAATAATTCGATTTTCAGATGACGCGAATATTTGGTTGAAATCCAATCGTCGCACTTGTCAGCGCTCATCTCCGCGAACTCGAACATTTTTTCTTAGCCGTACCGTTGGAAATTTGTCGTAGGTGATCGCAGCGTGCAAAAACGTGTATCGAGCGCGTGGTAAAAAAGCGCTCGTGATCGTAAAAGTAAGGTTACGGTCGAGCTTTCATCAAGATCCATTGATTCTCCTGCGGCACAGGCTGTAATGGCATCCTATAAACGACGCGATTTGGAGGGTGTTTATGCGGTGTTAAAATACGATTATAATCTGCGGGTGGTCGTGAATGTGTCAGTGATTCGTAGCGTTGCTCGAGCGGTTGTTCCCGCGGGTAGAGGCTGAAAAGATCGTCAGATATGTTTCACTTACGAGTTATTAAATAGGACGACACCCGAGACTTTTTTGCGCTCGCGACCCAGCGTCGTCGTCGCGAGCCGCAAATATTTACGCGGGATCCTTCGGTCAAATGACGATTTTTCTACCTTTGAAGCGTTGACCTGGCGCGATTCAGCGGAATATTAATTCGACGAGCGTACATCTGTTGCGGAAAACGTCATTCGCGTTGTAGGGATCGGCGAAATGGCGAGCGATTGCCATCGGTCTATCAGAAATTCGGATGGGCATCTCGAAACGAGGATGCGGTCGAGGAATTTGATATTTTCTGAATTCCTGTACAAATGTCCGCCCACTTTCGCCAGTACTTCGGTCATTTTTGGAGAAGAGTGAATTTGGACGAGGGATCCGAAGAGTTGGTCGATCGAAATTGACCGTGGATCCAGGTAGGTACGGTGCGATGGAATTTCTCATTAAATTTCCGTGGATCACGAACCCACCCACTTAGGGTCCTTGGGAAAAACTGTGCCGCATCTTTGCCCCCTTAAATTCGATGTACGTATATTTGGACCGCGGTGTTCCACGGTGACACTGGAACACAATTCATCTGAACGTCTCTAATCCCTCCGTATCTCTGAAGTAATGCATAAATGCAACGTTTTAAGCCTATTTCGAAAATCGGTTTCCCGAGTTACCCGAGCTAAGCAAACCCTTTTTCTCCGCCAATTTGCCAACCAAGCCAAACATATATTAACTAGGGGGTTTTCGACGATGCTTATTACGAATCTGAAGTCAGATTCCGAAAGTCTAAGATGGCAGGTCTAATATGGCAACGAGATTTTTGACAACTGAGCAGATCCCACCAAATTTGGTACACGCGGGTATTCGATGTTGCTAACTTTGAATCTAATGCTAATTACGAATCGGAGGGCAGATTCAAACTCAGCGACGTCGAATACCCTCGTATACCAAGATTTCCGAAAACCGGTCAATTGTCGAAAATCTCGCATGTCATATTGTAGCGGTTCTCTTGAATTTGTAGAATCTAACCTCAGATTTGTAATGAACATCTTCGAAAACCACCTATGTTTGTCATGGTTTAAAGATTGTACGACAAAAAAGGGTTTGTTCAGCCCAGCAGATGCTTTTCATTTCATCACCTCACCTTAACATAGCCGTAAACATCGTCCAGTATCATTCGAGATCTCATTTTGAAGGGAAAGAGTGGTACTAGATGATGCAGTAAATAGAAAAATGTTGTGCAGCCTGTATCTATTGTCCAGAAAACCAGAGTACTCTATTTTGCGAGAGCTTGGGAAACCGATTTTTGGAATAGGCTTGAAATGTTGCATTCATGCACCATCCTGAGGATACGAAGCGATTCGAGAAGCTCAGATAAATGTTATTTAAGTGTCAGCGAGGAACGCCGCGTGACGTATAACCTCCACGTTTGGTAGAAGATTATACGAGGCAAAAGTCAACGTCTTTTATCTCACACGACACAAGCGATTGCACCGGCGAGGATGTTCCAATTATTTTCTCAGCTTGCCAGTATCAGTACGAAAAACACAGAGGCCATAAAATCGCACGGAGTAAATATTGTGTCGCTAAAAGGAGAGAAAAACAATTTAATTCACCACCACGGTAGATGATGTGATTTCCTTGAATTCTGCAAACACGAATGGATCATTAGAAAGGAACGAGACCTCATTAACACAGAAATAGCAGTAGCAGCAGCTAGTCGCACACAATCTTGCGTCTTGTTTTTCGACTACGACTCGCATCGGCATCGTTCAGACGCAGATTCACAAACGTATCTCGCTCTTCGCGATTCTCCGCAGTGCAAATAGATACGGCTGGAAATGAACAAATACGCTTTGTAGTAGTTAAATCCTCGGTTAAGAATTGAGAAAAATACAGGATCTCGGCTCCAACGTGACGGTCGACTTCGAAGTTTAGAGATGGAAGTCGTATTGGTACTGATAAAATTGTATACTGCTACACGACTGGGATCGCGTGGTATTATATCATTATCTCCTGGGGGGGAAATGGTTACGTAATACCGGCAAATGTAACGTAGGATTCCTGCTCTACGAGGTAACACGTTTCGTCTCTTCTCTTTGCGACCAAAACTATAATTATCGCTCTCGCGTGAGGCTAATGATATTTCAACAGATTTCTCGGAAACAAAAACCGCACACCTGAGACACGAGCTCGATGAGTGTGCTCGATCGAGTTGTACGTGTCTGAAGTTTTTGAACACCGCCGATCGTCATCGTGCAGTGTTCGGTTCCAAATTCGAGGATAAACGTTCGCGATGTTGCTAGACAACGTCAGTGACACCGTTCGCGTGCAATCATCCATGATTATTCCGGCGTAATTGATTTCAGAATCGCAACGCCATGGTGCACGATTCGTGTTCAAGGTTCGGTAATTGTAATTGTAAGCCTGGGCAGTCGTGCCGCATAAGAATGTTTCTCCTTCGCTGCTGTTACGCTCGCTGGAACGTGAACTGCAATGGTGCGCGATCGTCGCGTTGGCCGTCGATTAAGTCGGGCAATTTAGAATAGTTAAACTAATACAACCGCGAACTTTGTCACTCTGTTGCGTATAAAAGCTGAGTCTTCGTTGTTTTCGCCGGCTAGTTTCCGAATCTTCGGGGGAAAAAACCTCTCTCGTTTCCTCTTTTGCAAATTGTCTAAACAGACTGCTGTGGTTGTCTGCGACTCGGCTCAAGCGTAACTCGGACGGATTTCGTTGTTATTCAATTATCTACGACCTACGATAAGAATATACATCGCGAGCAGTGTCATTATTTGCGCTCTAGTTCCGAATATCAGAGCGCACAAGGCCACGGTCAGGTAGTTAGAAACTGATCTTTTTATCTTTCACACTCGTCTCGCCAACTTGGATCGCTCTTGGAAAAGTCACGCGACGAACAATTAAAAACCGATTTACTCCATCGAATGTGGAGCCTGAAGTATATTTTTAGTCTGGACACTTTTCGTGCAACGATTGATCGTTGTTTTTAATAGGAAATACAAGCGAGCGAAGATTTTATTATGGTTGTACGCGTCTGTATCTTTGCAAATTTGAAGTCGAGGAAAAAGCTTCGATGACTCGAGGTCGAGTATAAATTCGAAGCAACTGTAATACGTTGCTGCAGAACAACGTAATAAAACACTCGAGATGTTGTTATTAATACATCGGTTGCTGAAATAAATCGAACAAAATCAATGCTCGCGGCGACTTGAACACGACGGATAAATATTTGAAGAGCGAGTTAGTATTCGCATGATAAAACGAGGCGCAGAGCAGAAAAGGCGACAGTTATTCACAGGTTTGATTGGCTCTGACACGAGACAGAAGGGATAAGTTGTATATAACGAGCTGCCTTGCGACGCAAGCTCACTTCGCATTCGCGACACTTGGAAATCGTTAGTAGTGATTTTGTATTTTATCCGACTAAAACTCCGGAACTCGTGTCGCGATTTTGTTGACGGTGCGGAATTTCACCGTGATTCGTTTTCGACGCTGTTGCATCGACTCATCTTGCCAATCTGCGAACACGTTCGTCGTCGTCGTTTGCTTCTCATCGGGACGTTCATCGGCGTGCAAATTCATCCAGCTTTTCAATAGTTTCGCCTCCCGATAATGAAAAGTGGAGTTTGGTGAAAGCTCAACATTTGAGGAGCGTTATCATCAAGACGGAACATCATTTACGCCGAAAAAATGATCGATGCATTCGGCAATAATCGCTTCTGAATCGAATCCCTTTCAATCGGTACGTACTGCAACTTTTCGTTGTTCCGAATAAAAAATGGTTTATAGCACCAGTTTATCTACTCTTCTTATTTACCCACCGATCGGTTCTTACTGATTTCCTGTCAGTTATGAAAACACAATCATTCGTTCGCGAAAATTCCTCGTGTGACGAGAAAAATCAACGGGAGTGAAATTAGTTTCGTTGTCAGCATGTAGCAATGATGCTGATTCGGAGGTTGAAATTGATAGCTTGCTATTGATTCGTTGCATCGTAATTGGGCGGACGTCGCTTCAGTTATATTGTCCAATCCATGAATTCAGGTTACGAGAACCTAATGTCCGAGAAGATTCGTGTGCTCGATTCTAGTGACTATCATTGGGCACTGCTACAAAGATATTCGAATCTCGAAAATCAGGCGGAGCAGCGTCAGATTCCTCTAGTTTTCCCATCCCATTGCCGTGATCAGAGCTGTGAATAATGCATTACTTTGGTAATTCATTACTGTATCCATTACACGTTACACTGCATAATGTATAACGGGTGAGTGCTCCATTACCAAAAGTAACGTGTAATGGATGGGTATTCCATTACAAATGAAAAAAAGTAATGTGTAATGAATGAATGCTCCATTACAAATTTGAAAACTCAATGTGTAGTGGATGCGTGTTCTATTACAGGTTTGCATCAGTAACGTGCAATTGATACGTGACCCATTATAAATTACGAATGAAGAAAAAGTAATTCGTGATGGAGAGTATTCCACTGCAAATAAAAAAAATGCTGTGCTCGCGTAACGATTCGCCCGAAATAAAATAACGAGGTAGCAATGCGCAGGTTTCTAATTTGCATGCCTTCATTACGCGGAAATCGATCCGCGAGGACGGCAATTTTTTTTATTTCTAATGTCTTTTCCAAATTCCTTTTTTTCGTTTGTAATTTGTCTCGTCTGCGACACATTACTTCTTCGAATTTGCGATGGAGCATTCATTGATTACACATTACTTTCGCAATTCCTAACGGAGAAGTCATCCGAAATACATTGTTCAAAGTAATGGGTAGCGCAGCACTTTTGCGTTACTATTTTCACAACTCTGCGCGATCGAGACTATTTGGGAGCAAAAATGTGCGACGTAATAACGACACTAGCCAGAAACATCTTGTAAGGTTACGAAGCGTGTGGTTGATACGGAGAAAGAGAAAATATTGATTCGTACCTCTGCTATCTCCATTCCGTACGATTACTTATTATTTGTGAAATAATCGAACCGCTGTGAAAATATACTAATCCGCGCGTCGAAAGTAATCGAAAGTTATCGAGCTCGAGTCGTAAACATTTGTGAGAAAGCAACCGCGATTGCTGCTCGATCACCGTCATTTCGCACGCCTGGAGTAACCGGTTCTTCGAGGGTCATATTACTTGCGATGCGACTGAAATTACCCCACGGACGTTTACTCTTCGCGTGTATTTTTCCATCCGTCGACAGATTACCACCCAATTACAAACGCGTTTCGCGCCTCGGTGTACAACAATATGAACACCCAAGCGAAATAGGCTTGGGCAATTGGTCGTAATATAACGATGGCATCTTAATACATACGTGAATTTCTGGCAGTCGCAATATCACGACAGTTTTGTCTTGCCAATTTCTGTTCTTTCCGGGCCACGCGTTTCCGTAGTAATCATTACGAATGGCTGCTGTGACGTCGACTGAGCTAGCAGCGCAAAAAACGGTTCCCTCCATTGGATTACTAGTAGCTCTGGCAGTAGGCTAACTTTAGGTCAGGGACGCGAATCACGCGGCGAATCATTCAATTTCCGACAGTTTCGAGGCGAACAAGTGTTTTTTCTCGTGTATTCGCAATACCTTTAGAAATTCTGAATTACCAAAATCAAAGTATTTCAAATAGAAAACTACAGCCGCGACTGTCTCGTCGGTCGGTAAATATTTGTTTGTATGTATTCGCAACGCTGATTTGCTTGCTGTAAAAAATCGATGTTCAAAGTGACGCGTATCGAGCAAATTCATTTTTTTAAGCACAGTGATAAACTGACGAAGCGGGTTTGCCAGGAAATGTAACGCTTAACGAAGGTTTGAATTTTGTTGTAGACAGCAGTGGTCAGATCGTGCGAGAAGAACCGAGGTGACCTTTTTGTTCATTAATTCGCGATGGTTTTCGACGATGCTGGGTGGATCGACGAAAGTCTGGTCGAGAGGATTCTGCGTAACGCGGACAAGGATGAGTCTATAAAAGTGTCAAATGTGACGGTAAAGGTCGGCACGCAGCTGGGTGATAATTATATGAGCGACATATATCGAGTGGCCGCGAGGGTAACAAAAATCCGCGACGGTGCGGTGGTCGTCGAAGAAATTTCAACTATCTTCAAGTTGGCACCGCAATCTGGAGAACGCAAAGAAATGGTAAACGACGAAACGTTTCATCCTGTGTCGATCGTTAGCGAAGATCGGAGATTAGAATGGGAAACAAGGTCGTAATCGATTGGCTTTCTTGATTCGTGCGCAGATCCGTGAGTTGGGATTTTTCGATACCGAAGTAAAAATGATGTCGGAGACGCTACCGAAATTAAACGAGATCCAAAGAACTTTGGGAAGCGCGTTGTCGCCGCGCTGCTATTACGTGCATCCCGATGACCCGACGTACATAGTTCTGGAGGACTTGGCTACGAGAGGATTCAAAATGGCTGCCCGCGAGACAGGTTTAGATCTGGAACATTGCGTGCTGGCGGTTCGCAATCTCGCGAAATTTCACGCGAGTTCCGTCGCTTTAAAAGAAAAGGTAGGCTGGCATTCGCGGGGAAAGCGTGGACGAATTGGGTATTATTCGAGTCATCGTATTTTCTCACTCCAGGATGCCAAGGCCGTTACATCGCATCGTGGCGGCATGTTTCACAAAAATCAGAACGAAGATGGCGAGTTGTTCTTCAAGAATTCCACGCGACAAGTGGCGGACATCGCCGCCACGTGGTCAGAACTGGATCCTAGGTTGTTACCATTTCAATGCACTCTGACGATTATTTTGTTGATAATCGTTCGATTGTCGAAGAATTATTTCACTTACAACGTCGCTGTTTCGACCCCAAAGAAATTAACAGTCACCCAAGGATATTTCACTAGCGGCGAAAAACTTTGTTTTTGAAAAAAAAATTACTTCATTTTAGTTCGAACCCTCGATCGAAAGCTCATCGCGCGATCATTTGCTGTATACCTCTAATGAATCGAAATCAGGCAGCTGAAACGATTTTCAATTTGACATTTCTCGCAGAATTGTAGAAAAGGTCCGCAAATTCGCTGACGTGATTTTCGAGAAGGCATGCGAAGCTACGACTATCAACGAGGAGTCCTTCAACGTTCTCACCCACGGTGATGCCTGGGTTAACAACATGCTGTTCCGCTACGACGAGAGTGGCAAGCCAGTCGATATCATATTTGTAAGCATGCTCGCATCTTGTGACATTTTGACCTCGTCATCAACTTTGACCAAAAATAGCGTTCAGGTGTTTGAAAACCAGCGCTACTAAAAATGTAAAAAGTTGCAATTTTTTTCAACACTTTGATTCTGTCGAAATAAAACAAATTCGCGAATTTCTTACGCGTGTCAAAGACTGCCGAGACACTTGTAATACTTGAAAAGTAGTTTAACATTATTTAGACTACACTTTTGAACTTTTTTAAGTGAAAACTTTCAGTGGTTCCAAAGTTATAGACGGTCAAAAAGTGGGCAGGGTCGAATTGACCCAGAAGTAGGAGTGTGTAGTCGGAGGATCGATGGAAAATTCATAATTTCGGCTAGAAAATAAGAATAACGTGGCATTTTCTGACACGAATATAGGTGGACTTTCAAATCTGCGCTCATACTTCACCAGCAGTGGATCTCCTCTATTTCCTCGCCACCAGTCCAAAGCTGCACGTGAGAAAGAAGCACAGGAAATTATTAATTCGCGAGTATCACATCGCGCTGATCTCCACCATGGCGCTACTCGAATGTACGACGGAGCCGATCACGATCACCGAGTTACACGAAGAAATGAGGAAAAGATGTTGGCTGGAACTGATCACATTGTTGTCCATCTTTCCTTTGATTCTCGTTGATAAAAAATCGGCGAAGAAAATAGACGAGCTTATCAATCGCGAGGAGCGAACCATTCACATCCCTGGGATTCGATCGCAGCACTTTCGTAACGTCCTCACGACATTTTTGCCAATTTACGACAGCGAAGGATTACTAGACGTGTAATTTCCAGTAGTCTATATCACCAAAATCCTATCATCGAGTATTCTCGGACACGTGCGAGCATGTCAAGCGCGTCGTTTCTCCGAATGATCAGTGAATAATCTTAAAACGCTACTCAAGTTTGTGTTAGCGTAAAAAATATTGTGAAAATCAGAGATTACGCGACGAACGTTAATGTTCGGTACGCGACGGAATTTTCAGACTATAATTTTAACCAGTTTCAGACGACATAATGTACAGAAAGAGCTTCGTTTTTTTTTAAATTCTTAATTGTCAAGTTGAAACGAGCGTCGAGTTTTTTTTACACCACCTTCCTATCCCGATGTCCTTCGCCTGCGTTCATCAGACATATGTACTAACAATTATGACTACTTCCGAAGCTGATATTGCGATGACACCGACGTCGAGTGGTCGTTGTACAGAAGCGATGTAAAAAGCGACGAACAATGCGATCCGATTCTGCAAACCGGGACAAAGATGTCCTTCGTTGATTGCAGTTGCGTAATTACGTAACCCGAGTTTTCTAAAAATACGAATTGTTGTACTTGAGATTGCGCAACGGCTTAAAAATCATGATAAGCGACGCGGAAAAAACGACGGCTCGTGTCGTAGATAACATCGTGAGAAACGCGGTGGTATCTGTACGTAAGTTCATCTGCACGCTCGATCCCGACGTGCACTTCTAGCGGTCTCCAATCCGTGATTAAAAATCTTTATCGAGCGACTTTTTGCGTGGGTAAAACAACTGTCAACGATATCGTGGCTTTGGGCCGCAGAAGATGCGAGTCCCGTTCTCCGCTCGCGATGCGCTCGCGAATATAATCATCTGGTTTCGTACAAGGACAACGCAAGAAGCACGCACGCTTCGAGGGCACGTTCGCGTTTAAGAACAATCATCTACCTCGATAATTGCACTTCGCGCGATTATAAATTGATCCAGAGCTATCACGTCGCAGGTTTTCACGCGACACGCCAAGATCAGTTAGGACGATATTCCCACGTAAAGCTGCGTTGGGGATCAATTTTCGAGTACTCGACGGATCGAAAGATTCACGCTTACTTCTTGGAATCGACCGACTACCGTAGCGGTGGACCATTGTTTCGTATTTTCCGCTTGTCAACAGCCATCCAAATTGATGGAGCAGTTTTCCAATAACAAATCCCTCGCACTTCGTTACGATGTATCGGATAATGAAGCGTGATTTATCCCCGATGCGCAACGATGACAGAAAACTGAGCTGCAACGATCGCTATACGCACTTCTCTCATCGTCGTTTTCATCGTGAGAACGTCGAGATATACTAATGGCGCAGCTTAATATCATAATACCTGATCAGTGCTCGAGGGCGGGATTTTCCTCTTATCGTTCTTTCTCTAGTTTTTTTTTCTAGTCGTCGATATGGCATTCGATAATGATCCTACAATATTCATCCGTTCCATTCCGCGTCACGAATTATCTGCACCAACGAGAATTCGTTGGCGCTCGCGGTATATTTCAGTGTTCCCAGCGACTACGACTTCGTCGTGAACTGGATGGGTGCGATTCTATGCATTCGAATACATGAACGAACAATAAGTCCACGAGTGGATAATAGTATCTCACGTGAACGTGAAGTTCGTCCAATTGAATGCAACCAAAGGAAGTATATAAAGACGTTCCTGGTCGACTCCTCGCAGTTATCACTCCCAAGATCACAGAGCGCGCGCTGTTACGTAAAAAACTATCATTTATTGGATCTTCACCTTACTTATTATCGTAACTCGTATCGCCGAAAACAGGTTGAGCCTACAATACAATACAAGTAAGAATAAGATAAATAACGTTAATACCAACGATTGGGTCGATGGGCCGAGAAAAATATGAGCTTGTTTACGTGAATGCGTTAGAAATCACTCGGGAGTGATAAAAAAGCGAATCATTTGTGTTAACAACGCGGGTTGCCCGCGAACGTCGTCGATCGGGGTAATGAACGTGAAAAATACTTGCAGATACGTAAGCCAACGATGATACAATGCCGACAGCCTCCGGTTCGCGACGAGTCTGCGTCAGTCGTCGTCGTGCGACTAGCTGAACGGTAGCGAAAAAGGCAGAAGTTTCGGTAGCTTATAGTATTTATAATTTGAGTCTTTATTATTCGTGACAACGAGAAGGTAATAAAAGAGGCGGAGAATATCTCTTTGTCATCGTGTAGATAGTGAATTTGAATCTCAGACTGTGTAATTCCGATGGACTGCTACAGTAGATGAGTCGTCAAAAATTTTTGGATTGTCACGATGCGCAAAAACCTCGGCAAAAACATAGTACTCGGGCAAAATTATATAGCGTGGAAGTATCGCGAGTGAGGAACCTTGAATCGCAAGAGTAATTGAGAAGAGTCGAGTGATGGGAGTATCTGTTGATATATAAGCAGATAGTAGCTACGCGTACGTCCAGTGCGACATCCGTGATTCCGAATACTCGCAATTTTTGCTCCCTTTGCGTTGAACTGTCGGATTGTTTTCGAATATCCCCGATTTTTGCGCCATTGCCGATTTGTTTTTTTTTCACATTTAGCGTTCGACAGATTTATTTGCGACTCGCGCGCGTGAGGATAGCAATGACGATCGTGAACGCCACGTGGATAGACGAGAATCTCGTGGAGAAGATTTTGCGGGTCGCTGATAAAGATGATTCGATAAAGGTGTCGAACTTGAAAGTGAAACCAGCGACGGCACCGGGCGACAATTACACGAGCATCATACACCGAGTCACGGCGACGATATCGAAAGTTCAGGATGGTCTCAAAGTTTCGGAGGAAATCTCGCTCATCTTCAAAAGTGTACACGAATCTGGGCTGATGGAGGAATTGGTAATTTTTAGAGACCGTGAACACGGTCCTCCTCGCGTTTGCGTTTAACTCAACGAAATTATTCCGACCAGGTCAACGAGTTGGGTATCTTTGAGACGGAAAATACATTGATGTCGGATATCTTTCCGAAAATGAACGAGTTCCTGAAGCCTCTGCGAACGAGGTTGTCCGCGCGATGCTACTACTGCAGTACCAAAAAACCGACCTACCTCGTGTTCGAGGATCTGGCGAGAAAGGGTTTTCGAATGGCTGACCGTCAACAAGGCTTGGACTTGGAACACAGTTTGATCGCGATTCGCAATCTCGCGAAATTTCACGCCAGTTCCATCGCTCTGAAGGAAAAGGTGAGCTCGAGGATGTTGGAGGCGAAAAAGCTAACGAAGCAGCATCGTACTTCGAGTAAATACAGGCAGCATCACTCGTGATGTGGCGATCTTGAGCGAAATCCCTCGCCGCGCAATAACAACTGTTCCGTCATTGTGTAACGTCTGAAAATTTGTACGTAAGATATTCAACACCTTAGTGAGTTCGCGTTGCTCTCACAGTTCGGTCATCGACACTTGAAAATGGCTCTTTCATACCGAAGTAACACTATTCAATGTTACTCCAACATTGCTTCGTGCTACTTTTGACACAAACCGGTACTGCTGCATCCCAGCCCACGAAGTGTGTCGAAGTATCACTAGTTTCGTGTGAAAAAAGTCGTTGACACGAATTATTGTGTTGAATTTGATGGAATTTTTACTACTTCGTAGATGAATAAATTGATAGCCTGGTTCGATCGAGCGAGTCGAAGGTTTCTGACGAGAGAGCGGAGAGATATTTCGCACGAGCGTTGATATTCACTTGGAATGTTTCAGGAACCGAACATCTTCGCACGCTTCTACAAACCAATCTATCACAAGGATCATCCGGCTAGCGTAACGGTTTTTTTTACCGAAGCTTTCCGCAGCCTGGCGCACGAATCGTCGAAATGGTCTGAGTTGAATCCAGGGTATGTCGTTCGTATTGTTTTCAGAGTACCGTGAACTTCGACGGATAATATCCGTTCGGAGGCGTTGATTGGACGCCAAAAGTTGAGGTTTCGCGTGAAAATAACGGGAAAATGATTTTCGAACAGAATATCGAGGAAAATCACGAACCTGGTCGACGGTATTTATCAGAAGGGATGCGAGGCTGCTGAATTCGATGAGGACTCGTTCAACGCCCTAACTCACGGGGATTGTTGGGTGAACAACATGCTCTTTTGCTACGACGACGACGGGAATGTTTGCGATCAGATATTCGTGAGTACACCTCGACAAGAATTCGACTTGCAATCGACTAATAATAATACCTATCAATGACGAATCCTCGTTTCCACGCGAAATGCCAACGACAGGTGGACTTTCAATTGTGCGCCTACGGATCAGTTGCCATAGATATTCTCTACTTCCTCGCAACCAGTCCATCTATAAACGTGAGAAATAACCATCGAGAACTGCTGATCCGCGAGTATTACGTTACTCTGACCGAGACTATGACGTTTCTTAAGTGCGCAACAAAAGCACCGACTCTCGCCAAAATTCAAGAGGATCTCAACAAGAGAATTTGGTTGGGCATCATTCCAACATTCACTGTTTTACCAACTATTCTTACCGACAAATCTGCCGTGAAAAGTATAGACGAAATGATGACTCCAGGCCAAGGAATCGTTGACAATCCTGGAATGCGAACGGAACAATTCCGGAAAATCGCACGAGACCTATTAACAAACATCGATAATCAAGGGTTATTAGACTAGTGAAACTAGATGCGATTTTTTCAGGAAATAGCTATGATATTATTATGAATTCCTAACGAAGTATCTCTTCAACGATGGGAAACACGACGCTCGTGACTCTTTTTGTGGTAGTCCAGTGGTTCCACCGATAGCACGATTAGTTTGTCAACCCGACTAGTTTGTTATAGCTCAGCTATTGTCAACTCGCAGCAGACTTCGAACTAGACTAAAACGAACACTTGTTTTTCTGAATTATATGCTTGTTCAGGATTGCCTGAAAATATCGCGTCGCAATACCAAATGCGTAGTTATAAGGGTAACTGATCGAAATTCGGTTTTTGATATGCTCGGAGAGTGTGAATTCTGCTCGGACATATTTGCTCTCGACACAAGTCAATGCGATCCCATAGACTAGGATAGCATAGATTGTAAATAGGATGTGCTGTATGAGAAAATACAAGTCAGTTGTCTTTTGTCTTTCTCATTGTTTCCACTTTTCCGAGGAATCCGTTTTTTTTCTCGATGTTGCCCCATGTTACCTATTCTCACGACGTTTTATGCACCCTCGGGAATGCGAAGTTCAACGGTACAGAAAATGGTGATGGGATGAACAGATGACGCGCGTTCGGAACGGCAAGGTATATTTGTCTAGATCGAGGTGTCGGCAACCCCGGGTCTCGGATGACGTTCCCATCGTCCCGAAGCTTCCGTTTGACCGATGATCCCAGCCCCGTTCGTCGGACGTGTCGACCAGCCCGGTTGAATTTTGCGGCATCTTCGTGTTCTTGCGAGTGGCAACAAAGCTCGTTGCTGAAATATGGAAACGCGCTAAAATATCCCGAAGCTGATGTTCTCCAAAAATCACGAGTTAATTCGATATCGATCGCGTGGAGGCATTCATCCGTGAACGTTTTTGATTAAAAAAATACCGTCGACGCGCCCCGGTGCAGACTCGCGTACTATGATACATTTTTTGCGCAAACCCGCGTGCGACAACAACGTTATCATCGTGATTCGTGTAGAGACCATTATCCGCGGCATATTTCGCTCGTCGCCTCTGACAAAAATCGCGCGCCGATTGTATCTGTTTCCTCTTCAATTTTCTCCGTTGATTAGCTATTATCGGATACGCGGTGTTGTGACCGGCTCTCTCATTCATCTAACGCTTCATCGTTAACGATCGCATGCTGGCGCGTAGTCAGATTACCGTGATGATTTAGTTGTAACCAAGATCGTAACGACATTGAATTTTCGTTGGGTGTGGAAATTTCATCGCATAGTCGCGTTGTTTCGGTCAGTGGGTTGTTGTTCGCCTATCGTTCTCGGCAGAATTCGTGCGTGAACGATGATAGGCGGCATGTTGTGATAAGCGTTATTTAAATTAGCAGTAAAATCTGCACAGTCATACCAGCAGCCGCATGATTTCATAGGAGCTATAGACGAGCTGCACGGCACACATCGAAACACTTTGTCGAGTATGTAATCTCTATTACATTTTTCGTCTCCCTCGAGCTATGCGAGCTTCGCGATACAACTCTGTTATGTAATACAACGTAAATTGTTTTCCTCATATAACATGAGATAAGTTGAAACGGTGCACGATGATCGACGACGCCGTTATCCAGATATGCGATGTCAATATTGAGGCGTCCGATGAACAGAGAATGAGAAAAATGCGCGCAAGGGATGATACAAGCAACTGAATCTGCTCGTCTTACGCACGAATTCTAAACACAGTTTGAAAATAACCTTATTGTTCGTGAGACCCGGTTGGAAAGAACTTCCGTTTGCTATATGCTTATTACGTATCGAATGACAGACACAATATGAAAGAAAATTAACAATGTTTGGGAGTAATCAAATAGGAAAAAAAACAGCAGAGCTTGCTAAATACAGCCGAGTAGCACGGCGCCGCACGTTTATACGATTCCAAATGGCCAAATTTACTGCTAGTTTATTTTATCGTCGTTTGTTTTTTGATGCTCGATAAAGTTTCTTTTCGTGGCTCGTTATTTATACTATTAATTCGTTTTTTAACGCAGTCGTGATCTCTGCAGTTTTTAAATTATAATAATTAAAACAGAAATTCAGCATCGAACATCCGAAAACAACTGACGGAAAACCGAACTAGCAACGAATATTGTAAAAAAAAAATCCCGCCATTTTAGGAGAGTCTGTATAGGCCTCGGTAATATGATTATACATAGGCCTGTAAACACGCGTGTAACTGCACTGTACTGCTATATCAGAAGTGTCGTGCCGGTAGGAGCTTTATTTATTTTTGGGTCTACCTCTCATTCGCCAAAAGTCTGAACTGTAACGTGCAGTAAGGATGTGCAATAATGTGCTGGTTGAATCGACGAACCAGCACGCGATATACGGACTCGCAGACCCTGACAAAAACGAAAGTGGCAGACGAAGCTGAAAATGACTCGTGAGACGATTGACAAAATGTAAATTAGGGTTGCTATCATTTTTTAGCTACCGGTACGTATGCATTAGAGTGAGGAGTCTAAAAAAATTGCGTAGGAGTTTTTTTGGCGCCCGAGTTATCTTATCTTTTCGAGAAATGAAAATCACAATCGCGAGGCATATAACGTTGACAGATACGGCGCCAGTGAATACACAACGAGCAAATCGACCTGAATCAACGATAATCCAAATAACGATGGTATACATAACTGCAGCGTTGTTCGAAATATACCAACGACTCGGTGCGAATGAGTCTTGTTGAGTGGGCATGCGACGATTTATCTTGAACGGAATCGATAAAAAGGGAACCACAAATTAGCGATACCGATTAAGCAAATGCAGTCCTATACAGCTGTTGCTTTTCCCAGAGTGAAAGGAAAACCTCTCTTTCGAGTAGCCACGACGTATTGTCCATCATTTGAGACAAATAAAATAAAATCCAAACAAATCACTCTCAACAACTCTCCCACTAGTAATTAATGCGATTAATTAAATTTCGATCCTAGTTCATGGCGAAAAAATTCGCTGTCTCCTTGAAATTATAATTCGATAAGATGGAAAATGTGTTTATCGAGGAACTTTTCCGACCCCAAATCGATGCGGTACTACAAAATCGTAATTACCATAAAGTTATCGCTACTTGCAAGCTGCAAAATATGCTAAATTAGTTACCTACTACTTTTCTTCTCCGCGTAGTTGAGTGGGAATATTCAAAGCAGCTTCGTTAGAAAATGTTGACCTGCGTCGTATCGATTATTTATAAGTAGATTTCTATGAATCGTACGGATCTACGTCACAGTTTGAACGATAATAATATTTATTCAGCTCTGCCAATTTTACGTGCATGATAGAAAAACCTCGTCGTCGTAGCAGTAGTTTGAAATGTTGGTTTGAACGTCTGCATACGAGTGCTTTGGAAAGAGTGGAAGAGGGATACGACGAGGCGGAAGGCAAAACGGCAAGTCGAGACAGTCGAGACATAGGACTCGTACATGTCACTGCAGTTGTAGCGTGCAATCAAAGTACGAGTCGCCAATCCTGCTAAGTAGATTTCCTTCGCACATCTTTATCACTGTTCGTCTGATGACCAACATTGGAAGTGAATATAATTCACCGTGGATAAATATTCGAGTCGTTGCCGAATATTGTGTCGTAGTCCTGCAGTTGAGCAAATTTGTACAAAACGCTTAGTTTTTTTCACATTCCCAGCTGCAAACGACGGATCTAGGGTTGTAGGAACAATCGAGACTAACCGCCTGAGTAAGTAGACCTCGATAGTTAGATAGAAATCTCGGTATGCCGGTTACTCGTAATTTTTTTCGCACGTGCTTCGAAGTCAGTCGAGATGGTTGTCGATTATTTGCGATCAATCGTACAATGGCATTGTTCATCGCTCGACAGCTCAGTTTGCGGCTCGCGCAGCAATGGCAAGCGAAAATGCAACGTGGGTAGACGAGGATGTGGTCGAAAAGATTTTGCGGATCGCTGACAAAGATGACTCGATACGGGTGTCGAATTTGAAAGTGAAAGCAGCGACATCACCGCTCGACAGTTTCACGAGCGACGTATACCGCGTGATGGTAACGGTGTCTCGAATTCAGGAAGGTGTCAAAGTTTCGGAGGAAGTGTCGCTCTTCTTCAAAATCGGACGCCAATCCGATTACGTCGAGAGATTGGTAATTTCCAAAGAATTCATTCGTATGAGAGATTAGCGGAGGATTTCAGGTATTCCTTTACTCGTTTCACCCAGATCATCGAGACGGATATATTCTCGTTGGAAAAGTCGACGTTGTTGAATGTTCTGCCAAAAATGAACGAGATTCTAAAGCCTCTGCGAACCAGATTGTCTCCGCGTTGCTTTTACGGCAGTACTGCCAAACCGTTTTACATCGTGCTCGAGGATCTGGTGCGAAAGGGGTTTCGAACGGTTGATGGACATCGAGGCTTGGATTTGGACCACTGTTTGATCGCGATCCGCAATCTTGCGAAATTTCACGCCAGTTCCGTCGTTCTGAAGGAAAAGGTGAGCGCGAGAGTGAACGAGGCGAACAAATCAACGAAAAAAAAAGTTCTGTAACATGAACGGCAGCTCATATCGTTCGCACGAACAATCAGATTTGCTTGGCACGTTCCAGGAACCCGATATATTCTCGTCCCACGACAAATCGATGTTTCACGAGGATCATCCTGGCTCGGTAAAGATGTATTTTCAACAATCCTTGCGCAGTTTTGTGCACGAATCGTCGAAATGGCCGGAATTGAATCCAGGGTATGTCGATTGAAATGATCTTCGCGTGTCTTGACGTTCGGAGGATGATGGTTTTCTTGAAAGCGTAAGATTCACGTGTCCTTGAGGTTTTTCGAACAGAATATTTGAAAAGATCTCGAAATTCGCCGAAGTCGTTTATCAAAAAGGATGCACGGCTGCTGAATTCGATGAAGACTCGTTCAACGCCCTAACTCACGGGGATTGTTGGGTGAACAACATGCTCTTTTGCTACGACGACGACGGGAATGTTTGCGATCAGATATTCGTGAGTACACCTCAACAAGAATAATGATAATACCTATTAATGACGAATTCTCGTTTCCACGCGAAATGTCAACGACAGGTGGACTTCCAAATGAGCAACTACGGATCAGTTGCCATAGATATTCTCTACTTCCTCGTAACCAGTCCATCCAAAAAAGTGAAAAATAACCATCGAGAATTGCTGATCCGCGAGTATTACGTTACGCTGACCGAGACTATGACGTTTCTTAAGTGCGCAACAAAAGTACCGACTCTCGCCAAAATTCAAGAGGATCTCAACAAGAGATATTGGCTAGAAATCATTCCGCTATTCAGCGTCATACCAAATCTTCTCAAAGACAAATCTGTTACTACCAATATAAAAGGTGTGGTCGACGAAGACCACGGCATCGTGGACACGTCTAGTATGCAAACTGAACAGTACCGAAAACTCATGTTGGAAGTGCTGCCAAAACTCGACAGTCGCGGGTTGTTCGACTAGTAAAACCGAAAAGAATGTCAGTTTTTCCAGGAAAAAATAAGTAATTATCGTTAATTTTCGCCGAAATGTATTTATACGATTACAATTGTAAACTGGACTGACTTTGGCAGCTCGGATCAGGTCCTAATAAATGCTGGTCTTCGAATTGGAATAAAAAATAATGCGTTTACGATACACAAAACGTTGCTTGTTATACTCGTACCACAGGAGGAATCGAGATGTTATGGGAGTTTTGTACATATGATTAGCGCGAGCTTACGCGATGCGTCGTTGTGGGCGGATAAGCATTGTCCATGATGATGCTGCGCACCTACAGTGGATAAACGCAACTCGCTGACTTTGTTAATTCACTCTGCTACTTATTCCATTATTTGCAAAATCTCGTAAGAAATTGCCGTAATAGTTTATAACAGTCGAGCCCATTTGACTTTCTTGTTTTGGAGAATTAATATTCGCACAAATCTGTAGTCACGAAACGTTTTCAGCGGCGAGACCACTGATTTATGATTCTGGGTTATATTAACGACGTCTTCCAAACTTTTTTTACGAATGTAGCCTGATGGATTATTTTGTTTCGCAAATAATAATTTTCAAGGACGTTGATGTAACGAGACTCTCGCGTCTGTTTGCGTCAAGTCTGCTGTACTGGGGAAACATATTTTCTAACACAATATGTTGTTCCTCGTGTTGGTCGTGCGTCGCGGTACTGGAATGAGTCCGTTGATAAAACAGTATACCCGCGTGAACCCTCGTAATTCTCGGTTCGATGCAAACCCTTCTTCCACTTGATCGCAGCCATTGAATGCGATTGGTTTTGTATGGTATAATATAATTGAAATCACCTCTCCCCTCGTTGTTCCCGAGTTTTGGGTCAAATTAAACGCGGTTTCAGCTCGTTAATAATCTCCCTAGCGAAACATATTGCCGAAACATACGAGGGAATCTATTCCAACGATCTTTCGCCTGCGTACACGGGGAGAAAAAATAGTAACATCGACAATGTAATACAGGAATCATTTCTATGTTAAATGGTAACCGAGATTTTGAAGCGATAAAAGTCTTTTGACGGAATAATTTCCCCCATTCCAGGTAGTAACGTTGGCTATGTCAACACAATAATGATTATCGTGTTACATTGAAGAGAGTGCCACGCGAATGGGATTTTTTTCTATCTTATATATTTCAATTTATTCAAGATGTATCCGTGGAAATGATTCAATTAAAACAATTCCTGATCATCGAATGCTATCTTTTTGAATGAAAAAGAGAAAAATAATGATATAATAACTAAAGTGTAAAATAAATATGGGCTCAGCTGAAACTCAAGATCTGATAGGACTTTTTTCTCCGTGTATAACATTAACCGCACGATTCGGACGATTCGACTACATTCAACTCGAGATTGTCGGGTCGTCTGCAAAGGCAACCAATTTTCGATTCGACTCGAGTAACCTGATTTCGGATATATCTTATTCATTCATTTTTTCAATTTTTCATCTGAACCGCCACAATTTTTGACATGGGCAGCTAGAGAATGATGGATATCGGAGATCGAACCGCCGGCCTCCTTTGTCGATATCACTCGAGCGTGGAAATAAAATACGGTTGAAATGTTACCGCAGAATGGCGTTGATTCTGCGTAGGATTCGTGTGAAATCGAAATTTCGAAGCATCTTAGGTTTCACTTCGTCAAGGATAAAATTCGCATGAATCTCTCCATTCTCATGATAGTCGATACACGAGGCGCGAGCGAAAAGGAATCACGCGACAGGAATGGTCCTTAATTATTCTGCGATCGATCCACAAATCAGCAGAAAAATTGACGTTTTTAGTTTCTTTGTGATGCCTGGGGGAAAATTGGCAGCAAACGAATTAACGCTAAACGTCGATCCCACTGAATGCCAACCAGTTTTTAATGGGTGTGGCGAAATAGATTCGGTCACGAGAATAAATTATTCCTGTGAATAGTAATAAGATATCTGAGGAGGGAGAAAAACGAAGTATATTCTTGATTTTTTTTTAAGTTTGAACCGAGTCGAATTTTTTATGCGCATCCGCGATGTTCGTAGTTCGTTGGGGCAACGGCAATCGTTAATTCTATAACGCGTAGCGCAGGGGGGATGTTATCGATGAGCGGCGAGAATTTGGAGGAGAAAATTACCACGAGTAAAAAGGACAAGACTCCCAAAATATGCCAACTTCCACGAGGTAAGCCTCGTCTGATCGTAACAACGGAGCGAGCTAGGTTTGCGAGAGTGGAGACAGCGAGACCAAATCATCATCGCTGTGAGGAAACGAATGGAGTGATCGAGAGAATTTCTTCGCGGCAGCGAAGAGAAGATAAAAGAGAATTCTATGGTAAAATGTTTGAAAAAGACTCTCGTTGATCGTATGAAAGTTGAGCCGCGAAGATTTCTCGAGTATTCCACTGGAGCGCTGAAGAACCGGAATTATCCGGTTCTCCGCGAATAAGCGCTTTTTTTCTATTTTTTGCAAAACCCGCTTCACATTCATTCGTCTGTGGCGCAGCGATGAACGATCAGTCGAAGTGATTGTCGGTATTTCGAGCTACAACGAGACTTGTTTATCGCACGTTATCCTGGTAAATAATAGAATCATCCAAACGGAAGGAGCTCGGCGTTTGCTTTCAGAGATTTCTCCAGCATCTCGATTTTCAATATACCAGTCTCGCGCTCACCAACGAAATTCCCTGACCAATTTAAAATGAGATATTCCTCGTCGTGAAATTCCAGGGAAATTTCGCAATTTCCTAGCGAGTGCTAAAAATTTTATATTCTCGCCTGATCACTCCAATTTTTAATTCGTACCCGCCTCACTACGAAATGTACGCCGCGTCATATTTTATTTTTCCTCGTTAAATTCGACGGCATTAGGGAATATTGTATATCGTTATTACAGGAATATCTCAGAAATGAGGATGATACGTCGTAATCAATAATTTCAGACGCACGATAAGTTTTATCGCACGTCAGATTTGCTCCAGTCGCAGAGACCGACAATGAGCCAATGGACGGTCGTCGTTATTGTCGACTACCCGCCTCGTATTACTTCCCACATGCGAGCAAGTCCGTACAATAAGCTTTCGCTTATATACCCAAACATCACGCATCTGACCGAATAACTCGCTCAACAACTGACTCTGTTATTATATCCATCCCTCCGCTTCTACAATGTCTACCTTGCTTCTCACACGAACGAATCTAACAACTGAAATGTGAAGAGCTGAGAAGAACTTGTCAGAATGAGTACTTTTACAGATAATTCTATCACGAAATCTTACCTAAATCGATATTTCTTTCATTTTTTTCCCCTCAAGGTCACGCCTAATCCGAATTTCTATTCTACGTAAAAAGCAGCTCAAAATCACGACCAAGTATCGCTTTCGAACTGAACTCCCTTCGAGTAACAAACTTTTCTTAGGAGTCTGCGCGTGCAAATGAAATTTCACATCGTTGCGTCTTCGTAGCAAGTCCGTTTCGAATATCAACGATTCACGGTTATATGTATATGTAGACGATGATTGGAAAATAATGTCGATGGCGACACGATTCGTCACACATTTCTCGTGATTGTAGGAATATGGCAATGCATCGTCTGAATCACGACAAACGCACTGTTGAATGCTACTCTTCTCGGTATCTCGTCTGTTCTGTTGATAAACGGTCTCCCGATTTCACGACATCGTGGAAGATGTAGCTATGAAGTTGGCCGAGCAGAAGGGGCTCGCTGCAGTAAATTTTCCTTGCTCGTGGCAGGTTACGGTTTGGTAAGTATTCACTACATTGGACGGGAAACGAGAGCGAAACGAATAAGTAGTGCTGCGGTCAATCGCTCGCGCGCTGCGCTCAGTGCTTTTTTAGAGACAACAGTCGAGTACGAAGAAGCGTGTCGAGACGATATTTATCGTAGACGGCAGTAGCCGATGACTCAGCTGGTGCGAACCTAACATCAACGGAGAGCCGTTAGATCGCGCGTTTGAAGCTCAGGCGTACTGGCGAAGTGGAAAGTGATCGGTGAGATTAAGTACGCTGCTCGTGATAAGAATTTACACGAATCATTTTCGTACGGTTGTCGGATCATCGCGTTGAAGACGCCTCAGCAATCAGCTTCGAACAGCTGTACTATGAAGAGTATTACGAGCTGCGAGCGCGACTTCAGATAAACGAACGGCATCCAATAGTCTAAGATTGTCGGGAATAACTGTGTGTTCAAAACATCGGGAACGACTCGATAACAATCGCGATATCGCGGAGATCGGCGAACCTTGCGATGTCTACGGAGCAACGTTAGGAAATCCGAATCAATCGTGACCTGCGGTTACACGGAACATAAATAACCGGAACATTACTCATTCCGTAAGTCATCCGCTTCTTTTCCTCACTCTCTCCAATAACACGAGTCTGCGAATTAATCTTCTTACGAAGATGTCCTACTGAAGTGTTAACATCTGCGATAGTGTGTTAAGACTGTGTACGGAAGTAATACACCACGTAGCTACAGGTGTACGTTCTAATACAAGGTCTGTGATTACCGAAATGAAATCCTGCATTTCAACTGCCTTGTTAAATTAATCTATCAAAATAAAAATAAAATCACACGCCTCTGTTAATATAAATAAATACGGAGTATTTAAGCCAAAAATCTGTGTCCGCGGTCAGGTAGTGCGCGCATTACAGAGCGATTGATATATCCTACTTGGTGCGGGGATCTCGAAATCGAGCATTGCACAGTTAACATGAAGCTAATGCTCGAATTTCTAAAATATTTTTAAAAAAAATACCACGATTTTTGTATTATTGTCATGTTAAATATTCTTTAAATGATACGTACTTGTAGAGGAAATAAAGAATTGTGACGTATTACGTTAGAATGGAGTTTTGGTATCGATTCACCAATCACGTCACGAGCTGCCTTCACCTTAAAATCGCGATAGCATCGGAATATGAGCTTTAATCGCACGGTTAAAGCGTCGGTAGATCGGTATCGCGGTGGTAATCGCTGCTTTTTTGTAGGAATCACGCTGTAGCGCTAATATCCCTCGTACAACTTGGTTTTCCCTCGCCTCGGGGCAAAAGTTCGATATGAATTTTTAATGAGACCGATTATAGAGTTTTAATCGCCACGTCGGTGTATGTGATAGTTGACACGTGCGAATCGATGTCTCGGTGTACGGAATATTACAGTTGATTGATTGTCGAGTGCTATTGTTGCGAGGAGAGATATAGCAGTATCAGTTTCAGATTACAACCGGTTTTTCAGATACACGGGCTCCGCGATGACCACTACTACCGCACCTTCTTGGCTTGATTCGTCGTTGGTGGAGAGAATATTACGTAAATCCGAGAATGACGAATCGATCAGTGTTTTGGCGATCGACCAAAACCCAGTCGTTGCCGATGGTGATAACTATTGTAGTAGGCTGATTCGCGTGGCGGCAGAGTTCACGCGTGGTTCGCGAGAATCAGACGGAAGGTCGACGGGTAATCAATCATTGCTGTTCAAAATCGAGTTGACCGATTCTCCTCGAGCAAATATGGCGAGTATCTTGAATACTCTACGGAGGAGTCGTCGATGAAGAGTTCCGTCTCTCGAGCGGGGGGTTGTTTTCAATTTTCACATTTCCAGTTCGCGGACATCGGGTTCTTCGAGAAAGAAGCAGAAATGCTGTCGAGTATTTTAGTCTCGATGAATCGACTCTGGCGGCCAGATGCACCCTTGAATCCGAAACTCATCGAATGGCATCCGGAACCACCCACCTACATGGTCATCGAAGATCTGGCACCTCTTGGTTTTCGAATGACCAAACGTAATTTGGGCCTCGATCTAGCAGAATCGCTACTGGCTGTACGAAACCTTGCCAGGTTTCACGCGTGTTCGGTTGCGCTAAAGGAACAGGTGAATCGAGGGTAGCCCTAAACACACGCGTACATCCGCGTGCTGTCACGCGATATTTCCTGACGAGTAAACGTTCTCATCGATCATTTGGCCCACCGTTCACGCCTGCGAAATCGACCACCTTTTTTTTGGCGACTCCTAGTAAACGCTTTGGGGGGAAGAGGGGGTCCTTAAAATGCGGCTTATCGTCGTCGTAGCTAGTAAAATCGAGTAGCTGCAAAATAACGGGTGTCAATTATTGAGCGAGAAACGCGTGAATTGGACGCAGATGGATCGATGAAATTGTGCATTGCTAGATTCGTCTTCATACATTATGTATATTACAGAATCCCAACATCTTTGACAAGTTCGACAAGTACATATTCGACCCAGGTTTTTCGGAAGCCCTCAAAGAGTTTCACGAATCACTGATAAAATCTTTAGGAATCGAAATGGCAAGCTGGACGGAATTCGATCCGAGGTACGTGGACGATAAATTGATCGGGGGTCGATTGCAAGGTCGTGAGTGTTATCTTGTATCCGACAGGTATTCGGAGAAAATGATCAAGCTGGCAGAATCGGTGTGGGAGCGAGGGAGAATCGCGACCGTGTTGAGTGAGGACGAGTTTAATGTACTGAATCACGGTGATTGTTGGTCGAATAATATGATGTTCACGTACGATGATCAGGGAAAACCAGTCGATCATATATTCGTACGTATACCTTATAATTATTATCGCCACGAGCTCGTGGACGTTGCAAGTGACTCGGTAGAGGTATAAACAACCTTGTGATTTTTATTTTCAGGTTGATTTTCAATTACCGTTTTGGTCGTCGCCAGCCGTAGATCTCGTGTATTTTACGGCTACCAACATCTCGAGCGACGTACAATTCAAAAAAGATCAAATTATCGAGGAGTATCAGAAAGCTCTCGATGATATCATGAGACGAGTGGGATGTCGGACAAAAGCTCCGACCATCAACGAACTTCGCGAAGCTATCAGAAAACGCGTTGCCTTGGCAGCGATCGCAGCCTTCGCTCATATACCCGTCACGTTGACCGACGACGACGTCGCGATTGACTTGGATCTCATAGCGCAATCAAAACCCGAAACGCAGAATGCATTTGCTTGGAGCTCGGCGTATAGAAAAATTCTACCCAACTTGATTTCGACGTACGAAAAATTAGGACTGTTCGATGAATTCGTGAATTCCAAGTAAAACGCGATTTAGTCAAATTTTCGGGAGTATCGAGTGGCTGGCGAAAGTTCTAGTCTCGCGCTAACGATGAAAATATCGATAACCCCGCGTGATCCGACTTGATCCGATACACGTTCAGCGAGCCAAAGAATTCATTTCCATAACGATGCGTTACTTGGCCAATGATTCGGCTTACGTATCGCCCGCGTGACGCAATACCCAGAAACAGACTGATGAATTACCACAAGTATCGCTATCTAAATTGCCTTAATATCATTTGACCCACGACCACGCGCATCAACGATGCCAACGAACTGTAATTCACGTATGCTCGAGTCAATGATACGATAAACGAAGCATGATATTCCTTCCAGCTGATCAAACTTCCGTTATAAATTTAGCCTGCGACGAAAAATTGCGGAATCAGAACGTAAATCCCGCGATGTGATTTGCATTCACGGTACGAAACATTCCGATTGAGGCGAGAGTTTGTATGATGATCGCAGCAGAGCTTTATTTAAAACTACCCGCGAGCTGTCTATCTAATATTATACTGTCGGGGCAAAATGGGTTCAGTCTCCCCGTGAGAATCTATTGTACAATCAAAATCAAAGTAATATGTATGGAAATCTCGTAAAATGATAGCTCGAGTAGCTCGCTTACATACAAAAGTGGAATTTATTGTCAGAATCAACGAGAAGAACATGTTTTTCTTTTTCTTAGATGAAAATACAACGTTTTACTGATCAGTTGTACGAGGCAAGTTGAAATAAAGGAAAATTTAAGTCAACGACAATGGAATCCTCGTTTATTTGTAATTAAAACTCGTTTATATTGGAGCAAAGACTCGATAAGATCCGAGAAAATAAAATTCAACGGTCAACGGTGATGCCAACGAAAAGCGAAACAATTTATATTTATCTTCAAAATAGCATTCTGGAGGGCCCACAAAAATGAAATACGTCACAGCTGACTGCTGACAGAGAACGGGGATATTTTATATGGGAGAAACATTAACATCTGTACGACCGGATGGAAAAAAGTGAACAGTTACGGGGAGTGATAAAAATGTAGTTGGGACAGATAACGAGTGGATTTGTAATTTTTGGAAAATGGAAAGTTGTAAAAAAATATGATAAATTGTCGGTTACCGCGAATATTACACGCGATATACAAACAAATTTCGTTAAGCTCGACGCACATAGAAAGCCTAACCGTTCTCGGTACAACGATCGATCGTAGCAAGTAAGAATACGATACATCGGTGAAAATTGACGGAAAAAGCTACGACGCCGAATGAACGAGTTAAAAACAATTTCCAGTAGCAGCACGAGTCATTCGTGGAATGAGCAATCTCGCCAATTGCAGCCGATAGCCGTTGTTCAGAAATATTCGACCGCTGCGTTTATACGCACGAAACGGCACCTCGTATGTCCTGGGTAATACGCAAGACCATGGAATCCTCGTGCCGCGTTCCTTGGCACGTTTTGTTCATTTGGGTTAAAACGATTGAACGAAGTTGAATTAATTACGAGTTAATTCCAGGTGTTCCGCCCTTCAATCAACCCAAATTGACTGCGCGTTACTCGGGTTCTAACAAACGAGGTAAATTAATCAGAGCGATTGGTATATCTCCAACACCGAAATAAGCCTCTATTAATCGCCCGCCTTCCCTCCCATTTCGCCCATCGTACCGCGTCGTGCCAATACGCATCGCATGGGATCCGCCTACGATCTTTTTTCGTTCCCGATGCATCCGTTATTTCGCACGGATTTCATCCGCGTTGAAAAGATTTTTCTCACTTGCTCGCCACCCAGTGAACAAAAAAAATTGAAACAATTTCGACCATATCTCCATAAATTTGTGTTTTTATTTTCTTCCACATTTTCAAACAGTTTTCTTTCAATTTTCGATGATTTTTGTATCAAAAAGTTCCGGGATTCGTTACAGATTGCAATAACAAAATTATTGCGATTTTTTAAAAAGATTTTTAGTTTCGAGTGTTAAGTTCTCAAATTTATTTCCCCAACAAACAACAACGAATTATATCTGCCTTAGACTTTCTGACTGGTAGATTCCATAGTTCGTCGAGTCTAAACTCGTCTATGTGGTCGAAAAAAAAATCGTCGACAAATTTATTGATTTCCGCATCTCGGGTTCAATATTTACGACAGTTCAGATAGATTGAAGTTTTTTTACGTTTATATTATCGAAATTGGCTCGTGGCTGGGGTCCTTTCCATTTTTCCCAACTCGCCGCTATTCGACTGATTATTCATCGCGTAGATTCGCCGATTCGATTGAAATTCGCAACGCTGTGCTTCGAGACGAATCACAGAAAACTAGTCGATATGCCGAAGGTTGCCGCTCAAACTTGTCGGCAGTATACGCAACGGCAGTGCCGATTGGGATTTTCATGCTTCGCGTCGTCTCCAAAGATTCAAAGTTGCGAAGACGACCGTCAATATGGAAATCAACCGCGCGGTCCCCAAAACTTTTCACGAACGATTCAAATATTCAAGGTCGAGCATATTTCTCCCATCTTCGCTTCGCCTCCCCTTCATCCTGTCGATCCGCTTGTTTCGCGAAACTGACGACCCGATGCGTGTAAAAAAAATCATGAATCCGCCGATAGTCTAACATTAGCCGTCGACCTCGATCTCCTCCCGTTCCCCGTGATCCTCGCACGACACTTTCGATGCATTTAAAACGTGCATTACGAAAGCTGCGATATTCCTGCGGAGAAAAGACAAGAGTCTCCGCTATACAACGTATGCGCAAAGCTGAGCTGGAAAAACGCATCGGAAATCGAACGTTGACGCGTGAAACGAGTTTATCAAGAGTCAATAATCCAGCGATGGACGGAAACAGGGATGAAAAAGGAATCGTTGGTCGTACAAAATCGTCGACCCGTCTCCGGTTTTTGGCTCGGAATAAATACCCTCATAAATACAGCCGCGTTGAAGAGGCGCGATCCCTTTTTTAGGGCCGCGAGATAAAATAGAGATGAACGGAACGATGAAGCATCGGAGACGGTCATAATTACTACGACGATAAGCTTAATAGTAGCGAGAAAACGAGCCACTTGGAAAAAGATTGATGAGAATTTCGGGTAATTCTTGGTAACACGGGCGGCACGTTGAATCATTGATACGAAAAGCTCTACTTTTGCGTACTACACGCTACACGGTGCGCCTCGATTTTCGGGAATGATAAATCGAAAAGTACGTCGACAGGTCGGAGAGGTACCTCCGTCGATTTTATTCCACCCTCCCCCCCCCCGTTCTCGCCATCTCGCTTCAACTTTCACTCTTTATTTTTCCCATTATTTTTTACCCCTTTTTCACCGTCTCATTTTATCGGGGATATTAACGCTCCTCGAAACTTTCAACAACCAGAGTTACGCGTAAACGGAGTATCACAACCGGGCCGATTTCATATCAGCGCAACAAGAAAAAAAAAGTTCATAAAGTAAATTCTCTCGCGTAAATTACAAACTTCTCGTCGAGCCCTTCTCTCTCTTCCTCCCATTCTCTCTCTCTCTTCCTCCCATTTTCTCGCTCTCTCTCTTCCTCCCATTCTCTCTCGCTCTCTCTCTTGCTCCCATTCTCTCTCTCTCGCTATTTTCGCAACAGCGCGGAACTTTCGCTGGAATCGATAAGCTTCCGGCAGAATCTGGAGCCGATAATTCACGAATCATCTGCTCGCTGATCGGAGAGTCATCGTTCACCGCTCGTTCACCATTTCGTCAATATCACTGCATCGGATATCGAATCGACGATCGGATTTGATATCTCGAACAGCGAGGCCGGAGTATTTGGTATTTTCCACCCGCGAGTGTTAAGCTCAGCTTTTATACGCGCACGCTCGACTTTATCGTTGGATAATTGCTTCGAGGTGAAGGAAAAAAATACAGATTTAACTCCGAGCTCCGTGTGTCGCCACTTCCGGGCGAGGTTAACGGCGTTCGCCATTAACGCCCGTATAAAAACTAAGTGAAGTCTCTTACGCTCGCGCGCCGACTGGTTCACCCTTGCGAAAGGCATTAAACTTCGCAAATGGCCCATGAAAAACGTGTCAGTTGTGACGTGACATCGTCGCGCCGAGTCCTCCAAGACATTTTTTACGCACCGCGGACGACGCTTTTTAAATAAGATTCGCAAATCGCGCGAACAGCACCGCGCTCGTGCGCAGCATAGTTTTGCATACGAAAAACTGCCCAGCCAATCTCCCATAAAAACGAGGCGATGAATAAATCTGCAAATATCGACCCCCGCGAATCGCTTCGCAAAACCTCTCACAACTCCGATCGATCCGGGAACAAAACCATCTCGAGAGAAATTTCAGCAGACACGTTGCGCTAACATGTCGAAAGCGCAGCGCCACTTCGTGCTATTTTCCATGTTCTCGCATTTTTGCTCGTCCCACAGTTCGATATTTCACGAGGCAGTCGTAAAAACCTCCATCGGACGTCGAACCCAATAATAAAATTGCGACGACTGACGGAGTATATTTGCATTCGCGTGTAACAATATACGCGGGTAGCGATATCAGCCGATGAAACGAGGAAACCCATCAATTTTTTTGCCTCAAGTTGTTGCAATAAAAACGCGGCTTGGCGGATAGCTGATAGAAAGGTAAGAAATTTCGTCTCGTTGCAGAGAAGTTGGGTGATCTTTTCATCGAATTTTCAACCGCAGGGCGAAGCTTGCTGGATGCTTATCAGTCGCTTCGCCACTTAATTCCAGCATCGTTTCGATGCTGGTCAGCCGTTCCGGAAATGACTAGATAAAACGTGAGAGGCCGTTCGAGAAGCGGCGGGTCATTCGATATAAAACGTTGCAGGGGTCGGTCGGTCGGCTGTGTTGGGGCGAGTTGGAAAAATAGCAAGGCTCGGGAGTAAAGTGCAAGGGAAATCGTCCGTTTCGTCGTTGGCAAAATTCGGATGGAATAAAAATGGGGAAAAAGTTTGTAGGTACGATGGCAAGAAAAGCTCGCGTACCATTTAAAGTTAGCGCGAAGCTAAGCCATGCAGACGCGTAACGTCTCTATCAGTCACCGCGCAGAGTTGCGCCGCGATTAAGTCAATTGCCGTGGAAAGTGGAGCGAAAAAATCGCGAGCGCGGCATCAACGCGGCGGATACACGCGCATATCCAGGCGTAAAAAAATTGGAGGAAAAATAAAGTATAAGAAAATTACCGCAGGCCTCGTTAAAGCTTTTACGGTATTGCGGTTCCGCGAGCGTTACGTCGAAAATCCCCTCTTCTTCCTCCTCTTTTTACCGTCGCTCTCCGCCTGGCGCGGAATTCTCGCGATATATTCACGACGATTCGGTTTTATCGCGTTTTTCTAGCAGATTAGGCGACTACCGTCGCTCCCACGTCGAGCTTTTCACGCGTAAATTGTTAATACGTCATCGAATTATCGTGTCGCGCGGAATCCGAACGTCGCTACGCGAACTGGGTCGCGCAATTATGAGGCATACAATTTTCGTTATTTGTACAACGATCGCCAATATTGTTCCACGCCGAGGATAATATTTGTGCCGTTATTAGCCAAGCTAGATCCGCGATCTCGAAAAATCTCTCGGCATCGAGGGAAAAATCCCGGAAGCATCGAGAAAAACGTACGTTGTTGATTTTGTTGTTGTCATTGTAGTCGTTGCCCGATAATTTCTAGATCATCGTACTACGCCTTAGCCACGTATCTCAACGGCCTCTTCGGAAAAAACCGCTGCTCCCCTATTTTTTGTAACTAAGAGATAGAGAAACGTTTCAGCAAGAGATAACTTCGGAACTCGAGGAGGAAAACGAGGAAAACGAGGAAAAGTAAGAAAAAGAAAGATAAAATAAGAAAAATATTGTTTACAAACTGCGAAATGGCGGACACAAAATAATATCAGACTTTTTGGTATCACTCGCTTAGATGGAATATGATGACGGAGATCCGTCGATCGGGTGAGCGGATAAAAAGGAAACGTGTCAAAAAAGTGACAGAAAAAGTTTCTCTCTCTAAACGATGTGAAATAACATTGTATCGGGACCAGAGATAAAATCAAACGAGGGAAAAGCGGCGGAAAAAACCATAGGAATAGCGAAAGAAAATTCAACGAGGCTGAAGCAGAGGAAGGAGCTATTTTTGAGAGTAGTTCAACGGCGAAGAGGTGCCCTAACGTTTGTCCAGCTCACCGAGAAGCTGTATTATTCACCAGGGACAGGAACAGAGAGCTCAACGGTGGTGAAAAGGTAGCGGTAAGTCTGAAGTTGAGAGATGCAAAAGGACGAGAGAAGCGACGACGATCGAGGCTGGCTAATGCATAAACAATTCGTCGCTTATTCTCGCTTGATGCAACCTCGATGAATAATAAATAAAGTGGCACGCGGACGAGGCGATCGGCGAGCCGAAGGTTCGAGCTTTAAGCAGCGTTATAAGGAAGTATTTGGAGATCGGTATCAAGACTCGCCACGAACACCGTGGCACGATGATTTAGCCGGATAGATTGGCATGATCGAAGATGACGGGCACATTTTTTCGGATTTTTTATTCCACGTCGGTAGAAATGATCCAACAGAAATTTGGGATCTATTTTTGTTTTTATTTTTTTGGTGGTTAAGGGAGGCGAGAGGGGGGAAAGTGTACGCTTTACGAGCGATCGAGATAGGAAAATGATGGATGATGAAAGTAGTGGAGAATTTGTCGAGCGTGGAGGGAAGATCGAGCGGAATGGATCGAGATGTTTTTTGTCCTCTGAACGAAAGAGATTCGGGTTACAACAGGCGAGATGCGCTGATTTCGAGCAATTTCCAGCGCGAGGAACGCCGGAGGTCCGGTGTCGTTGAGAATGGCACTTGGAGACGGTCAAAAATGGATTCGTTTCCGTGGTAAAAAAGGGAGTGAAAAAAGGCGGGGGATGGGGAAAAATGAGGGATAAGGGAGACAGGTGGGAGAGTAGGAAGCGGGCGTTCGGAGGCGATGAAAAATGACGAGAATGGATGCTGGAGCGACGCGGAGGCAATAATACTCTTCCAACTGAGTCGTCGATGGCCGCTGCGGAGCCCGATTGCAGATCCGCTCGGTATTTCCCGAAGAAAACCCTCGTCACGAGGTGTCAGACGCGGAAGGATTCGGGGACCAAACTCGCGGGGGTCGAGGGCAACGGCCTCGGGGCGAGGCGCGGAGAGACCTGGCGATAATAGCTTTCGTATCGACGATTCATATTTTATCGCGGTGAACCGTCGCTCCGTCACGTTCGACGACACAATAAGTCTCGCCGGACGAATCATTTCTAACGCGAATTACGCCACAGACTCCGCCGATTTTTCACGGATACTCGGACCCGCGACAATTACGTCGACGCGCGCACAATAAATTCACATCCATCGTCGAAAATCCCGCAGTGCGGCGGATCACGCGAGTAAATGATGAATATTTTCTCCTGCTCCGTAAAAAATGAGCTAGCGACGAGCATCGACGATGAACGAGCAGCCAAACTCAAATATGATTGGCGAATCACGAATAATTGTGAATCAGGATTTTCCAATGGAACAAACTTAAAAATTATTCGACTCGAGGTATTTGGAATGAGATTTTCGACGGATTCGATAGAATCGCGTGAGAATCCCACAGCTTTGGCTCTACGCTGTTTTTAGAATTGTGCGATTTTAGCGAGGAACGCGAATGCAAGGGAGAGGAAATAAGAGAAGCAGCTGGAGATGGAAAGTTTCGAGTAGAACGTACAGAAAAAGATCCGACGCGGATGAACGGGGCAGAAAGATGCGAGTTCGAGTAAATTAGAAGCTAATGCTAGATGGAAAAAACGGGCGAGCGTGGAAGAACGGAGAGGCGAAAGGCTCATTTGTTCCGTTGTAAATCTGGCGCGTGGAAATTCATTAAAAACACTAATTAGTAGGAAAGGCGAAACGTTGCGTCTAAGCGGTGAGCCGCGCGGAGTCGTTTGGCGAGGTGAATAATCAGGCGCGATACACGCCGTATCTCCGCGTGTTTTAATCTGGGAGTGAAAACCCACCTCGGTAGCTGATTGCATTGCATTGCAATCTTAGTTTTTACCAGGGTAACGCAGCGAAGCCTGCTGTTCTCTCGCAGTTACTTCAGTCTCGTAGTTAGTCGTGGGTACTTCGTTCCGGCTAGTTCGTTCGGCCATCGCGTTCGGCGACGTGTATCGAGGTCGAAGGTTTCCATACTGCAGGTGAAACGAGCAACGTCTCACGTGCTGGTTTTAATCGCTGATCGCGTGACTCGAAGGGGTTGGAAGTTGGCGAGCTTTCCACAAATGTCACGTTAAAGGGCTCCGTCCACAAGAGGTGTTTTTTTTCTTCAACTGGGTGCAACTTTTTAATTTTTTTGTTTCTTCGTAGTGAAGGGTATCATTTCGAGTATCTTTCACAATTTTTTTATTGGCGAATATTTATACGGCAAAATTCCTAGACCGCTGTGCGAAAACGGTCCTTCTGCTGGAGAACGAATCATTTGAAATCCACAGACTCGAACGAATTTGGTTCTGTAACGTTTTATCTGCTCTTTGATCGTGCGAGTCGATAAAATAATAATCATCGAACCTGCTCGTCGAAATTTCGGCGAAGAAAACGCTATTTTCCTGGATATCAAAAAAGTATCCATCGATAAAAACATCCCTCGATTAAGGACTGCTTTCTGACGTGCGAAAAATGGCTGTGAAATTTGAAACAGAGCGGTGTAGTCGTTTTGGAGGTATATTACCTCCCCCAGCTTTCAACGGACCGGCTGACAATATTCAGAGAATATTCGTGGAAAGTTTTATTATGGGAATCCTGCGAAGACGAAAAATCGATTACTTCGAAAATTCCAACCCCTTGACGCAGCTCTCGTTACGTTTTCTTGCTATCGCGATATCGGTGCCTTGTCAAATCTTAGATCGAAGCATAAACTACTCTGGGAAAGAGGAGGAAAATAAGTCTCGCGTTGGAGAAGGTTGAAAGACGAATCCGCGGGGGATCCGACGAGCTGAAAAGATTGCAAAGTGCATGGAAAAGAGAAAAGTAAACGTAATACCAGCGCGTTACGTAATTGACATTCGATCGTTAAACAAAGAACAGACGAGCATCGAGTAGCTGGTATCGATTAATTATCCGCGAGAAGCTCTCAAGTCTACGAGCGTGAGCTTGCAAAATATTTGCCAAACCTTCTTCGTGTACGACGATCGAGAGCTTTTGGAAAAGTCCGTGCGTATTTCTAGCAACAACCGCGGTGAAGATCTGATAGCAGGTAGCGTTCTCTTTTCATTTTATTGCATATGCTATCTGTGTGAATAGATCCTTGGAGCTTATCGACTTTGTGGGAAACTGATTGCTCAAATACGACGATTACTTTGCAACAGCCAGAGATCTGATGTAGCAGCATCCGAGGACAGTGTAGAAGCTCAAATACCCTAACTGTGACGCTGTGTATTTCGAAAATTGTTTATTTTTGGACCTAGTGCTCGTTCGAGCTTTTGTTCAGGATATCAAGGACGACTATACATTCAAGTTTCGATGAATTTGACCGGGATCCAACTTTCATAAGATTGGTGCGCGGTCCTTCGCGTTCGCGAAGTCATCGATCACCGGTGGAGGCATCACGAGCTACGGGAAGAGCGACGTGGAATCGGAATTTGCTAGAGATTGCTGCTGAAACTTCGATGTTACATCGCTTCACTCTACGTGCAAATATAATAAACGAGAAACCAAAAAAAAACGTGGGTGGAGTTTAAGGGGAACGCTTTCCAGTTGACTCCCAACCCAACGACGCACAGACGCAGGTTTAATATACGTTCGTTGCGTCGAAGTGACGTGGATCAAGGTACGACAAGGGTACCTCGTTAGGGTAGGATCGTCCACTGCTAAACTCCCTTCGGCCGGGTCATTCTCTTGACTTACCAGCTCCGGAGAACCGAGTTCTGTACCCTCGAGTTCTGATCGCTGATTCCTCGCCGCGTCACGAAGCCATAATAATTGAACAGGACTCGCCTCGGCATCGAGATAATGCCGAGCATTCATTCGCAGCATAAAACGCGTTACGGTATCACCGCGTTAATGAAAAAAAAAGTTGGACACAAAATTGAGAAGCGCTTTGTCGTCGAATTTCATTCCCTCGGTAATACGAAATGAAAGAAGTTCCAAAAATTCTTGTCGATCATGCCGTCGCGGTATTGTCGATCGATCTTTTCTAACCGTAGCTGTTGACGAATTTAAACGTACTCTTTGTACATTCGCGATTCGCGTCTTTAACTACCAGGCGTCGCGTGGACAAATTCGCTGGGACAATATTTAGACTAGGGTGACAAAACACTGGCGCAGATTCGGTCGAATGAAATTCACGGGGCTCGCGTGCCAATAGACGAAAGTAATTAACTTTGAATGATCGTCCAATTGATTATACGACTACCACTAACCTGTACTCTTTGCGGTTGGTGGTGACAAAGCTGTCGCTGGTGCTGACAGATCTGCTCGCATGAGATGCGCGAATCCTAGCAACGCTAGGGCGAGCACGAGCCAACCCATTCCAATCATTCTTATTCGTCCATGTTAATTCCTGTAAGCAACGAAATAAAGCATGTTTATTTCCACAGAACCAAACGTCTCTGCAGAAAACCGATGCGATTCTCATCTCACGCGTCTCCTTTATTTCTCAGTTTATTTTATGCTTACGGTACTTCCGATTCAAAGTGGAAAATATTGTTTTTTTAACCTGATTTTATTTCTATCTCGCATTTCGAAAGTTCACCTCGTTGCCAGTATCATTTTCAGCTGCAATAACAATCGAATTCCGAGTTAGCTAGATTTTTGGTAGCTGACTGATTTCTCATCGTGTTCCGTTCGTTTCTATTCGTCGGATCGGCAGACGTCAAAGTTGACTCGCCTGAAGCTTGTTTTGCAATTTTGAATCTTATCGAATCGTATTCCGTGTCCAGCGATTATGGAGCACGATTCGACTGGGAAGTACAACATCTCAAAGCTCTTTTCACGTTCGGGTGGGAGCAAATCTAGTCTCCTCGCGCTATTTACTCACACGAGATCCCGTGAATCGGCCCGACCAAGGTCTCAAGTTTAATCGGATTATGAATTCACTCCCGGCTTGTCTTCCGTCACGAACCGCCACACCGGCCCTCTAAATGAGATTACGACCAATTTGCATCGCGACAGTTGGCCGTAATTCCCTTCCTCTTACGTCCGCCGCGTCGCGGCATCAGAGTCGTGCGTCGCCACGGAGAGCATTTCCCCGAAGCTGCGATTCCGAAAACGACGTCGTATTCCAACCTCTTACATACCCGCCGCCCTCGCCGTTTCTTCTTCTCGACCCTTTTCCTCCCGAACCTTCGCTCCGCCGACGCGCCCTAATCCATACCCCAGCGAGGGTATCTCGCTCGCCGACCTGAAATTCCTAATCGTTCGACTTCATCCGAAACAACCGACTATCCATCTATTTCCCTCGATCATTTCATCGCGTCATCGCCATTTCCCGCTACCACACCAAATAAAGAAAACCAACACTCGACTCTTTTCCACCTCGCGTACGAAAACCTCGCGCCTCCAAACCTTCCAACTATCCTAAAAATCCTAATCACAAAATTTAACAAGCTCTTGTCAGAACGTGCGCGCGTTTTTTTCTATCAATATATGTAGCTGTGCGCATTTCATCTACGTCTAACGCGCAATCAAAACTACGCTCTGTCAACTTCTCGAATCGATCGATGCGCAAAATCGGAAAAACATCGTTACCTTCGCAGAAAACGAGCCGAGGAGGCTATTTTAAAGCGTATTCAAATTTTCGCTGGATAAAGTGACGAGATACGCCTTACTTTTCGGCCCATTACCTTCCGCTTCCTCCGCGAGAGGTGAAAATTTGCTTGATAACAGCTCTTGCGATGCAAATCGAGATTTGAGAACACCGAAGTCTACGAAGAATGGCGACGATAATTCTATTATCTTTGTTGTTTTCCGGATTTTCCGTCGGCATTTTGTTCGTCCGGCAAAAAAGTCCGGGATTGACTCTGCGGCCAAATTCTATTCGCCGTCGTCTTAGCCGTACGAAGTTGACTTAGCTTTTTGCGAATCTACGCTAGAATCAGCGAGATACAATGGCTTCGGGTAGAAGCTTCGCGATGCTCCGCGACGCTATCGTCGGATGACAGGCTCGATATCTCGTCCTTGGGCCTTCGAGGACCAAAAAGCTGGAGCTGAGATGAAAGCCTGGTGGCGATAAGCCTCGAACCGGATCGCTAGCATGTTCTTGCCACGGCAAATCTATTTTGAACGTGCTCCGTAATCGCCGAGTGTTTTTGCGCGTCTATCCAGCAGCATATTAATTTCCGATAAATCAGCTGCTCCCATCGCTTGTCAAATCGTAGGACGAAAAAAACGGAATACAGAATTCGCAATTCCCTTATTTTCGCCCTATCTGCTCTGGCGAAGAGTGGAATTATATACAGCGAGACGCGTCGGCATGTTTTCCAAATAGCAACGCGCGACTTTTGTCATTCCGATTTTTGAATGCTCAGATTGTTGGCGTTTTTTTTTTACGAGCGGCGAGCGAGATATTTGATTTATCGTCCACGACTGTCGAGACGTACGCGAAGAGAAACTCGCCATTCGAAAGCCTCGCATCCAAATAAATTCTACGTATTCGCGATGAATAAAAATACTGAAAAAGTTGAAAAGATGGAATCGCGCTGGATATTCCATTGCGAAATCAAGATTCTGTTTCTTGACGCCGATCCAATTTCGCTCGGAGTCAGAACTTGGAGTTAGGAATGAAATTTTCGACTCCCAATTTCAGATATAAGTTCTCGATCGAGATAATTTCGAAACTTACTTCAATTACGGTTCGAACATGGTTTCCCATTTCGATCCTCGTTCAAAAATTGTAATTAGTAATTTCGCACCGCGTTTTAAATTCGAGTCTTTTTTTAAACTCGTCACATCGACATTTTTATTCCTATTTCGCGTTTAAAAAATTCAGCTCATTCAATTTCCAGTATCATTTTTAGCTCCGATTACACTCGAATTCCGAATTCCGTTTTTAAATAGATTTTTTAGTTGCAAATTAACAGGTCCATGGAATTCGCAGATAATTGTATCGAAAAACGTTTATTGCGAATGATTTTCGATCGAAAAATTCGAGGAGGTAGCTGAGCAGTGCTAAATGTGATTCTGCAACTAGGAACGAGTATATTTCTGGCAAGTGACTATTTTTTCTCGCATTCCGTTGGCTTTACGCGTCGCCAACGAAGCGATATTAATTCTCGCGTTGTCGGAAAATCAGGATGAACGAATGATCGAAGAACGTTGGGTACCTTTCAAGCCTCCTGAATAATAAACAGCTCGATGGCTCCTCGGAAGAGTAGATTTCTATAAAATATTCAAGTCGACCGATAGCCTCGCGTAGGAAGCTTCGAGTCTCTGGCGTCGAAGAAGAGCAATTTCGGTCGCGCGGATGAAAATATTACGACTGCACGACACAAGAAAAGTGCGAGGCGGCGATTCGATCTTATTTTCTGATTCTTGCCCCGCCCCGACTCTAATTTCCATAAACTCGAGTCTTATTTGCACGTGTAACAAGCGCCTCGTAGCGCCCGGTGAGTTTTATTAAGATTCTAAATTGGATAGCAACACTTGACCCAGTCGCGAAAAACTTAAAGGTCGCCTCACCTCCCCGACGAGCAGTCGACTAACGATGCAACTATTTTCCAACGAGCATCCGAATTCATTTCAGACTTTTCCCATTCCAACTGTAAATTGAATTCTGAAATGGGGACGTTTTCTCAAATTTATTTCCCAATCTGCGAGCTCCGGTCGATTCTTTCGGATGGAAATGAAAACTGGTCGATTATTTCACCCGACGCTCCGCTCGACTCGCGACGGATGTCTGATAGCTGAAGGGAATTAGCTCGTCGCTCAGACAACGAGTTCAATTTCGCGGAGATTATCGATCGCTGCACGGATCAACGAAAATCTATGTCGCGAAATTCGCAACCGCGTTCGACCCAGATTCGTCCTTCGGCGTGGACGACGCCGATCGCGCGAGACGCTTCGAAGGCAATTCGCACGAAGCGGCGGTACCAGCTTCTCCGCAGCTTCCAAACGTGAACCAGCCAATCGCCTCGCGTTTCAGCTCCTAGACAAAAAAATGTTCCAAACCTGGCGAGATAAATCCTCGCGAGGTCGATTTTCCCTAGCTAATACTCGAAACGTTATCAAACGTGCTACGAAAATTCGATCGTTACGGCAGGAATGGATCAATCTGTCTACGCGAGGAAATATTGTTGCGCGTATAATGACCGTTGCAACGCGAACGAGCGACTATTCTCGAATACTCGTTTCCTGCCATGCGGAGTGTGTTTTTCGTACGGTGCTGAAATATTTGTTTAGCGGCTGTCTGCCAGGTCATTCGTGTCTGTGTTGCTCCGGCGCACCCGAGCGTCTGTGTCCACAAACAGCTCGTGACAACACTAACCAGCATTACTATTCTCCACAATCAAACTTGAGATATTTGTCGTCTTCCCGATCGGCAAGTATCGACTCGACGATATCAAAGAGAAAGCACCGAATCGGAAAAAAGCAACGCACATAATCACAAACCGAGTGACAGCCAGAAACACTCCGGGTCGATTTAGCGACAGACGTAAATACGTAAATACGTATTCGAGCTGTGCTTTGACAGATTCGTCATCGTCGCGCGTTCACCTTTAATATTCACCGTGCCAAATGAATTGGGTAAACGTGTTGGGAACCAGATCGATACCAATGAGATGAATATTTCAGAGATGAAAAATTGTTAGCATCAATAGTCGAGATTTAAGGAATCATAAATTCGATGCGATTGTTCTACAAAAGCAAATGGTATAATTAGTAAAGTTGTAGCAGCACCGAGAGGAATAACTCTTATTTTTTAGCGACTTATCCGTAGAAGGCGATTTTTGAATGTGATATTAAAAATTGAAAAATTAATCGCGCATCTATTTAACGCGGTTTGTTACGTTGTTATTTTTCTGGAATGAAAAATGAACAGGTCGTTTTTTCGAGAAACTCGGACTGGTATAAATTTGCTATTCGTAATTCCTTGAGAATAAATGAATGCGCCGTGAGTTTCATCGTCGAGTCGTGACGCGACAGTTGTGCGAAATGGTTCTTCATTTCTTTCTATTCGTTAATAGTTGTCCTCTTTACTGATGTCTTTTCTACGCCTCGTTGTCTCGCTTTTCCTTCGGGATCTTTTCTGCTTCGCGAAGAAGACTCTTCCATCGTGCTTCTCCCCGACGCACCCTCGCGAAAATTCGCGCCGACTTTTTTCCCCCGTTTCGCTAGAGCAGCTAATTATTCCTGGCGAAACTCGTTTCGATCGGTGGAAGAAACAACCGAATGGGCATATCCTTCCATCCATAGAGACGCGTGCGAACAACGCACTCCAATCACTTTTTTTCACTCGGTTTGTTTTTTGTCGCTGTTGTTTTTTAGTTTGTTTTTTTTTTCATTTATTTTCTTTTTCACCCAGAAAATTGTCGTCATCGCGCGGCGTAACGAGGTTTGGAAAATTCGACGCTTCCTGCGATCTAATTCAGATTGGAAATTCGACGAGAACGATTGAATTTTGCGTTCACGACGAGTTTTGCATGCGCCGGTGTCGATCGATCCACCAGGCTACGTATGTTGATTCCTGTCCGGAACATTGCAATTTATTCGGTATCAATAGCCTGCTGACGAGTCGAGGGGAATAATTACGTGCTGCTCAATTTTCGAGGAGTCGGGTTCCAAGAAACGAAATGAGATTGAACAGAAACGACTATTCGAGCAGCGTTTATTGCCAGGTCCGAATACATTGCTGTTTCTCCATTATTTCGCGACGGTATTTCTTCGGACAATCGAGCGAAAAATACTCCGCGATTCTAGTCGAAAGTTTGCGAAACGACGTTCTTTTTCGAACAATTTTAACGCGAATTCGATTTTAGCAAGAGGTGAATATTCTGTTTACAACGGACATTCGATGTTGTACGGGTAGCATGAGCGAGCGAGGCGTAAACTGTACGTATTTGTATCGGTACAAGGTAAATAAATGTTTTGACGAGGAAGTGGAAAAATGAATAGGACTCGATGTATTTAATATCGCGTGAAAGTGCGTCGACTCGTGACAGAAAGTGGGAAATACGTAAAAGGCAGGTGTTTGTTCGGCATTTGAGGCTCGACGTGGCTGGTAATTTATCACGTCGCGATACACATTTTCGTCGAAGAGATTTAGGAAAATAAATGTAACCGGCAATTTCCGCTCTTTAATCGACAGCGGGCTTCGTCGATATTTTTCGCACCTCGTTCGGTGCTCTCGAAGAGACAACGAGGGATGCTAGCGGAGCCGGGCGAAAAATATGACGCGATGGAGAGTAAATAAATAAACGAGGAAGTTGAGCTCGAAATTCTGATCAGCTCGTTCGCCTGAATTTGCTTTATTTTATTTAAATATCAAATTCGATCGATTATCGTGACGTAATTCTCGCCTTTCGTTTCACGAAGATGTCGTCAATATTGTCGATAGAAAATGTAAAAGCCGATTCGTCGCTTTTTGGGATTGGCGTGAGTTTTTTGAAGTTGCGATGACCCCTGATATTTCAGCTGGGATTATTTTCATCGTGGCACAGGATGGAGAGATTTGAAAGTTTCCCCTTCAGCTCGCAGCAAGCAGGGTGTACGAAATTGAGATGCGAAAGGGCTATGACGAGGAGACTGTCAAAACTGTCTTTTTCCGATTTCCTCGAATCCTGACGGAAATACAAAGGGAGGGAAAATATTGCATGCGAATTTTTCAATACCGTGGAAGTTTCAATTTCAAAGGATGAAAATCTCGAGTCGAAAAGTATTCTTTCTCCCAGCAGAACGGAATTTTCCGTAGGGCAAATTTTGTCGCTGTCGAATTTGTTGCTTTTAAAATCGACGTTGAATTCTTGGGACGAAAACACCCAATCAAAATTCGACCCAACTCGCGTTGAAACTAATCAACTCGATTGTCTTGGCCGTTGAAACGTCAATTAGGCTTCGAACGAGTCCCATTTACTCGAGACCTCGCGACCTCCTACAGCGAGTTATAATTTAATAGGAATATCCCCGAAGGATTTCCGCGCAGATCTACGACAGATATTCGTCCGAGCGCCAAACAACGTCCGAAATATCCCTACCGACAGTCCTAAAATCTGACTGCCGGTCATTTTTTCCCTAGGTGATAACTGAGGGTTAACCGTGAGATAAAATAAAAAGGAACGACGCAAGGAAACTGGAAAAGGATCCCGGTGATTCCATCTTTTCTTATTCTCATTCAAAATGTGCCTCGTGGACGGTATATTCACGACGAATTTCGGGGGACGACGAAATGCTTTTTATCAATGGTTACGAGGGCCGAAACCGGTCAATAAAAGACTGTCATTTCCGACGCGAGTCCCGAAATACTTTCGGCCCAACGAAGAAAGACCAACGACTCTGCTCGCGGTTACCGGTTTTTCGAAGATACCTGACGATCCGGTATCCAGCTCCAGGAACATCTCTCGGATGGAATGATAAAAAATCGTTGCCCTCGAAGCTAGCCGACATCTCGAGCTACCCGAAAGCACGTAACCGAGCTTTTTCCCGGCAATTCGTGACACGCGAATACGTTCAAAATGACCGGATGAAATTGACGATCATTTTATATTACCATTTATTAGACGCTGACGAGGCGATTCGCGAAAAGAACTGCTCGATCTTCGTTCGGGAAATAAGAGTCGTGCCGCGAATACGCACGAAGCCGCGACAAACTGAATACTAACGAGTCTTGTACTTTTTCCTAGAATTTCCGTTCCCATTAATTAACCCTCTCGGCGAATGGAGGAACACGCGAGAAACCTTTCAACCGCTTAATCTCACTCGATATAAATTATTGTCGACGACGTCCGACGTGCTAAATATAATCCAATTTATAATTTCACCCCGCCAATCGATAGAAAATGATTCTACGGCCTCCTCCGCGCGATTCGGGCTAATGAAAGAACCGGGGGAAAAAAGGCGAGCAACGAGAACGATTTTTCGACGCGTACGAACATTTTTCACAAACAGCGACGCCACATTTCTCTTTTCAATTTCCTGCCCGCGGTTTTTCAACACTCGATACTCGAATCGTTCGCCTCTCTTTCTATACTTTCTAGTTGCCAACAAATATTTCGCAATAAACATCGGAAAAGTCGATAAAATTCGCGAGGAAAAAGTCATTGCGGCTCTGTTATACGATCTGTTTCGTCTGCATCTCTGACTGCGGTGGAGAATTGATGGCATTAAATAAAATTTATCTCTGTCTCGCGCGGGATCGGAATCGTTCGAAAATCAGGATTCGCAGAGTCGAGGAAACGCGGAGATGCTGAAGGCGCGAAGACAAGATGGAACGCGTAACATCGGTTGTTACCGACCGAACGATTATTATCGTAATTAATTCCACGCTTGCAAGTGCCTCGCGGTAATTGCGCGAAGCAGAGATTCGGCCAAGAATGGAATAGCTCCGTTGAATACAGTCCGTCGGATTTATACGACATCGCCATCAATTATTACGCTAATAATTACCGTTTTTATTACGCTGTTTTACCAACGTCATATAATTCGCCTCGCAGCCGAACATCGTCGGCTCCTTTCGAAAAGTTCTCGTTATCTCTCGCTTCTTTAACGAGAATGAAATCAACTTTGTCTCCGGATAATTCAATTTCCCATCGCGAACGCGACTGCGACAACCGAAAGCGAAAATCCGACGAATATATTTCGCAGATGTTCGACGAATGTCTCTCGAAAACACGACGAAACATCTATTTGTTCGCCTTCCCTAATTCGTCGGTATTTTTCTGACGAATCGAACTAGGAATTTGGCGACAGCGAAGAAAAACGCGGAACGTTGATTGATTTTTGGAAAAAGGAGAGGACTTTTTTTTCATATGTTTTGGTCAAAATTCCAAAGGTTTCGCACCACGTACGTTGGGTGGGAAAGTTTCGCTTGAAAAGTCGCGGGTAGTTCAACTTACCGAAACTCTGTACGTCACTGCGTTCCGGTGGTGCCTTTGAAACACAGAATTCACTGGCGGCGACACACTTCCGGTCGTGAGTAAACGCAACTTAACACTTCCGTTAAAACAGTCGTTGATCACACGTTTGCTCGAGAATTATCATTCACAAACTTCGTTGGGTAGAAACGATTTTAAAAACAAGCACACAGCAAGTTCCACCCCACGAGAATTTATCTACCGTCGTTTTTCTGCTCTCGTTACAATCGTGCGAATAATATTGTCACATAGCTTACGATTCGAGCGACCAAATTATCGTACATTCAAGTCATATTTTGCGAGTATTGCTTGTTACGCGGTTTACGCCGCGCGCCGGTGACGCAACTCGACCATTTCTCGATCATTCGACACACTTTTTTTCCCTTGATCCTCGCTTCTAGCCTGTTTATCGCTTCGAACGCGCATCGACCAACGCGACGTGATTTTCATGCCCCGAGATTCGGAAGTGGAAGGTGACAAAAAAAGAAACAAACAAACAAACGCGTCGGCGGCGAGGAGCGGCAGTGTCGACGATTCAGTAGTACGAGTCGACGGCTCGTCGGCCGGACGGTGCGACGTCGCGTTGACGGAAGAAACGCGCGATTCTCACGACACGTTGCGAGCAAACTCAGCCGTCGGAGTCGTACATTTTCGTCGGAAAAAATGGGGCGATTTACCGATCGCTTAGTCGAGGAAATCGACGCGTTCGATCGGGTTGCTCTCTCTCGACGCTCCGCGTGTCGCGTAGCTACGTCGATCGGCACCGAGACGAAGATGAGCAGCGACCGTTTTGCCAAAAATGTAATCCGTCATTTTTTTTAATCACAGCCCACTTCTTTCATCTCTACCACACTTATTCGTCATCGTCGCGCGAGTTTGGACACTGCGGCGCGGAATCGCACACCGATCACCAACGAACAATCTACTCTCACGTAATCCGTCGCACGATTTTTGGCATCGCGAACGGGCAACGCATCGAGACGACCTCGGGCAGCTTTTCTTATCGCGAATCTCTCACGCGAACCGAATCCCGAAAGTTTTGGCGGAATGGAAAGGGTGCTGCGAAGCGACCACCTCGAATGCTGACATCGGACTGGAGCCCCCCCCGCGCGGCGCTGCTGTCGCCGCGACCAGCTCGCAAACCAAGCTCACCTCCTGCTACCCTATCTCGCTCTAACCGCTCCCTCTATCTCGCCGTCTCGCTGCTATCTACCCGTTTCTCTGGTCTCCCGTGCTTGTTTTTTCTGCCCCCGGCCCTGTGCACTCGGCCCGAGCTTAAAACACATCTCCCGAAGCATTGCGACACAGCGAGGTGCGAGCTTTCGCGAAAGGGTTGACGGCAAAAAAACGGCTCGCGTGCTATAGATCCTTGGATGAAATATCCCGAGTTCAAAATATCACCCACGTCGCTTCGTGAAATAATTCGACCCGATTGGCATAAATTTGAATTGGATTTATGGAACCTTCGGTTATCTCCAATTCAGCCGATTCGAGCATCCTTATACTTGACGCGGCGACTAGCTGCATCCGCGTGCCTCGAGTCACCGAAACTGAATTCGACGAAAGAGCAAGATCTAATTCTACAATTAGTTTGATCTATCTCAATTATAGTCGCATCTCGAGACCGGGTTTCAATCTGCGAGATCGCATCAATCAACGAATATTGAAACGATTCGTTGCGAATCACTTGACATGTGACTCGATTCACTTTTAATGAACGCCAACTTCGACTTGTAAATACAACCGAATGGAAACTGGAATTGCATTTATAACTCGCAGCTTTTGAGGGTTTCTTTTTATTAAAAGTTATTACATCGTGAGAGACGCAAATATATATATATTTATACGTGTTTGGCAGCGACTCGTTCGGAAACTAATTTAATAACTAGTGTAATACAATTTATAACGTGTAGCTTGGTTCATGAATAAATAATAAAGGATCGATAGAAGTAATACTTGAAAATATCCAGAAACGAAAAACGTGACGGGAAAATCGTTAGAATTTCGATTACTTCCGGTGCACTCGAAGCGCGAGGGAACACGCGTGATGGGATGGATTTTCACCCGTTCATTGAACGTACGTGACGTGCGTAAATAACAAGGCGAGTTCCCGCGGTGCAATCCAGACGCACGCGTAATTAACAACGACGTTAGCGACTCGAAATTAATTACGAATGCAATTCGCATTCGGAGTCGTTAATAACCGCCTCGGTGAATCCGGCTCGGAAGATTAATTCCATTCGGGTTCACGTGTTTTACCACGCATGTATAAAAAGATGAGGCGGCTTCCGAGCGCGATTCCGCAAACTGGATGGAAAAAAGTTCGATCGGCGTTTCGAAAAAATGGGATACGGGTCGCGGAAGTCGGAACTTTCCACACGTGCGATACCAGAAGTCGGCCGATCCGCGGATCCTCATTGTTACCGATGAACGAGCTTCCGCGTCGCGTTTTACGATACTCGCGAAGCGTTCAACGATTTATCCACGAATGATACGAGAAACGTGATTAAAATACGGCCGCAGAGTCTTCGAATAGATATTAAACGTTTCGCCTTGGAATCCATTTAAATTTCGCAATTTCACTCGAGACTAATGGATTTTTCCTGCGTCAAACTTTCGCGAATAGAAGTTCGGTTTTCGCCGCGTCGCAGCTAAGTTAATTAAAATGTATCGGGTCTGATACGCCTGTGATCTTCGGATACGCCGGATTCACGCGATGCGTTCGAGTTTCGCTTGCCATCTCAAAAACAAAGTAGCGCGTCTCACGCCCAAAACAAGAGCAGCAAAATTCGAAATCGGTGCCATAAAACCGTAGTGTAAAACTAGCCAACGTCGATGACTTTGTGCGTTTATATGTATCATCATCTCAAGGTCATTTGTCAGCCATCTATTACGTTTGTCATTTCGTTCGGACGAAGTTAACTCTGGCGTTCTCTGGCCTTGGGACAACGTTGTCGAATGAAAAGCTTAGGCAAACTCGATCGATTCCGCTGAGTATGTTTCCAAAGTAAAAATTCGAGGACAACTTCGAATACGTTGGGAACAAAAACGTCGATTCTGCGTCCGCTCAATAATTATATAATCGAGCTTGCAAGCTTCGTATTCGTATTTGAGGCTGTTACGAGACGTTTCGTCCCATAAACGAGATGCCCGGCAATACATTTCGCCCGAAATTGTCTATCACAACGAGGAAATAAAGTTCGGAAGGTCGTCGTGGTTGGGTATTCGAGAATGTCTCGACAACCATATAGACCTACGTAGCTGATGTGGGGGAAGTCACGAAGCAATTGCAAAGGTCATGCAGGCCCGCATTGGCGATGTGAGAGGTAAATGGGGGTTGTAGAGGCGATAGCGGCTTGAATAGGCATGATAAAACTCGAACAGGCTTATATAGGGGTTATGGAGATATATCGAGGTTATGGGGGAAAATTCGGGGTCTACAAAGGATGGAGAGAGTTCCTCGAGAGGTATTAGGGTAATATCGGGGAGCAGCGCGCGGAGAGAGCGGGAGAATTTGAATATTTCAGCAAATTTGACCGCGACGGCAGTGTATTAAACGTTTATCGGCGGCTCAAAAACGTCTACGACGTCGTCTCGCGTGACACGTTTATATATCCGTGGCGTGCACTCGCATTTCGATAATTATTTTTTGCCCGATGAGATCTGCCTTGAACGAAGCAAGGCTTATTTAAAACGTCTCGTCCGATCATTTTAACTAATTAGACGCCAGAAATGGGCATGCATGCGGAACAAGCTGATAGAATCGCAGTCGAGCCCACGAGGATCCGGCGGGAGTCGAACGTCGCTGCGAAAAGTGAAATCCGAGGAAAAATCCGTTGGAAATTCGTCAGAATTATGTAAAAATCCCATTCGGTGATATTGCCACGGGTAGAATGAAAAATTAGCCTGGCAAAATTACTCGTTAGCCTAATTATTCGTAATCGAGAAACTCCGGAGAAAAGTTATCAGTCATTTCAATTTGAAGGATAAAAATGGTAGCGGGATTTACCAAGGCGTACGATATTTTTCACCGTATTGAGCTGTTCCCTCTCGAGCTCCGTTGATCACTCGAACCAAAGTTTATTGTTCCCACGAAATTCCGTGAAATCATTCGTCCTTCAGCTCCCACCGCCAATTATTTTTTCATTTCTTTCTGCTCGTTCTCGGTAGTACCTATCTCGATGAAGATGTACAAGCAATTTGGAGACAAAGTTTTGCATCCAATCTGCGAAAGAACGCGGCAAGTTTCGCCGGAGGAAAGCAGAACGAACGAGCTTATATCGCGAGGATCGAGACAAATGTCTCGTGCGATTACGAGTTACGAGTTACGAACGGACACTTTTGGCCCGAAAACGATACACTGATTTTATCGCTCCGTTAGCAATGACCTCTCTGACCATCAGAATTGACCCGTCCAACGAATGGGTAGCGATATCACGTAAGTTTCCCACTATGAACGACCTGTCGACTCCGTTCCGCGATGTATACATCGCGATGAATCAGTAGTAGCTGCGAGAAGTTCCACGTGAGCTAACTTACATCGCTGCTTGACCACAGACATTTTCTTTTGTCAAAGATACGTTGCATCAACTTATATTGACACGGACGTGTTATCTGATTTCAATTGTAACAGAATAAAAATAGAATAAAAAAAATTTTAGACGTGTGATTTTATTTCAGTAATCACAGACTTTTAGTTCAGACGTAGTGTGACTCGTATCTACCAAACGTGACGTGGCGTATTAATTCCCTACGTACCTATTTCACATTCCGTTTGGGACCGCTATCACGAACACTAACAATTCAGTGAAGCATCTCTGTAAGAACATTATTTCGCGGACCTGTGGTATTGGTTTAGGGTGATGGAACAGCGTCGGTGAATCGACACCACTTAGTAGCACGTTTTTCCGCGCAAAAACTGTTTGGAACTCGACTGGACCAAAGCGCAGGTGACGGGGATCTCGTATTCGGATGAAAATCCTCTCGAACTTGTTTTTGCGTCGCTCCTGCGGACCCGCCGAATCGTTGCATTTCCATTTGGTCATTTTTTAACGAAGAACACCCGTTAGAAATGCAGGGTGGAGGTGAAAAGGCACGGAGTGCTCCTTGGAGAGAAGGGAGAGGGCGAGCGAACGAGACAGACATCTTGGTGAAGGCCGGGCGAGTCGAGGGAGCGAACAGAAGTGGTTCACTGCCCATTGTCCTTCGAATCTCTCCGCTGAAGTTGAAGCTATCTAGACTGCAAGGTCTCTGTAATATTTTCCCCGGGGTTCCGTGACCCTGACGATAAGAATTAATTGAAGCCTCAGCACTTTCCGACTACTTTTTCTTCCCTACGTTCCCATCGCTGCTCCAGCGCCGAAAGCTTTCCTCAAACTTACCTCGTCCATTGTCTCTCTCGCGGGATAATTGAATGATTGACATTCGCGGCTACTCTATAGATCCAATATAAGCGGTGACAAGACGTATTACCACCTCGTTTTCGCGGTGATAATACGTCCGAGCTGCGAGTAGTCCGAACAAAAAGTAAGCGACGTTACGATCAGCGTTCGTCAGATCCACTTTTGGACATTTTCTACTATTACACGCAGCGATAGCGCACACGGGGTATCCATTTGCGGAAAATATCCGCCGAACGTATAACAATCACGCGGATGCGCTTGAATACCAGTCGCCCGCTGTCTCGTTCTCTAGTTTCCCTTCGTCGTCATTTAACATTTTTTTCCCCGAAAAATATCACAGCTACGCGAAACGAAACGTAGTGACAAACAGATCGAGTAGAGGACACGTGCAGCTAAAGCATTCGCTGGCGCCTTGCGACGGCATAGATATATTATTTTCAGTTTTAAAGATGCAGCTCGATTGATACAAAAAGAAAGTGATTACGTATCGAGAACGGGATCAACGCGAATAATAGTTTACCACGAGGCTTGGTAAATTATTTGAAAAAATCATTCCTTAGAATTTCAAAAAAGTATTCAGCCATTTTACTAATTAGCAAAAAGGATCGTTTTTCGAAAACGACGGGCTGTTCCAAAATAAATGGATAAATAGACAGAGGATTGAACGTCGAATACGACGTAAATTTGCGTCGATCGTGCCAATGATTTCAAAGTCTTCGGAGTTTTCGCCGGAGAATTATTTCGATCGATATCACTCTCGAGGAATTCGCAGGAACTCGCAGGTCGTCGAGGCAGATGAACGTAATAATGGCATTCTATCAGCGAGGACGTCTTGGATAATTGAGTTATTAATTAGGATGGTACTCTCGCGAAATACGCGGCGTCACGGGCGTGCCCCGTTGGTATCGTCCGTTCGGTTCGGCATTCCTTTCGTGGTTCGTGACAAGATGCGATACGAGGTGGTCCCCCGAAGAGAGACCGGCAGTAGCCTCTCCGGGAGCAGATACGGGATCTATGCGAGCGAATTCCGTTGCGTCGGACGATTCGCCGAACTTCACATCGAACAATATCTTCTCCCGGTCTTCATTTCAATGACAATGAGCATATTACACGCAGTTCGAGTCGACCAAAGTCAAATTCTCAGACGGAATCGGCGAGGCGTTCGCCACGCTCGGCGACTACAATGCCAACGCCGAGCGGCGTTTTCGAAATGTCTGGCCAATTTGCGGAAATTTCAGGCCGATTGTCGGGAGGGAAAAAAGACGAATGAGCCGAGGATGGAGTAGATGATTCGTACGTTTTTGCGCAATTTCCATTCCTTTTCCCCCGATCTCGCCGCCCCTCGACGGACCGCGGCAGAGAGATAAGACCGAGGAAGCTGGCGGGATCTAGCGACTAGCGACGTATACGAAGGAGCTTTTAACCAAGTTTCCGTCGAGCCTGAGCGATAATTTTTTTCCACTCCCCTCTTTCGCAGGCCTCTCTCGTACGGACGACCGCGAACATTTGTCATCGGAAATTCTTGGGGAATGAAAAAAATTAGATCTTCGACGACGCGAGCGAATTTCACGCCGCACCGCGACGAAGGACCGTCGAATAATACGTCGAACCGAACGAGACGCCTTTTCAGAAGTTCTTTTGAGCTTTCAAGGCTCGGAACAATATCTGACTCGAGATTGGGGTCTCGGCAAGTCCCACGGGCAAGAAGTGTTATCTACACTCCCCAAACCCGAGGCAAGACCTTCGTTTCGATCCTTTCGTCCCTCCTTCGCTCGCGTACCTTCGATCCGGATCTCTCACATCCATCCGTTCTCCTCCGCGCCTCCCCCCTCGCCGACCGCCCATTTTAATCACTGCCTCTGATAACGCGGTCGATTGGATCGGGGACCCCTGGACCACGGACTGTTTTTCGACTCAACGTTTCGTACACCCAGCGCGGTGAAGACGTTCCTCCGAACTCTCCGGCCAGCAACCTAAACTTTCCCCCGATTTTCCAACAAAAATGTCGCACAATAAACGAGATTTTCTGAAAATTCGGCACAAATCTTCACAGCTCCCTCGAATCATCCAACCGGTTATTTTCGGGGTAGGTTTCCGTGCTGGAAGCGCAGCCACGAAGTTTGGCGATGAGTCAAAGCATCACCGCGAAGAGATTCGAACGCTTACGATATCCTCGGGGAGAAAATGTCTTCGCGACGAGGAAGTAGGTACATTCCGAGTTGCAGCAGCGGTAAACCTTATTGTTATTCGTTCTTCCCCTAGAATTGCACTTCCCAAGCGTGGTCGCATATTTTCTACTAACGCGGCTTAAACGGGGTTAAAAGTTTAAACTGAATTTAGATCCGAATTAGCAGGTTACCCAGCCGTGAAATATAGCGCGCACGTTCGCGCGGCGTACTCCCGCTGCTACTTGGACAATAACTACGGGCAGAGTATACGAGTTATCATCGGAGCAGTTTCGATATTTCATTCCCCCCGCCAAAGACATTGGATTTTTCTTCCCGAGATTATCCTCTCCACGAGCATTTCGCTACACCGTATGTATTCCCCGCAACGTGGAGGTATTACGAAACGAATGGTAGAAATATTGGAAACGGTTAATTAATTCCACGAGATGAAGCACACCACGCTGGTGAAGCGACACGAGCGAGAAAGCTGAGATCGGATTTCAGCTCCGATGATAGCGGAGCACCTTTCGCTGGGAAAAATTCATCGAAGGATGCGGTAAAAAACGCGACTGTGTTCCCACTCTCGCCGCGGCGAGCTTTCGGAAAAGCTAGCTAGGGCTGCGCGGCGGCTGATTTTCGTATCAGCGAATGGCAAGAAGTTCGGCTCCAGGGAGAAGGAAATACTTTGAAAGGACCATAAGCTGGAATACAAGTTTCATTCCGTCGGGATGAAGGAGTCGCGCGAGTCTTTGGTTCGTGGCTTAGCCTCCACGTGGCGGCGGCATAGCAGTTACGGGATAAGTGACAAGTTTGTGTACTTTCTAGGTCGTTGGATCACTTATGCATGTAGACCTGCCACCGTCGCTTCCGAGCTGCCACCACCGATGCGGACTTACGATACGCAGCCGCTGGATTTACGAAGGTCGTGCGGGCAACTAAACAACCCGCGAACACGTCTCTGGACTCTTCTCGCGTTCTGGCGCTCTTCTTTGGGAAGACGTCGAAGAATCGAGGACGTTCTTTTGCAATCTTGCAAACTTGGCCTTGAGCATGGAAAACGAATCGATCGGCGGTGAACATCGAAGCGATGGTTTTCCTATCCATTGTTACGCGCGCTGCGATATGATCGAGAAAAAAATGGCGCTCGATCGAATATTCGCGCGACTGGCGTGAACGAGACGTCTACTTGATTTGTAGAAAAGAGCGAGACGTGTTCGCGATAAGGTTCCAAAGTCGTTGGAACAAGGCGAGATTTTTGATCCGATTCGAGACGTTCGCGTCTCGAGGACGTTTTTCAGCAACGGACGAAAGATTTACAGCTTTGGCGTTCAGGATTGATGATTAGTCGCTTCGTCACCCGTCGCACCCGGCATCGCGTGACTAACGGAGCGACAATGGGGAAAAAATACGAGAGAGAGGGAGGCGAACCGTCCGATCTGGTTGGTACATCTGATGCTCGTTTCGTCGCAATAAAATACATCTACGATCGAGACGCGATGACTGAGGGGGGGAGGAGAAGCAGAGGGAACCACAAAACACGAGGGATGTAGCTGGCCACGCAGGCGCACGCGAGTCGCTGCAGGGATCTCCCAGAGAAATTGCACCCATAGAACACTCGCCTTGTTACCGTAAGAGCTTCCTGGCAATTGTGATGGCGAAAAGTAAGTGGGTGCTCACCGCGATTTCCTCGTCCCCCAATACTCGCGCGCAACTCTCGTTCGCGCCATTTTAGATAATCCACCGTCCGTCGTTTTTCCCACTCGCGAATCATCATTTTTTCATCACCTTTTATCAAACAGTTATCAAGCTTTTTTTACACGAGCGACGCACATTTTTACGTACACTCCGATCTCGCTCGTCGATTATTATTTATCGATCAAACAAACGGGAGAGAAACCGATACTTCCGGTAAAATAAAACAGATGCGATGAAACGTACGAGCGATGGAAACGGGGAATAATAAAATTTATACTCGTACCTCGGAATAATTGGAGTATTATTGAAAATTGAAAAGTCCACGATATTTTACGAGAGGCGTCGGAATAATCCGCGCAAAATAGTTCGATTGTCCGATTTAGCCGCGTATTCGTTGATCGTTGTTTTTTATTTATGCTCCACGCCTCGATTAGACTGGTAATATTAAAGAGTAATGGCGCTGTTACGATTTCAGCAAGTGCATTTATAACGGCCAGCGAGTCTGGAATTTTGCCAAGGGGCGTGCAGCCACTTATCGTTACGGATGACGCGCGTATTTTTCTACAAAAATACGGATCGCGAGAGCAAGTAGCGCGTGTCGGTTCAACGTTACGTTTCGGGACAATGGTAGCCACAGATTGGGGCTGAAATATCCGTAAATGAGCACATTTTCGTTTCCTCGATTTGTTTGTTTCCACGTTCCTCGCTTTTGCTTTTCGAAATTGTTTTTCCCTGGCGAAGTTCCCTCGTCGGTTCTCCGCCATCGGGATGGCGGAGAAGATTTAGATCTGGACGAGCAGCCGGATGATAATTGGTCGATGAGCGCAGAGAATTCGAGGTGGCGTAAAACTGGTTGAAGATCGTCGCGGCGCGGGTAGGTAGAGTTTGTGCTGGATTCACCAATCCCACGGGGTCCTGGGAAATTACGTGCAATTCGCAGGGCGTAATTATGGTAAACGTAGGTGAAACTGTTTCGGGAAACGGTCCGAACCGAGGCGAAGCGCGAGACCTCGACGTAGTCTATCTACGACCGCGGCAGACCTCAATCCGCATTCTGCATACCGCAACGGAGCCCCGAGAGATAGGCTACTCGCAGACGAGTTAGCCGCGGCATCTCGTTTCTCCCGCGTCATTTTTACTCCCAAATATCGCCGCCGATGAGCCGCAACGAGCACCGATCCGCCTCGTTCGAATCGAACAGTAAATCAACTGAATTTGCAACTTAAGTACTGTCAAAAAATATTGTTTTTTTTACTCCTCGCGGAGCACGCGGATTATAGTCCTGCCGCGGCAATGAGGACGATTCACCTGGATATTGTCATACGAATGCGACGAATTATATTACGCGAAGAATCTCTCATTTCGATGTGACTGGTCAAGCGACGCGATTTTTCGCTGATCAATGCTCGGTCGTGGACTTCAGTCGATGCGTTTATTTTTCTCCGCGTAAAACCTGCAGGATCGGTCCTGGCGTTATCATTGGGGGGAGGGAAACTGCACGTGAATGTGCACGGGAGCTTGAGCCTATCGGCAGGATCGGCAGGAAGAGGAATAAATTGGCAAAGACGTCATTTCGATTCGTTTGGGCGCGTTTCATTCGTTTCGAATGAGTTTCCAAATGAGTTTTTAATTCGTTTCAATTAACCAAAAGTGGTCGTATGGAATTTGGTCTTCCGGGAGATTAATCGAAATTGTGCGGCGATGTCGTAGGTGGATGTTCGTTACTGGTCGGGCTATGCCGGGTGTAACGACAAACAACGACAAGCCACAATCTGCATTCCCAGAGAAATGGAGGAGAAACAGACGTGGCTTACGTATGGCATTGTTTGGCTCACGCGTAGCCCACCGCGACGAGGGAGCCGGTTGTAGATCCTCGAAACGGCACTGCACGCGAAACGTGTAACTTACGATTTCCAAGGGCAGCACGATCCGGGGAATATAAATATTCTTCGAATAGGTAGAGAGAGGTACGCGTTCCTACGTTTATTCCCGGTAGATTTCCTCGGAGATAGTTTCGATTTGTTTGCAGATGTATTCCTCTCTCCCGAAACAATACACTCTATCAGTCGCAACGAGGAGAATATTTTTCGATCCGCGGTAACATTCGTTCTCGAGTTTGTCAAACAAGACTCGTGAATTTGCTCGAAATCCCGGACTTCTGCAAATACCTTTCCGCGATTCTCTTCGCTACAAATAACGTCGAATGTAGCGTACAAATAAATCATCGCCCGCGTTGAGAAGCCCTCGTACGTCGAGGCCCGACATCGAGTAACGTTGCCAAGGCGTCCGCGACAAGGTTGACTCGAATGAATGCATAATTCGTGGCTCGATTCATCAAACCCCGACGATCAAACACCGTCTCGTCGGATTTCGATTAACACTGCCTCGAGAACTGCGCTACGACGTGGGAACGTTTAATTCAAAACTGGTCTCCTGAGATTTGGTTTTTGTTTTTCCATCGTATCCCCATAATATCAAAATTCATCGTGCCACGCCTAGAAGTAATGAAATTACTCGGGTTTTATTATTTGCGAATAGCGTCAACTATCCATCTTAACGATCGTACGTGGTAGGCGCACTGCTCGTTGGTCGACAACGATGATTGTACGAGTGAAACGGATCGCGTCGCGTTTCCTACGCGGAAAACGTACCGGGCAAACGCGGTGGCGGATCAGTAACACGTACCTAGCTAGTAACCAGTTGGAAAATAGCGGTATAACTGCGATGTTAGAGGGTGAGAAAATCGAGGCGAATCTCCCATCGTCTGTATACGACGTCGTTGCATCGCGCGTTGTCCGAGCACTCTCCATGGTCGTTCGACGATTCGTAAATACTCGGAGATGCTCATCGTTTGGTAAACACAGACGAGGCCTGAGAAAATAAGCGTTATCGCGATTTTTCCTCGATTCAAAAAATTAAAATAATTACATTTGCATTTTTACTCTCCTCGAGTCAACTTCGGGCTCCTTCGCTCGGTTCTTTAATTTTCATGCGCAGACTGAGATATCAATCTTCTCATTTCGCAACGACGAAAATTTTCCTCCACGAAGACCGAATCGCTATCGTTATCGTGTTCCTCCTCTGCAAATGTATGCGCGAGCACACCATGGAAAATTATTCATTCTTGCTCGATAGCTTTCCTCGCGATGTACCCACCGTTTCTGACGTCGGTCCTTTCGCGCGTCAATCTCGACGATGAGCTTGCGAAATTCAAGCACAATTAAACGGCGAACCTGGATGATCGTGGCACTCTGCGGCGAAGTTTCTACGCTTCGTAGCAACAAAATCGACCGATGGAAAATCAAGGTCGTTCGTTTGGGCTACGATAATCTGAAGATCATCGCTCGTAGAGCCGTGGAATAAAAACGAGGGAAATAAATACATTTCCGGTTTCCATGTCATTGCTACTGTCACTGTTCTTCGTACAACCGCGTAACTCGAATAAAAGTTCAACTTTTCGAATAAGACCAACCCTTGTTTCCAACATCAACGTACCTCCCGATTTTAAAGGTCTGAGAATACGTTATTATGGGACATGTGAACGAAATAATTTCAGAGCTTTTCAAAGCTCTTCGCTGGGGGGTCGCTGAAGTACTGAAACCCCACAGACAAGAGCCTCCGGCGCAACAACTTGTAACTTTTCCTGATTTCATTTCATCTTATTAAATCTTCGTCAAAAGCAAACAAACCTCGACGCATTTCTGCGAGATGAAAAGAAGACGCGCAAAACGTTATACGTACGTTTCTCAAACTTGCGTGACCTTATTCTACTATGCATTAGTCGCAGAAACATCTTCGGCTTCGCAAACAAGTTTGCAGACCTCGATGAATCATGAACTTTCGCCGCATCAATGTCAACAATTATTCGAGAAATCCTACGAGGTACTAACAAAAAAAATGATTAGTTACTCGATATTTGTATGTAACAATCGGTGTTGCCTCGTTTGAAATTGGATCCATTGTTTCCCGAATTTCAGTGTAGATCGTGCATCCAAAATTAGGCGAAAATTGGATAGTCGAACGCGAGAAGAGAGAGAATCTGTCTAACGTTTTAACATTTTAACTGACCATAGAAACGTAGAGCGAAACGCGCCGTCAATTTTATGCCGGAAACGTATTTTGTCTGGCAGAGTAAAATTTTGCGACGTGCTGCGTCGGAGGTGACACCACAAAATGTAAGTACAGATTGTCGGCGGAATTTTACGAGGCAATCAAGTCCGCGTGCGGTGACAACTCGGTGTCGAAGTATGTAAGTAAAAGCGGAGACGGAGGATCGAAGGGAAACGATTTTCGATTTCGTTGCTCTGTTTTTCGCTCGGAGTTCCGCGAACGCCCGGCTTTCCGGTTGTTCGTTCCGAATGTAACGAGAGATAATTAACGAGGTGAAACGCGCTCGGTGTAATTACCCGAGAGGGATAAAACGCTTAAGCGTGATTCTCAACAACTCGCCGAGATTTCGTACGATTTGTACGACTGCAGCGCGAGCATAAAGTCGAGGCTGCGGCGATTCTACGAGAGAGAGAGAGAGACGAAGAAGAATACTTCGAGAAAGCTGTAAAGCTTATTGCCGTAAGCCGCATTTGCACCACGCGATGTTTTCCTCCAGACATTTGCTTCCTCGCGAGCCGAAGATCAACTCTCTGCTACGTCGAATACAACGCTGCTACCCTCGTCCTCCTCCTTCCTTGGCTCGCGCGCGGAGCGTCATCGCCGTAAACCGTCAACGAGGCGTAACTCTCGCATCTTGCCAGACACCTCTCGTAGATTCTGGAAGATCCCAGACCCCTGCGATGCGCGCTTAAATTCCTGAACGTTCCCCGCTTTTCGAGCGTCTCTTCGTTGCTCCATACAAATTTTCCTCTCTCTCTCGAAACGAAACGAATTCCAATACATCTGAAAGTGGCGGAAAAAGGCACGGAACTCGGATGTGTCTCGCCTCAGGATCCTGCCGATGGAAATGAGATGGTGAGTATTGATTTTTTATTATCTCTTTCCGTACGCCACGGAGATACCTAGAGAGAGAGTACGAAAACTGATCGAACCGAACCGCTGAACTGAGTTTCGTGAAAGACGATAGGAATGCAAACACATTTGAAGACTACGAGACAGAAAATTCGGTTGTTCGAGATCAAAGTTCGAATGTTCGTTGAATCGCCCGATTCTTCGGGTACCCACCTTTCAATTTTTCTCATACGCGTGATATTCGAACGCGTTGGGAAAATTTGGTTTACGGTCAAGTTGTGGCTATCTTTTTGGAACGGCCCCATTTTCCGAGGGAATGTAACGAGAGGAGTTGAATTTGGTGGCTGGTGCCGCGAAATCATTTGCATTGTGGGAAGTAGTCGAGTATGCGCCAGGACAGCCAGAGATACAACCCCGAGTCGAGTATCCCTCGGCTTCGCCGTCGCAGACGTGCAAACGTTCTGCAATGCTGCGCAAACGAAATGGATATCTCTTCCCTTTTACCTTACCCCTCAGTTTCCGGCGTCGTTTGGATACGGGGCACATGAAATCTGACACGCCGTTAAAAGCATCGCTGACGTGCCGGCAGCTCGAATTCTTCCGCCCTAGCGATCGCGACGTCGAGGTCGTCAAAAGGGTTGATCCTTGGACTCGTGCTACAACATGCTCGTGACTTCCGCGTTCCTCCTCCGTCCATTTGCTGCTCTCGTTTCCACCAGTCTTCTCCTCCTCCCTCGTTTAATCGTTGCTTAATTTCTCCTCTGCTCCAATTCCTGAATCGGCGAGGCGAGTCCTTCGGCTCAGCTTCATCTTGGACGCCAGCTTCCGCGGCGATAATAGATCCGCCGAGCAAAAGTCAAGTGGGCAAGACAAAATTGATTTTGCCCGTAACAACGAAGCTAGCCATCACCTTGGAAACGTCTTCGCCGATCTTTCATTTGCACGTACGTACGTAGCTGACCGACGTTCCGGAGTTCCTCGAGCGTACAACGATGGATCGAACAGTAATCTCGAATCTCTCCGGTGAATTCTGATCGGCGAGGGGTATTTTGATGCAAATTGAGCGAAGATTTCGATTCCTCGCGGGTTTCGAGCGTAATAATCCTAATTGCTTGATTATAAATTCCTTGGATACGATTAAGTCAAAGACATTCCATAAATTCGCAACGAGCACGGACGACATAGTCGAACGACGAAGGTAATACCGCTGCCACATTCTCGCGCCGTGCGCGAATTACTCGATGCTTTGATCGGGAGTTGAAATTGAACGGAGTTCAAAGGTGAACCGAAGACGCGGTCGACAACTGCGAGCTCCTCGCAGTCGTCGAGAAACTAGGAGTCGCGGTTGCAGCAGGACTTGGACACCGCGAGTTGTTCTCCGTAACGATTATCGGGCGGAGCACGATCCTCTAATCCTTCTCGCCGGTGCCTCCGCGTTTCCACCATCAACATGGCCGACTTCTCGATTAGCTTTCCTCGCACCGTGTAGCCAAATGATACGTGGGAGTGTCGAGAATTGGGTAGAAGAGGCGTACGCTCCCACGTGCGATTCGCAGGGGACGAAGCATTCCGTATTACGCGGTGACGACGCATACGTTATTCTGGTTCGAGTAAACGGCGACGAACCGGGCATTTCTGGCCGGAATTCGTTAAATTTTTTTTTGCAAAAAAGATCGAATCCCAGCTTCCCTGCGTATCGCTGAAGAAGATCCAAAGGAGCACGCACGGATAAACGTGATTGGTAAGCGTTTATTGGTAGGCAACGTGGTTGACAACAAAAATTCGTGTGACGCGGAGCAACGGAGAGATTTCCGATCGTGTTCTCGTAACGGCTGGAGAGTCGGTGAAACTGGTGAGAGAAGAATGAAATCCTGTCGGCAGGAGCATGTTTTATCGAAAAGATCTTGGATTATTGTTGAAGCGCATAAATGGTCAGGCATCCTCGAGATAAAGAGATTGGATCAGGATGAAGCTATATGAAACAGGAGAGCCGCGCGAAAAGAGAAACTGCTCTTGGGTGAACTGGAAGTATTGGAAAATAGTGGAAAAACAATGGTTGCGCGTGTATTTCCCATATTTCTCGCAATATCCGCGAGACTCTCAATCTCCAACGCGAATTTCGCTCGACGAGGACTACTTACGTTGATCGGGGCCGCGCGATTCTGGTTGTGCTGAAAGTAGCGCGTGCGAATTCGATAGCGAGTGGGTCTCGATTGTAAAATTCGCGGTGATCCTGGAACGGCCTTGAAACGACCTTGGAAGAGTGATGTGACCTCTGCGTGGGTCCAACCCTTAAACTCCGGCTCGGCAAACGAGCAAATGTTCCAAACACCACTTTAGGAATCATGACGCGATTACCATCGTTATCCCGTGGGACAAACGCGGCAACGGCGAGTTCCTTGCTAAATGGGCGAGATCACTCGCGGGGATTTCCACACTTGTGGTGTGCTGGCGTCTGTAGATTGGCCGACAATCGAACGCTGATTTGTTTACCCACATCGCGTCGTTCCTTCGTCGCGAAGGATGGCGTCGAAAGAAACGAGATAACCAGCAGCACCTCGCAATCCCGAGGACCAAAGGTGTCTCGTATCTGACGTTTCAAGAAAACACCTTCGAACATTGTCTCGTGATTTTTTTATTTTTTTATTCTTCGGAATGCTTTCATATTTCGCGCGCGTCTCCGGTTCTCGCTCGCGAGACAATTTCACCGGCGAGACGACGGGAGAAGATTACGGTATCAGGTGGCAGTAGACGGCATTAAGAAATGATCGGATAGATCCAAAGCCGGCCGATACTTTCGGAGCGGCTGGCGAGCGAGCTTTCAGCGAGACCGGTAATCCTCGTCGCGCGGTAAGTGGGACGATTAATTACGGGAGAAAACAATTAATAACGAAACGAAAGACAGTGTTGATTTTTCGGGACTACCGGTCTCCTGCTCGCACGATTCGATGCCGAAGAAACCAATCTCTGATAATTATCGGGGACGCGATGAGTTTATTGCATGGCACGAGCATCAAGCTCGCGTGGATTTAACTTCGGTTCGACTCGCCTCTCCTCTCTGGAGAACGGCGAGTCCATCGTTCTTCCGACCAGCAGCGTTTACGTAGTTTAATCGAGTTGGATCGAGAAAGAAGCCGAGAAATTTCGACGCAGCAGAGAAAAGGACAAACAAGATGCGGATGTAGGCCAAAAACGGCATGCATAATACAGTACTCTCGACACCGAGAGGTGTAATGGAACCGTTGAAAAACGGAGGGCTACGAATAATGGGACGAGCGAAGCAACAGTCAATTAGGGCTGGACCCTCCGAACAATCCGTCAGTATCGTAAATCCTGAAACAACAGGGAATTCGAGAGGTTCGGTAGATCAAACTCCGAACGAGGTGGGGAGGCCTTGGTTCCAGGGAGAAATGCCACTGTTGGCATTCGTGGGTACGCGTAGAGGCTGGTAGGATTGCCGGGACGATACGATGGCAGGCCTGGCGGCAGATGCTACTTGGCAGGGATCCGCCTTTAGCGTGTTGCAGCGTCAGCGGTACAGTCCTGCCAACCCTAGCAGGATTTACTGCTAAATAATATCTAAACAGAATGCCGAATGCAGATTGGTTCTCGTCCGTTTAGCCCGCTGTTAAATATTTCCGGGAGTTAGGTCCGTTGGAAAAACGGAAGAGCGTTGGTGTCGCGTTGGATTTAATTTGCCAACGATGTTTGTTCCCTCGCCTCGCAACGCTTATCGCTGCTCGATTGATCCATTTGGCCGGGTATTTTGAAAATTGAACTGTAAATAGGGTCAAGCGTCGCGAGATAAACCGGAAAAGGGCTGGAGGGATGCGGATCTCGCGTCTCAACTTTCGAAGGGCTCTTCGAGCGGGGACGAAAGTTGACTTTGCCACGAGGTACGACGTTGTCGCTCTTCAAAGATATTCTCCTCTGGCAACGGATACCCAAGGAGCATCGCGTACCAGTGGCATTAGTAGCTCGTGCAGCGAAGAATCTGCTCATCGGATTTCGTGGAAATTACTTGGAATTCGCCGCATAATGGCGAAAGCTCTTCAACGCCTCTGCTCCCATAGCTCGTGTTCATTCTCGTTGGTATTCGCGGAGATCTCTCTCCGCCTGCCCCTCTCGATTCGACTAACAGCGCGAAATCGCGCGAACGATGCTTTGATGCCTCGAACTTTCGAGGAGAGAGAAAAAATTCGTGGAGTTCCGCCGCTACGTTTCAGTGCCGATGAGCGAGGTTGCGGGAAGCGAGCGAAGAAAAGGATCGTGATTATCGGCAAAGCCTAATTTCAAAACGAATTTCCTCGTCTAACGAGAATGGGTAGATAATAATTAGTCCTGCCTGATGTTAGAGGCTGAAAGGGTGTCGAGCCATCGGCGCCATTAGCGAATTAACCAAATTAAGCTAATTACTGTAACGCTACCGCAAGCGAGCAACACACTCGGTATCGCGAGTGCGGAGAGGCATCTCTGATTCGTTGTTGTATAGTGCGTAGAATATGTACGAAACACGCGCGGATTATACCCGAGGAAATTGACGCGTCGTCGACTCGCGGGGCGAAAGCGAACGCGTTTCCCAGCGTACGACGCTCGACGTTGTTCTTGCAACGTTAAGCTCGGTCCTCGCATCGAAGCCCGATCGAATCTTCGCTGCGAAGCTACCGGGCGATGGCTTCTCGACGCTCCGAGAGTCGGACTCGCAGTCTCCGGCGATACTTCGGGTCTGCGAAATAAAAAGATATATGAAAAAAGAAGAGGAAAAAGGGAAAAAAAGTGAAACTCGCAAGCGTTGCTCTTAAGCTTTACCCGACTCGGCTTCGTTCGAGCGTGAATCAATCTGGCGACGAGAGGTTTACGGGACTTTATCGGGCGCCCGTAACGTCGCAGGCCCAAAGTAGGAAGCGGGAGAAGCATTCAGCGGAGCGGAGCAAATCCGAAAGGAGAAAAACAATCGAAATGAAAGAAAATGAAAGAAAATGAGAGAAAATGAAAAATCGACGGAGTAACTAATCAAAATACAATATCCGATCGGACCATCCACGTCTTCGAGTTGCGATATCATCGGAAAACAGGAAATTTCGTAGCAAATGTAATTTCTTAACTTTAATACTCGACGATCGTCGACCCTCTTGTTCCGCCGTTGCCGACGCAACCACGACGTCGTATTGTTATTATCATCTATTTCATCGTCGAACATTCCGTGGCTTCGGAAAAATTCGAAGAAGTCGATCCTGATAAGAAAGCTTTTTGCGTGCCAACGTTTAAAAATTTTGGAAAGACAATTTGCTTACCACGGTCGTAATTTCTTAGCTGAGAAAAATCATAAATACCTACACAACTTCGATGCCACGGCTCATCTACGAAAACGTCGTTATCACAGCCCGAGGTTGAATTTCGACGAAAATCCGGCATCTTGTTGTTCACTGGGATTTCGAATATCCCGGACCGGAACAAGCCCGTGAAGGGTCAACAATCCCGTTCAACCGAAGGATCGAGATACCAACCAGCTGAGTCATCGTGATTAGAAAGGACTGTTTGTCGACCCCCGACGGCGCTAACAATCGTGAGATTCTTAATTGTGAATTCGGTTCATTTTTCATATCCATATTCACTGCTAGAAACGACGTGCGTGTGTGAAAAATCGTGCTTTGTTTTTTCCTACGAAAAAAAGGAAAATACTTCGCCCGTGGCAACGTTCCAAGCGCTGCGAGCAAATACACGTATTAGAACACGCGGAACAGTTGAGACTAATTATTTAGTAGTAATGCAAGCACGTCGCTACCACTTACGTCGCTATCAGCAAATAGCAGTAGTTAAATACGAGCGCGTACGCAACGCAAACGTGAAAGTGGACGAGTTCTAGAAATACGAAACTCGCGTGCTTTCCGATCCTTCGGTAATTTGCCTTCTCTCGGTGTTCGCACACGATGTACGAATGCCTGCGACATATTTATATATGCCTAACAAGGAAACCTTGCGAACCCGAACTCACCGATTTCGATGATTTTGATATATGTTGTAGAACATCGAAAAATAAGAGACACGTATTTTTTTATACGTGCTCTTAAGCCCATTTAGGGGTGAAATCTACCCTCAAAGTTCACTCTCAAAAAGTCTTTTTTCGAAATATCTCTGCTTCTAATTGGTATTTCGCGACGGAACAAAATGGAAAATGCTCTTTGCGGCAAGGCGGAGCTACTAGACATTGTTATGCCCACGAGGGTTGCAACCCCTATTTTTTATACCGGAAAAACCACATTTTTCGAAGATATTTTCGTTGTACTGATTCGAATATTGACTTGAAAATTGAAAAATAAATATTCTGAGTTGTGAAATGAAGTAAATAAGTTGACGTGTTCGAGGATTTCGCGTTAACCCTCCCCAAACACGGTTACTACCCCTTCAAACATTGGTCATCTGCAATAATGAAAAAAATGTTTTTCTCAAGAGAAATACGAATAAGATATGTTTTGAGAGACACGTATTTTGTTATATGTGCTCTTAAGCACGTTCAGGGGGTGAAATCTACCCTCAAAGTTCACTCTTAAAAAGTCTTTTTCCGATATATCTCTGCTTCTAATTGGTATTCCGCGGCTATGATATTGCTATGATACGATGCGGCTGGTGTAAGAAATCATTATGTTTCAAACATTTCTATGAAGATTACCATTATTGTCATGAATTTAAAGAATAATACACTTTAAATTGAGAATTTGAAAAATATTCATCCGCTATAGAATTAGTTCTAGTTTTTTGTATTGAAGTTTTCTGGGTCAATACATATGCAGCTGAACCTGATTTCCATGATTGTTGAAATAAAAAATCAAAAATGAGACCTGTGAGCACTTTACTTTGAAAAAACCAAATTGATTTCGAATATTTTGAGTATTTTTATATGTACATAATATAAACACGATTTTCCGAAGTTAATAACTTCTTGATTACCACGAACAGCATTCTGTACAATGATTTGTTGGTGCTTCAACAGGATCAGGAAAATGATGCTGTATTGTATCTTCAACTATTTTTGCTGCGTGATCTTTGTACTGTTCTTGAAAATGTAATGTCTCTCCAATAATCATATCTACGTCATTGAAATCATTTGTGGCACTTATCAGTATATCTTTAATCGATTCTGCTAACTCCATTTCTCTATGATTGGCCGTTCCATCTTGTATTTGGATATTTTGAAAAAACGCGGATAATAAATGTATAACAGTCAAAAGATTGATTCTCATTGTTGAGTCCGGATGGAGGAACAAACCTACTCAATGCTTCTAAAAGACTACACTTATTCCCGAGCATGGAGTTTTACGACATATATACCCGACCGATGAGTAACGAAACGAATAATCGAAACTGATAAGCAGTATCGTAAAAAATTATCGGACGAAAAGACGAATTGATGGATTAAAAAATCACTCGCGAATTATAGTTTATCTTGAACAAGATGATTCATTTTATGATGAAATTATTGCCTCGTGATAAATGACTTTAAATATAAGATATTCGATATCTCAATTCATATCTTATTCGTATTTCTCTTGAGAAAAACATTTTTTTCATTATTGCTGATGACCAATGTTTGAAGGGGTAGTAACCGTGTTTGGGGAGGGTTAACGCGAAATCCTCGAACACGTCCACTTATTTACTTCATTTCACAACTCAGAATATTTATTTTTCAATTTTCAAGTCAATATTCGAATCAGTACAACGAAAATATCTTCGAAAAATGTGGTTTTTCCGGTATAAAAAATAGGGGTTGCAACCCTCGTGGGCATAACAATGTCTAGTAGCTCCGCCTCGCCGCAAAGAGCATTTTCCATTTTGTTCCGTCGCGGAATACCAATTAGAAGCAGAGATATTTCGAAAAAAGACTTTAAGAGTGAACTTTGAGGGTAGATTTCACCCCCTAAACGGGCTTAAGAGCACGTATAACAAAATACGTGTCTCTCAAAACATATCTTATTCGTATTTCTCTTGAGAAAAACATTTTCTTAGAGGTAGATTTCACCCCTAAATGGGCTTAAGAGCACGTATAAAAAAATACGTGTCTCTTATTTTTCGATGTTCTACAACATATATCAAAATCATCGAAATCGGTGAGTTCGGGTTCGCAAGGTTTCCTTGTAAGTATCGCTTTGAGGCAGATGGATTTGGCGTCGTGAAATTGATTTGCTCTAGTCAAGCGACACGCACGTAGATCACGATTGTGCGTTGTCGAGCAATCGAATTCGACACATTCGAACTATCTGGAGCGTATATATCGGTAGAGCAAGGCTGTACAGCCGAGTTGCGTGATGCTGCGAGTGTTTAAAAATACAATTGCTGGAGACACGATCGCGGAAATTTGATGGAAAAGGGAAAGTGTTGCGTTGTTGAACGCGAGGATTTGTGGAATTCGAACAATTACTCTTCGTCCAAGGACCGTGGGCGATCCAGCGTCGACGTCTCACTCGAAGGTGAATCGATCGTTTGTTTTCAATGGACCTTCTCTCGGGAAGCTGAGCTAAGCGCATTCTCACGACAACTCAGGTGCGAACGCGGAAGCGCGAGGATAAATCACGAAGGGAGCAAAAAATGAGACGGAAAAAGGAGGAAAGTGAAACGTGTTTATGGTCCGCGTCGGATACGGCGTAACGTTGGAGATTCCGTGTGCTTTATCCGCGCTGGCGAGAGTTTGAATAATCGTCGGTAAATATTTCCATCGATTTTCCTCGAATCGTGTCGGATATCGGAAGAGCGCAATAGCGGATAATCGAAGTTACGAAACGATGGACCCAGGCGATCGTTGCGACTTGATGCGAAAAATACAATAAAGAAGTAATTGCTTCTCCGATTTGGCAAGATAAACGAAAGGAGCAGAGGAAAATAATTGTTCGTCTTTATTTATTTTTGATTCTATCGGATCGTCTGATCCGAAATGGAATTGATCGGAGGACCGAAACCTACCGCGAGGAGTTCCGTCTGCGAAAGCTCGCAGAAACACGGCGGATCCGAATTTCGTACCAGAGAGACTCGGAGAACGCTTTAGTCGGGTTTCAGCGAGGATCACGGCGTTGCGTATTATCCTCGCGAAATCCTGCCCAATGCTTTTTTTATATAGATATACTATATACAGGGTGCACCATCTACCCATCACGACTTCCCGCCTTTACACGCGTATCTTACCTGATAAAAAAACATGCTCCTATTCGAAGGACCATTGATGACCTTGAGATCGTGAAAACTATGACCTTGACTAAAATAAATTTGCCATCACTGTACTCGTTCTTTAGAAGCGATCTGGTTACCAACTATCATTTTCTCGTTAGTCTCGGAGGCCACGGAGATATTTGGGGTGATCACGTTGAATGGCCCACCCTGTATATTTATACGTATACAGGGTATCGGATATCGGACCGATAGAGGTGTTTTATTTGGCCCTAATAACGACAGCACTCGGAAAATTCATTTCGACCTGCTTGAGCCCACTTCACCGAGTTTCTATCCGCACCTCTCTATTTCTACATCCGCGTCGCGCGGTTTTATCTGGTTTTACAGACTCGTGGATTGTGAACGAGAGTTGGTATGGAATAACGGAGGAGTCGGAACAATTATGGTAAACGATTTACTCCGAGGCTTTATAACGGAGATGCGACAACTCAACGGGCCAAGATCCTCTGATTCAATTGATTCCGAGTGGATGAATGAATGGAGTGCGGCACGGAGATGGGTGAGGGGAACGGAATAAACTGACGGTATGGGAAACAGAACTGAGCCGTAAGAATGCTCGAGCTTATGACTTTCGGCGAGGTATGATTGCGTGGGAAATTCGAGATACGACCTACCGACACGAATTGTTCTTCTTAACTGGAGTATTTCTTGCTAGAGCTGTTTTCAACGGTCGCAGTGACGAACAGAGTGGTTGCGAGCACTTCGGTAAGTCTTCGGGCACCCGAATCCGTAGTTACAACCCCGCAAACGCCGCCCGATTTCAAGCGAAAGACCGAAAATGAGTAACAGGAATATATGTAATAGACTTCTTCTTATTTGTCTGGGGGAAGAAATCTCGCTGGGTCGAAGGATTCCACGACTGATATTATTATTATTATTGGACAAACAGACCGAATGGGCGTTGATAACGTCGTTCTCTGGGTTATTTACGAAGATCCGAAATCTCCTCGGAATCGATCCCCGCGTGATGCACGAGCGGAGACGAGGTCTTTGGATGCTTGTTAGTTTCTGCTGTCAACAATCTCGGCATTGGGAATTTCCGTCGCATTTTTGTATTTTTTAGATTCGGTATTGTTCAGGAATAATTTGCATGGCGAAAATGCAGTCGTGGATTTTACTTCGACGAGAATTTTGAAGAATCTTCGGGTTCTTCCGAGAATCCGGTGGATCCAACGTCGAGGAGGATATCTTCTTCGAGACGTTGACTGCGGCGATTAATCCTCGCGTTGACGGTTCGCAAAGGCGAGGCGAAGGCGTAAATCTGCAGGGTGATCGCGGATTCGGCGATTTTTATTTGGCGAATTTATTTTTCGTCCCGACAGAGAAACGCAATCGATACGAGAAGCATTGAATCAGTGAAAAAGTAGCTCTCCGATATATTGGAAACTACGACGGTTAGTTCCGGATGGATATCGACTTGGTCAACTTTTACAAATGGCTCTTTAGCCGAAGAATCCTGTAGAAAATAGCCGGTAACTGGTCCCTCGATGGAAATCTAACGAGCAATAATTCGCGAGCGTAACCCCAACAAAGCTATTGGGGGTCGTCGAAGAAACCCGCAGCCATTTCAACCGCCGAAAACTTACTTCTACTCAGCGTTGCGGCGCGGCATGCGGCGAAGGGATGCCGAAGCGATAGAATATTCTCGAACCCCCGAGTCGTAGGCCGATACTAGACTCCCTCTCACATCTACCGTCAACTTTCAACGAAGAAAGTCCGGAGCTCTAAGAATCCGTACCCAACGTCGACTTGAATATTTAAAAACCCGAATCAAATTCGAGAAAGTCGGCGAAATTTGTTACGACGCTGAGATTAAGATCTGAAAAATTACCTGATCAGACGTCGACTCGTTCATCTTCGTGACAAACGAGCAATCGAGCCGTTGGGCACGCCGATTACCCGTGAATTTTCACCTCCTATTTCCCTCCCTCGGAAAACTTTCCTTTTTCCTGGACGTTTAACGTGTACTTTGTTGGGCGAATTTCGAGCGATTACGAAGTCGAGTAGGTCAGCTTTATTGGCAGCATCATGCACGACGAATAATTTCCCCGCCCCGAAAATTAATTATCAGGATAATCGGACGGTAATATTATTTCGGGATAATACATCTTCCGGTGAGGAATTTAATTTAATTAAGCAGATTCGCAAACGTCGAGATTATTAGCGAACGCCAACGCGGTTATTAAGTGCGTGGGAAAAAAACGGAGTGGGAAAATAATGAATATCCGCGTGGAAGAAGAGAAGGTGCGGGAAATAAAGAGAAATTAAGGCAAAATCGAACGATTCTGTCGTTTCGTATTCGTAGCTCCGATGTGCCAACTAAACAGGTAAAACTCTGGTAGTCGTCGGCTCTCTATCGCGCTGTATTTCCTTCCACAAGAGCGACACTCGTCTCTGTAAATAATTCTCCGCGAATAATCAAATTCTTCCGCAAGATTCATCCGCGGTGGAACAAAGAACGTCGCTGATAAGATTGTCGCTCGATATTTTCCCGGCGAGCAGGAACCTTTTTCCCAGAGGTGTGATATACGCGTGTATCGCGTTTGTTAAAAGGATTCGTACGTTGAATACGATTGTCTCGTTCGCGTAAAGCGACTGAGCAAAACGGAAGTGTGGAATTATTTTCCATTTTATTATCTATTTACTTCGCTCCTCTTGTTTCACGTATCGTTTCTACACGAGCGGGGGAAACACGTTCGAACTCCAATCGCTAACTTTACTTCGACGACTCGCAACTTTGATAAGAGGGACAAAGTCCGCGCTGTAAGCAGCTTAAATCAATTACATGAAACTTCAAAGGCAACGTTTCATCTGCGACGTGCAGATCGAATTTGATTATAATTTATTCAACTACGAGCCTGTGCACCGTAAGGAATCAGCACTTGTTTCGCAAAAACTCAGGTTCGACTCGCAGAGACTGGTGGGGAATGTTTTAGAAAAACTCGGATCTCCGATCTAGTCGACTTCTATCCAAAATTCGATCCGAGCTTGCATCCCTGCTGGAGTTTCAGTTTCGGCTCCGACGTTCGCCGCGATGTTCGAACTTCGATGGAATCCAAGAATCCAATTTGTAGTCGCCAAAAAAAAATGGAAACAAATTTGTTCCAATTTCGTTTGGGTCGAGTAATTTACATGGAAGTAGGATGGAATCGCTTCGACGATGAGCAAATCGATTTCGCTGCCGTTCGAGATTGTTCGTAAATATAACAAGGGGAAAAATGTGCCCCCGACAGAAAGGAGAATTAATTGGCCAAGTTTTCCAAGCTCCAGTCTAGACCGTGAAAAAAATATGAATAATAATAATAATGCCGGTTTTGCTTTTTGTCACAGCGTATTCCGCGCGAGTTTCCCCGTAATTCGTCGAGCGTCGCGCAATCGATGGTATAATGACGAGATAAATCAGCCGCCTCGAGACTCGCGTCGAGTCGAGTGCGAGGATAGGAAAAAAGTCGCCGATCGCCGAATCCGATGGCAAAAAGTGTGAGCAAACGAACGAGAATTTCGACAATTTCAAACGGGTCGCAAGCTCGCGGATCAAGAGTTTGTCGTTAAGGGTAAGTTGGTCGGTGCGAAAGGTTCGTCGGGAGAAATGGGGTAAATCGAAGTGGATGCAGATAAAACGAAAGCAATGAACGTAAAAATTAGAAAATTACCTACAGCAAACGGTTGGCACTCGAGCCAATAAGGGTAGAAGTAGCAGAGCTTATTCTGCTGCCAATGAACACTCGAGAACTTTGGAAACGTGCCCGAAATTAACGTCTGCGTAGCTCGAACGGAGATCGGGTCTCTTCGATGCGTTGGATATTCTCGAAATTTGGCCAAAAACGTGCGCGTCGATGGTTACTCGCTATTTCGTAGTGTTTCAACTCGCAGGCGAGCGAAGTAAGGTGGGGTAACTCGGAATATCACCGAAACTCACCGAAGATCGGTGGTTGGAATTAATAGCGTTGCCCTGTCCCACGAATCACGCGACCTCGCGCAAGCTAATTGCGTCATCGCGTCAAACTAATAGCACGTCCTTCGTCGTCCTTTGAGGTTGAAAGTGTCGAGGTGAAGTGTTCGCGAAGTTCCGCAAGGGCGGCGAAGCTGCTTCGCGCGTGGAGAATCATTGTTCCGATAGACTCGTTAGCAACAGTTGCGAACGTGGCGATCGAGCGTGACTCCCGATAAAAGTTGAATCCCAATTAAAACCATCTAATTCCGATGTTCATCGACACGAGCGTGACGCGAAATTAATTACTTTGCGCGGGTTGCGAAACGCGACGTTTCGATGTCTGGCTAACGAGCGCCAAAAAAAGCCAACAAAAACATCGAGCATCGCTCGATCGTCTTGTACGAGCCGAGAATAACGGAATTCGCTGGTTCGTCTCCCAAAGATGTTCGCGTCGCCGAAGCGCGAAGAAAAAGCAAGGCGACCTTCGCAAAATTGCAATACGGTAGCCTGAAATCTGTGTACCTACGTTTTAGGTTGCACGACTTACGGCAAACAACTACAAGCCAAACCTAAAAGCCGCAGCCCACACCTACGACCAACCCTTCGCCCCTGCAAGCACCTATCGCACGAGAAGAGCAAAACGTGATAACCGTCTCGCGGCGATTCTATCTCCGCAAGAAGTTATGAAATGGTAGAGCAATTAGGGTCGAGCCTGTCCAACCTCATTGTTAGTCCTACGAGCGGCGAAATATATTCACAGCAAAGCATTCGACATTTTCCGCTACCAACCGACATTCAACGGGGGCCTGACGCTCGTCAAGTGGAAAACGGTAGTCGCGAAACTGCGAGTTGTTCTCTGCACTCGAAACGTGGCAGAAACCGCCGAGGACTGGTAAAGAAACGCGCGTCGATTAGATTCATCGCGAATAGTAACGAAATGGGATTCAGCAATGCTGGATTTGTCATTATAGGTAGGCAGCTTTTAGAGGGCGGCAGATTTTAAAGAGCGATTTGATACGTCCCAATACTCAATCCCATATCTTGTGGTAGTTAAGGTGACTGTTCAATTTTTTATTTGACGTTTTTAAATACTCGTAGTTTATTGAATTTTAACTGAGATCTTCTAACTTCTGAGTGAGAATTTTTTTACCTGAGATATTTTGTGCAGATGATTAAATTTTTTCTAAAAATAGTATCGTAAACAAAATTTCGGATAGGTTTGCATTTTCTCGTTTAATTTGTTGCGTGACTGAGTAAGAATATTTTCCAGAGCTTAGATATCCGAGTAAGAGTTTTAGTGTCGACTCAGGTGAATAATTCGATTGTAATTAATAATTCTTTGATAGAGAGATGACGAGGGAAAAATAAGAACTGAATTGTCGCGAATACGGCGAGTGTATTTGTAAATAACGGAAGGACGTTGGAGTTTCAGGAATAAAATGGCGAAACCGTCAGCGCGGTAAATTAATATTTCAATCCGATTGACAATTTGATATTGAAATTCAACGGGCGGCCGGATAAACACGCGAGGGATTAATTATTTCACGAATCTACGACTCGTCTGGATTTAATTTGGCAGTGGAGCGGAATCGCGATGAAAAATATTCAAATATAAAACGGCGAACGATACACGTTTTATTTATGCTAAAGCCTGGGAAGAGCTTGGGAAGAGCTTGGCTTGGATCGATGAAAAAAATTCAGCTTTCCGCAAGCTCATCTCGCGCTCTTCGTCCGTTTGACGAACGCGAGAGAAATCATTTCGATATAATTTTCCACATTTCTATTTTCCACGAATCGAGGTTCGTTTCAACTTCGTTCGACCTATTTAATCCACGACTCTTTCGCGGTTTCCCGACGAATTCTGTTTTCCATTCGTCGTAATCGCGTCGCCCGTGATACGGCGAAACGCGTCGAATCCGTTAAACCTCTTCCCCCCAATTTATTCTACGACGTTAAATCACGCAACAAACGAAATACCACGAGAAAAAGTCAGAGCGGAGGAAAATAAAAGGGAAACGGAGCGAACGAGAAACTTGGAGCCGTGCTTCTTCATTTTTCAACTCGATGCTTGCAATTTTCTCCAGAACCAAAAACGTCAATCTTACACAACCGACTCGCGGTGTACATTTTAACAAAGTCGATTCGAAGCGGTGCTCGCGATATAGGCTACGGATTGTAAAGAACAGACTCAATTTCCGTCGATCCGATGACGTAGACTCGATAAACCGTGCCATATCTCACGAACGACAGGCAGAGAAACTACAGGCGAACAAAGTTGTCGTCGTGGTCCTTATTTCCGCAGATTTCAAGCAGTTCCAGTTTTATTTTTCCAATTTTTTCCCACCAGGGTGCGTCATCCGCGACGCGTCGATCTATTCGATGCCACGCGCGAAAACTGAGGAACCCAGATGCATGTTTGGAATACCGAAAAAGCTGCGTTATCTCTGTGATTCGGTGGACGAGGAACGACGACGCGATCCTTGATAGGTAGTCGGCGAATTCGACCCCAGAAGATGTACCTAGTATACAGATGCGGGCGCGGAGATGTCTTTGTTTGAAACGTGAAAGATGTGGAATCAAGTCAAACAGAGTTGACGGCCTCTTGGGAAGTAGTGTAAATTGAAATTACAGCGAATCTTTAGAGACTTCTCGTTATTCCGTCCGTTGTCGGAGGACAAGCCAGGAAATGAAAAGAAACGACAGGGGAAATACGCGTAGCGAGAGCGAGCAGATCGATGGGGTAGTAAGGAACGAGATCGAGAGAGAAAAGGTTCGTCAATTAGTTGAGAATAAACGAATAAGAATCGTGAATAACGGCGAACAATGAGGTCCTGATCCCCGTTCGTTCCTCGTCCCGTGATACTCCACGTCTTCTGGTCGCTCGTGCTACGGATCTTTGGTTCGTTCGAAGGATGAGGCGGCGATTTGAGGACGAAAAAATAGACAATGCTTTTCTCGCAGAGATGAGAGGCGAGCTCGATCGCGATGTAATTAATTGGTTTAATTATCATGGCCGCTGCCGACGACGTAAGAGCGAGGCCCGTCATTCCCGAAAGGTTATAAGCAGCCCTCCGCGCTCTTTGAGATCTACCGAAACTCGCGAGGACCTTGGAAGGGTTCAACTTCGCTGCTATTGCCCTATTAATAACTGGGATTGTTTCTCGTTAATTTTTATTACAAACCATTTACTTTCACGCACCATTCGTCCCGTTCAACAAAGACTGCCGATTTTTTATCTCGCCTCTTTCTCCCTCGAATATATTGCGCATACATATACGTAGGGAAAACCGGAACGCGACGGATTCCCTCAAAAATTTGCCGAACAAAACGCTTTCATCCAATGTATTTATGATTCCGAGATTTTAGAGCACAGTAGAGTATTTCGTAAACGGGATCAAGTGGAATACTTCCAACTGTTCGAACGATTTAGGTCTTTTTCTAAATTTATATATATTCAATTATATTTATGCTGCTCGATGTTCTTATTTTTATAAAAGTGGCGAGTGCATGGTTATTAGAAGAACGAATCAATTTTTTGCAGGGGGACCATCGTGCCCCGGATGTTTTTGTTTTTTTGGACCGATTTGTTCGTCGCCGGTGATCACCGATACCTCGCGCCAACGATTCTCACGCTCGACGCCATCGACGCTGCGAATCGATCATGATCCAACGACATCCATCTCCGTTCTCACGTTTTTCACATCTCTCGTCGTCCCGTATCAAAGAAATACTCGAATAAATCAAAACAAAAAACTCGCGTCAAAACTGCGACCCTATATTCAAAGAACTCGTTCTCTCGTTGTCTCCCCGCGCATCCTCCTCTCTCTCCGCGGCGAGAAGCGACGACGAACCTTCTTCAAATTTCCCGAAACTTTTCAACCAAATTCCACTCTCGTCCCCATTCCCCCTGAAAAGTTTGCTCTCGGCATTCCTGTTTTCATCTTTTCACTGTATTTTTTCCTCCGTTTTTTCATCCACCGAAAAGATGATATCTCGCTTGTTTTTAACGCGCGACGAAAAAATCGTCGCTGCCTCCCGAAACGAACGCGATTCCGACGCTTTGACACGATCGTGAAAGATGATAATAACGACGAGCGTTCCGGGGGAATCGAGTTTTACGTATCGAATATACAGAAACGCTCGCGACCTTCATGGTTTCTATCGAGCTTGTCGTCAAATCGCTGCGAAGCTTGCGAAACCTTTCTGGATAGCCTTGCGAAAAAGGCAACTAGCCCTCTGGTAGCATATTTTCAAAATATCAATGCTGCCTTAAAAAATATGATAAAAACCCGGTTCGTCGAAGGCACAACAACAAAAAAAAAAAAAAACAGCCCAATGTAATGGCTGGATGTTTCATTTCGTTTACCGCGAATAATAGCGGGATTGAAAAAAAGGGGAGGGGGCGACGATTATTTGCCAATTCTTCCGCGCGTTCACGGTCCACTGCCGATGGTTTTATTAAAAACATGCCGACGTTTGTCCTCAAGTATTCCTCTTTGTTTCGGTTCCGCAATTCATTGGCGAGTCAACTGATACGTGTCGTATATGCAAACGCGGCAGCCCGCGCGGATCTATAAAATATTTTCGTATATTTGCAAGGGATTCCGTAGCCCAGTCGGAGAAGTCCGCGGGATTTAGTTTTGATGAGTTTTCCCGAGCCCCGAAAAAATCCGCAGTTCAATCGCGACCATTGAATACCAATGTAAACGGTCGGCCGGGGTTTCTACGAGTGGCGGAGCCTCGCCCTCGCGCCGCTTTCACTTGTCGTTTCCATTTTATTTTTTCATTCTCTTTCTATTTTCACGTTTCGCCTTTTTCATAAAACTTATTTTCGGCGAGATCCGAGCGCCGATCCGCGATAACGATCCACAAATATTATCACCCGTTTCAAAATATCTACCAACGCGACGCCGCGGCTCGGAATTGGCAAAGTTTCTTCGCTCGAGAAATTAGGTTTTCACGACGCGCCGTATCGTTCGAGCCGCCGCGTAGAGTTGTACGAAATGGAATCGAATCGAAGTGGAATGACAAATCTGACGAGAGCCGTTTCTTGCCTCCTCTAATACTTGTTTTAAATTTAATACGCGTCATCATCGACTGGATTCGCGCGGTCAGTCGCGAATAGTTCGATCTTTGGTTCCAAGTGAAAACCGACGAAAGGCGAGTTGTTCCGTTGCTACTTGGATTATTCGCAACATCACGATCGAAATTTATCGATGCAGCGTTAGTTGATCTTAGATGTTGATGCTGCAAACAGGAATCTTGCGATACGTCTTCCTCCGAAGATTCCTGGGCAGAGGTAACACCTTGGAACCGCTTTGATTTGGCAGCTCCACGCTTCGCCTCGAAATGATACTATTGGTATTCGGTTGTTGCGAATGATTCAACCGAGGATTACGCTCCGTGGCTCCATCGAGTCCCGCGTGTCAAACCAACGACTTGGCCTCTCGCCAAAGGAGTGTGTAGACGCGGGTCTCTCTTCCGCAACTCCGCGCGGATGGCGGAGACAAGAGATGGAGGAGCCCAGAGCAGCCTTTCGCTAAGTTTGACTTGCTAGCGCTCGTAAACTTGTGCCCGTTAGATATGCCGTCCATGCAACAGCTTCGAAGCTTAAAGCTACTGGAACACCTAACAATTTGGTTACGTATGTTATCGCTACATCGCATGATCCAAGGAACGTGAATGTATCTCCGTTCGCCTTTACCACGAGAATACGCGCGCTTCTCTGGAGCCAATCAACGCGCGCGAGTAACGTTTCATCAATATCGCGATCGCATCTTTAAGAGCTTATCGACTAGTCGGGAAAAATCTCTCGAAAGCTCCACTTTTTTACTCTTCGCCACCCACTCCTGACGAGGGTATGATTTTCTCTATCACGTTCACGTGGCCGATATCGGACGAACGCATCGCGAAACGTATCCTAGCCAAACGCGAACGACCCGACCGAGCCTACGCCTGTAACGAGGACTGTTCCCAACTAATTGGTCTGCGACGTCAGTTTTTTGAGGCAAAAATCGGTAGATGCACGTACGCGACGATGGCATGTAGCCAGAAATCTTGCCTGCCGCGACCACAATCTGCTCGAAGAGCGGAACCGCTATCGGAGCTCTGATCCGACTCAAATTCTGGGGCCCTAGAAAAATAGCGATTCTGCCCAACCTGGCCGTACAAGTTTTGTGATTCAGAGTTCGTTGCGGGAAGGTGCAACGGCGAGCTGAAATTATCCGACGGATTTAGCCGCCTCTGAGAGTCTGCGTTTCGATGGGGCCACGCGATCGTGATTAAAACGAAATTGATCGAAGAAACGTGTTGATAATACGTAATACCGAGTCGGTTAACGTTCGTACTATAATTTAAGCGCGAGTATAATGATTAGTTTGTCTGACCGAGAATCTGGTGGTCAGATGCGGACAGAGAGAGCGAGAGGGCGAGGGAGACGTAGAGGGGTCGAAAAAGTTGAGCACGTCGGGAGGTGGAGAATTTCAATTGCGACCGTCTCTCGGGTCTCATCCACGATCGAGCCTCGTGACCCGATACCACGATACACTCACTCGCCAAATATGAAATCTCACGTATACGCGTCCTATCCCTACACAATGGGTATCTATACTTCTCTGTGTCTCGTTGGAACAACGTGGTTTATACGATTATCAATAGTAGTAGTGTTATATCAGTGGTTGGGAAATACCGAATTACGAGACGCGACCCACATAACGTAGATTATGCCGCTCGAACACGCCCAAAGCGATTTGAAATCAAATATTAGATTATATCCTTGCCGTTGTCCTTGGCCTTGGCCCTCGCATGATCTCGCGACACTCTATGTCGTCGCATCAAGGCATTGCCATATCCTCGAAGACGTACCATACTTGTACGTACGTCCCGTGCCTTCGAGTATACACAGTCAAGCATGTTCCATCAAATTAAACACACAAATTTGTTTTAACGAGTTTTCTTTTTACACAAAATTAGTGTTTACTTCCACATACTCGGTGTGTAGTGATAAAGTAACACAGCTCTGTGTTGAAAGTAACACAAACCAATGTTACAGCAGCATTTAAAAAGGGTTACTCTGTCACGTTTCAACCAGATGACAGAACATCTAGTTGACCCAGTAGCACCGTACTATACTATTTTTGTTCCGTCTCCCTGGTCATGTTTCCATGGGGATACAGGAGACGGCAATTGCTGGTTTGGGAAAGAATAGGGTAACGTGTTGAGGGGTACTACCTCTTACGGAGACTATGTGAGTGTAAGAAATGAATTAGGATTGATTTGATGATATTTAATGAAACAAATTAAATCAAGAGAAAATTATAAAAATGATCATAAGAATTAGCAGTATTGATAATAAAATAAAATTAGTTATGAATATGGTGATAACATTAAAAACAATATTCGATGAGACATTTTATGTCGGTTGTTTGATCGCTTTGGGGAAATCGGAATGAGTCGTCCAGTACTTATAAGAATAATATAATCATTCTAAAACTTACTCAAGTAGATGATGATGATGCGCAGTGAATAAAACAGAGACGAGTGTTCGTGGGTATCAGGTTCACTTCGAACAGGCACACACACAAAAGTCTGATAAATGAGTGTTCGTGGTTATGAGGTTCACTTGGAACTAACACTCACGCACAAAAGTCTGATAAAATTTTGGTTGATGATAAACTGAAATAAACAGTTCGTCCTAAATAAAACTGGTCTAACACGATGACACTGTTGAAAATTAACGGAAGCTGAATGAATTATTTTCGATTGAGCGAATTTCTACTATTCCCCAAAAATGAAATCTTATCATTTGTGTTAATTATTTGGTACTAGGATGGATGGAATATTCATGTCCAACGCACAACTTCACCGAGGGTTTGACCATACTCTAGATCCGAAGTGCGAGTCCTCGAATATGTATAGGTTCATGGTTAAATTGAATTGGAAAGAATGGGTTTGTAGAAGGAAATATACATGCGTCGCGCACAATTTCACCGAGGGTTTGACCATACTCTAGATCAAAAGTGCGAACAGCAATGATACCTCAAAGGTTTTGGATTAAATGGTTAAGGAATTTGTTTGAGTATAAATGATTTTTAATAATTGAATTTAATTAGTTGCTTCTATCGTTTTCCGATTGATATTGGTAGTTACTTTTATGAGAGTTGCAGGAAATAGTAAAACTTGTGAAAATCGCGACTGAGTGTAATTGAACTTGTTGGCTGACGGTGAACCGAAAATGAATCGCGATTGAATGAATAAAAATGATGTGTGTTGTTTGAGTCTTGATTAAGAATTGAGATCGGAAACTGGTCCGAGACTTGACTTGAAGTCGGGAGTTAAACCCGAGAATTGCAAATATGATATGAATACTGAAGACCGTTTTACTAGGACTGCGAACTGATGACTGACTTTTGATTTTTGATTATTCATCCTCGTAACCTCGGTTTGCGGTCTCCCACTCTGATGGTGTATTATCTAGTATTTACATTTTGTCGCCAATGAACTGCATGGATACTAAATGGACCGTCGTGACTGGCTCGTCACCCGCCACGTGTTTTAAGGGTCTCAAATTCTTAGAAGACTCCCCACTCCGATTTGCCGATCGTACTCGCGTCGCTTTAGCGAGTTGCTTGATTTTGGTATTATTCATGTACAATATAAATGATTTGGAAATTTCCAAATTGCGTTATCCTTATTACTATTCCTTATGATTAAATAAATGTAAAGAAAGCTGATTAAAAAGTATCACGTACGATGCTGTCAAGAACGCGTATATGAGAAAAACCCGATGTTTTCCGTTCGAACGTTCTTTCCATAAGTGCCCTCGCCTGGAGGCTCGAAACCTCGATCCCTTAGCGAGTTGTGTATTGGATCGTGTCAACGCCACTTGAGTCGAGGCGTTGGCCAATGTTCCGATCCCAAGGTTCTGTTGAGTATCGAAGGAAAACCGTCGTTTTTGACAACTTATAATATATTAGAGTGGCGACTAGTGCGACCTATTCTAAATGGTATGGTTTTACTGGTCAGGCACGAGACAAAGAACTTCGCTGGTCATTCGATGCACATTCTTCCGAACGTGGGATCGTCGTGTTACTCAATACCTTGTGTGTTTGGCAATTTTGCGTTATCTTTTACTAGGAACTGACCGTTGAAGTTTCGGCGGGCTCTTTTACATCTCGTGTTTGTACATACCAACGCGTACTTATTATTGATATACTCTTGTTTTTTAAACGGACTGCGCTAGTTCCCATGGCGGTGAACAATGAATCCCATCCATGACGCTCGCTATCTCCTTTCATTAAGCTAAACAGTTCTTATATATATAGAGTTTCATGCGTTTGGCGGCGGACGTGACAACTCAGGTATCAAATAACATTTCTGGGTGTTGAAAAACGGATTGGGCGAACAACGCTAACGATTGTCTCGAATCGATACGCTAATATGACAGAACTTTTTTTACTGTGGACACATTCGTGAACTTCTGCGAACAGACTCGTCCGTGTGACCTGTGACTTTTACGGTCTCTACTGCAACCTGCGATGACAGTTTTCTCAGTGTATATGGTACCATGCATTCGCCCGAATTCGCGACGCTGATCGTATTTGACACGGTGATTCGAGCCACGGAGAAACGAGAGAACGTGCGGATGGATATTTATTGAAAATGTTCAGCGGGCGACAAACTATCATGACGATGGATACGAATATGAGAAATAGAGATAGAGAGAGAGAGAGAGAGAGCGAGTGGGAGAGAGAGAGAGAGAGAGAGAGAGAGAGAGAGAGAGAGAGAGAGAGAGAGGGGTAGTTGAGTGGGGTGAAGAGAGGACGTGCAAGAATGTTCTGAAAATAGGGCACGCGCGGGCTTGGCACCGCGGTGACGTTGATTTAAAATTCTAATGCTGGGAACTTTGTTCTTGGCGGGCCACCCGGCGTGGTTGGTGCATCTATCTCTTCTATCACCTGTATTTCCCCGAGCTCGCGCGCGTCAAAGGCTTATGAAATAGCGAACCGACTCTTAAATATCATGCAAACTCGATTCCCACGTGGGGTGGTAAAAATTCAAAGTGCAGCCCGCTAGACGCGAATATCCGTTTGCGAGAGAACTGACGGGCAAAGGTAGCGAGTGGTTCCTCGTCAGAATGGTGTGGATTTCTAGGTCTACGCTCGTACGACGATGGTGAACGCGATCAATGTCCCCCGATCTCTCCAAGGACCCAACGATCCAGACACGGCGAAAGACCGTGAGGTACAACCTTCGCTCAGACTCTACCTCGAGACCAAAATTCTCACCTCGTTCTCACCGATAAAGGAGCCTTTCAACTCGCTCGCCTAAGAACTCACCGTCCCGGAGTAATAGAAGAGATAGCAGCCCGCGGTACCCTTCCTCGTCGAACCGCTACCAGCCGAATGGATGGCTGCGCCCTCGGAAGAACTTTTTCTACCCGAAAGCTATCGCCTCGTATATTTGCTATCGCCTAGAATATCGATCGTCCGCTACGTTCGCGATAATTGCCAGGAGCTCGCGAAGTACTCGAACGCGATACATCGCACAGCGATCAGCGGTGACATCCTGTATCGCAAGTTAGTCGAAGGGCGAGGCAAATGAAACAACAACCAACAGAGCCCTCCTTTGCATAAAAGAATTCGCGTGCCGCAGCGATATCCGAGGGCAGACGTTGTCCTGCGGTAACGAGGAATATTAGACGATCGCGAATGAAAATGGTAGCACCGCGGGCGCGAGGAGATCCAGTCCGAAATGCTTTCAGGGATCGTTCGCTCCATTTCGAACCGGTAACGGTAAATAAGACATCGAGGGAGTCTTCGTTTGCGGAGCGAAAGATAAGGACCATGAATAACGCTCCCCTCTCGACGCACTCTCCAGGATCACCCCTCGCGAACACAAATATCAGGAATCGTCGTTAGTTTTTACAGCTGAGCTACGACAGAGCGATCAGAGTAAAACAGATTTGCGCAGTGGCGGGACAAAATAAAATGGGTCGATTAGTATGCAGCCACGGTTTTCTCGTCCTCCTCGTATCTTCCAGTTACATCCCGTGGCCTGCCATAACCGGCGAGACCTTCGCAGAAATCATGTCCGACTATCGTTCAATTGTGGACGAGAATCACCTCGAGATAGCCAACCTTAAGCCTTTAATTACGCGTCCACTCGACCATGTTGCCCCATTATCATTCGAAGCAGCGTGGGAAATGCGAAGCCGACCGGACGATGGGAAACGAAAATGCATCGCAAACGAAGGCTGCCTAAAGCGCGAGGACGAACAATCGTGGACGATGAACGGAACGCACGCGGGCGCATTATGTCCAGAATTGTGAGGCCGACGTATCAGAGAAGCATAGATAAAGGTGTGGTAAATAAAGATACAAATTCAAACGCTCTCTTGTACGTGCTAATACAAACGGAGCTGGCTTATTCAAGTTGCTCGGTTAGTTTCGGGGCAAACGATTCGTCCCGGCATTGTCTCGTTTTACCGGCGCTAAACTTGGACGCGCGAGTGGTAAAAAGTTGAGGCGAAGAACGAGAAAAGGAGAAGGAAGGCGACGGCAAGGGTGTGACGGCAGAACGTTGGAAGTCTCGGAGCCTGCCGAGAAACTGAATGTAATTGGCTTTGGAAGGCGCTATCTCGCTAGTCAAGCAGTTTCTCAGCTCCAGCGCTATCAGCGCGAATATAAATTTTGGTCTTTTCTTTTCTGGCCTCGGCAACGCCTGCTGTAACCTCCACCCCCGACTCCTTGTGTCTCGCCGAGACCTCTTTCCGTTTCTTCTTCCTGTACGCCCTTCTTCCGTTTCTCCGCGCGTCAGACGAGACGTCTACACGCCGTGAACGCTGGTTGCGAAGCTGTGCTCGTTCGTTTCGCGGTAAAAATTGGCAAATTGATAGATCGGTCGGAACGTTGCGTGGGCGACGAATTTTTCAATTACAGAGATCCAGCCGGATGACTGCGAAATGTCTCGCGGGATGAGACGACGACGGAGAAGAGAAGCTGTCGTCGCGGGGAAAGTTTGTCAGGTATTTCTCGAGCTTTCGCCGGTGGTTGAGCGAATGCGGCGACTGCATCGCTCACATCCGAGCTAAACTTCGCGATGGCCACGTGAAATTACTTCCAAGGTATGTTCGAAGTAACGGCGCGGTGTACAGTAAGCTTCGTGGGTTCGCCTCAGCTCCGACGAAATATCGGTCGAGGCGACGAACGCGCGGGAAAAATAATTCTGCTACGTTGCAGTAAAATCGAACGTCGCCGGGCGTCGATAAATTCAAATTTAATCCAGCCTTTGAAAGATTCGAGGGCGGAAATATCGCGCGGTGAATCCTTCGCCAGTCGACGGGAAAAAGATGCTTCGCGGTACGCTAATTGTATCGATCAGCCCTAAGGACACGACTAGGGTGCGAACGAGAGAACGCCGAGAGATTAGGTCGCCGTCGCGCATTCCGAGTGCGTTTGATTTATGAATACGTAACGAATCGGCTCCGGATCCGACGCGACGGCATTGCTCTCGTACGACGAACTAGTCCACCTGCTCAATATTTACCCAGCGACCAGCAGCCTTGTCTTGGCTCTGAAATTACTTCAACTATCCTCGTTGCGAGGGGTTTGAGTTAATTGCATGTTACATCGCCGTCGGCGCTACCAGCTCCGCACCCCCCATCGCAAGGTACTCGGAACGGGAATACGGAGGAGCTTCTTTGCGCGAGCTCATCACCGCAACATTGTTCGCGAACGGTGTGCTGTGGCGATCCGATCGAGGCGTTTCGCCGATCGCAAATGAAAAACGATCGCAGTCGACGAATGCGGAAGTACGAGGCAGAAACTGTAAATATCACGCGACAGTCGCGGGGTAACATTTTCTAAAAAGTGGATTCTCACTCAGAGATGAGGAATACGATCGGTATAGCGCAGACATCGAATCTCGAACAATCTCGTAGGAAGGGACGAATACGTTAATTATAAAAATGAATAAGAAATACACGTTTCTGTCACATTCGTACTCAACTTCGTATTTACGATCTTTCGATATTTTCGTAAATTATTTTTAAAAAATTGTTCTGTGATGTACACGCGTGCGTCTTGTTGTTTCTTTTTTTCTAAAGGCCAATTATCCGTCTTGCCCAGCTGGGACGAGCAAGATGATTGTACAGCTGGGGTGAGACGGGTAATCGAAACGATCGTCACAAAAATATGATCCTCGACCTGGACACGCTGAACGAGCTTCACGAGTCCATTTTCTACAAACTTCATATCGTATCCAGTCAATGTAAGCTTCTCTGCCTACGGTCCAAAATTACGACTTCTGTTGCTTCGTGTTAGTTACGAGGTTTTTTTTTGTATGAGGTGCGCCAACTCAATTGGTGTACCAGACAATATTTCAAATTTTTATCGTTTTCGTTCCTGCATATTTATACAAAACCTGAACTGAAACAAAAGCTGTTAAGTCAGAATTCGAGACGATTATGTTTTGCACACGTCTATTTATAGCACACTATTTACCACGAACATAAAAATATCGCAAGCCCGGAATGTGATAAATTAAATACAAGGTAAGGCAAGATTTTTTCACGCAGGTACAATTACCAATCAATGCTGCCGCACGAGAGCTGTATGAATCGCGAGTCACGCGACAGTAGTCTCTATCTCTTTCTATTCGAACATGTATCGAATTATAGCACATATTTTTTTCGTCCGCGACCTCCCACTCGCCCGGTCATCCCCTAGGCGATACTCGAGAACCGTGCATACGAGCTGCTCTCCGCGAGTTTGTCCTGTGTTCACCGTTCCGTCCCGTGCATCGGCAGACCGTGAACCGGAAAGCGAACACCGATGCTAACAAGCTTTGGGAATCTTAGCTCCAGGTATACGATAACAATGTCATCAGACTAACTCGTTTGAGCATAGTACCTACCATTCTACAAGCGTACGCTAAACCGTGGCTTGACAGACGTGAGAAGTATATCCTGCGGAATGCAACGTACCCAGTGAGAACACATCCGTCGAAAAATGTCTGTACTCGATGAAATTTTTAAACGGAATCACAGGTTTTCCCTTCAACGAGTCGCAACCATGTTGGTATTGTCGGACGCGATCGCGTGACAACTACGCCGTTCATCGATCAATCCAGGGAGCTGTCTCGCCATCTCCAAATACGCCGAGGGATACAGTTTCATCCGGATCGGACGGCGTCGCAGCATCTCGTTCACCTGGTCTCTTTTATTTCGTAGTAAAACGAGTCGTAAAATACTCGTAATACTTCGCGTAATACTTTGCTACGAAATACTCGTTCGCCAGGAGTACGATGATCGACGACGCGTAGGCAACGCGCATGGCTCGATCTGGCTACGACGAAGCTTTGCTAATGGAGAATGAAAGCAGGTAACCGCGACATGATTTGCCAGCTACTTTACGAACGCTGTACGCATCTGCAACTTCACCTTTCCAGAACCGAGCCGCGCACCTGTACCGCAAAACGTCACGCGGCGCAGTGTTCATCGCCACCCGACGCAACTACCCACGATAATCCATGCCATTTACGCCAAAGTTTCTTCGAGATTGTAGTCTTGTCTTCTCCTTCACCCAGTCACCGGGATCTACCGTGGTTTCTCGTCGTACCTGCGCGTCTCGCGACACTCTCGAACGAGTAGATGCACGTCCGATCGTGATTCCATGCTATGCTAATTTCTATGCAAAATATCTCCGACAACGACGGAGAGAATTGCTACCAGAATGATGGAAGATCCGACGCGAGTTTCACGCGTAACGAGATACGGAGCTACGAACGGGGGAGATGAAAATCTACGGCATCGAAGCTCGAGCAATTGATCGAGGGCGGGGATCGATGAGAAATTCTGGACCCGAGTGAAGTTTCGAACGTTTCTTTTGCAGGGTGGAAACTTCATTTAAGCCAACGAACAAGGAAAACTTTCGTCGACCTCATTTAATAAAATAACTTCGCAGCTTACGCGAGAAGTCACTCGAGAAAAGTTAGTCATATTCCGAGAGATCCTCCGTCGGGATCGAAGCGACCAGACAGGTCCAGGAAAAATCGACGCTAATCCAACCGAGCGCCCGACGCACGGTGGAAAATTTTCGATTCGGTCGGTTTTATCAAGAGTCGTTTCACCAATTTTGGTTCGCCGAATCGTCTTGAAACGTGGGATATTATTCAAATAATTCAGGATCATACAAGAAAAAATAGAGGTATTGATATTTTTCAACGAACCAAAATCTCGGTAAGTACAATGACTTAAGAGTATTTTAAAACGAGATTCGTTTAAGTCGGTGGAAGATTGCGTCGTCGGCGAGGTTAAAACCAACTGAATCCAAAGTCGGCCACCGCGCGACGATGGAACGCGATCATTCCGCGCGAGACGAACAATGATAGCGGATAAGAGGACGTAACGACGACAACAAAATACATATGTCGTAAAAAATGACAGGAACACGCCCGCGTATCGCAGTAGCGGAAACTAAAACGACGCGAGTTCGGTTCTCCTCGTCGCAAATTTTCGGAAGTACCGGGTAAAGTCATTCGCGACTACGATTGTTGCGTACACAGGTTTGCCCGCGCGGTGTATGGGAAAATAGGCAGAGAAATAGTCCCGCCCTAATGGATATTCCAGGGTCCGGAACGGACCTTTCGAAACTGTTTCCGCTTCGTCGCATGATTTAAGGCTAACGAAGCGACGTAGGTACCGCATTCTCATCAGCCGCGCCTTCGCGGACAATTCTCCCCGCTCGTTCGTTTTCTTTATCCTGGGCATTCGTCTATCGCGCGAGTCGACGGAAGCATTTTCGAGGCGCTCGCGCGATCGTTAAATGATAAATCACCAAGCTGTCATTCTACTCTGCATTTCAAATACTCGCAAATCTTCCAGGATCACTTTCGACCGTTGATTAAATTTACCGAGCCGAGAGATTTCTGCGACCCTTCAGCTGCCACTTGTTCGTACGGCTGTCGAAGTACTCGTGAAATTCATTAATTTTCTCCGGAGCGTGGCTGCGATGGTCTCTCGCGGTACATAAATACAGCGAATCGCCATTTATATCAACGGAGAAATTCATTTCTGTCGACGAGCTTGATCTGCTCCGCGTTCACCCGTTGCATCGATAATCCGAGCAAGCGAGAATAAACCTCGAACGCGCAACGATACGCGAGAGCTCGGAGCAAAGACCCCGAAGATGCTGCGCGAGGGATGTGACGAGATTGGAAAACGGAGACAACAAGTGCGTTGTCGTCTGTTCATTTTCTCGCAGAAATGACAAAGAGGAAAGTGGCCGCACTTGGCTTCGTGCTGGTTAAAATAGGAACGATGGGTCTCATAAAACTGTAATTAACTTCATATAAGATGAGAAAGAGGTTCGAGGCTGTGCGGAGGATGGAGCAAAGGACGGGAAGAATGACGACGGCGTACGAAATTACAGCAAGCTCTCTCCTCCACTTGCCGTAGGTACCACCGCACTGGTTGCGGCTGAGGAACGAGAAGACCCTATTTTTCTCGCCTTTTGTCTCTGAAATTATGTCATTTTCTCAGGCGCGAAAACTCTCTCCCGAATTCGCGGCTCGTAAAGTGACGGTCATTTTTCGCGACGTGGCTGCGCGTCATTTCGAGGATCTTTGTCGATCCTCGATGGCGTAGTTGGGGTTCGTCTGATCGCGAGCAGCCCGAGGAGCGGCAGAATCGTACAGCGACTGTAGTCATCGAGTTGTCGTTACGCGAAATTGGTGATACGAAGCTTGCGTCATCACATCGCTTGGGCTAGATTGTAAAAAGATTTGCCAAATATTGATTTTGGTCGTTTGGCGTGGCACGGAGCTGCCACATCGATGCTGGAGCCACGCGAGGAGCTCTTCTCTTTCGCGCATTGTCGCTGGAGTGACTGATGGCGCAATTTCGAAAGAAAACAAAAGCCGTTCGATGCCAAGTGGTTTCGTGCGGAGGGTAGAAACGCAATCGTAAGTGGTACACCGTTGACCCGTTGGAAAAATAAATGATCCAGAAATATTCGCACCAAACGCGAACGTTCGTTAAAAAAAGGAGAAAAATCACGAAAACGCGCAACCCGCCGGTAATTTCCGTATTCCGAAGCTTTTGTCTTCAGAGGCTGGGAGAAAGCTGGGAAAAAGACGCGAGAATCTCGAGTCGTACGGTCCGTTGACGTTAATTAAGAAATAGCTGTGGACTCGACCAGGAGAAACGAAGTTATTCGGATCGTCGAGGACCGAGACCAATTCGTATACGTTCAATTTCAAGGGGTTGATCAGTGATTGAAATTTAATTGCTGATAGATCGGTAACCTCTGTAGCTATTCGGATCGATCACTTCTCGTCGAGGTCACGCGGGAAAGGGAGAGCAATCACATCGTCCGTTGATTTTACGAGGCGAGGGCGGGCTCGTCGTATAGCCCGTTCGACGGATAGCAGGGGACACAGAAGCGCGAACCAACGAACCGAATCTGCGTGCCGACAGTTAAATCCCGCGTCTCTAGTGACGTTTGATCGACGGTAGCGAAGGCGGCTTCCTGCGCGGGGGAAAAGAAACGCACGACGGGCCCCGTGCCGTCCTGTCGGTAAAGCAGTTCCCCAAAAGCTCCGCCAACCATTTTTTCTCCCAAATAAAAGCCGAAGCTCCGTAGTGTATAGAAAAAAAAAGCTCGGCGAAAAAGTCTCCGCAGCCTCGGATCCCCGAGGCTTGATTAAACTCAGCGGCCTCCGGTGCCCTTTAATCACATTTTTTGCTTTTTGCTCCGTTGACCACCTTCTCCCTCATGTTTCCTGCCGGATACGAGAGTCAAAATCTGACGACAAATCCTCTCAACGGATTCGGTCACAAAAATGGTCGCAGCGAACTATGCTATTTCACGGATACGTTGACCTTGGATCTAGCTTTAGACTCTGCGGAATCGGAGAGACGCGCTCTATTCTCGTACCTCCAATATCTCTCATCATCTACTTTACAATCCGCGCAGTGCCGAGCGTTTGCTGTTCTCCACTTACAATGCTCCCTTGAAATATGGTCAAACAGAGCCTAATCCGAGAACAAGCACCGCGACTCACGCCTCTTCGGTACATCGACTCTCCTCGTGTTCCTCGCATTTCACCCTCCCAACTCTACAAGCAAAACACGTGTCGAGAGACGAAAGACACTCGCGCGTACTTCCTCCCTCGGCTCGTTCTTCACAAGAGATACGCTCTGGAGTCTGTAACCTGCGATCGATTCCAGTGCGAAGTGGAACTCGAGAATTACAAGGATCCGTGGCACAAAAGTGGTGGGGTGTCGAGAATAATTTCTTATCGATACGCTCTAACGACAAATGTTTCGACTGTTAGGTCTGGCGCTTTCGGATCGTCGCTGTGCTACGTCGATTTGAAAGGCATGCTGCATCGGTCAGCCGGTGAGTATATTGTCGTACGCGAAAGATCGTTGCACCGCGTCGAGGCAATGCGAATGAAATGACGATTCAAAAAAAAAACCAAGTTTCGAGAAATTCGCTAGCCTCGACAAACGAATTGAGAAAATCTCGGACGTTTGGGGTAAAACACTATCGCGTGATCCTGAGATCATCCGGAGACGTTTAAAAGCATTGGCTTTTGTGAGAAAATTTGAGTACTTCGCCGCATAAAGAATAGCTGAGATGGCAGAGAAGCAAAAAAATTGCGAGCAGAAAGTTTCAGATAAAAGATGCAAGAAAAAATTGCAAAAACTTTTCTAAGCACGCCAGCATAACGCTGTCAGTCTTGAGCTTGGCTGAAGCGTGGAGGGAAAGTACGAGAAAGACGGTGGGAAGAAGCCTGTGCGGAAGTCGCACCGGTTTATAAGCGTTTTAATTTTTTGTACCGAAGTTGCGTTCGCACGGAAATCGTCCATCGCCAATGAAAGCCGGGGTCGCGAAACGCGGTGGAACAGGGCGCGAGTTTGTTTCCAATATCGTCACGCACTAGCTGATCTCCTTACAAGTTTTTATCCCTCGACCGAGCGTACCCTCGACGGCACAGTTATACTCCCGAGGATTAATTTGAAAACGGAGGGAAGCCGTGACTTTTTCTTATTAAGAATTCGCCGCAGAGTCGCGGCGAGGAGACGCGACGTCGGAAGGGAAAAGTTTTGATCCTGAGCCTAGGAAGAGAGAACACGGTGCCGCACCGTTGACTGCAAAACGAGTTACCACGGCGCGGCCGTAGCCCGACGTTACTCGGAAACAACTTTTGTCTAATTCAACTTTCCGAGATTCGCGCTCTCATCCCGAGTCGCCGCGATCCTCGTCCCTGCGTCGCTCCCCTTCAATTTCCATCGATATTTGCGGACATATTTATCCGTCGAGCTCGGTGAAATAATCTGATCGGTGAGTTTGAAAGTTTGAAAAACTCCTTCCGCCTCGACGACGCGCAACTGTATAATCCTGACGCGCGATGCCTGCCTGAAACTTTTCGCTGAGCAATTAATGCTGGAACGGACTGGTTATATCGTGCAACGGGTAACGATGGGACGGGACGAGACCATCGATGGCTCGGCGCGTCCAACGTCGTCGCTCCTCTACGCTGCGGCCTCGACCACCTATATTCTCCGCACTCCCGAAACCCGCGATCGACTTTGCATTCGAAAAACGTCGGCTCGAATTTCCCCCGAAGGTCGCGAGGACCGCAAACCCTTTCTCGAATCGTGGACCTTCGGCATTAACGAGCCGGAGGATGAGTCTGACGAAGGGCGATCTCGACGGCCTTCGAGGAAGGGTAGGCGAGGCCGGAGACGACAGCGAAGATAGGAACGAGGATCGGGATGGGTGTCCTCCGCGAGGTTCGAGTTTCTCGTTAGTACCACGCTTGGCACAAGATTTATACGATTAGACGGATTGCCTGAGATAATACAGCTTACCCTCGCTGTATTATTATTATTATCATCATCATCATCATAAACCTGGTACCTGCGCAGCAACGCCCCGCGCGACTACGTATTTGCACCTATGTACAAAGCTTTTGGCGTCGATCCGATGAACCGCTAACCTCCGTCAGATTGCACTTTGAGGCAGACGATTTTGGTGGAAATACCAACCCTAGCTGTACGAATTTTGTTATTGTAAAGAAAAAAAAATGGCGATAAATATTTAATTCGAAAAGCTGAGTCGCGATTTAAGTTAGGTATTCGAGGGTGCAGGTATATTCCACCGTGCAGAAAGAGGTAAGCAAGAGGTGGACGGCTTTTAACGGAACCAGCCCCAAAGTGGTGGGTACAGACTGCTGGGTTTGATACTTTTTCGCGGATATGTGAAGCGGACCGAAATGCACCCAGGCTGTATCGCGGAAGTGCGATTTTCGAACTACGAACTCGTCGTTTTTTAACGGTAAACGGAACGCGAGCTTTTTGGTGCGGCGAAGCAATGCGATGTATGTAGATGGACGTTTTCTCCGGGGAGAAACGACTTTGGGGAGGCCCCTCGATGCGAGAGCGACAATTTTGATACAGGATTCGCGAGATCAGCTGGAAATCGTTGATCAGTCATCGCGTAGCCGAGAGAGGTGCAGCCGGGTCATATCGAGGAGGAAACGAACGACGTCGATAGATCAGGTTTAGTTTGCCCATAAATTCAGCTTCGTCGTTAGTACGTTCGGAGAATTTGACGTCGAGACTTTGTAAAATCTCGACGCTGGCAACGCGAGGGGCGAGTCGAAAAATACGGGAGCGCTAAACAGAAATCACCACCATCTCACCGACGAAAGAAAAATCGCCAATTCCTCCGGTTCTACGAGCCGTGAATTATTCATCGCGAAAGTACGCACGAAGGAAGGAAGCATTCTTTCGTCCGCGCGAGGAAGGCCCATCTTTTTCGTCGGTTCATTCGATTCCCGATGGCAATTCGCGGGATCCGTATTATAGAAAAATGGCGACGGGTCGAATCGTTGGAATTGGCCGGAGCATATTGCGAGCATCGAAATCCGCGAACGGAACGTGGACGAGAGCGAACAGTTGCGAGGCGCGACGGACTGAAACGTTCGAACCTACACGCTCGCGCCGTGAAATGGAGATGAGGCTGTAAAATGGATAACGGAACCGTATAAAGTAGAACAGTAGAAGCATGCCTGGTTGCGGCGACGTTCTTTTTCCACTGGTAAAACGAGCGGGAAATTACGAGCGGCGGATGCGCGGCTCTTGTTCCATGTTTTTTTCTCCACGCTCAAATCCTCGACGCGCCACTTTTGTTTACGCGACTCTTCCTGCAAACAACTTTTCCACTCGCGCGCGACGTTCTCCAATTTTTTCCTCGCTCGTTTTCATTTCGTTACGCGCACGAAAACGCGGTGTTCGTAGCTATCGGAAAAGAAAACGTTCGCCGAATAATCCGTTCGCAACGTAGTTTTGGTCGAGCATCGGTCAGACGGAGAAATACCGACTCAATCAGCTCGCGAAGTTCACCGAACTGATCCGGCACCTCGAACAGCTACGGTTCACGACAATTCGTCTAATCACGCTGGATTGTCGAAATTAATTACATCTCGCGGTAGACGAAAATGCCCCACAAAAGTGTCTCCAATTTCGCGCAATTAGCAAACCACCAATTATAATTCTCGTTAGTAGTCCGTATTATTCCTGCCGCAACTTTTTACCCGAAACGATTCTACGCAGTGGATCCTGAAGAATCTTTACCTCCTCGCCAATTACTGTGTAAAAAAAAAACAAAAAAAATGTTCTCCGAAATCAGGAAACGCGTACAAACGTTTCCCCGAGAAGTTTTTTTTTCTTACGCGTGCAAACAGTCGTCCAATTATTTGCAAGACCAAACTCTCGACCCCAATTTACGCATCGGAGAACGCAAAATTTACCCGTATAAATGCGAGCCAGAGTGTTATAAAACTACGGCTACGGAAAAACCGACAGGTTTCGAATTACCGTTATCGAGAAATTTGATTCTTCTGCAAACAATAGCTCGCAAAACACGGATTTTTCCCGACATATTCCTATTCGGCATTCATTGCTCCCTGCTCGCGAGCTCTGCAGCGTATTTCCGACCAGATACGAGAGATAGCGCGGGTCGTTAATCCGACATATTTCATCCGCGTGCCTAATATGCCTGATATGCAGTGACGTAATGACGACTCAAGTTCCGAAAGCACAATTTCTAAGAGCTTTCAAACTCCGTCGAAGACGTAGGGGTGACCTTCGCTCCGAATCGTTCGGCGACGAACTCGCGAACCTCGCGACCAGGGAGGACAGATATCTTCCCAGAGAATCACCGATCGAAGGGTGCGTACAAACCATTCGTAGAAATGAGATTGGACTAGAAATTTGACGACATCGTTGCGGAGATCGCATTGCAATTTATTCATCCCATTTGTCGTAGCTCGCGATACACTCGCAGATTTGGATGGATGTGCAAGATGCGGACGCACGAAGTGCACAGCGTGCTCGTATTCGTGGGAGTTTGGTGTACCTGTTCGGAATACGGCGGTTCGATCCCCCGCGTCTGGGAAATATTCAATAAGGATTCGTAGGAAGGAGATGAAAAATAAACGTTGTCTCCGTGCATTATATTCCAATGCAGACAGAGAAGCGGATTGAAAGCGCGACTAATGTAATTGAAACATCTCGATCGCAACTTAGCTGCGAAACACATTCCGCTCGAGCAGGTATGATTTTGCAAGCGTTGTTGGATTTACCTTCAGCTCACGTCTCGTTCGCTCGTACGTGTTTGCGGCAAAGAACGGTGCACGTTGCCGTGGAAAGGAGGTCGGAAGAAAAACGCCGCGTTGTATTCGCGGATCGATTCGGGGGTCGAGAAAAGAGAGCGAGGGCAGGGAAAATCTGACGGAACGTTTGGCACGGAAAAAACGGTACGAAAAGATCCGACGGCCGTTTGGATCCGCGTGGGGGAATTAGCGGATGAATTTAAAGGTTAAAATGGAAACTAAACGATTGCCGCGGAACAGACGCGAGCCGGTCACGTACACGTAGTAGCGCGCTCCCCGTACCACTCGAACCTCTCAACCCTGAATGGTTGCCTGGAAGCAGATGCGCCAAATAGCCCGCTGGGATACCAAAACTCACAGCTTGGTAGTCGGCCGTCAGTACCGTAACATCATTTCTACGTCCACGGGCGCTGAGTTCCGCCACGACGAGAGACGATGACGCTGTATGCACACGCGGAGAGAGGAGAGAAGAGAGGAGGATGCAGCTCGGTAGCCGCACACCTCTCGTGGCTGGAAGGGGCGCGCGATGCTGAACGTGAATTCGCCGAAATCGCGTGGCGATTTGCTGCTTCGACTGGGAACGCGAAGAAACGAAAGCTCGGAGAGTCTCTGGCAGATTCGGAGTAGGTATACGTCACTGTTTCTAGACGACCACTTTGGGTCGGAGCGGCCACCACCACCCCGCAGCACCGCAGACTCCAGCCGTTTTTCTGCCCGGCGCGACCTGCCCCCGAGGCTGGACCAACGACTCGAACCGCGAGGCACCGATGCCGCGGCGTGATTTATTATTATTTTATTTTAATGAGCGAAATAAGTTCCGGGGAAGAGGTGAGCGGAGCGGCGGGTGAGAAAACAGGACGCGGGACGGAGGAGAAAAAGAAGGAGCCCGCGAGATGAACGGCGAAGGGGATTAAAAAGAAATCGCGTGGCATTCGACTCGTGTAAGAATTTCGCCCGGGATAATTTTTCATTTTCCTCCGAAGCGAGAGCAGCAAAAGTTGAGAAGTCGCGGCATAATAAGTCCAGACGGGAGCTGGGGGATATTGAATAATTTATAATTGGCAACACGCTCCGAGAATTTGGCACTGCTCAGATCTCGCCGTGGATTTTAGTCGCCTCTCGCGTGCGGCGTAGTTACACGGTGAAAAGTTTTCCGTCGTTGTGCGAAGTGTCAACACTTTTGTGCAGAATATTCAACATTTTAGCGCGTTGATCCGTCGCTGTCGTTAGTGTTGTTCTCGCACTCCGTTTTTAAGGTAACACTTCTTAAATGTTACTCCAACGTTGGTCTGCGTTACTCTTAACGCGGAGCTGCGCTACTTCGGCACTACACGCGAAGTGTGCTGAAACGACACTAATTTTGTGTACAAAAAAAAAGTCGTTGATACACGTTAAACTTGACGGATTTTTTTTTTTACCACGTACCAAGAGGAGGAAACAATTTTTGCAAAGTCGATTCCTCGCGACGCACTTTTCTCCGGATATCGATACGATCGGCGAGGTCGGTAGAAAGAAACCTGGAAACGTACCCGCTCGTGCGTGACAAGCGCCTCGTTCCTCGAAAAACCTCGAAAGCTCAAAGTATCTTGAATTTCGAGGAAAAGTCTCTCGTGTAACGCGTAAGAAAATCTGGGCGCACGCTACACACGCGTACCCATCATTGGGGGAGGTAGAACCATCGGACTCCGTCGAATTTCTCCGGCGGATCGATCCAGCCGAGGAAATGAACTTTTCAAAGCGAAATTACATTTCGGAATAGTCGTAAAGTCAGGGAATTTCGATGATACTACGTCGCAACACGGAGCCACGGCACGATTCCGCATCGCGACACCATGAATAAATCATAAATTTGCACGGACCCCGAATTCAGGTTCCTCGACGTTTTCACGGAAAAATAAGTTTCCGCGAAAAATTGCGATGAGATGCTCAAATAACAAAGACCGTGGATATACTGTTATAGCACTCGTCTTTTAAATGTATCCCGTTGGACGCGTTATCTTTTGAAAACTGTTCGATCGACGCGCAGCTCTGCCATTTACGTGGCGTTTTGACTCATCGTCAGTGGAATGACATCGCAAACACTCGCACAGTATTAAAAGTTATCAAAAAATGTGGAAACAATTAACATCGTATCGATTGTTACGTGACCGTGAAAGTCGGATGAATGCCGATTTTTGTTCCATTCCTCGAGGCCTTTCCATTCTTCCTACGTTTCGCTCCGACATTTCGAACGAATGATAGAGATTAATTCAATAAAGAGGGCTGTCGCGCGCGATGAAATTCGTTTCACCACTGATAAAATCGCAAATGGGGTTGCAACCTCGATCAAATATTATCCAATCGATATAATGAAATATTAGCCGGGGGATACGATCAACATGTTTGATTTCGTGAAATTGATTATAATTTCGTGTAAGTTCGTGGCATTACACGTTTTTTAGACTGATACCATATGCAGAATTCCCCTGTTTATTTCCCCGGTCTTATCTTGCATCGAGAAGCCGAGTAAGGATACGTAACTGATCGATTTCGATCCGTTCGTCAGAGAATGATTTTTTGTTCGGTATCATAATAACGGTAATATTCGCCAGAAAAACAATAATAACCGTGGTATGCAGGAATAATCGCGACGATAACGTTTTGCCTGTACTGGAATCGATACGTATGCAGAGGTACGTAGATGCATCCAACGAGCGTTGGCTACACACAGGACAAGTTCAGCCATCGTATCACGCGTATCCCCGAAGTTTTCAGATAACAGTGAACTTGTGCGGCGATTGTAGACTACGGATATTCGGAAAACGATCGAATTCATGTGACTATTGCGCCCAGTTGAGTGCAACCCAAATTTCTGCTTTTCCGTAAATTCATTTTTTATTTCGAGACTCGATTTTGGTCGCGGGAAAAAAATGGGAGGTTTTATCTCTGCATTTGTATCGATGCGGAAGGAGAAATCAGATGTATGACAAGTCAACACAGGGAGAGTCGCGTAGAGCTTGCGACGAAGTACGCGCCTCGTGCTGCTCGCCGTACGAGTGCGCGAAGAGGAAGGATCTAATCGCGTCGTAAGAATATATTCAGAACTAGTAGCGGTGCCTGGTAACTTTATAATTACCAAATAAATTATCCGGCAACGCTGGGGCGCGAATTTATTGAAAATTAAGCTCGATTTTATCGCGTGGAAAGTTTCCAATTTTCCGCGGTTACTTTTATATGCCATTATTAAAATTGGTGGTAAGAATTAGGTGGATGAGTTGAAAGTCGAGTCGACGTACACCGTCACGGCACCCGGCCTCTACCCTCTATGAATATCGCGGTAGAACGGTAAATCGCATAAAGGCCAGAAACTGTGAAAGCGTGGAAGCGTATCGTTTACAAAAATATACCGGATCTCGCGATGATAAGTTTTGAAAGACGCGTGCAAAAATAATATTTTTCCACTCGACGGTGCAGCTCCATCGCGAAAAATGTTCGCGCGGAGTAAAACCCGGTCCACGTTCAATGCTCCGTGAATTCCAGCTGCGCTAATTGTAAGATTGGCAACTACTCCGACACATACTTGCCGAGTGATAATTATTAACTCCGTAAATTAGTCGTCGCGCTTGCGAAAGTTTCGTCGCTTTTTCTAGCGTTTAGTCGATGAACGTAATGATTAATAATTACAAGAGCGCTGCTCCGCGTCGATCGCACTGTAATTACAGCTTAATAACGAGTAGTTGCGTCAGCGAGGCGTTAAAACGAAACATACTTTTATGCTCGTTTTTTTTCTTTTTTTTTTTTGGCGTTCCTATCAGAAAAAAGTGGAGCAGCGCAGCTCATCGAAACGAATTTCGAAGTACGAATATTTATTCCATTACGTTCGATTAATTCCGCTTGAACTGGAAACCACTCGACTGTCGTTACGTCCGACGTCGTGCCTCGCAAAACGAGGCGATCTCTACATTTTCAGATGCCTCGAAGGGGAAAAGTCCTCGCGTCAGTTACGAGGAGATGGAAAAGGAGATGAATCGAGCAATCGCAAGCTTTATTCGCCGGAAAACCTCAAGAGTCGCACGTCGATGCACGAGACGTTCGCTAATGGAATGAAAGCTTTCCGGAACTATTGTAACGAGATTATCTGAAAACCGCCCAAACACGGAATCTATGCTAAGTGAGCCGGAACGTAAAGCTATCGATCGAGTCGATTGCCTATTTTTCTACTTCCACTCTCAACTTCCGCATCGCCGTTTTATTCCCATATCATTCTCTCGAGAAGAGCGAATATCGTCAGCGAGTTTCCACTGATTTGCAATCCGGTAGATATGAAAGCCAATGACAGAACTTCACGAACCGCGCTGCAAAGTAAGTCTGAAATAAATGGATGGAGAATTAAATCGCGAGCAACTCACGCTACCTCCAGCTGCATTTACACACACACACACACACATATATATATATATATATATATATATATATATATATATATATATATATATATAATATATATATATATATATATATATATATATTATTTATTTATATATATATATATATATCCTTGCACGACGAATCGACGTTTACTCTCACCCTTCTCTACAATTTTCTCATCTCCAATGACGTGTATATCATTCCGAGTTGAAAAAAAAATCCCTCCCTTTGCACGTGCAGACGACAAGAATAGGATTTTCTCGTCTGTTCTTTCAGATCCAAACGCGATGCTCGCATAAACGGCGCCGCGGAGATTTCTCTTCGCACGTATGTACGTACATACGTATAAAGAATCGAGATCTTATCTATTATCTAAGCCCGCGTTACGCCGTCCCTTCGCTGGAGGGATCGAACGCGAAGGGAAAATTTGAAAATTGTCCGAGAGGATTTTCAACGCCTAAACCATCTACCCACCTTTTTCCCTTGCCCGAAAGCTTCCGAATGTATTCGGCGATGAGAACGCGATAAGCGCGTAGAAAAGTCTCAGACTAGCTTAAGTAAAAGTACCGAGGATCCCTTCGCGTCGAACAGTTTATTATTAAAGCTCACCGATACCCATCGCGGCAAAAGCTACAGCTCCAGACGCGCCATCGCCCCTGGTTTCCTCGTAATGATCGTTTCGCATCACGAAGAATGTAATCGTTGCATCGATGTCAAGAAATGGAAACGTGAAACGTCGAATATTTGTTCGTTCACCCCTTCGACGTCACAATCATTTTTGAACGACTGCCGCGTTGACCGCGACGTTCCGAATGTCTTATAAAAATTCGGGACGTCAGTTTAGGCACTACAGAATGTGAAAATATTAGTCATATATTTTTTCGAATTTTTTAAATGACGAAAAAAAATCAGCAAGGGGTCGATGCGTGAAAAAAAACATGTTGTACTCAAAAAATGATAACTCCTTCAATTTTTCTTTTTTATTCATAAAATTTTAGGTGGAGTCCTGAGAAATGATAGTTTGGGGGGAAAAATGGCCACGGAGTGGGCGTCTGAAAAAAAGGTATTTTATCAGCACGATTCGTTCATATCTAGTCTCCACTCGCGGAGGGAACCTCGACGCGCCGTTAAATGGCAGGCTACTCCCCTTAGTCGCCAACAACTTATAGTAATTTTGGCTTAAATATGGCTGGGGTCGTTTTGACCCACGGTGACAGCGAAGGGCTAAAGCTCCGTGGTTGTTCGTTAGTGGTGAAATTCGAACGAAAGTAGCGATGAAAAACTGCCACGTGGAAGGAAGTAGGAATGGAGGAACGAATGTTCATCGGGTCTGGACGACTGTACGAGTCGTTGACGGAAGCATCGTTGGAGTTAGAGAACAATAACGAAAACGATACGTTTTAATCGCACGTAAAACAAGATGAGTACGAATTGCAGCGCGTCGATGGTCGTTTCGAGCACGAGCGCTAGGGGAAGATGACAAATGAAATTGCCGCATAAAATTGCTCGATCGAGAGCGGCGTGAGTCGACAGATCCGGACGCGATACTCGGCTTTTTAACTATCGTTACTTTTTACGCGGTACGCCACTTTTTACGGGCCTCGAAGCATTCCTGTGCCCTGGTATCGACGCGGTTTCGCCGCGCACGAGGTCGAATTCACTCTCGACTCGTAAAATTCCAGTGACGAGCTTTTACGCGATACCGAAGCGAATCGGTCCAGCTCGACGTTCATCTTGCAAAGTGACGCGTACGGTGACGCGTTTGACGAGATGCGGCATCGAAATACCCGCTTACAACGGACAATTTGATGAAAACGGTAAAAATCAAAACCTCGCTGTTTTTTCTCAAAAACTGGCGGACAATTATTTCGCTGCCTAGTTTTTTACTGGTGAGAAAATCGCACCAGTAGCATGGTAGTAGCATACCCTAGCACACGTGAAACATCGATTAAATTTGACAGCGGCTCGTTCGTCCATCGTTACAAAAGATTAAAGGAGATGATTAAAAAAAAAAGCTTTGTTTACGAATGTTTTATAAAGACAGGTCTACCCATTCGTTAATAAATGGTCTGGCATTCGAATAATACAGTTTCGAAGAAGTTGCGACAATTTTTTTGGGTCGTTATAGTCACAAATAAGGGAGTTGTCGTCGATCTTCCGAAAGTCCAAAAATAGTTGTCTCGACGATTCTTCACGAGCCATGATAACGATCGTAGACATTTTTTATATTTAGCACGATTTCGGAAAAAAGTCTTACCGAATTATTTGGTTGATCGAGAAAACGTGTGGCGAATTTCGCGTGATTTGCGAGAAGCAAGTAGCCGGGGCGACGAGTATTCCGGAGAAATTCCCCCGAGAGAGCGGAGATCCGCGGAATGAGAACGAGAGCTCTCGATAAGCAGGAGTTCCACGACGACGCGAGTCAAAGCAAACGTATACGTCGGTATTCGAATAGCTCGTTGATTATCTAGTTAAAAACAAGAGCCTTCCCGGAATCGAAAGGACCGTGAGTTCCGGCGAACCGGAATATCCGGTAGTTCGAGACAGCCCGAAAGTATCGGACACCACCTTCGTTCTTTCCGCGCCCGGGCTGCGATCCCAATTCCCAAACGTTGGGCAAAAAAGGCGGAAAAAAATGCACGTAGAAAAAGAGAGAGAAATGAAAAGACGCTTTCACGTATCAAAGTTGCCGAGGTAAATTACTCCTTTGAGGATAGATACGCTCTGCAAGATTTACGTAGCGACTTAAGTCTTCCTCCTCCCCCTTTTTTCTCTCCCTTTCATCTGGCCTGATAGTCGAAACTGATCGCGCACTCCGATTGAGATCGCTTGATAGAGATTCTAACTAAATCCTACGAGGGCGAGGCTACGGATGCAAAAAAGATCGCGTGGAAGTAAAGAAAAAAGCTACGAGCTACGGAGAAGTGGAATCGAATTAGAGACCGGAAATTCACCCGATCGCGAGCGACAGTTTTATCGAACACGGACGAATGCGTCTCTCCTATAAAGACAATCTCTCAGTCAGCAATATATCGCTGCCCGACGCGAATGACGCCCTAATAAAAAGCGAAATAACTATAAAAATCGGAAGGATATTTAGCATCGTTACTCGTACAATCGGAAGTATCCCGGAAGGATCCGTAGATCATTCCCTTACGTTTGATATATTTTCGCGGAGCAACATTTTACGACGAGCGCGAGCTTCGGATTTTCGCGGACTCGAGCTTGCGTTCGTGCCGAAAAAAAATAGGCAGCTTTCGTAAGGCGAGACGGAAGTTCCACGTCGCACGACCCGAATGTGACGCGAAATTGGAACGGATATCAAAAATCGTTGCGGTGCCAATCGAAGAGTCGAATACGGCATCTACGATGAGCGAATGGAATTCAAAGCTCGATTGGCTACTGGCGAACGGTAACGCGAAGAAAGGAACCTCGAATTCGTCGAATGATTCGATAAGCGGTAGGTTTTCCGCCGGTACGCGTCGTCGCAAAGTTCTCGAACATTCCGCTCGAGGCAGCAGCTGCCTGGGATGGGGAAAACTAATCGGGACGAGATATCGATATATTTTTGCTCCGTTCCCAATTATAATTGCAACGCCGACGAGAATCGGGAAAAACATTCGATTGCATGCACGCATGTTCCGTTTTCTCGCGCGTGTCGTTCGAATTCGTTGGCTTCGTCGCGGCTGGACACACCACCGGAGAGAAATCAGCAGAGAAGTGGATTTCATCGCGGAACCCGAACAAAACGGACGTGACGATGAATAAATAACGTTGCAGTCTTCGCAGTAGTTTCATCTGCTTTCGCGAATAGTCGATCCGCGACCGCGCATTCTTTTCATTTTTCATATTCGATCGGAAAGCCTCGGCGCCGCGTGCAGCCATCGTGACAAATCCAATCAACTCTTCGCCACACGTCTGTCGGGAGTTACTTCGTTTCCTTCCGTTCGCCGAGTCATGACCATCTCTGATCCGCGCGTTAAAAATGCACGACCTCGCTCTCTCCTCGCACTCTCGATCTCGTTTGTTCTCGGCGTTCGAGACTCTTCTCGTTTGTCGCTGCGAATTCCTCGCGACCTTCGACCTCGCGAGTTCCACCTGCGGGGTAAAACACCATCATCCCCCGGCGTCGTTAACGTCCCACGGGATAACCCGGCGCCGGCTCCCGGTACAACGATGGACTTTTCTTTCACCATTCTGAATAAATGATCTCGATAGAAACTCGGGCCCATCTTCCTTATACCTCGTAATGCCTAGTGATTCTTCGTTCCGCGTATCGCTCGGTTTTTTCACCTTTCAATTTTACCGTTACACGTGCCGCGGTGTTCGCTCCCAGCGGACCTTTTCGACGAGACGCGGTTAGGTAACGTCTGGGTACCAATATCGTTGACAATGTTTACTATCGCGGTACGTTAGTCGCGTCAAACAGCGCCAAATTCGCCTTCAGGGTGTACGTACAATTGAAACTTCCCCAAAATCGACTTTTTTGCATTTCAAAAACATTGTGGCAAAATTTTAAAAAAATCCGCGCATCGTTTACGGTTACACGCTATTTTTAGCGTAGCGGCATCGAGCGGATTTGAAACAGCTTCGCGGTCAGCGCCCACTTCAAACGCGTTTTTCTCGAAACTACATATATATATTTCAATGAATTTTTCAGTCTTCTCAGCCGAAAAGCGAGCATTTTGTCTTTAGCAAAATAGTGAGATTTTCTCAAAAGGTCCGCCATTGAAGATTTCGAAGAACGCTTTCGTTCAAGCGCAAGACAATTATATCATTAGGAACTGGTGAAAATTTGAAAGGTTTCGATTAAACGAGTAAATTTGTTTAGGCAAAAAATCGTGAAAGAGCTTTTTTTTCTCCCTAAGTTTACGTAACCCCTTAAAGCTCAAATTTATTAAAGAAACGCGAAGCCCGATCATACTCGGATATTTATCCTGCTATGAAACTTTTTTGACAGTCGCGAGATGTACGAGATTTTCAAGCATTTTTTGTGCTATTACGCCACATGATTTTGGAGTCGCGTGGGCTCTGTTTTCAAATTTTGGCGTGAAACTAATTTGATCTCTCGACAGTAGAATGCGCGCGTCGGATTGTGCGGGATAATAGACGACGCGATAATTTCCGCGTGAAAAATTTTCGACACCGAAGCTGCGGAAGTATTAGGTAGGCGAGGAAAGGATATTTCGCGATCACGGAGATGGAAAACGATCAACTGCCGGCGACGCGGGCTGTAGAAGCCAAGAATTGGTTTCGTTGATTTTCCCTCGTTTTCGAAACAATGGGGGTCGGATCGTCGATAACGATGCCATCCAGTTATCGGTATAAAACTATTTCGTCGAAACGATTTTCCAAACGATTGCGCAATGTCCATGGCAGATGTACCCCACCTCCGAAGGATGGCATCGTCGTTCCCCACCACCAGCATCCTACAACAGCGAGATAGCGGGGGGAGGGGATGACATCCGTGAGAAACAAAAGAACATGTCGACTAATTGCTACATCCACTGTTCGATCGTTCGTCTCTCGGTATCAGTGACAAGTGAATGTTTCACCTCGGCGTTAATTTTCTCCGCACCGAAAAAGTTTCAAATCAATCCAGTGAGCAGGATAAATATCATCGAACGCGTGCACCTGTAAACTTCGTGTCTGTTCCGTTTTTTGTGTATTATTTTCGTCGAATAATCCGAGCACCGGTGGTCGAATTCGTCGCACGTGGCTCGCGGACAACATGAAGATCGTCGCGTGTCTTTGGTAAGCGCGACGCAACGACGTGGAAATTCGAGGATGGAATTCCGAAAAATTCTTCGGAATCCTACGTACCTAGACTACAGAAAAACGGAGGAAGGGAGCGATAAGTAATTTTGGACGAAGACGCGAGTCGGGAAACCGCGATGCGTTAGGAGAGGAGCGTTATCGACGCGAGGATCGTAATAAAAGAGGAGCTTTTCTTTGCAACGTTGTAATCAATTCGAAAATCTCCGTCGCTTCTTAGATTATTCGCAATCTCTCAGCTTAGACGACACGGTGAAAGGAAAGCAGTTTCATAATATTCACGACCGACGACGAAGATCCGCAGGAAATTAAGCAGCCACAAACCAGGCGAAGAGCGATTCATTTTTCCCGAACGTCGCGCAATTTCCGCGATACACGCAACTTTTATTCGTACTTTTCAAACCTCCCTCTCTTCGATTTCGTATTACAACTCGATTCCGAGTCGGTGAGAATTGCGATAAATTTTTTGTCCCCTGAATTGCAGGATACTCCTTCGCTTGGAAAATCTTTCGGCCGCGTCGTTTGGCAACGAGGATCTCGAGACATCGGGGATCGAAGAAAAAGATTATCAGAACGAATGGGTCGTGAGAATAGACGGTGGCGCAGAAGTCGCGGCACTTTTGGCCCTGCAATCTGGATACCAACACTCGGGACCGGTGCGTACTCCTCGGCTAGTGCTATAGCATACTGGAAATCTCGAGGGTTCTTTCCTCGCGCTCGTTAAACCGTCTGCCGATGTTTTTTCGAAGCCCGTATAGATGATAACTTTCGTCGACAAAGACGTCGAGTCTCACTTTCGGTTCTCGGCCACAGAACTCGGGGCTCCTTCGTGGCTGGCACGAGCCAAGGATTCGAGAACTTCGCTGAAGCGCCGCCCGTCACACGCCCAGGCGTCGTCTCCCCGACGTTTCACGTAGGCTAATGCTAAAGTTGTAAATCGCATCGGACTTAAGTATCAATTGGCCAATAATTCCGTAGACTAGACGTCGTTTCCGCTGATTTATGAGTCTCGCGCTCCATCGAGTTTGCCTCTCTATTCCACATTTTTTTTCGTTGCTTGGAAAACGAAACAGCGCCGAGGAAAGTGGGTGGCTGAAGCGAGAGTAAAACGAGTCGAAATTTGATATCGTTTACAGAGAGTCGAGTAAATCCTCGGATCTTTATCGTCCATTAGCCGGAAAAAAAACCATTTCGTTGGAAACCGCGTTTCGGGGGGGGAGAAATTTTCCTCAAAGCACTACGAGAAACTCGGACGAATGTTGGTTTCTCTCGGGCAAATCCTGAACGCCAGCGTTATAGTCGCGTGTAGGCGTAGTTTTTGCGAGTGAAGAATACGCTTGTACGAGCTTACTAACGGAAAATATAAAAGGTACGAATAAATATAACGTTATCCGTCCGTCTGGTCGAGCGTTCGATCGCTGTGAGCGACGAACAGATATCCCCTCGTCTTCCACTCATGCCACGCGTACTCGTGGGAGTGATAATCCGATAAGAGTCAATTTATTCTCAAGTGTTCGGCAAACAATCTCGTTTCACGGCGTAACTCACGGACGTAGATGCAGCTTTGGAAGACAAAAAACGGCTTCACCTGTTCTGTTCCAACGTTAGTGGTAGAAAACTCTCGAACTCGTAGACTTACATGACGAATGAGCTATCAATCGACGACGCTTTCTATCATACTCACGCTCCTCTGCACGCTTCTACGGGTCGATATTGCAAAATTTCATTTTTCTACACACACAAAAAAAACAATAATTATTTATTCGAGCTCGAGTCGTTTCTATGCAAGTGAGAAGTAGATATTCGCGCGAAAGGCAACAGCTGAATTGTTTCCCGGGTAGAATAAATTGAAGGGTGTCAAAGAACGCGGTGGCCGCAAATCACTAGGATTACTCGTCCGTCACGAATCACAGGTCGGCCAATGATAATCAATTTTTACGTTGGAAGATTTTCGCTTTATCACTCGCAAATTTACTTTACTTTAACCGAAACAATCAAATAGGTATCGAGTGATGTAATCCGACGCGCTGGAAATTCTGACTTACAGGGGATAAAAAGGAAATATGTTTCTCGTTCCGCTGCGATTACTCCGACAAACAGATACCGTTCGCGAAATAATTTACCATCGAAATCTGGTAATAACGACGTTCGCCCGCGTTAGCGTTCGATATAACGCGGCCGATTCTCGCAAACGCAAACGCGTTTTTTTACCCGCTGTACCCAAAACGCGAGACAGAGGTGGGAGAAGAGTTGAAAATGTTATTAGATGGAGAGGCGAAGTGGAAACGACTAATTAGATACGATCGTTTCCGGATCCTCGTTCATCTCCGTCTCGTGATTATTCTCCTCTCCGCTACCGGTGTCTGTTGGCACGATGAGTGGGAACGTCTGTCTATCGGTCAGTCGTCGAAAGACCCGCTACCGACCGTGACAACTGTCAACCAGTTTGAAGGCGACTTCATTAGAGGTTTAACTGCGAACCCCGACCCAACGCGATTGTCCTTTTTCAGCGATGCTACCAGATCGTTGGTCTCCTTTTCTGTCTCCCTCTCTCTCTCTCTCTTTCTCTCTCTCTGAGTCCATCAGACAGAGTCGTTCGTTTCAATTACACGAGAGGTGTTGAATCAGCCATCCATTTAAATAGTTTTCTCGTTTAACCTTACGACCAACGACGAATCGTTATTAAATGGAGTCGAATTTGTTTGCGCATTAATCGCCTCCTTTCTCCGGAAATGAATGATAAGTCCGGCTATTTCTGCTACTGTGTGCTTGAAATTCTCAGTGTCGTGTGATGACTGTGAACGGCAAAACGGCAGACGGGCAAGAGTTGTCGACTTCATTATTGCTTCAAGTCGATGATAGATTGCCAATCATCGTTATTTCCAGCGAGAAAAGCATTATCGATACTCCAAGGCACATCGACGGTGCCGAATCCGACGCAAACACTGTCAGATGGCAAACACCGCCGTCGTCAGGTTCTCGGTCGAATGTTAGGTACAGTTAATCTTGTCGGCAAGGGATGAAAGGGTACAGGAGATGAAATCGCGCGAAGCTTTCGGGGACGGATGTGGAATCGCGGAGGGATCAGAGGTGCAGATGTATTCGGAAGTCGAGATGAAGATAGAGACGTAGAGAGTGACGAGAGGAGATGGAGACGTTCGAGTTCTCATTTGGGGGGCGGGGGCGACTGCGGGGGGTTGGAGGCATCGGATTACGGGAGACAGTCGAGAATCCGATCAAAACAAATCGACTGAGAAGATACCCGCTGGGACGTCCGGAGCTGCGAGGGTTCGACGCAAAGAGACGACAAGACGAGGGAAGGAAACAAAACGATGGCGAAATGAGAGAGTCGGAACTGAATTTGCATACCGATAAGAGATACCAACGAGTAATGGAAAAAAGAACCAGCGCGCGATTTCTCACTTCCGATATTAATTTTACGCCTATCGCTGATCTCGCGGCGTCAACTTGGTGCATACATCGCGAGGATACAGTGAACGCCTAACATCAATCGAAATTTCCTTCGACTTGAGAGAAAATCCTAAACGTAGAAGATTCTAGCTACCTTCGAGGATATGATGCGAATATAGCTGAAAAGCGAGCTTGCGAGTCGTGCCGAAGCTCTTTACTCCGATGGTACCGCAGCAAGCTACATAATTATCTTCGTCACCTAACACGGAAGGACGACAACCAATTCGGTGTGTGTTGTGCGGATCGCGATGAAATCAGTAGAGACTGATCTCTCTTTCCGACTTCCATTATAAATCATGGCAAAACTGTCCTACAAACTTTAGGTAACTCCGATGTCTTTTGCACGACAGACGTCTGTCGAGCGATATTCCAAAGAACATGTACTAAACATCGGTTATTTTTTATCGGTCGGCTGTCGACATTCCATCTTCGTCTGGATTATTCCAGTTATTCCGTAACAGACTGGTGTCTGGCTTGTACATATATGAGTTAAGCGTGGTATCAGCCCAGCTCGATCTACCCCGGTCGCTCAACCCAACCCAACACCGTTGCGAGTGGCTCGGATCCGTGAACGGTATCAGGAGCAAATAATCGCGTGTTTTTTGTATACCGTACGGACATATATTCGTGCAGGAGGTGGATCACCCGAACTACGGCTTCGGGGCTCTGACGTGTGGACGACGCGGAGTGCGGGGGGAGTATCGCGTATCGATGGCACAGCTGCCTGCGGCTACCCTGCTATATCCACTGGCAATGAAGTGGGGACGTCACGGGGAAGGCTTCTCGTAGCCAGGTGACGATGCGTGGGGCCGGCGCGAACACTCTCGTCGACAACGTTAGGAGAAGCAAGTGGGGGGTCGTCGCACCGTGAGGTCGAGATATAGCGTGGGGTAGGATTTCGAAACGAGTATTTCGCTCGGGATGTTATCCTGGTGCGAGCGTCCCTGGAAGGGTCGTAGACGTTGAGCGCCGGGACGCTCTACCCTCGATGTCACGATTTCACCCTGCCAAAGCTGCTTTACGAACACTTCGACCCCGACGGTCGCGTGCAACGATACGTACCGAATATTGATCAAGATTCGTATCGAGATAGATGAGAATAGAGCCCGGGGTTATTAACGTTTCTAACGATAGATCGATCGCTACGCTCGGAACGCGTGTGAATGACTCGACGTGAGCGACGATTTTCTGTACCCACGTAATCACCAAAAATTATTTCGAAGCAACGACAAATTTACCGAGATTTTTCGCAACAGACCTTAATGACGAATCGACGAACGATTCTAGTTTCGCTAACGCTCTGAAGCATTTTCGTAAGATCCAAACACAAAAATACGGAGGAAGGCATGAAAGAATCGCGAAAACATGAATTTTGCATGATTTTGCGATGGGTCTTCCTCGTGTTTTCCGGATTTCTCGACATCCAGCGGACATAGATATAAGATCAGGGACTGTTTGGGATCCGCAAGGGTCGACTTGGATCCATTGGGTATGGTCCCGATACTGTCCGACGACCAAAACACATCGAGAACCGCAAAAACATCAATTTTGCATGATTTTGCGATGGGTCTTCCTCGTGTTTTCCGGATTTCTCGACATCCAGCGGACATAGATATAAGATCAGGGACTGTTTGGGATCCGCAAGGGTCGACTTGGATCCATTGGGCATGGTCCCGATGCTGTCCGACGACCAAAACACATCGAGAACCGCAAAAACATCAATTTTGCATGATTTTGCGATGGGTTTTTCTCGTGTTTTCCGGATTTCTCGACATCCAGCGGACATAGATATAAGATCAGGGACTGTTTGGGATCCGCAAGGGTCGACTTGGATCCATTGGGTATGGTCCCGATACTGTCCGACGAACAAAACACATCGAGAACCGCAAAAACATCAATTTTGCATGATTTTGCGATGGGTCTTCCTCGTGCTTTCCGGATTTCTCGACATCCAGCGGACATAGATATAAGATCAGGGACTGTTTGGGATCCGCAAAGGTCGACTTGGATCCATTGGGCATGGTCCCGATGCTGTCCGACGACCAAAACACATCGAGAACCGCAAAAACATCAATTTTGCATGATTTTGCGATGGGTCTTCCTCGTGTTTTTCTGAATTTCTCGACATCCAGCCAACATAGATATAAGATCAGGGACTGTTTGGGATCCGCAAGGGTCGACTTGGATCCATTGGGTATGGTCCCGATGCTGTTCGGCGACCAGAACACATCGAGAACCGCAAAAACATCAATTTTGCATGATTTTGCGATGGGTCTTCCTCGTGTTTTCCGGATTTCTCGACATCCAGCGGACATAGATATAAGATTAGGGACTGTTTGGGATCCGCAAGGGTCGACTTGGATCCATTGGGCATGGTCCCGATGCTGTCCGACGACCAAAACACATCGAGAACCGCAAAAACATCAATTTTGCATGATTTTGCGATGGGTCTTCCTCGTGTTTTTCTGAATTTCTCGACATCCAGCCAACATAGATATAAGATCAGGGACTGTTTGGGATCCGCAAGGGTCGACTTGGATCCATTGGGTATGGTCCCGATGCTGTCCGGCGACCAGAACACATCGAGAACCGCAAAAACATGAATTTTGCATGATTTTGCGATGTGTCTTTCTCGTGTTTTCCGGATTTCTCGACATCTAATTAGCACTTAATCCCTGCCCAAACAGTTTTTCGAAATTGGTCCTCCTTCGGTTGTGGTGTTTCTAGCATGATCTCAAGCTAGCAACACCACGGGTATTTTTCAAAAGATGAAGAGCACTTAATTCACCAATAGAGCATTTAATTACCATCTAATTAGCACTTAATTCTCAGATATCGCAGAATTCGATTCGATCGTGTGGTGTTTCTAGCTTGATAGAGGTTATAAATATCTAGAATGTTAAATATTCTACGTTCAAATGTTTTGCACTTTTCACCACGACGGAAGAATTTTCACTGCGTAGAAGCCTTTATTCGGGCGGAGTTGAAAAATCGCAACTTTTTATCGCGATACGATTATCACCGTTTGCTTGTACAGGTTCTGGGCTTCGAGGACACGTATTTGTGGCGCAAAGATGACCGTGCTCGTCAAGAGAAACGAGGACATCCGAGGCTTGGAAAGACTCTGAATTCTCGTGCAAAGGTAACTCTCCCTATGCCAAAAGCGAGTTATTCGGTTCCGCGAACGTAACGCGAAGCATAAGTAGAATGAGATTGCAGCTCGTTGCCTCTTTCACGGCTCACAAATTAAATTGCTCGTAATTCATGCACCCACTTCAACGAATCTCCACTCGAAAAGATCTAGTTACAGCGATAAAACGCCAAAAGATTAATATGCAAGGAGGTTCGTTAATGGAGATGTGTGGAGGTAATTAGGGTCACGGCATGTTTTTCACCGCGTTAGGTGATAACACAGACCCGTGGCGCTATGAAAAACGAGATACCAACAGGTGCATGTGTTCCCTTCTCAGAGAATACCGAGCGCGGGAGTCGTAGTTAACCAACTGACAGCTACACACTTATACGGTAGCCCAATAATACGACTGTTCAGAATCAACGATAACGCGGATCTCGAAACGATCGGAAATCGATGACAAATTTTTATTTTATTTTCATTATAGTAGAATCATCTAGGAAAAAAATTAAAATGTACGATTCATCTCGGGAATCACGGACTTTTTATGCAGACATACCGTGAACTGTATCTATCAAGTGTAACGTGATGTATCCAGACTCCTGTGCATAGTTTCAAATTAAGTTTAGTACCTCTACTACACAAAACGACGTTGGAGAAAAATTATTACGCGGACCTGCGTTATCGATTGTCAATGAATCTAACACCGATTATTTTCGAATCAGGTGATTTGGGTGGATCGACAGAAGATTATACACCGGCAGAAGCGAGACCACGTCTCTTGGATGGACGCCGAGGCTGAGCGTCCACTCGTCAGAGAGAAACGAGTCAGGTCGGAACTGAATCAGTCCGAATCTCAGATCATCTCGAATTTGCCCAGAGGAAGACGAAAGCGCGGATGGTATAGAAAAAATACAAGGTCGATGGATGACAGGAGCGGCGAAACGTGGATGGAGAAGGTGGAGGACGCGCGGATGTTCAACGACGAGCTTTGGGACCAAGAATGGTATTTGGTAAGCTACCAAACGATGAACGGTAACTAATGACAAGCTCTACGAATCGATGCGAATGCCTTACTTTTCTCGTTGTAAAACGCGAACGTGGACAGACGTTTTTTCTGGGGGTGACCCTTCGATTTCGAATGATCACGAAGGCGATCATTGATACTTTTTTCGTCTCCCGCAGCAAGATACGCGGACGTCGAGGGATTTGCCGAAGCTCGACTTGAACGTTTTACCTCTTTACCGACTGGGGATAACCGGACGAGGTGTTCGCGTCGCAGTACTGGATGATGGTCTAGAATATACTCACGATGACCTCCGCGCGAACTACGTTCGTATCCCATGAGTATAAACGGGACGAGATCGAGTTCTGTCCTCGACTCGACTTCAGCTGAGAGTACAGTTTTGTTTTTTATCGATGTACAAGTAACGAGATGGATCTCATTGGAATCTGGCAGATGTCTTTGTTCGTCCCGAAACCCTGAGAAAATCGAGTACCTCGTTTCTATTAAGCTTTTGCAAGCTGGCCCATCCTAACGAGCGGAGTATAATTCGAGTCTCGCGCGAACATGCCGGTGCTGAGCATTGATACTCTGTAATCTGTAACAACTGCAGATCGAGAGAATCGTTCATTTTCTAACAACTTTTTCTACTGGTTTCGAATGTTTTCGAAATTGAGATTATTACTGGTGGTATAAATTGCGAACTTGTTTCAGGATGCTGAGATCAGCTACGACGTCAACGCGGGAGATCACGATCCAATTCCGCGCTACGAATCTACGGGTAAATAATCTACGAGTATTTGGAATGATCGAAACGCGAATGCTCGTCCGTATTAGTCGGAGATTCCGCTGACGCGATACTAATAATAATATGTATGTATGTATGTATGTATGTATGTATGTATCTGGAATATCGCGACGATTCGCTCGAGTCGTGAGTTCTCCTCGTGAATCGAGTTTCTTTTTCGATCCCCTCGTTGGAAGAGTCCCGAAGAGGTCTGCGCTAAAAAACGTATGAGAATCTCGCGAACAAATACGGAGTAGCGTTTGAGAATCGATTTCTGAATGCCCGTTCGCGTTGAAAACAAAAAGATGGTATCGCGATTTTATTGAGAAGCATAACTAGCATCCCCACTATTTTTCCATCGCACGTATCTAATTTTTTTTTCATGATTTCAACATCAGTGTACCAATTTGTATATCGCGTATATATCGCAGTTTCCGGGTTTTCTTCTCTTTGCATTCGCAGACGATTCGTTCAACGTACTCGACTCGGTATTTGCGAATCTCTTGCAATATTCACAGCGCCGGGAAAACTTACGAGATAAATTGCTTCTTCGAAGGAGTCTCTTTATTCGTTTTCCAACGAGGTAAAGATACACGCCCCAGAGGAAAGATGGCAAGTGGCGGGAGAAAACCGACGGGGAAACGATTTAAATGCAATTTTCCTTGCTCCTCAAAACCCAAAGCGAATTGTTTTCACGCAAATGGGATTCCTTTCGGTAATTGACAGACGAACGAATTCGAGTGAAGAAATAAAAGTAAAATCGCGAAACGAAGGGTCGACTCCAACGATCGGTTTCGCTCGCGAATCTATATCTATAGAACGCCCGACGTAACTGACAATTATAATATATTATCAACATTCCAGCTGACGCGATACTAATAATAATGATATGTATGTCTGTATGTATGTTGAATGGTTCTCCTCGGGGTTACATTGCAATAATAACAATAATAATAGTAATAATAATTTCGGAAAATATTGCCCAAAGATAAGTTGGATGCCTGTTCTAGTTTTCACGAAGCTCGTGGGATAAATTTTGCTAGCTGATAACCGCAGCAAACCACTCGCCGGGATCCGCGGATATACTCATTTGCGTGTGAAAAAAAAAACAGGATCAATGCGGATAACCACAGGAACGGCGAGTGGGTATTGCTCTGTGACAACTGATTTTCTAGCTTCGTCTGCTATATCGTACGCGACGCGCGTAGTGCCCGTGGATAGATCAATGCAGATCGAACACGTGCGTACGTCGAATACATCCGAGATTGAAATCATGCGATGTGGAATAAATAGACGAAGATCTGGTTATTCGTTCATTCCGATCGAACCGTCAACGAATGTAGAATCTCATGCTTTGACGCAACTGTTTCCATGATAAAACTGCGTTCAATAACAGGTATATTTGATACTGAACGGGTTCCTTTCTCGAGATAGAAGGATATGAGCGAAGTTGTAGTTTTTTTGTTTTTTTTTAACAAAAGCTGCCAAAACCAGGAGCAATTTTCGCGGTGAAAAATCATTTCCGAATAGATATAGGAAAAACGAGAAAGTTGAGAGGAGATCGCGAAGAGTGACGACTCGATTTTTGTATTCGCGCCAGGTATCAATGGGCACGGAACGAGATGTGCCGGCGAGATCGCGATGCGAGCCAACAATGGGAAATGCGGTGTTGGAGTAGCTTTCGACGCGTCGATCGGAGGAATCAAACTTTTGGACGGCGTGGTCAACGACAGAGTCGAAGGGGAGGCTCTCGGATACAGAACGGACCTCGTCGATATATACACGGCATCCTGGGGTCCGGCGGACGATGGGAAGAGCCTCGAAGCTCCGGGTCGGCTCGCGAGGGAAGCACTCCGCAAGGGAATCGTTCAGGTGTCGTATCAACGTTAAACGTTTTTACACGAGTACCCATCCACCGGCTTAAGTGTCTCCTCTGGGAGGCCATAAAAATATCGAGCAGGTATCAAGTAAGACAATAGAATATTCACGGGCAATTTCGCTCCGCGGCATGTTCGTTGTTCGGCTGAGAATCAAGCGCGAGTTCACCGTCGGATAAATGCTGAAACGACCCTCGCGCGGAAACATCCCGAAGGGATTTTGTGGTCATTGGACAAAGAGCTTCGAGTTTCGGAGGTTTATCGTAATTTCATACTTTCAGGGTCGCAAAGGCAAGGGCAGCATTTACGTGTGGGCTTCTGGAAACGGCGGATCCAAATCTGACGACTGCGGTTGCGACGGGTACGTTGGAAGTATCTACACGATAGCAGTTGGTTCCGCGAGTCAAACCGGAAGGTTTCCCTGGTACGGCGAGCGCTGCCCGGCTACGCTGGCAACGACCTACAGCAGCGGTGCTTATCACGATCAAATGATCGTGAGTATCCCAAGAAACGTGAAGTTTGTGGGAAAAGCTGTGACATTTTCTTTCTACCATCTACTGTCTCGCGTATTCCCTATGACGAACATTACCATAGGTACCCAATGAAAGAGAAGAATACAATCTGTGAGTTCTCCTCGTGCTCGCTAAAGAACTCGATAAACTGAAAAGCCAAGGCCGAGTTTCCACGACTCTCCTCGTTTACCAATTACGAAGCTAGTTTAAGAGAAACGTGGACAGATATTCACCACATCCGCGAATAGAGTAGTCATCTTCCGGTCAGACTGTCGTCATCCTCCGTGGCGGAGAGAGAGTCAGACTGTATACTTCTCGCAGCGCATCCTCGCAGCTTCGTTTCCAGCATTTTCATACTCGTTTCAGGCGACAACGGACCTTCGAAATACCTGCACGACGAAACACACCGGGACCTCGGCGTCAGCACCTCTTGCAGCAGGTATCTTGGCGCTCGCCTTACAAGTCAAGTGAGTCACTCTCCTCCCGCAAGTCGGTCCTTCGTCGCGATCGCGAATGAATAAAACGAACCACAACGCGATTCAAAATCAGAGGAACCCGTTGAATTAGCAAATTGTGCGTGGCGAGACGTATCCATTCGATTCTCGGTGTTGCCAGAATCTGTTGCGAACTCGTGATTCGGTAGGAAGGTAAGTTACGATACGCTAATATTAATTTTGCTTCCAGTAACGAGTTAACGTGGCGAGACGTACAACATCTCGTTGTTTGGACCTCCGAATACAGCCCTTTGAGGTGAGTTAGATGTTCATCCACCCGAGGATACTCGACGTTGTAGACTGAAAGCACGTAGCGGAGTGCTCGAGCCCTCGGGGAGGTACAAAAATATCGAGACGAGAAAAATGTGTCGATAATCCTTCTTCCAAGATTCCGAGGCCTTCGAACAATTTTTCGGAACTGGTGCCGAAGCAACGAGCGAATTTGCCGCGACGTTGGACGTTGTTGGCTGGTTTCAGAACCAAAATACGGTCAGGTTTGATCCTTCGGGCATCGCGTATTCGTATGTTTGCGCCTAATATTTGTACAAGACGTTGAAATCACCTTTGCGAGGGTTCGCCAATTCGTTTGGAATGGATAAACGAAACCTCGAATTTATAAATATTTTCAGCAGTTCGCCATCGCCGGTTAATTCATCGACGACATTCTGCAAAGACTCGTTCGATTCGTGACACTTGCATTATTCTGAAAACGATGATGGAAAAGTTGGGGAAATAAAATCAGCGAGCGTCCATGTTTTTAAAGGACGTTTTCACGGAATTTACCCGAATTCTTTCTCGCGATCGTGTTTTTTGTTTTGTTTCTCTTTTCGCTCGCCGTGTTTGTTTTCATTATCGTGCTGCGCGTAATTAATTAAAAACATTGAATACCTCTTTCGTTACAGGGAAAATCCAGGGTGGTTCAAAAACGCGGCTGGTTTCTGGTTTAATCCGAGATTTGGTTTCGGTCTAATGAATGCCTTTGCTTTGGTTACAACTGCTAATAATTGGACGAGCGTTCCGGACAAAAGGGAATGTCGAGTTGAGCCGACACACGCGTGAGTATTTTCCGCATCCGCGATCTGCCCAAACGACTCGACAGGTCCGAAACGACGGCGGTTCGTCGGCCAGCTGACATTTATGTCGCGAATTCCGCGGGAAACGCGATTAGGGCGTGAAATTATTCGGCGGATAAACCCGCGAAGATGTCTGGGGAGATTTTTCGGCTAAAACATCTCGCGCATCTTCGATATGCATGGGGAAGGGAATCGGGGGAAATTCCAGTCCGCGGACTCATCAGCGGGGCCGAATTAGTCCACGAGATTTCTCATCGCTTCGAAAGTCTCCGCGGCGTCAAATAATTATGCGAATTTCGCAAAACCGTCGAGATTAGCTTCCCTCCGCTGAATTAAACATGTCCCCGCGGCGTCCCTTCCGTTCTCGCCCCTCGTACCCGCCGCTTCCACGATTCCTCGACAGTTTCGCGTCGATTTGGAAAGATCTCCGGCTCTCGAGCGGAACGAAACGGCAGGTCGCAAAGTGACGTGACGTCAGGGCGAGAGGAGCAGTTAAGTGGAGTCGAAGAAGTGAAATAACGAAGTAGAGCGAAGGGAACCGCGTGCGAGGACGCGTGTAATTCGATAACTCTTTACTCTCGCCGGGGCAATGCAGTTCGAGGCAACGAGAATAACGAGAAGATGTCATTTTTCAAACGACGTAATTCACAGCGATCGGAATCGTTATCAATCCATCGATATTCAATCTCACTCGACGTCCCTTGACGATTAACTTTTCCGGTTTCAGGTCGAGCGCTGACTTCAAGTACGCGGAAGTGGCTCGGATTATCTTCGAGACGAACGGATGCGCCGAAACGAAGGACGAAGTTCGTTACTTGGAGCATGTCCAAGTAGAAATTAATATTCGTTACAGCGTTCGAGGAGCTTTGAATATACATTTGACGACTCCTTCCGGTAATAAAATAGAGAAGTAAAAGTGGGACGAGGCTGAAACTTGGTCGAAAAAGCGACGTGGCTTTGAAAGACGATCGTGAAAAGTGTCGACCGTCGTTCGTTTCCCAGCGCGGACGTAACTTTCCACGAATAATTTCTCTCTCACAACTATTCAAACGAGACTTTTATCATCGGTTCCCAAAAAGTCTCGCGTCACGGCAAATAAAACGCGCGGGATCCACCTGTTTTATAGTGGCTGCCGCGAATATTTTGCCAGCATGTCGGACTGTACATCGAGCTATATCACTGATTTGTGACGCCGCGTCGCCGCACAGTGGGAAAAAATGTAAACAATTTTTTTTTTATATTACACTAATTATATTACGAACCATCTTTATAATCTGAATTTTGGTTTTTAATCTCATTCAAATGTAACAAATTTTTAGCCGGAGCTGCGGAATTTTTTTTGTTGATTTTCCTATTTTTTTTTCTAATTCTTAATGATTTTTCGTTACAAAGTTGGTGGATTCGTTAAAAACCGTATTAATAGAATTGTTATGGTTTTTTCAGAGATCTTTTAGCCTGGAGTGTTAATTTTGTAAAATAGTTAAAAATGGTTCGGTTAAAAAAACAACCTTGAAAAATTCATTGATTTCCGCACCTCTGGCACAAATTTCTGACATTTTAAAAATATGAAAACGAAAATTACGGCTATATGATGAACATTGGCAGCTCGTTTTTTACTGCGAATTGAACGCCCTTTTTTTCGTGGTAAATAAGACGCTTTTTCGCGTCCTTCAAATCAAACGTGGCGGACGGTGAATAGTTCGTTTTTCGGCTGCCTCACCATCGGAGAAAACAACGCGAAAGTTGTGACTTTAATTCGTACTTTTCTCACGCCAAGGCACCGCCGTTCCTATTTTGAGTCCGAGAAAGCTGGACGATTCGAGGGAAGGCTTTGTCAACTGGACATTCATGTCGGTCGCCAGCTGGGGCGAAGACCCTCGGGGCGCGTGGTTGGTTCGAATATCAGACACGGTAAAATGACTGGGAATTGTTTTCGCATTGTCCGATATTCTCGTGCTCCGTGAAAGCGGTGAAAATAATCGTCGTGTTTTTTCCATTGTATGGAAATCCTCAGGTCGGACCGCGGCACAACAATGGGACTTTGGGGAAATTCAAGCTGATTCTTCACGGGACGAAGAGTAAGACGCCCAAGGCTGAGCACGGACCGAGAATCTACAACGCTGAATATAATCGGATCAGAAAAACGGTACGGTTGTAACTTTGCGGAAATTCGATTCGGTAGCCAATACGAGCTTCGATTTTTTTTTCGGTTACAGAACAACGATGAAACTATCCCCATCGACGATATTTCGAATTTGATAGAGCTCAACGCATCGGAGGAGGATTACGCCGATGAAGAACGCGACGGGCGGTTGAATACGATTCGGCAACGAAATTGGCTGCAATATGCCTCGAGGGTATAAAACTGAGGGAACGCAAATCTATCGCTTCTATATTTGTAACCCGGCCATGTATCGTAGTGGTATAAATCCAATCCTGTCGAAAACATGCGATCGTGATTCTAAAGTGGTTCGTGTCTCGGTTGAAATGGTCGACCGTGAGCTCGGATATCAGATCAATATAATTGCATTTCGGAGCGGTGTACCTTATGAATGGTGTTCGAAACGATCATGCAGCACCACGTGCGATGCTTTTTGTTATTTTTTGTTTTTGTTTTCATTTTTGTATTTTTGTTTTTTAATTTTGTATTTTTGTTTTTTAATTTTGTATTTTTGTTTTTTGTTGTTGTTTTTTTTTTTGTTGCTTTCGTGCGAATATTTCGCGTTAAGAATTAACTTTTTTCCGGTTGAAACACTTTTGTTAAAGCACGACCGGATGGGCAACAAGTTAAATTTGCCCAATTTTCGTAATACAATCGACCCGCCGAAGCTCGGGAAGAAAGTTTGATGAAAGTTTGAATTTTCATGCGCGAACTCCGGCAACTTTTGAAATGAACTTTGCTTCGCCCATTTTTTACGTCCCTTCATATTTCGCGGCACTCGGTGAACTTTCGGGATCGAGTCACGTCGACGGTTGCCCGAACACCGCCGCGCAGATTCACCTCGAGTTGCTGCCGCTCGTTGGTCACTTATCTCGCGTGATCGTCGGATATTCTCTGGTGGAAACGACCGTTCCTTGACCTCCGAGTGTCCGTAAAACGAGCGTAATACCCGTTCGATTCGCGCCGCTCGAATACCTTCTATTTTGCATACGCGTCGAGAAATGTCTTTATCCTATCTACAGCCTGGGTCAATTTGTCTCCTCGTGAAAGATCGCGTGCGATACAACTTGTTGCGCGACTATCTCTGACGTTACGAATCAGTAAAGACAAATTTACGTGCGACACGAACTATCGACCTATTTTTCCGCCAATCCCCTCAATTTCCTCGCAATCTGTGTACATTGTTCGTCGCGTGGAACCGCAGCTACGGAAAATCGCTTATAACGGCACAACATACCTCTAATTTCATTTTTCCACATCGACTGATATTTCATCGTAAGAAATGTTCGTCGCATCGATGCAACGACGACGCCGCTCGTTTACGATTTTGTTCTCCGTCAACAGATCACAAATTTCGAAAGTAACGCGCCAAGATGTTTGGAAAAAATGCCGCTCAGGTAATTTAACCTTGAAAACCGATTTCTCTTAACGAGGCCGTAATTATCGAACGTTCGGCGAAATTTGACAGTTGTAAATTACTCGTACGTAATGATTATACGCTTGTCGAGCGTGGAATTGGGCGGGAATTATTATGATCTTCGTCGCGTGTAGGTGACAAATAATATGCGAGAGACACGATATGCATCGAGGGATTGCATTTCCCATTTCACCCACGTGGCAGCGCTGATATCGACCTGACAGGGTTGTTGGGGAGATATCCGAGTTTCGCGGGGCTTCGCGGGGGTTGAAGTTCTCGGGTCGTTGTAGTCGCGCGCCGCCCCGCGGACATTCCGCATCGCAGACTCACCTGCAGTAACCACTTCGAAGTGACGTACGCGGCGCGTCATATTTTTTATCACCGCTCGTTTTCTTCCCCCGGTTCGAATGCGGAGAAAATTCCGCGGCGTCTCGCTACGACGGAGCTTTCGCCTCCTCGTGACAATTGACTGGCGCACATCGACGATGTGAAGTACGATATTTCCGTTTGCTGCCAGGATATTTCCTTCGCCAGCGGTAAAGTAACGGAGACCTGTTACATCGCGGCGTCGAAGCGCACGAATAATGACGAGAACAACAGGGGTACGTATTTTTCTCCAAATTCTTATCACCGCTCACGTTCATCGCGCGTAAACAAAACTACACCGACGCTGTATCGAGCTGCGACTTCCGCATCAGCGTCGTTCGACTCTCACCCAGAAGGAATATTTCTGGCAAAAAGCGCTATTCCCAACGATCCCGAAAACTTTTATCCACAAATTTCTCCTTATCTGCGTTTGTTTCCTTCAATTTGGTTCGTCGACGAACCAATGTGCTTGCGGCACGACGCTCCCAACGACTCGTTCCGTACATTTCGCCTACACCGATTGCATACCGGCACTTTTACGACTATACCAATAAAATTGATATTGAACGGTCAAGCTTCGGTGTGCCAATCGTTGCCATCCAATTTCGTACTATTCCGCCGATACAACTATACAAATACAAATATTCGCGATACGCGATAATATTTTCTGCCCGTCGATCGTTTCAGCTAGTCGATGAGTCAATTTTTTTATTTCTCCCGCGAGAGCAGATGTGAAAATATCGCGCCGGGATACTCTCAGTACGTTTGTTCGTCGAGCTAGAGCAATTTGAACAAGTACGAAGGAATGTTTCTAAGATCTACGATGCGTTTTACGAGTCGCGAGCACGTGTCGATGCATCGACCGAAGACGACGTGACGTACGCGGGTTTTCGTCGGCGAAATGATGGGCAACGCGAGTTTCGGGTGCAAAAACGAGGGGAAAGTTTATAATCGATCAGCAGGAGTTTGGTTCGTGTCGATGACGCAGGGGTCGCAATTATTTATCAGTTAGGCAAAGCGCGGAGAGTCTCGCTGCGTCGTGAGAAAAGATCCGTCGCGAACTAATTCAGAGGATTGATCGAGGTCGCGCTCACTTTCGTGAACCGAACTAAATTAGATTTTCCTCACGTACGGCTTGAAATATCATCGGGCCAAAGCTGGGACGTCGAACGACAATGGTTTCCAACTTTTGCAGAAAACGTGAAATAATGGGAGGTAGAAAACGGGAAATATGAAAACGCTTGTGACTGGTGGAGGCATTGTACTACGCTATTTTTAGAAGAGTTGAGCTAGCGTCATGGTATAAAGCGAGTCGAGGTAAGGCTGGGCGCGGTGAGACGACGTAAGATGGAGTAGCGCGAGGTGTATAAAGTCGGACGTATAAAGTAAGACTAACGGCGAAACTCTCGAGTCTAACGAACGTATCACGGTTTACGGCGTACATAGAGGACTCTCTTCCCCTGGATACGCGAGGGAGCTTCAGCAGCCGTGCATCAATCGAAGTATTCCCAAGTAATCTGGAACAAGCTCCAAATGGAGAAAAAAACCATCGCGATGCGGCGCGAGAAGGTCGGGGGTTGTGAAAAAAGCAGGAACAGCAGAAATAAATCGGATGACGATTTGTCAACGAAACGGGGATGCGACCAAGAGACTTTCGCTACTTCGCGCACGACTGTAACGCGAAATACTCGATTCGTGTTCCAGTCACGTTACGATTACACGAGCTTTCCCGCGATTCGATTTCTGCTTAACCTTTCCCTCGCCGGTGCTACGCTCGGTGGCGGGATAAAACAGAGACCGGGGGATGAATAAAAGAACGAGATTATATGAGAAACGTAGCTGGTTACCAACTTTGGATAGAATACGTAGACACGTATTACGCGTGATGAACGATCGGATCGTGATCATTTCAGCAGGTCATTTAGCCCCCCGTGCCTTCATGCTTACGGAACTACCGAGTAGCTCCAGGATGAAACGACAATTTATACATCGCGTTATCAAGCTAAACTGCTCGCTATTCAAACATTCGCGAACGCTCTACCCAACACGCCTTCGTTATGTACACGATCCTGGTAGGTATCGCTGAAACTTTTTAGCTCCCCCGATGTTTGATTGTGTTCGTTCAAACAAAATGGCCGAAAGTTTCCGGATCACTCGTCAAAGCCGAGCTACGTCGAAACGTTTTTTGTCACCCTCCTTTTTTTCTGAAGGTACCAAACTATTATTTTGGAAACTATTATCTCAACTACTCCGCGGTGTGATTGTTATGAAACAATTCGTCTCCCGCGTTTGATCGTTCGATCGTTTGTGCAGACCACATTTCACGACTTTCGTAACGCGTGGGGACAAAACTGCCAAATACAAATAACCGAGCTTAAATCGGCGCGCTGGCGCACGTAAACGCTACCTAGGTATCTGGATATGATTTCGAGTCATGAATTTTGAACGATGTCGTCATTTTTTTTGCTTTCTAAATATTCTTTGTACCCGAGCTCGCGAATTTGTGTTCACAGCATCGAATTGCACCAGGGTTGCTGCGTATCGGAGGTGGGGGAAGATACTTCTGTAATAGATGAGTGTTTTGCCGTTTATTGACTCTTCCAAATCCTCCGCACAGGTCGATGGCGTGTTCGTGTTAGAAATGGGGGAAAATAACGACGCGTTACTCCGAGTAATTGAGACGTCACGTTGGGCGTGACAATCATTCGGTTCTCGGCTGTAGGAGAAAAACTTTCGACGATACCAACGGAAATCGAGGAGATACCTCGGAGAACAGATACTACATCGGATGAAACGTCACGTGCGGTATTTTTTCGTCGTCTCCGCCGATACGGAAGCTCTCCGTTGGGTTACTAGAAAAAAGGCCTCCCGAGTGGAATGGCTCTCGCATGTCGTGTCGCCATGGCAACGGTCAAATGTTGCACGCTACGCGTGTCTCGCACGCGCGGTCGCTAAATTAACAACGCGGCGATAACTTCGTTCCTCGACGCGCCAATATACCATACAGTCAAAGTCCTTTACGCGAGGCGATTCAACGAGCACTTAACTCTGCACCCGACCAAAATGAACGCACACGCGCGCGCTACGAGACACCAACGGGGAAATTCTGTTCCAAAAATAAGCTTTGACAAAGCCGAGGGTCTCGCAAATTCACGCTTCGTCACGATTTACGCCCTCTCAACTCTTTCTCGAGAGCTTTCGACTCCGATCAAGAATCCTCGGTGTCGACTCCGCTCCGCGAGAACCTTCCGTGACGGGGGCAGGAATTAAGTTTCCGTGATATTATATATACATCGAGGGAGACTCGTAGCAACATCTCCGGAAATATCCCAAACACGCTGCGCTTATTGTCAGTGGATCTTCGATCGCGAGCTTGCAGAGTATTTCAACGGATTCGCCGTGTCCTGGAAAGCAGAAATAATTTCGCCGAAGTAAGCATAAAATCATGTTTGTTATGCTGTAATTCTCTCCTTGTTGTTAGTCACGCATTTTTTTCAGGCGGGAAAAAAACTGAAAAACTTTGTTAGTGCTACCGCTGATCTTTCTTTGTACGCGGAACTAATTTTCAAAACACCACTCTCAGCTTTTAATACAGGACCAAGAACGTGGTCGCCGTGGTATGCTGGCGTGGTTTTTAAAGCATAATAAACATGATTACCCATGCGAATTTCCTCCTCGTTTAGGCTTAACTTTTTGTGATTTCCAGAACAAAGTGGAGTCTACTCCTCGCTCGCCGTATATACGCTCGGATAATTGCATAATTAGTGCCTGCAATTAACTTCTAGGGATCTCGTTAGTACGAGTTGCTCCTTTAATTTGAGCATGTTCAGGGAAGTTTTGCAGATTATATTTACGCCGCCAACAAGAATACGATCGTTAATCGGGTAACACAAACATTGCCCTAACCGATTGAAGTTCAGTTTTTCCCCGTGTGAAATTTTCTCTTACAAAACGAGGCATGTATAGTTTGGTCTCATTTTTGTGAGAAAAAAAAATTGACACGCTTCCACAACGCAATTTGAAATCGGTATAAAACGGAAGATCTAGCTATTCAAATTAGTTTCTCCAGATCAAGTAACGGAGATTCAGCTGGAAACGGATGCATAATCACGCCTCGAGAACTCGTGAATTTCATACCGACTCGACAGATCCGAGCTAATTTTTTCGCACCATTTCAAGATCCCGAGATAAGCTCTCGAATGAAATTCCGCGCGACTTCTCCTTCCCTCCGAGAGGAATAAATTTTATAAATGATTATGAAGATATGAAACACGATCAAACGATTCGCTTTGTCGGTGATATTCACCGGACTCGGAGTTCTACCGCTGTAGTAATATCGCTTCTTTCCAGTACTCTTTTAATAATGACGAAGATCGTAAAGTAAACGAGAATGGAAAGAAGCTGCTTGACTTCTAAGATACAAACCGGTGCTTCGAGTCAGCCGCGAGCCATACGAACAATGACTACATATATATTCGAAAAACATCTCAGAATCGAATGGCGCGAGTCCACACATGCAGGGTGACCCATTTTCAACAAGCCACGCAGAAATTGTCGGGCAAAAGTTGCAGGTAATATCAGGATCAAACAACAGTGACCTTGAGCTCAACCTTCAGGTTGATTTTCAAGGTTAAATCAAAGCTGATTCCATTTTTTTAACGAGGACCCATATTTATTATTACAGTTTCGTATTTCCGTGAGAAAATACGCAAGTTTTGATTGGCTAATTTTTTGGAAAGTGCGTCTCTCTTTCTCTCTTGATTTGACCTCGGTATCTGACCTTGATATCATTGTGGACATGAAATTTCCCGTTCTTTTCGAATCCGGTGCCAGAAATAGGGGTTGCGAGCTTAAAAATCAGTTTGACCTTTGATTGACCTTGAAAATCCATCTCAAGGTCGAGACTATCGTGACGGGAAGATGGCCTCCATTGTCCTGAACAACTTTTGTGGGAACAATTTTTTGTGCGGGGACAACTGGCGAAAATTTCTGGGTGGCTTGTTTAAAATGAGACACGCTGTATAACAATGCTGACAAAATAAATCACATCCTCTGAAAGTATAGATCGACTTTGCGTATTTGATAAGCGACGATTTCCAGTTTCTTCAGCAACCGAATGCGAAATTTATCGCTTTATGCGAAGAATTCGCGCGCAGGAGACTACAAAAATGTTTGGGGCTCCCGCCACAAATCACGGGGGCGATAAATTCACATCTGTAAATCAAGGTCTTTATCCTACGATCGGAGGGATGTAATCAGAAGTTTAAGCTACACCAGAACTCGGTGTGAATTGTGATTTGCCACGCGCAGCTGTGGACACGCGACCGCGCCCTGATTCCGAATTAGGCGACGCAACGAGCACTTATCGCTCGATCCGATTGAAAAAAAGTGATCAGTTCGTCGCTCAGCGTCTGGATGTAGCGGCGAATTTCGAGCGCGCGGAAATTCAGCGGATAGAATCGACGAAAAATTGAGGCGCGCTGCTCATGCAAATTCACGTCACGTACGCTTCACGGATTCGATTGGAATATTGAATTTATATTTCCAATTCGAGCCACGTCGCGATCATTCGTGCAGCTTTTTCGTCCCGTTTATTTTTCGGCCCGGTAAATTTATCGCCACGCAGCGCGAATGTAGTTCAAAAATGGGAAGCGTCCGCCCAATCGTCAAATATCAATTCGACGGCGGGCCAAACGACGCGATACGCGCGAAACGACACCAGTAGAACGTATCAACGACGGGTCGGGCGAGCAGAGAAGAACCGCGACTTCCGACAAACCGCAACTTTAGCACGACGTTAGATCAAAATTTGAACGAAATTTACCTCACGTTCGTCAAATTTTCAGCCCCTGTGAACGAGCTACGTCGTTACATTTATTGCCCGAAGGACAAAATCGATACTTTTCATAAAAGCCACGACGTAGGACCATCTTCTTCCTATCAAGAATTCCCAGATACGCTCGAGGTTATTTATGTTAGCTGGCGTGCGCCTCTTTTTTTTTGCGCTGCCGTATTTACGCTCGGGGAGACTCGAGTCGTACCGTATTCTATTATACGTCGTGGTTGGGATTTAATAACAAAAGATACACGATAAACATCGTGACGTACGTTGCCTACATTTCTGCTCGTTTCATCCTACCGAGAGCTGACAACTGCTGTTCAACTTCGTCGCACATCCCTCCTTCATTCTCATGTGTTTTGTTTTTGTGAAAATAAAAAAATAATTAAAAAAAAAACGATCGTACAGAAAAATTTGCGCCTCGCGGCCGCCTGAATTTGGAAGATCTAGTGAATTATCGCGGCGATATCATTATTTCTCTGACCTTCACGGATATTAAGGTCATTTGTCAGGAATGACAGGACGAGAAAAAGATACAAAAGAGGGAAGTTTCGTAACGACGCGGCAATATATTTTCCGTAAAATCAAAGCTCGTTAGCAAAAAAAAAAAAATGGTGGGAAAAAGCAGTCGGGCTCGCGTATAACGGTTTTCCAACAGCTGTCAGCTAAATTCGTTTTTCAGACCTTCGCGAATTTCATATCATTCGGTTCCTCGTTACGACGCCGCGGGTTCGTTGGGATTCTTATCGTTATTCGATGAGAGTACGGATACTTCCGTTCGCAGGACGGAGCTCGGTCGAGCCGAGTGAGAGTGTACGCGAAATATCTGGAAAACGACCATTTTCATTTCAATATAAGCGGAAAATGTCGAAAATTGCGAACGTACGATGATTCGTTGTTTTCTACCGTTCGCAGGTTTCCAGAGCGTCGCTTTTTCGAGACGAAACGCGGCGGTAACGACGCGTAGGAAACGACTCGCGTAATCTATGGAAACCGGAAGAAACTGATTCAACCGGATACCGTAACATATAACGACGCAGATAAGTCTGATGTAGAGAATTTTATTATTTAGCGAGAGCGAGGAAGTTGATTTGCGACGTGACGAGTGTACACCGCAGACCGTTGAGGAGCAGCATTCCAGAGAAGTTGATCTGAAAGTGCGGTCGAAGGTGATCGAACTGCGACACGACGAGGAGCGAAACGCGGCGATTAAAATCGACGTAAAAATGACATCGAGTTTGGAGAAGTTGTGAAAAGCGCTCCAATTTCGTCACGATATCGACCTTGAAGCGAAGTACGATGGAAAAAGCTCTGCCCGAAAGAGGATCGACGTGAGCTTCTGTCGCGTGCAACGCGAAAGGCGAGAGGAAACGCTTGGAGGATGAGCTCTTGGATGGAATAGACGATTTTTCGATCATCAAACATGTCCGACAACGAAACTGTGAAAATGACTAAGGGCGAAGTTCCACAACCGCTGAATATTTCAGAGGCGATCGAAGATGAGATACTGAATCAAAAGACTGTTAGAAGTGAGTAACTCGTGGATTATTAACTCGATTATTAACGATCATTCGTTTTTCTCGGCGATGTAATAATTAGTAATCGTTAGCTATTAATTGTTGATCGTCCGTGTTCTCGCGTACCAAAGAAAATACCACCGTCAAGATCGTCGGGGATATTTCATCATTTCTAATATTAATTATTAAAAGGGTCGCCGAGGACCGCGCGAAGCGATGGCAAAAGGCGAACGGTAATTTCGGGTAATTGCGTAAAAAGGAATTATAGACTCGGTAACGTGCCCGAGAGGAGGACGACGGTCCTGCTAATTTATGTCGGCGGAATATTTTTCCAAAATTACTCCGCGTGATATAATTACAGGAAAGCGTGAGAAGCGTAGGCTGAGATGACGAAGGGTGGACGCACGAGGATTGATCGGGTGTTTTATTTTCACGTCTCGAAATTTCTGCGTGCCAATTTGCAAGCCGAAGCAGCGGTATCCGATATTTCGTCAACTTCGGATTACTCTGAATGTAAAAGCAGCGGCGCGACGAGCCGTTGAAATATTACGCCTCGTAAAGTTTACGCACCTCGGGAAATGTAATTCGAATAAAGGAAGGCGTAGAAAACCTCTATTTTATAAGCGTTGACTCCGACGCCAGCGTCGTCGTTGGTACATTTGAAGATTGAAAAATTTCATATTCCTCGGAGCGTGCGAGAGAACACAAAACTTTTCCTAGAAGATTGAGAATAAAGCAGGAAAAAATGTCTCCTCGTTTCTCGTGGTCCTGCTGTTTCTAAAAAGCTTGAACTTTGCAGCGGACATTTTCCATTGGTCGAAATCGGCGATTACTTCATCCGTTCGTTTTTTCAGTACTGAAAAATGATTTGCTGTTACACGAGGCTGTGATAAAGAACGAAGCTGATAGCGTGCGAAAGGTTCTAAGGGAAACTGTGGACGTGGATTCGCGAAATAACGTGAGTATGGGACAAGATTTCGGTCGTGAGACTCGTTTGCGCGACTGCACAGGGCTACTCGACGGGAGCACTTGACTCTAATGCCTATGTAACGAGTACAAATTGGGAGTGATATTGTGATATTGTGTATCAACGCGATTGTGATATTCTTCGATTTTCAGTACGGAAGAGCACCGATCCATTGGGCCGCTTCTCGAGGAAACACCGAAATCATCGAGATGCTGATTCAAGCCAAATGTGACATCGAGGCACGAGATAAGGTATCTATTCGCAACTCTTCGATACAAAACGAAACTTGATTCTATTCGTTCTTTTTACCGATATCCCACCGTTAAAGCGACTACTCTACTTTAGTAATAATAGTCTACTTTAGTCTACTTCAAAATCGTAATTATGGAGCCTAACTACTTTCGTAACAACGTGGAAAAAAAAATTGTAAGCGGAGCTTTCTTGCCGACCGTTTAAAGTAGACTAACTACTCCCATAACATCTTCGTTAGTGACGAAACTGTAACGACAGCTTCCGCTCCTTTTAAGGTGAAAAATAAATTTTATGGAAAAAAAATAGTACGGACCACGGACTTCCGAGGCACGCGATAAAATGGTCAATATTTTCGATACGCGATCGTTTCGCAAATGATCTTTGCGAAAGTCTATCGCGTAGATTGAATTCTTCTTTCAACATCCTCGTCATCATCGTCGTTATCGAGCTAGCGAGTCTTCGAGAGACACGCGAATCGTGAAAATTTTGCTTCTCGTTCATCGAAATTCACGTATCTGATGGAGAAATGTTTGGAAATGGTAGATATTTTTTGATTACAGTTCGGCATGCGCCCGTTGCACATGGCAGCTTGGTATGGCCATCAAGAAGCGGTGAAGATGTTGATCAATGCCGGTGCCAACGTGTCCGCGGTAAACAAGGTACCACGAATCGCCTCCCCTTGCGAAATAGAAACCCCGATTTTTTTTCAAAACGAAAACTGGAAATTGCCGCGAGACGTTTTTGACTTCCGGCGTCGCGAAAGTACGACCCGTCCAATTTACTTGACAGTACCTACGCGGAAGCAGTTGAGCCCCCGTTTCTACGTCATAGGGTCATGCGCGATGTAGATTGTGTCGGCAAAAAGCGAGGGGTGCTTTCGATCGGAGATAAATGTTCCGAACGAGGAATCGAGTTCCAGAATTTCTGCGAGCACTTTTCGCTGTTTTTTTCAAACCAGCTCGCGTTTCCTCGATCGTCGGCGTTCCATCATCCGGGATGAAAACAGAATTCGAGTACGCTCGCGAATTTCATTTTTCACCCCTTCTAGAATTTCATTCGCGTTCTGTTATGTGTAAATGTTGGCCGGTGGATATTCGCAACGAGCAGGTACTATTTCGAGCTCGTTAAAATACTCGCAACGGATATTTTACCGCGCGACAGAAATCACCACTCGCTGTTATCGTTGTTCGTTCTAAGAAATGCCATCCGTGCGAAGTTACATGCTCGTGACCCACTTTTATTTACCTGGGACATTCAACCTCGCGAATTACTGACCCGCTGATACTTTGCACGAAGCTCTCGCGGGCAGAGTTTCAAATGCATTTTCCATCTGCTCACCGATTTCCCGTCCACGATACCATCTGCCGATATTTTACTGACTTTCAAATTTCCGATACGCCGTACGGTGACCGATTTCGCGTTCAGTCGGTTTTGACCTCGCTGACAATGCAGCTCTCAACCGAATCGAACCATTCTGGTTTTAAAATACTTGTACGTAATTGTACTCCTCGAGAATTTCGCTGCTTTCCGGTTCTAGTTCGTCGCACCGTCGTGAAACGTCAGAAAACGACGGAGGCTACCGCGACCTTGAAGCACGTACCGATCGTAGGCTGTGGATAACGCCAAATTGACTACTAGATTTGAAAACGAGTTCCAAAATACTAGACCTGTATTTCCTTCCACTTTGAATCAAAAAAACACAAATTGTCTGAACAAATCACAAAAAATCAAGAAATTGAAACAAATATACATCAATCGATTTCAGGGAAAAAATTGTGTCAAGAAGCACAGTGATATTTTTTAGTCAGAGGTTATTTTTACAGTATAAAATGGAGACAAGTAATAGCGCGGTAGGAAGTGAAATACAATTACTTGCAAGTATTTTGAAACCACAATGGTTTGTTCAAGTTGAGAGTTGCATTGTCAGCGAGGTTAAAACCGACTGAGTCCAAAATCGATAGGTAAAGGATTCACAAAAATGTTGAAATGTATTATACAAGTTTGAAACACTCCAACGAAGTGAAAATATGTGTAATTACATTTTTTTTTGTGACTTGTACATCGAGGGTAATTTACTCGTTGGTAATTAGGATCTGCGATACTCGTGCTGTGGCTTTCGTGCTACGAGGCGCACGGTCTGCTAATTTCCAGAATTCGAAGAGGACGCGTAGCGCGAAATTTTGGTCAATTCGTAAAAAATCGTAGATTCGTAATAAAAATCGTTATAGTCGGCTGGCAAATTTTCAATTAGTCGTTTTAATTTCCCTGCAGAAACGTTATACTCTACTGATGTGCGGCGCCCGAGGCAACAGCGTTGGAGTCGTCAAATATCTCGCGGAAGCTGTTGAATCTTTAAACGGCGACGCGACGGATTCCACCGGAGCGACTGCTCTGCATCACGCAGCCGTTGCCGGACATCCGGAAATAATAACCGCACTAGCCAACGTTCCTGGGATAAAATTGTCTGCCACCGACAAGGTAGGAACTCACGCGATAGCGTCAAACGAGATTTTTGACGCGATCACTCCGTCGTTTTTTTTTTGTTGCAATTTTACGAGAAAGAAATTCCAACGAGTAGATACGAATTCCTCGCGAATCAAAGTAGTTTTGGATGAAATTCGGGTCACAATTTTTTTTACAGCGGCCACGAGACGCATTTTCCAGTTACATCGTTCCCGCAAGGTCGTTCAATTTCATCGATCATCGGGCAAATAAACGCGCGTCAATTATTTACTTGCTTCTCCTGGCACTCGACGAGCCCGATAGTTGGAACGCGTGAAAGTTCGTACATTTTTTACCACGAGCGAAAAGCTTCTTCCGCGCAAGCTTCCCTGAACTCTGCGAGCTTCAGCTACGCGTATAATTATACGCGAACGTATCGGTGCCGTTTATTGCGCGAGTGGAACTTCTCGCAGTTTGTCGTCGTTCCCGAGAGATCCAACTTTATCGCGATATACGCCGCGATAACGAAACTAGAGACCCTTCGCAGCGCCAACTAGTTCCGCGAAGCGTCGCTCCCCTAAATTCACCTCCCTCGAGTCGGAAATCGAGTACGGAAAAATTAATGCTCGCGTACATTGATTATCATATACGTGTACGAATTTTGGCGAAAAACGGAGGATCTCCTCGTGCTGCACGCGAACACGGCGAAGAGCAGAGTCCGATATTAGAAAAGCATTGCTTTCGCTACTAACAAACACTCGCGTGGGCGGATTCTGATTGGAAGCTTTTGTTGCGCTCGGTACGTTCCTGATTACGCGTACTTACAACCGACTAGCTCGTCGCTACCGGATCTCCGCATCTTTTGAAACACGGCAAAATTTCAGCTCGTTGTAAAAAAAAGACGCGAGTTTCAGGCGATTCGATAATAATTATTAGAATTTATTTGGAGCCGTAGTCATAGATACGCTACCGATTTTTTTTTGTGCCCTGCTTTTTTGGCTACGACCCGCAATTTTGTCCCGACAGAGATGCATTTTCAGAAGTGAGAAATTGTAGAGATGTTGGTGCTGCTGTTTTTCACAACGCGTTGTCATTATTACCCGAAGTTAGTTCGCGGGGAATTAAAATGAAAACGAGGACAGCGCGAAAGGACGACGTCGAATCGACGTAGACCGCGCATTGGAATAACAACGTTGTCACGGGCCGCGATACCTCGTTAAAACCCGACGCGGAGAAGCTTTGATGTCGAATTCCCTCTGGAGCCTAGAATCGCACCACTGTTCGAAATGAAGGCAATCCAAGGTCTCGCGAAAAGCTAATCGACGAACTTTCTCAGGCTCTACGGAAGTTCGCGACCATAACCGCGACGACCTTGGCTCGGTGATAAGTTATCGGAGCAACTTCTAAGCTACGAGATAAAATCTCTCTGCAATCTCCCCACATCCATATATTTCGCTCCGCCCCGTTCTATAATAAAGGATCCGCAAACTTCTTCGACCCAACTTGCGCCGAATCCACCAATAATCCAGGACCATTTACCCCTGCCGTAAGAATCTAGCAATAAATAACTAGAACCACCCCCCCCCCGGCTGTTCGAAGAAAACAAAAAAAACAAGAAAAAAAAACTAACTTTTGGGCGTCTATCGCTTCCGTTTCGTAGAAGGGACAAACGGCGATGCACTGCGCCTGCCACGAAGGACATTTCGAGGCTGTCGAGGTCCTCATCGGACTCGGGGCGAACGTGGATGCTCAAGACTCGGATGGAAATACTCCGCTGCACGTGTCGACCCTCGCGCGTTATACGGAGATAGCGAGACTTCTGCTGAGGGCAGGAGCAAGCATCGATTTGCAGGACGAGGTGATTAGCGTAACTCGAGTGGGTACATTAATTGTAAGCGGTGAGAGTCATTAGAGAGCGAAATACGAGTGAGCTGTTTGTCGAGCTAGGGGAAAAATGGTGTACCGGTAGGCTTTTAACGCGACTTTTCCCTCGAGGGGTGAATGAGAAATGGGGTGACATTCGTGCCAATCGATCCCGATACGTTCCAGGCGGGACTGACGGCCCTGCACGTCGCGGCGAGCCAGGGGTGCAAAGGAATTCTGGAGTCCATCGTCCAACAGAGCGCAGTTCTCGACAAACAATGCAAGGTACGTCGGAACTAGATGTGAGAAGTGGGGGAGAAAAATAAATCATACGCGTCTGCTGGTGATTGCAGAGCGGAAACACGCCGCTGCACATGGCATGCCGAAACAACGAGGTCGACACCGTCGAAATCCTGATCAACAAAGGAGCCGACTTGAATTGTTTGAACGCGGTGAGTATATTGGAAATGAACTACGACGCCCATTTTTCTATTTCCGAGTACCTAGTATTTTGGTATTATCGAGAAGCAAATAACTATATATATTCATGGACGTCACGACGGATTTGTCACTTTCTTCGCAGAGACTGCAGTCGCCGATTCACATAGCAGCTGAAATGGGCCACACTGATATTTGCAAGCTGCTGTTAGCTGCTGGCGCGAACATCGAGCAACGAGAACAAGCAAGTTTTTCCACACAAAAAAAAGTTTAGATTCTGAACAAAAAATCTGCCATTCTGAGGAAACAATCGAGATGGGATGAAACGAAAATGCCACTGAAATTCTTTTGTAGGGTAGAACTTTTTGCGGGGAGGGAGATGTCGTTGGTGGTGAAGATCGCGGGAGAATGGAACAAAATCGTAACGATGTTTTCGTTTGCAGGGTGGTAAAACTCCTCTGTACATCGCGGCGCGTGGGAGTTTTACGGCGATCGTAGATATGATCATAAAAACCGCGAGATTGGATTACCCAACTCCGGTAAGTATTGGAACGAGGCTCGTAGAATTCGACTGGAGAGGAAATCGATTTGGTCTACAACTCTGGGTATCGTTCATCCAGGAGGATTCCAACTCTGACAAAGAGGTTCGCGAGTTGACGCCAGCCAGAAGACGATGGCGCGAGGAATCTCGAGGTGGTAGCGTTTCCAGTACGAGTAACGGCCTTTCCGACAAAGTACGCTCCATTTTGTGGAGACTTGCCTACAAACAGTTGACCCCGGGCGATTGGAAGAAACTCGCGTTGCATTGGGCTTTCACGCACGAGCAGATCACGGCCATCGAACACCAGTACACAGGTAACGGGGCGAAAGTCCATGGGAAATTAGTCCATCGTCGAAGAAACGGAAATCGAAGCGATTGAAAAGCACGAGAGTCGATGGAGTCCCAACGATCGAGACCGGAAGAAAGAGGAGTCTGTATCTCCTGAAAATCGGACAAAACGATCGCGACTATGACTCCTCTTTCTTCGGGGACTGACACCATCTTTGGTCGCGGGACAGCGTCACGAAACGATTAATCGCAGACCCCATGACAGGTCCATCCAGCTTCAAGGACCACGGATTTCGTATGCTGCTGATTTGGGCATCAGGTCTGCACCCTGATGTGAATCTGTTCAAGGAATTGTACGAAGCTCTATCGGCTATTGATAAAAAAGCTGTAGCAGGTAAGCGGAATTCTACTTTATCGGTCGCCACGCCGTTCGTTTCACCGCTCGCGAGTGATCACCGCGATTTCTCGAATTCAGATGCGATCCGCAAGAAACTGGACCAGGAGAACGAGGGAAAATCGAAATCCCACAAACGACGATGTCACAAATGTATCATAAGTTGAACGTACGGACTTCCATGGAGATAAGAGATACCGAATCGCAGATAACGAATGACACGACAATTCGACGAGATGGGGTCTTTCGAATTCGGCCTTTTTTTAGATCGTACAATTTTAAATCGTGACAATCCCCGAATGGAATATTCGGATAGTATTACCGTCAAACAATCGTGACAATCGAATGTCTTTGATTCGTTTTTGCATTAAAAGCTTTTCATATAACGTCCAGTCGGTGTAACTCCTCTGCCACGCACATTGCATCCGACCATTTATAAAACATAGTTCTCGTTAGGATAAACATATACATGGTGCACCCTTCAACGACTCGCGACAATGAAATATACGAGAATCGTGCGATATTTCCACGAACTCATCGTACCGGTACAAACATCCGCAAAGGCACATTTCCACGACAATGGCCAAAAACTAATGATATTATGAATGTAAATATACAACTTATGTCGATGTAACGCTAATAAAATACACGTTTTGGCTTAGCTCCGTCGTCCTCAGTTTCATTTTGCCGTTCGTTCTCGAAAGATTTCGCGTCGGCCAATTCGGGCCAACAGGTTTGTCACACAGCGAGTCGCGGAGAACGACTCCAGTTTTTGAATTACACCGAAACCGCACGTAGCAAAATCTGGCTCATCTTATACATCGAAGAAAGTTTGGCACTTACCTTTCGAAGGCGAGGTGAAACGATCCACGTCTCAGCGATATCCCTGTACAAGTCCGACGAAGAGCTCCTCGTCTACTTCTTGCACGCGAACTCGGTTACACCACACTCAGTTACTTCGCGAAACGAGCAGCAATCACTTTGAAATCAACTTCATTGGCAAAGAGTTTCAATGACGTTCGTTCATTATTATTACTTTATACCATTGGAGTGAAGTTCCGTTTTTTTTCAACCCGATTGCGCGAGTACTTTTCGTTCGGCGTGGCCGCGAAGGGTTGATATGTTACAACAAGCGTTAGTATGTACATCAACGTTACGTTCGTTACGTTGAAATTCCATTCCGCGACAGGAAAACTCATCAAGAGAGGCAGTATCGATAAATAAGGAAATTTGCGACAAGATATTTAACACGCACAGAAGAATGTGAGTAGTTTTCGGAGATCCCATTTTGAAGACTGTAAACGTGCAGCGAAACGTTGAATTTTGGAGCGTAACGTTGAATTTTGGCAAGGTAACGCGAAACCACTGGAAACGTCCGTACTGCCCGGCAGTTTCGACGACTTTGAAAGCCAGCGAACCAAAGAAGTGAGCACGGAGCGGGTAGAAGCGAAAGTAAATATTGGCGTAGGTCACCTCGAAGCTTATCGTACGTGCGTCGCAGAATGCTCTGCGAAATAATCACTGGCACGACTTACTATTAAAATGCGAATATTTATTCATTCCGAAGATTCTCTTAAGATCTAGACTATAAAATAATGTTCTTTGTTTAGTTCTAACAAATTATAATGTCATTAGCAATATTCTAATATTATATAGTCGAAAATTCGCTCGTATACGTGCGAGGCAATCGCGTTAGCAATACCAAACGATCCTCTCGAGTCCACGTGAAATACTCGATCCTGATGGAACGTTGAATACAATTGATAGGTACTTACTTCAGAATTTATATATCTATAATATATAAACGTAGCGTCAAAGAAGGTTCGCTATACCGAAATATCTCCGCGAACGGTCGTGCCGATGAACCTCCGAATATTTATGACAATGAAACACGATACGAAAACGCGACATGTCCGTCCGAGGGCCATGTCGCTTCGGCTCCGTTGAAAAAAGAAAAAAAATAGAAAAACTCATCTCGATCATTCATCGTTCGGTACACGGACAACTCAGCTGCGAGTTCTCGCGATTTTGTTCATTATCCTTAAGCTCAGACTCGAATATGTAGTCATCGACACGGTGTCTTTGGATCTCGCATAGTTGAGAGCACGCGACGGCGGAACTTGACGTGAAATCGAAATTGGCGAAGAAAAATGTATGTAGATGTAGATCAATGATTTGGACGATGAGAAACTGTCGACATCGCCGGAAAATATATATGTATATATATATACACATTTTTTATCTAGCCTCACGCAACAGTAATTCGGGTTTGCATCAAAAATCCATTTCCACGTTTGTTTTTTACGTTTATTTTATTTTCTACTGAACGGTGTTCGTCGCGATACTGCGTCGGGGAAGAAGACGATCAGCTATTTCGAAATCATCTTTTCGACACGGTTTGTTCCTCTTCCCGACGTCCATCGCGTTCGAAAGTCGCGGCGCAGATTCACGGGCAACAAACTGTGCATAACTCGTTAAGCTTATCGTTATCCTAAATTTAAACCACACTCGATGTATCCAGTCGCTGGATTTTGGTCTATGCGTCTCTAATCGCTAGGGAGCATCACCGTACGCGTGTTAAGTTTGCTTCGTTTTTTTTTCCAACGCCGTGTCTTTTGTTCATTGATAATGGTTAGTGACAACGATGATAGTGACAATAATTCGTGCATGAAAATTTCGTCGCTGTGCGATGAGAAAAATGGAGATGCGTTCGTATCAGCTACGTACGTATCGTGGTGTATCGGCAAATAAATAAAAGGTTTGATAAAAAAATAAAGCAAACTTCAGGCTGTACGCGATGCGTGGACGCTTGACATGTCGCGAGTTAGAAAAATTGGTCCGGTTCGTTACATACCGAATAAAATGAATATGATCGCTGATGGTTCCGCGGAGCGAGAAATTTCCTGCGAATGTTGAACGATCGCGCGAGAAAAAAGGTGAAAAAAAAAAGAGAAAAAACACAATTTTCGACGCAGTCCAGTCACGTGCGGTTGCGCAGCTTTTTTCATTTCCTTCTGACAACCTCGTCCCGCGGTAATCGAATTGAGAAGCGCTTTTTTCATTCGTTTACCCGCGAATACTCCAAGTCACGTGACCAGAAAGGTTCGACGATACAGGCGAAAATGAAAGTCTCGGGCGACGACACCGGCAATCCATGCCCGTGCTCGACCCGATGATTTTTTTGTTTTGTTTTCTTAACTTTTGCTTGTTTTTGTTGGTTTTTTTCTTGCCTTTTTTTAATTACAACGAAGAGGAGATGGAAGGGTCACCTTATCTTTGTATGTCTTTAACGGCGATAAGGGTGGTAATTGTTAGAGCTGGACGTCGAACCGGAGTAGCCCCTTTGAGGGCCCCCACCGTAGTTCTCATTGGTTCCTGGTGCGGCAGGAACGCTAGACGTTGGTGCTCCGTAGCCACTTCCTGTCGGAACGTTATAAAAACAACATGGACTATACTAACACGGACTACTATGCTAAGAGAAAAAAGTCGTCTACACGCGATGTATCGATGGGGGAGGGTTGAATTTTGCGGGTTGGCAGGATCGAGGAAGAAGGGAGGAATCGGACGAGCGGATCTCGAATACCGAGAGAATGAGAAGGAGAAAAGTCGTTTCTCGAGGTTCGTGACGAATATTGTTACGGAGTGCAGTTAGTTAGTTTTGAGAGGTAGCAAGTTTTTCAGAGGGACCTGTACGACGTCGGGATCGGATGAGGTTTGGATTGATTCGAGTTGGGATATCGTCGAGGTGAATTCGATGGTCGTTAACGTCGGTAAGGATGATAATTGGAGTGTTGGCTCAGGGAGAAACGTTGCGGGCCTGGAGCTGCGTCGCCGTTCGGCGCGAACGTCACACTATCAGCGTCGCTGATTTTGAACTTTAGGGTCAGGGATGATTCTGTGGAAATAAAGTAAACGAGGTGAGGGGTTTCTGATTTCGGATGGACGGGGGATTGGAATTGAATCGATTGTTCGCGGGTGAAAACGAATAAAAGCCGTCAAAACATTTTACCATCGTGCGCAACGGGTCGCATTGTTACCATACTTTAAATCTAAAACGAAGCTTCAGGTAAAACATCTTGACGCGAGTAAATCGATAGCTTCGCTCGTTTACGGTATTTTCTTAGGAGGCTACATTTTCTAAAGATAAATCTTACACAAACGACGTATCAGATTATCGTGTCTGCGACGATGAGAAACGATGAAAATCAACAAGGAGATGCGACAGACAAGAACATCGTAAGACGTGATTCGTGGGATGTTAAAGTATGTAATTGCTAAACGGAATATGCGAGCTTCGCGGAGCTAAAATGGCATAAAATACGTGTTGGCGTTGAACGTCGATAACTACCACATCTTAAGACACCTCAGGTGTTGTAATTAATAATAACGTAAGAATTAGGTAAAGATTAATCGTGGCGACGGTCCCGTCGCTTCGGGGTTCGGCTTACTCGATCGAAACGAACGAAGGGAGACTAAACGAGACGTTTTCCACGGATTACATAACGACGAGCGACTTATGCCATTTTACAGCTATGCTAGAATGCGATGCTCGAATGTTCCTTTTCTCGCTTGGTTTATGGTTGGGACGCGCATAAAACACTGCACCAATCGCGCAACGCTACTGTTTTCAAACTGGAAACAGTGGACCACCTCTTTACACCCACCCATGTCAACGATTCATCTTGTGAGTATATAATATTCATCTGAAACCATAAGTTATGGAAAATGTAGTAAAAAGAACAGAAGCGGCTAAAAAGAAAATCATAGGAAAGCAAATAAGTTCAATTTCTTCTATTCGCGTTAATTTTGCATCAACATCATTTTTTTCTCTACGTCTCAAATTCCATTTTTCTTTCTCTCGCTCCATCTCGTTCTCCGTCTTTCTCTTTCTCTTTCTCTCGCCCTATCTCGCTCACTCACTCACTCACTCACTCACTCTCTCTCGCTGTCTCTCTGGATCCATGTTTATTAGTTATCTCCGGGCAATTGGATAAAACTTGTCCTCATTGAAATCTGTCTAGCTGTGCAGTGTTTTAAGTCTCTCAACTCGCAACCCATTTGATATTTGATCTTAACTGGGGCAAAGGGCGGGCAGAGGCAGGATATTAAGATGCAAAAACAAGATCAATTGTTTAATCATTCATAACTATACCAATGTATTTCATGAATGCGATACGTTTTTATGTTTATGTCTTAATTAATCCACTAGAAACACCGTTAAGTATATTATATTTTGTTTAATAATAATAATAATAATAATAATGATAATAATAATGATAATAATAAGAATAATAATAATAATAATAGTTTTGCAGTTTTCGGTTCATTTATATATATATGCAAACATATATATATACATATGTATATCGAAATAAGGTTGCGTATATATATATGTTTAAATATATCTATACCATAAAGATACCTTTACAATGTACCTACGCTATTTTATGTATCGTTATTTCAACTCGTTAGTGCATTGGTTTTCTTATTATTTTTATTTTTATTTTTCTCTCTGATATCAGATCATCGATAATCATTCGAGTCGTATTATCATCGATCGGAGCGATCGTGTATCTGATTTATCCATATATCATTGAACCATATATCTGATTTATCGTACAGTAAATACACAACAGGACATGAACAACTTTTGCGTTATATCATTATTCTCAACTACAGTTAGAGAGGAGGATCATCGTCTACCATTTAAATTATTTGAATAACTTGCGATCTTTCCTTACTTTTGCTTTTCTCATCCAGCGGAGTTACGTCTACGGCATAATTAATTACGGCTATAATTATCGGAACATTTCTTTCATATTTTTCTTTCCTCTTTCGTCTGGTTTTCCCCGTTTTTGTTTGTTTATTTGCTTTCTTCTCGTGACCGACTCGTTTTCTCCCACTTTCACTCTCACGTTCATCCCACATTCTCGTACACCCCTCTCCCTCCCTCTCTCTCTCTCTCTCTTTCGCTTTCTTTCTTTCTTTCTTTCATTCTCTCTCTCTCTTTCTTTCTTCCTTGCTTTCTCTCTCTATCTCACTCGCTCTTTCTCACTCTTTTTCTCTCTGACTCTCGAAAAAAAATATATCTTCTCGCAAATCTCTGTACAACTTAGGAGACTAATTTGACGATATTCTCAGTTTTTCCTTCATCTAAACATTTTAACTTTATCAACTACCTATCAACGTGACTTTAATCTTTTAATTATCATTCTTTCTCTATTATTGTGTATGCGACTTTTTGCATCTCCCACCGTCACAGTTGGCTTTTTTTGCTTTTTTTCCTATCTGCGAAGTGGCCACGTCGATTACGAAGCGACTATTTACGATTCTTTCTCAGGAGGTAAATTGGACAAAAACCGGACAGTCACGATCAGAGAAACAGAAGCATGATTTTCGCGAATACTTGAAGCGACGATGAAGAGTAGGACGAGAAATTTGCCCATCTCATCTCCTGTTCGTCGTAGTCGCGCGTTCTTTCGAGAGCTTGTCGCTTTTGTGTTTTCATTTGAATCTTCAGTTTTCTCTAATCACGGTCAACATCGAGCTTCGACTTGGAAATATTGCGTCTTTCTTTGGTCTCCGATATTTCTTTTCTACATTCCCTGCCACGAATGTTCGCACGAGCAGCTTTTTCGTTATAATACTTACTATATCAATTCGTAAGGCTAAGAACAACTTAACTAACTATTATTTACGTTCGTAACAAATATTTGTTTACTCTTTTTCTTTAGCTTAGTTGGCATCCCTTGTGATATCTGTGAGGCGCGGGTGTTCGCTACGTCGATTAAAGCTTGACACATCGATCTCCGCAATCAATCAATGTACGTATTATCATATGCGTGTTGTAAATCTATCGCCTATAATGCCCCCGATACAATAAAATTACATCGAATGGTATTATAAGCGTGACGTGTTCGAAATATAAGCAACAATTGACGACCGTTTGACAATAAATTCAGTTAATGTAATTTATTTAATTACGAACCTTAAGAACACAATGCTTGGCATTTTCGGTTTTCTTTATTATTTTACGTTATGTTACGTTATCATATAGTTCATTCGTATTTCTTTGATTTCCTCCAGTCAAAATACAATCACTTCGCAATTAAAAAGTAAGAGATTAACTTTTCGAGGTACTCTGAGATGATAATAATAGTAGTAATCATAATAATAATAATAATAATAATTTATAATACATATGTACATAAATTATCTTAATCAATAATTATTGATCTATACTATAACATCGTCTCTAATTCGTTTCGTTTCCTCAACTCGCTCTCTCTCTCTCTCTCTCCGTCCCGCACGTCAATTGAAGAAAATCCGTGCGTGACGTAATACGGCAACGGGCTACAATTTATTTATTACTCTGAACGACGATGGTTATATTGATCGATCAGATCGTAGCGTTACACACCCCTCTCGGTACCTCCGATTACTCGTGTCGCCCTAGATTATCCAAAGGGTCTGCCAATCACAGATCACAGTGTCTCTTATTTCATAGATATAATTACGTGTAACTACGACTCGTTTAAATGTAAGATCAGCCGATTTACTGATTAATCAAAATGGTTCGTCCCTTTAAATTCAAACTCGTTTCTCGAATGCCTCGCAGCCACAAAGCCGCGGCTCGACAGCGCGGACCAAGAGTATCAAGCGGCAATATTTCCAAATCTCGACGAAAGCTCGCGTGCAAAGTCGTGTATCGGCGTGTTGCGATTGCGAATGGGGAAATTTTGTGTAAAACGTAAGAAAACGGGGTTTGGCGAGATTCTTCTCGCATTGTCGAAACCAATAGTTTGCTCTTTGTCATCGGGGCGTTGTTCTCGAAGGATCTAAGGGAGAACGGCGCGATCTGAACGCGGTTTATACGACGTTGTATTTGTCGCGATCGAAAATAAGCTCGGGCGACGACAAAGAGAGCGTCGCGTGGACGCAGCCGAACGAAAGCGGAAGAACGAAGAAATTAGAGCGAACATGAGTTAATTGGAGGAAAAGTATCGAAGTAATTGGTATAAGACACGAGCACGATAACGCCGTTCAGTTCAAAAGGACAAGTTCTATCGATTCGCAAAATTATTCGCCATAATTATAGTTATAATCAATTATCGTTACTCCTCACACCTCGCGAGGCCTTCAACCTCTGAATGGATATAAAAATGTCTACATCAGTTTTCATGTGAGTAGTAGTAGTAGTAGTAGTAGTAGGAGTAGTAGTAGTGAAGCTAACAGCAACTTCCAAGGCCTGAATGTGGGAACTGTGTGGCCGTGAATACACGGCGTTGCTACCATTTCGCGCGACATCTCGACGAGGCGTGCGTTTTCCGCAACACCGTGTACTCTCAACGCATCGTGTACGTGTTACTATGTCTGCACTGGCGTCTATGCGCGTTTTTATTCCGGTATATCATCCCTTGGGAAACAAAGACAAAAATCCACGGTGTAGAATCCCTACCAACATCTTTTGACAAAAAAAAAGCATTGAGTAATCGGTGGACATTGGAGCACCGACCCTACGAAATCAGATTTCACTCGACGCGAAGCATTTCCGTAACGAATGTTCGAAATTTCGATCGCTTTTCCAATGTGTTTGCTCGTGATAAAGGATCGAGTTTGGATGGTTGAAAAATGAAACGTCACAAATGATAATTTTCCGGCAGCCAACCCACCCGCGTCAGTCCGTCAGTTCGTCAGTCCAATGTTTCGGGTATGCGTGTAACGTGGCGTGGCATTGCAATGAATAGATTTGCAGCGAATTTCCGACTTACGTATTATATTTTGCCCATAAATGTTTGCATACATATGCACGGGTAATGCGTACGGGACGCGTACGAGTAGCGATATGCATAAATACGTGCATAAATATTCGTGTTCTCGTGTATGTATGTGTGCGATGCGTGTAAATATACGCATATACGTGTGCACGCGTACGCGTGTATTTATATAGATACGCGCGCACGCGTGTACACGTGCATGCGTATTTATATTTATACATTCGAAATGTCAAACAGCTCGCGTATATTATGGTCATATTTACCCGGACCTTAAATGCAACAAGCAACTTAGCTTATCTCGTAATCATAATCAGTAATTAACATTTAGAGTAGATTATTTATTATCATTTATTCATCGTTTTTGTTTTTCTTTCTTTCGTTTCGCTCTCTTCCCACCGTAACGTGATTACTTTTTTAACCGTATTCAACTCTTAATCCGAAAACTTATCAATTAAGGCTTATTTGAGTTTGAGTTTTGAGTAAGGCTTCGATAATCCGTTTTACATATACAACTAGAGATAATATTTCGGGTCCCGACTGACTTAGAAACGTATAAAGTGCCTATTGCGGATAAACAGTACATGTACGAGCTACGTTAAATCGTTTAAAACTTCTCTTTTTTTAAATTTAAACGTTAACTTTAATTCAATTACTTCTTTCCGTTAAACGTTTCGTTTTTTTTTTTTAATTTATCATACGAAAAAGTAGATGAGTTTCGGTACACTCGATTGTTCTTAGGGTAGGACTAAAAATCATTATTACTTCCTTTCACAGAATAGCTACTGTTCTATGAGGTATATTCGAGAAATGCTTAAATTATAGTTACGTGCTAGGATGAAACAGTCGTCTTTTACAGTCATGTTTATGCGAAAATAACATTTCGATTTGTCGCTTCCAATTATTACACTGTTATTAGTTCAATTATTATTAGCAATTTCGATTTATTAATGCGAGAGATAACCCGTTCATCGATTCGTTCACTCCGTCTCTCACCTCTAATCCTCGTTCATTTCACACCTTTTCCCTCTTAACCCCCACACGCTCTCTCCCTCGCACACACACACACACGCGCGCATCTCTCTATCTCTCTCTCTTTCTCTCGTTTATTCGTTCGTTTCGTCGCTGAGGCGTGACATTTCCCAAACATACGATAAATTTCGAAGCCAATAATCGAAAAATAAGTCCGAAAAGAAATATGAAAATATGCAAAATTTTCCGCAACGAGATATTACGTGACATTTCTTTCATAGGTACGTCTATCTTTGACTGTCATTCTCTCTCTCTCTCTCTCTCACTCTCTCTATTTGACACACGCACGCACGCACGCGCACACGCGTATACATGCATATGCATACACATACGTGCGCGATTGTCTCGACTTACGCGCGCGGGATTGTTGGTGGATACCTGTGTTCGGTATGCGTAGAAATTTAGGATGAAAGAAAGTATCGGTAATTTCAAGGTTTTTACGTATCGTTTTTATGGCCGCTTTGTTGTGGTATCGTTATGAAATTCAAGGATGTTCGTAACAAAATATTCGGAATATTTCGGTGAGAATAAAACGTTCGCTTAAACACGACGAGTTTCTTAAATAGTTCAATAATCACTGAGCTAGGACCGCAGAGAAAACATCGGCCAAATATCATACAAGGATTTAAATTAAGGGGCACTTGGGGTAAATATGACAATAACATGATCTTTCAAGAAATTTCCTACTATGTAGTCCTTACAACCGTTTATTACTTTAATTAGTAACCTCAACTCTAACGTAGTGTAATAGAAGTAATAGTAATAGTGTTTTGCTTTTTATCCGTTACTGCTAGGCTTACCACATACATAATAGTAGACAATAGTTATTATATTTTAATCTTCATACGATTAGTAGATAGGTATAGTAATAATAATTCATTAATTAAATCCTTATGGTTTCAAGCATATACCACATCGTTTCATGATTCCATCTAATATATGTATATCCATTAATATTTTCAAAAAGAAAAAAAAATTATGTATAATATAGTAGTAATGTAATTATTAATTGAGTAATATTCATATATAAGTTGTCGCAATATTGGACAGAGAACATGCGCTTTGGCCAGGAGCATGTTCATTCATTGATTTATTCTTTTTTGTCGTTTCTTTTTTTTCTCTTTTTCTTTTTCTTTCTATCATCATTGATTCGATAAACGGAGGTTGGTGCCCAAACGAACGAGTTCGTCGTCTTCGTCCCTGCGTTTTCCTTTCTTTTCCTTTTTTCCATCCTCTTTTCCTCGTTCTCTCTTTCTTTTCAAACTCAACGCGTTGCCACCAACTCGGCGACCTTGTTCCCTCCCAAATCTACTCCTCCTTCTCCTCAACGTTGCATCGTCACCCTCCCACGCCCTGTCTGTATCTTTCTTTTGCCTTTATCCTGTGCACATTTCTCGAATGGAAATGTCATATCTTTGTCGCCGAGTCGAGCGGCGACGTTGGGAAAAGTGGCGCGTGTTCCAGAACACGCGCTCGTCGGAGAGTCGGAACGGAGAAGCGAGCGCGATTCGAATGACACCAACCAAAAAAAATCATTGAGAGGGTCTTTCGTGGATAACAATGGACATGGAGGTCGAGCGAGCGAGCGATAAAATTTGTTGCATTTCGGGGACTCGATCTTACCAATACAAAGCTAAAAGTACAAGTAGTTCATTACAGTAATAATTTTTATTATTTTTATTTACCGACGTAACGTTACCTTACTTCTCACTATAACCTGATAAAGTCAATCGATTAGCCCCACGCCATCCCCCCCTCCCGACTGTATATGACCGAGCAGTCATGCCTTATTCGTGCAGCAAGTGAGAGTCATCGTTAGTTTCAATCTTAACGCGTCTTCGGTTTAGAGTTTGTTTTTATTGTTTTTTTTTTGTCTCCTCTTTGTTTCGCGTCACATTCAATTCATCTTTGCATTCTTGTTCCGAGGATTTAACGCCGATTTCGGGAAACGATAGCGAAACTGGACATGCACGGAAAAGTCTTAGTTTTTCATTCTCAATTCGAGTTTTATTTTCATTGTCCGTTTTTTTGATCCGTTTAACTTTTACTCGACTAATAATCTTGGCGATGCTTGTAGACCAACCACGCCACACGGCTGACTGGTGATGAAGGGAATCTATAAAAAAAATCGACGAGGATTACATCTTTCCACGGAGACGACGAGGCCTCGTCGAGAGCAAACGTGCGCGTTGCGTTGCGCTCCGTTGACCCGTCGCCTGCGACTCGCGCCTCACCGCTCGTTACTCTCATCGAGCACCGCGCACGTTACTCCGTTATTCCAATGATCATTGCGATAATCGGTGAGAAAAAAATGCTCGTCCAGGTTCGTTCCTCGCGATCCCACGCGTCGTCCGGACGAGACACACGCGAAACCAAGATGGCGAGCGTAGAGAAGCAAAGGGTGAAGAAAAAAAAAGCAAGATGGAAAGAAAAACCGAGAACAACAACGTAACGTGCCGATGGCAGAAGGAAACGTGAAATAGAAAATCGATCAACTTCCTGGCAGTGCCGCGTCGCGAATGGTAGAAAAATCTATGCTCAGGGTAGGTTCATCCATCCGGATACTCTCGGTGAAGTTCTCCTGCCTCGCAGAGCAGGCGATTGAAAACAATCGAAGATGTCGAACGAAACTTGATTCCTAGCGGTTTTGTATATTTAAAGCGATCGACGATCCGAAACTCGTCGAACGCTGTCCAGTCTTTACGTGCAGATTCGCTCGCTACGAGAGCTCGCGGGTCCCGGAATTATTAATTCAAATATATATTAACTTCATTTAAATATCATTATTTACTCGACCTAACAGTAGCTAATTAAGTTAAACGATAACTAACTAGGTGGCATAATTACGATTAGTCAACACAAAACGAAATAAACTAAATCAAATAAATGACAAAGGGGAAACAATGATCACCACTATATAAACTACCCTCCTCGATATCCAAGTACCGATTTACATGTAATATTATGCGATATTCCGTTCGTTCCTATCTCTCTCACTCCCTCTCTCGCTCTCCCTCTCTCTCTCTCTTTCTCTCTCTACCCGTGTTCATCTCATCGCTTGTTTTCAATCTCTCTCTCTCTCTACTATTCGTCGGGGAATCTTCATCAGTATCATTACTAGTATCATCGTCGTCCTCATCCTCGTCATTATTATTACTATTATTATTATTATCATCATCATCGCCATCGTCGTCGCGTCGTGGTCGTTGTTTTGATCATTGTTTATCGTTATAGCAGATATGAACATCGAATTACCTCCCTTCTACTTTCTCGCCTCTCGTCTGTGTATTTCTGTTGTGGTTGTTGTTGGTGCCTGCGTTATTATTATTATTATCATTATCATCATTATCATCATCGTCGTCGTCGTCATCATCATCATCGTTATTATTTTTATTAACATTATTTCCTGAGTTAACGCGAGCGATAACTACGTCACTCTGCGTCGTGCTTTCTCTCTTTATCTCGAGGAAGTACGTTTCAACAGTTCTAATTAGGACTCGCGGCAGTCTTGTCATTGTTTTTGGCTATCGTTGGGTAGCCTAACGGTCCGAGGAGATTCGCGAACGTTGCGCGGTGGAGAATACGAAAATGGAAGTGGAAAAATAACCGATATTGGCGTTTTGAGAAAAACGATAGGAGCGTCGTCGTCGAGGGGATATTTCGAGGCGATGATCGAAAATCTGTCGCGGTTCGCGCGGCTGCCCAACCGATTGGTTTACGAGTGCCGATCGGTAGATAGTAATAAGAAGAAAATCGAACAGTGAAAATATAAAAGAAAATAAGTGATCGGCGTGAATACGAGAACCGAGCAGAATAACAACAGATTGAATGAAACTTTCCTATTTCCTATCTATTTTAATAAGTCGTTTTTTCTCTGTTTAAACATACTAATAATATTGCGTTAAATATAAATATATTATTTATACCATAATAATTCTTTAATTAATTACTTTTAAATAGATTTTCTCGTCTCGTAATGATTTTCATTATTTTTTAATCTTCTTTTATTTACGTTAATTATAACATACTGCAACGCACCCCAGTTTCGTTAAAAATTTATGTACAATATGGAAATTCTCTACAATAATTTATTTACTTCGTTAATTAATTAATTAATTACCGTTAACTTACGTGTTTCTCATCACTTTGTTTTTTCTTTTCTACTATGCTTAAAAATCTTCTTTACTTCATTATTATTACAGGAATAATGATAAGAATAATAATAATAACAGTAGTGCTAGTTTGTTGTTTCTTTGTTTGCATGTTTGTCGTTCAGTTTTTTATCGCTCTATCTATCCGTCCCCTCGGTACTCCCACTCCCGTCGCCCCCCTTTCGCTTGGTTGCGTTCGCGATCGCGTTTTTCTCTCTACATTGCAGATGTAACGCGTCATCTCGATCGTTATGCCGTTCGTTATGGTTACTTTAATTAAATAATCAACAATGGATAGTAGTTAGTGTAACGTTGCTTTGATTGAGCTCCCCTAAAGTGTTTCGTTGACGCGTTGATCCCAAATACGACAAATTTTGCGAGCTGCGTCGAACTTTGGTCGAAACGATTTGTTGCCGGTTCCTTTCGAATGACTCGGTGAAGAACCGCGCGTACGCGCAATTTCGAGTGTAAAAAAAAAACAAATGACAAATTTTGGATTACGTATTTGAAGGAAACGAAACGATCATCTTGCGCGGTCGCGACGATTCCTGTCGCAACGACCGCGTGTTTCTCTTTCCTTTTCACGATTCAGGACTCCTAGGATCTATCTGGTTGTCGGATCGTTCCGGCGATTCGAAAAAGAAAAATGAAATAAATGGCCTAGCCTCGTTTAATCCGACGATGAAGACAAGGGCTACGGGTAATGCACGCGCAGCAGGACGCGGGATGCTTCTCTCCCCGAGTGTTCAATGATCGACGAATCTTCTTCACGCGCCGTAAAACGTTGCTTTGATTTTTTTTTTTAACATTTTGATTTGATTTCTTATTTTCATCGGTATCGTCGTCGTCGTCGTCGTCGTTCGTTTCTGGTTTAACGTTGCTCTTTGTTTGTTTTTTTGTCGCCGTTCCATTCCCGTTTTTTCGGTTGTTCCCCTCAAATTTCTCAAAGCAACGACGAAACATCCTCGACGCTCGCATCGATGCGCGGTTTTTGCTACTTTCGTTTCTCTCTCTTTTTTTCATCTCAAACGCTACGGCGCTTGGCTCGAGGTAAGGTGAATGATAATTAATACAGAGGTCTGGTTATTTATCGTTTTACTTGATCTGATAAAATATGGTCACGCGCGCACGATAGGCAAACAGACGCGGCTCGTTTGTTATTTAACACGAGTGGACGACCCACTAGATTACTTTTTATTTAGATCTATGATAAATCCTCTAGAGTAAATATAATTAAGCCATATATTTAATCAGGTAGACTTTTCAGATCAGCCCCCTACTCGTCTCGCGTGCCCAATTGAAATGCCCTCCGGTTAACGTTAACTTTATTTTATTTTTATTCATCTTTTTTTCCTTCATTTTTAAATTCCCTCGTAAACCTTTACTTTAAAATTTACGCACCTAACTACATCGATAAAAATTACCACTGCCATTGACAAATGGCTGTCGTGCAGCGGCGGTCAAATTCTTATGGTACAATTTTTTTCTCGCTAGACATAAAAACTCTGGGAAAATACGCCCCGCAGTCAAGAGACAAACATATTACTATTTAAATTATCGTGTTTTACATTGTCTAGAGTATTTATACGGAGGATATCTCAAATGCGCGCGCCCTCGGACGTAATCAGCTATGCTTTCAAGAACAAAGTCACGAAAATTTCACTTCCTCGGACTCGGAGAAATTTTGTCAACTTGTCTCCCTTCATATCTGTTATCCCTGCTCACTTTGATACTCGCTTCGCTGGACCCTCCGCATCCAATGTTTTTGTTTGTTTTTTTTTTGTTTTTTTTTGTTGTTTTTTTGTTAGCTCGCTTGCGTCATGGGTATTATATATCGTCTCGTCGCGTGATTCGTGCATTCTCACGGAAAAAAAACATCGACCATCTCCCGTCACTCTCGTTCGTATCTTCCCGTTTCTTTTTCCCTTCTTCCTCTCTTTCCTCCATGTTCCCTGCGATTTTCAGTTAATCGATCGTTCGTATTTTTTTTTTGTTCGTTTTCTTTTCTTTTTTATTTTGTTTTTGTTTTTTTCCGTGCGATTTTCTGATTTCTGATTTCTTTTTTTTTTTCGTTACTTTTTTCTGCTCTTCGGTGCGATCGTGATCGTCGTGCCGTGAAAATATGTCTCTGTCGTTGCTATTCGCGCGAGCCGTCGATTGGAGAAAAAAAATGAAAAAAAAACGATGCGACTCCGACGATTGAAAAAGTCATTGAATTATCCGTTGGTGCTCGTCACCGGGAGAACGCCGCGCGAAACGTATCGTTGTCGGGCCGACATTATTGGGCGTCGTCGTCGCGACGACGGTACGTCTCGACGCGGACGAAAGATCGGTTTCTTGTGGAAAATTAAACGTGTCTTACGAAACGTGTGTAAACGGTTAGAGAACACTTCAATCGAGTTTGAAGAAACGAAAAAAAGTCCGCTATACATCTCACGCGACGACTTTGATTCTTAACGATGTGAATTAAATATTATATCTTTTGTTTTTCACTCCGACCGCAGCGTGCGTTGTCCCCGTGGATCCGAGCGCTTCGATCTCTAGATCCTCCACGTTCACCTCTGCTAGAGAGACGCGCGCGTCACTTCGCATGCAGGGTTCGCGCGTCGACATCCGCGGAGACGACCGCTACGCTGCTAATCGTCGTTTCCTAACAACGTATGACAAGGGGCGGGGAAAAAAAATGAGAAGAAAACCCACGAGCAAGGCCAGGCCGTTTAGCGCACTTCTCTATCTTGGGTCAAGTAAAATGGTCATGAGGTGGGCCACTCTTTGAAATCAAAGCCTTGCTGGCCAGGTTTAGGCGCGCTGGCGGCATACCCACCTTGGTTGCTTTCTCCACCTTGATAAGATCGCTGGGGATAACTATTATCCGCGTAACTCCCGTATCCGGAATAACCACTGTAATCCGGAGTCTTTGCCGAGCTGCTGCTCGATCCGGGGGCCCCAGAGCCGGTAGTCTGCCTAGAGTACATGTCACCTGCAACACCGTCGTGAAACCAAATTCATCAGCGACAAATTACTCGCGTGGCGGGGTCAAGTGATACCTAAGCTATGCGCCACCATCTAGATTCATATCTCAACATGTCGAATTATATGGTATAATAAAGGGGGTGCTCCTATGTATGTACGTTGCTAAACGATACGCCCGAGAAATACGAGAAAGAAAGAAGCGAAGGCGGAAGAAGGAGCGAATGGAACGAAAGAGAGGAGCTTTCTTGGCTGTATGCAAGCAGTTTCATTTCCTTGCTCCGTTACTCTGCAGCCTTCTCTTGCTTTTTCGTTTTCTCTCTAGAACTGGCTTCGATACGGATGCCTGGCGTGACCTAGAAGGCACGATACTGTGAATTGTGGAAAGTTTAACGACGTCAAGTCAAAATAAACGTAATCCGTTTCGAATCTTGCAACTTTTCATCGCGGATTCATTCGAGGATGGAGGTGTCAATTATCGTGCGCGAAGGAGATGTGGGGTAAGTAGCGTGTCAAATGTTAGCGAAAAGGGAACTTTCGTTATTTTCAAGCCGGGATTATTGGATGACGAAACAGAGAGATGATCGACGGGGAAACGTACCAACAAGCAGACCAATGTAATTCTCTGGCCGAATTAAAAGCTTTAGATAAATTCAAAACAGTTTTTTGGTTTCCAACAAGAATGCGATGTAAGCGGTACGCGATGATTACGACTTTGAAAATGCGCGAGACCCGATTGCATTAAATTTTGAAAAAAACGTGCAATCGCGTCGATGCGAGCCTCGAAGAATGCAAGGAAAAAAAATGGAATTCCACCGACGAGGAGGCGAATGGAAACAGTAACTTCGGATCTGGCCACGAATCGAATTTGAAAGTTCCACTCCGATTGCATTCGTGGGCTTATGCTTTTACGCGGCGAGACAACGATCGTCCAACTTCCGCGATAACTTTCATCCAATCATTCGGGCTTGATATCGTCGAACGGCGAAAAAGAAAAGACCGTAAGTCCTGTAAAAGAAGAAAAATCTGAGGTTTAATTGATATTGTTTTAGCAAGTTTATCATGAATTCGGTCCAGAGGATGTTGCGGGCAGGGGGAAAGGAACGGGAGTGCACTATCCTACACACTACCAACTAATTCTTTGTACAATTGCAACGATCTACTTGAGAATAATCTCATTGTAACATTATAAATTCACACAACTACAATTCGATTATTCTAATAATGAGGATTTACTGTTAAATTCATAGCAGCAGTTACATCATATGCCGATGAATCGTCGAATCGACAAATCTAAGATTATAATAATTAACATGTACAAGCAGCCCCGAAATGGTTTTCGATGAAAAATGTGTTTCTCTTAGTCGTTTTCGATCAACATCAAGTATCATTTTACGTCAGCATATCAGCCAGCTTCTACGCGTTGCGAGTAAGCGAAAGCGAGGTAACATGATCTGAAACTCGAGGCGAGGAAGAGAAATGAAAGAGAGAGAGAGAGAGAGAGAGAGAGAGAGAGAGAGAGAAAGAGAGAGAGAGAGAGAGGGAGAGAGAAAGAGAGAGAGAGAGAGGGAGAAACAACCAATGCTGAGAAAAGGTGCACCGAAGACTTCTCTTGCTCTTTCAAACGCATCGATTCGGTACACACCAATTTTGAGTTGAAGCATAACGGAAAAGCAAAAAGCGGAGAAGCAGAGCACGCGCGTTACAACACGTGGAATTGTCCACCTGGCATAGCGATACGCGACGGATGTGAAAATCAAATGAAGAATCACATTTGACTCGCGATAAGCTCGATGTAGTCGAAAACATTCGAACAAGTTGGGGCTGCGTGTAGCCGCAATTCAACCCTTTGAACACACTCGCCGTGCACGAGACACGTACACGCAAGAATGTTGATCGATTGCGCCACGTCACACGATCATTTCTGTCGCTTTGATTACCGATTTGCAGAAAATTTCGTGGAAAGCCTGACAAATTGAACGGTTCGCGATTCGGCGCTGCCCGGTGGCGCAAAGGTAACGCAATTTGTCAGGCTGACCGCGACGATGCTCCACTCCCGACGCGACGCAATTCGCCGTGTTCAAGGGGTTCGAGCGAGCGGATGATAAGAGGATAGACGAGTTTTTTGACTTGACTGAGCGAAACTCACCCTGCGGGCCAGAGGGGTTCGAGTTGGAGTTGGGCTGCGAGGAGTTGGGCTGAGGGGGTTGGGGCGGGGGCTGTGTTCCAGGGGGGGGCCCGTTTTGTGGCATGTTCCACGAGTTCCAGGAGCCCCCGCGCCCGCCTCCCGCAGCCCCCCCCGTACCCGCCGCCGGCCCGTAGCCCCCTGAAGCGGCCGCCGCTGGCCCACCTGCGATCATTAACCACACAAACACGTGTCACCGACGACCAACACGTCACCACTCCACCTTTCTGGTAGTTTGCCGTCTCGTTTTTTTTTTTTTTTTTTTTTTGAATTTTCAACTTTCTCATTCTTTAATTATTCCTTCCATTTGTTTTCTTCCTTTCTCATTGCTTTTTTGGATCATTACCGAGACGCGACGCCGGTCGATCCGTTTTCAGGCTGCCCAAATTCCAACGCTTGTTTGTAGAACACGTTTAATGGTCGCGGAGTATCTTCACCGACGAGCGTAGAACATGTTGGCTTGGATGTCCAAGCGAATGGGAAGCAATTGGAAGAAAGAGTCGCGCGAAGCGGATTGTTGAATTTGGGCAAAGTGAGAAGAGATTCGACGGCGATGTTCCGTCGCATCGCTCGAAGTAACTACAAATCTTCGATTCCATGAAACACGATAATCTCGCGTAGGCGTCGACGATGATCGACATTGTCGTTAAGTTGCAAAATAACTAACCTTTCCAAGCAGGATTTGTAGGAACGGGATGGAAACAACGGTTACGTGTTAATTTTTTAGACGCGTACTTAGATCAACGTAAAACAAATGATAAGAGTCGACACGCGCTGGTCCCCACGAGTACAGAATCGACAAGCTTGGGTGCGTTTCACAGGGCTAATGGACACGACGAATAGAAGCGAATGGAAAGACGTTCAAATGTGGATTTTACAAATAATTTGACCGGCAGTCGTCAATTTTGCATGGCCAACATCTTCGCATGTTCAGCTGTGACGTGATACTTCTTAGTTTACCATCGAACAGTCCCCGCGTGCCGAGCCTCGTAGGGTTCGATGATAATAGCCATTTTCGATCACCAACACAAAACTATCTCCGCGATAGAAGAATATCTCGAATGGAAATGAAGCACTGCAATGCGTGAGTGGCTTCTGGTTTAAAAAAAAAAAATTCATCAAGTTGTAGCTCGCGTGCAGTTGACGTGACAGGTCTTATAATTCTTCTGTTTGATAAAACAACGCAAGGAATAGGAAATACGCATTCCTAGACTAGCACTCGAGGGTCAATCTCACCAAATGCAGGTAGTTTTCGCAAAATTAGAAGGGAGCGTTCGTATACTTTCAATCCAATCGAAGCTTGATGTATCTAAGTATTGCATTGATATAATTCCGAAAACAAGTATCCAATTTTCCACGGAAGTGGGAGACGCGAGAGACAAAAAAAACGACGATGTACTACAAAATAATGAGATATGAAAGTTGAGACATTAGTTTATATGGGACAATTGAGGGCCGTTGCCACTTGGAAACTGATGACATTGCGCGTCAGACGGAACTACTTTTTAAACTAGGTGTATCGTTAAACGTAACGTTGATAACGTACGACTGGAAACTCGCACCGAATTGCCCTGCAAACTTGATTGCGCAGTTTGAGGATGGAATATGTGAAATAAACGTGTATGACTGGTCGTTTTCTAATTTCTGATATCTCTGGTCGGATCTCTATGAACAGTGTTGATGTGGTGACATGGGAAACTGATGGGAAGGAGTAGATGCTAGTGATTTCGCTGATATCCCGATTATCCTGACTAGTCTGTTGCAAGTATATCCTTGTCGTACGTCAAATCACGTACCATGTTTGAGCGCTCCAAAAAAATCAGCGTTATTGAGCTTCAAATGCTATACATTTTTCATTGGACTCATCATGTCTGCAAGGAGGCGAGCTAATAGAGTTGCGAAAAGCACAGGATTCACTTGCCAATGACTACGTATGATGTTTGGTGATTTCGTATTTTGTTACGTGCCAACAATTTCAATGATCGTTTACCTCGACGCGACATCGGTCACCTTTGCATGACAAAACCACAATAATCTTGAACTGATTTCTAGTAACTTCGTGCGAATGTTGAATGATTTCGTGTCTGTCCAACGTTTACACAGATTGAAGTCGATTTTATTGCAACTTTTGGCAACGTGGTCGAAATATCATGTGAGATCCATTTTTACAGGCATATTTTCACCTAGGACCACAACGACAGAAACGACGATGACGTCACGTTAAAGGATTATAACAGTCCTACCGAACTGAGCCTTGTATGTTTTGCGGTCAAAAACGAGCTCCTAGGTTTGATGATCGTAGCTCTAGCGGCTCCTTGAAATCGTTACGTCGAATCAAATTTAACGACAGCGAGAGATATGAAATTCAGGAAATCCGAGCTGTCGTGGCAGAAATTGACGCGTCGACTCGATAGAACTTACCATAGCTCCCGTAACCTTGCGTAGCTGCGGTGGGCTGAACGTTGTAGTTACTTCCCCATTGCGGTGGTGGAGGTGGAATTTGTTGCTGTTGCGGCGGTCCCGGTGGTGCACCCCAACCCTGAGTGTTGTACTGAGTACTGTAACCGGCGTATCCACCCGTTTGAGGACTCGTGCCCCAACCTTGATACTGTTGCATCATGTTGCCGGGCGGGCCCATGGGTCCACCCATCATGGGTCCTCCCATCTGTCCGTTCGGACCACCCATCGGACCCATGTTTCCAGCCATGCCCATCGGTGGGCCGCCTTGCTGCGGCGGACCCCACTGACCCTGATGACCTTCGTTCATCTTGCTCGAAGAATCACGAGGCTCTGCCCGTTTGATCTCAACCTGCAATCAAGCATATTTCGGAATTCATCGAAATGTATAGGTCGAGGGTAAGTCCTACGGAGAGCGCCGTCGAACACGAGCATAACGCCGTTGAACACGACAATGTCTGCTACATTCGAGGAGTCTTGTATTAAAAAGTACTATCGAGAGTTCTTTTCATTCGACTCTTCGATCACTCCTGGACGCACGTCCAAATTTACTACGCCCTCTTCGACTGGTACGCTACCGTTTGACTTTGAGAACGTACTCTTAGTGTAATTTAACTTTATAAATCCGGAAAGTGATTCGGACTACAACACTCGGACATCACGTATATTAATTACGTCTAATGACTCGAATCCATCTCAATGCAGTTACCATAAAAACCTAATTTTCATAATAAATTTAATTCAACCTCTTAGACTCTATTGTTACAATTCACATGATAACTTATTTAAATAAACTTCTTCACGGCCATCACGTTTTCAATAATGGTTCTTGTAAGATATCACCTTATCTAAGATATGCAATCACAACACAGAGTTCTTTAAGCTGTACCAACGGTCAAGACTCGAGTAAAATGTAACTTCGACAAGGTTGATTCGCGCGATTCAGAAAAAGGCAACGGGAAACTTGTACGCAAATAATAGGCTGTTTGTTGGTCAGCTAGCAAGATCTAATCGAAAATAAGCAAAAAAAAATCCAATTTGAAAACAAAATACAATTCTTAGTGGAAAAAAAGAAGAGAAACGATCATTTGTCTTTCCAATAAAGTCACGGTGACATTCGAATAACGCGACATCAAAAAATATACCTCGGTCCGTGTCGGTTCACAAATTCCAAAGGAAACAATTATCGTAACTAGTTTTAACTGCGTAATATTAACGTTGGTAGAATGTAATTTTAACTATCATACGTAATAAACGAACAAAAGTTAATATATATTATTCTAAATATATACGTTATAATCGATTAATTCTACTGAAACATGTCCCAAGCCTATCGTTATACATCGTAAATATCTCGTAGTGAGAAATAGTTCGTTCGATTATACTTGACGATACAGTGATTTATTCATTCATTTTTTGTTATATATTTTGTGTTGTATGATTTCTATACCTGTTTTCCATTCAAGTTGACGAAATGCTCGCCGACACATCGGTCCACTGCGTCTTCGTCCTCAAAGCTGAGAAAGCCAAACCCTGCCGTCCAAACGTGACACATTGTATATCAAGAGATCCCAAAAGGGTGATTTTTTATGTTTCAATGATTTTCTTTTTGTTTCTGGTTTCTTTGATATACGCATTTTTTTTTCATTTTTTATTCACAATCACGAAGCTCGTTCATTCATTTGATTGTGCGTGACCAAAGAGACTCGTAGCCAAATGGCAAGACAACGAATCACAGATTGGATAATATTATGTAAGTATTGATGATTCTTTCATTGCCCTACACTGCTGAATCAGGTACCCGCCAGATATAAACGTTATGACGAGGTTGCACGGAACAACCTCAAATAAACTATAAAATTTTCATAAGGTTTAGGCATGGTTGCATCATGTTTCCTAGTCAAATATATCACCGAATTTACGCGCCAACTACATTGCTTCGCGGTGTAGAATGCAGCTGATTTTAACGCAGCTCTGCAATACCGAAGAAAATCTCGAATAGAACTGGCAACAAGTTGGGAATATGAGATTTTGGCAACAAATACAAGAGAAAACGCTACTGGTCGTTGAAGGATCTGAAAATTTTTTACAGAAAAGTGAGGCAGAGAAATTAATATGTTCTCAATGAATTACTGACAAATGTACAAGGCATGCTTCGGAGTTTGCGATAGATATTGTGATTTTATAAAGATATTTCTTACAACGAAGCATCGACTACAGCAAAGAAATGTAGTTTGATGGCATCGGAAAATTCGCAGCCAATGCAAAGAGGAATATGAAAAGCGATCGACCAAGTTTTATTACAAAGACTTCTTATCATAGCTAAGCCAACTTAAGCTAACTTACAGTAACGTAGCCTTACGGACCCTTAAGCTAGACTTAAGATGTACTTTGCTAGACCAATAATTAATATCATAAGTATAAAATAGATACACTAGGAAACGATTAAATTTAGATTAATTTAGACAACCTTAAAATAATCTAAATTATGAATGAGATCATATAAAACGGGACAGCAGTGCGTTTCAAAGCATGAAAAATTATCAATAAATAAATATTAACCGTAGACTCGCTTTGCTAGAAATACCTTCAACCATATATGCTTAGTGATCGATAAAATTGACCAATTGTCGACTTATCACATCTTTAAATGTGTCTGAGATATTTGTAATAATGGCGTACAGTCGAAATACCAATCTGGTAGACAAGTGAATGAGACAAGAAACAAATGCGGCATATTCTATGTTGAAATCTAATTCAATGCTAAACCAACAGATATCTGGATTTGCTCCGTAAAACGTGGTCTCGTGATTCTGACCGCACGTGTAATTCAATGAGAATTGGAAAATAAAATAGTCTATGATGCAAAACGGTTGTACCATGATAACATTGTAACAACTCTGGGCAAAATTAAATCAAAAGTTAAACTTTGTGAAAAAAAAAAAATGGGTACAAATATTGCTTTCAAAAGGATGTATAGAACGGAAAATGATCACTGGGATGGTTTGGCAATCTAGTGTAATGTAATAGAAATAATGACTCACCTCTAGACTTCTTTTTCTCTTGGTCGTACATGATAACCACTTCCATGACTTTGCCAAAACGAGTGAAGTACGATCTCAAATCAGTTTCAGTAACGTTACTGGGTAGGCCACCTAAGAAGACTTTTGGAAAACCACCGCTACGCTTTGGCTTTTGCAAAGTACGAGGATTGCATGGTTTTGGGTCAATCTGCGCAATAGAATTCAAGAAGATCAGTACGTCGATGTCAGGAGTGGAAAGATTATGGATCAGACGACGAAGCTTACCGTACGACCGTCTAACTGGTGAGGTCCGTTCTGAAGCACGAGAGCAACATTGGCAGGGTCGCTAAACGTCACGAATCCAAAACCACGACTACGACCAGACTCGCTGTTCTTCATCACAACGCAATCAATGACTTCGCCATAGCGGCTAAAGTATCGTTGAAGATTCTCCTGCGTCGTCTCCCAAGAGAGACCCCCAACAAACAGTTTTCTGCGCATAAGATCCCATTGAATGGTGAATAGCGTGAAACATACATGAATGTGTCTTACAAAATGTCGACGAAAAACCGGTTAAAACGAAGAGTTTGATTTTGAACTGGAGTTTGCAGATTAGAAAGGAAAACGCTTTGAACAAAACTGATACACTAATGAAGCCAAACTTTGGTTACCTCACAACTCAAAATGAATATCCTACGCATAATTTGAACGACCAAGAGCTATGTGTTACGAAGAAGTAGATTTTTGTAATAAATGACTCATGATAAAATAATAGAAATGTGCGTGGCAATATAACAGATTCTTTCGGATCAATAGTCGCATAACTTCGTAGCTCCGATGATGCTTAATGCAACGTATCTCAAACATAGGTAACACCTTATTGACAAAATTCAATGATGAACGAGGAATATCAATGCTGATCTCGTAGAGCACGCGATAGGCAAGTATGCATAGGTCGATTATCATGTGTTTATTTTATTCAACACGAGTGATATCGAGAAAAATGTTCTATAACTCTACATGTGGCATTGGTATACATGATGTCAGTTCACGTAAATTTACACAAGTGTTGTATTTCCAATATTTTGAATTTTCATTTAGAACTATTCATAACGATGATGTTGTTCCAAATGATCATAGCTTATACATGCCCATGTACATTTGTATCTTCAAATCGTCGATAACTTTTAATAACTGGTAAATCATTTGCCCCGTGACGAATGAAATAACGTAGATCATGTATCTCACAAGATCCATCAGAAAGATCAAATATAACTCGAGATCAATATTTGGACAATTTATTGCCTGCCATAACTGCCAATAAATACTTCCCATGCATATTTATACAGGCATAGATGAAAATAATATAACTATTTTACATATGAACTCTAACAAGTATCGCATATTATATGAAACGTCAACTGCATCAACAGACAACGATACTACGAACAATTGGTTCTGTTCACATAAAAAGTCAAAAGATACCGTCGATAGCACGAATAATATCAACAAAAATATAATATTTCACAATATTATCCATGATGATTAAATTGGAGTCGAATAAATTCCATGAAATTCTCTATCGTCTTCCATAATTGTGATACGTTGAAAATGAAGAAACATGACTAACATCAGCTCGCTGATGCCAAAGTTGATATTATGGATGCGCTACAAACAAGATGTATCGATACAATTGCATCGATACCAAATGTTTATTCGAGAAACGGATGACCAACAAGAAAAGTTGGTCATAATTTGATAAATACTTAGCGAGAGTAAATATCAGATAGCCAACAGGTACAAGGCATCGGAAAATGCTTCGTTAGACTGTCGTAAGCTCGTTATACCTAGTAGATCATTAGTTGGAAGAAAGTGGAAAAAAAAAGTGAAAATTGCTGGCATCAAAATAACGCAAGCACTAACACGCGCACACGTCGAGTGAACTGAAATTGGAATCTGAGAATAATACTATCGAGATCCTTTGAGTAAGAATGTTGATCAAGCCCTGTTAATGCAGCGAAGCCAAGCCATTCCAAAGAAACTAATCTGTTTCCGTACATACGCAGATCAGGCATGCTATACGAAATGCCAAAAAGGTATCAGCAAATTCTTGCTGGGCGCAGCATATCCGATTGGATGCTACTCACAGAAATAGGGACGAAATTCACTATCTCTAACCTATAATGGGATTTATCGAGGTTGTTTCAGGACAAGCGGGCGCCGGCAAGGCGAGACAAGCGAGGGGATTGCTGCAGATAGAGATACGCAATCTAGAAACCGGCAGTAAACGCCACTTCGAACTTGAAGATTTCACTGCGAAGCGACAGAGAACTGCGACGATACCCGTAAATTAGAGAAAATGTTCGATATGCGAGGTAAGCCAGGAATTCGTGGAGATGCGAGGAGTGAGAAATTCAAGCGGACTCGAAGTTTGGGAAATTATCGAACGTCAGCCTGGCGAAACGCAAATGGTCATATCGCGCAGCAGTGCGAACCGTATATAAACCCAAGTCGCTTTGCGCGTAATATTGATCGGTTGGAGATAAATTAGGGTTAAAATTACTCACCCCTTTTCATCGTCGTCCATGTCGGATTTCACTCTCATAATATTACACTTAAAACTACAAAAATCTTGTTACTTTTAGCGCGCGTGTGGGAATATGGCACGATGCTAGCGCGGACGAGGGTAATGGCTCCTCACAATGAACGCGACTCCCAGATTGTAAACGTAACGAAGCGGTGCCCGTCACTTCCGGAACTCCGCGTCAAATCAGCAACCATTACGCATCAGCCTCGTCGTATTATCGTCGTTTACAATCTCCGATGCTACTTCCATCCAGATTTTTTTATTTTTCCTTGCTATTCTTTAGTTTATCGTTCGAAATGCGACCTTGGGAGCGAAAGAAAAATAAATTCGAGATGTATCATAGATCAGCGTAGTCGGCCCGGGTTCAACGATCTGGTGTCACGGAGGTGATGCTTCCCGCCATTTTGTTCGAGCATCATGCGGGATATTTTGAAACTGCTGAAAATGTCACGCTCGCAATATCAATGCGGTTGAACACCGTCGACGAATCTTATCTCCAACGTAGCTACAGCACGACCCACGAGGTCCATCTATCGTAATCAATCTAACAAACGAGCGAATCGACCGCATTTTATTCGAAATCATAATATAACTTGCACGCGAGGCGCGCGAGATGGGTTGTATTCTAGTATGCCATCGCGTTCTCTAGGCACGATGAAGTACACCACCCTGGCAGCGGTTTCGATCCTTTTCTATTTTACTGATAATACTCGTACGAATTCATGAATCTACGGATAAGAAAACGGCAACTCTACCTTATCGATCGAGTTTAACACCGCGACGAATATACATATGATGTTCCAACAATAAATTGTAATGCATCTCGCGGTGGCGGATAATTTACCGGAATAGAGTTAATTAATTATTTTACGCTTTACCATCGGCTTGACAAGCCCATCGAAATTATAGAATCGACCAGTGGACGCCGCGGATCGATGTTATATGAAAAGCCCGTGAATCAAATTGCAACGAGATTGAAAAACTTCTCTTTGACGCAGATGAAATTAAATATGCCTCGCGATCGCATATTCTTTTAGCAGCTTTGATCTACTCCCAGTGAACACAATCGGAATACCGAATACATGATACGTATCGTGAGATATTGATGTTGCAATTAGGCGAATGTTTATTGGCTTTGTAGGCTGTTTGTCAACTGCGTCAGGCAAACTCAACCCTAATTTGTATCATTCGTAATTAGTCGTGTAGTAATTATCACTGTCGCGTGTTAAGTCGTCGCGTCCGTATCATCTGTTTAACGATACTTAACAATTCTATCCGTACAATTATTTATCGAGTTTTCGTGCATTTCGACGAATTTTCCGTCCACCATTTTCTATGCGAGGGATTCGATGCCTGATTCTCGCCCCAACGCTGCACCCCAATATAACAGCCGGTTAGGGTACATCCAAAGGACCCTTGCAGTTTTTCAAAGACATCTGTTTACCTGCTCGCGGACCCGGGTGACCAAAATTTCGACCGAGGACGGTCTAGCAGCGTCGCATCGCATTAAATATCCGCTACAACGATTTTCAAACTAGACCATAAAACCACTCAGAAAAAAAATCTGAGAAGTCTGCCATTCGGTACATCAATTAAAACGAGTATATTAATTTCCTTCTCTAAACATAAATACGAAAAGGTAGCATTTTTCGTTTGGCTGCGATCGCATACGAAGACATTATAAAGAAGCGTGCAATTCATGACCTGAGAATTCTAACCGCTTACGGTACAATGCTAAAGTAGCAATAAATTCAAGGATTAAGTTCTCATTTTCTTTCACGGGAACTGTCAATACCATTCCTTTCGCGAAGTTCCTAAATTTTTCGGGACAATTACTCGGCGAATTAGGAACGCTGCAGTTTAATTTTTTTAATTTTTCCGATTTTTTGCGGTAAACAAACGCTGCTATTACGATAAACGAATTCTATCGAATCGCCATGATAATATCACAGCTGCAGATGCGATCTGTATCGCCAGTCTTCTTGACTTTTCAATTTATCCTGACCTGGAATTCAACGTCCACAAGTAAAACGTGTGTGGGAAGTCGATATCGTTGCATGATGGATATTCGCCGACAAATGTTAGACGACACGACGTTAATTACTTATAGCAAATGATCGATTCCATTTCCCTGAGTTTCCGCAAACGAGCACGCGATACTGTGGCGAGAAACAGAAACATCGCTTCCTACTAATATGCGGCGAAACAGTTCTATCAATCTTGCCAGGAATTCTCGAAGCATATACGATCATTTAAATATAATCGACACGATCGACGCGCATCCGAAAAGAGACACGACTCTTCCAATGACCGCAGAATCTCGGCTACAAAAGCGACGTAGCAAATCAATCGAAATGATCTGACGTCAGCCGAAAACGAAATCAGTTCAGCTAGGTTCAAGGTCGGCTAAGCATTTGCATCAAATCGATTATTGAAACGTATCGCTAGTGAAGTCAAGCAGCTCTGATTCCACATTGTCTTCGATTGTACGTATCGCGTCGTTAAAAACTTATCGATTATTAAACCTGTTGCTGGAGGGAGAAATGGTGAGTTTCATTCATCTTATCGTTATTCGTCTAAAGTCAATTGCGTCTGGAATGAATTCCGATCGAACGGATATCGACGCTTTACCAGCAGACGCAGATCTGCGAAGATCGCGTTATCCGGAACTCTGGGCGAGTCGCCGTAGCAGAGCCAGGCGCATGGTCAGGCAACCCGCACGGCATCGAGGCACGCGAAGACGGCAGCGGGCAGGAGTAGAACGGACCCGTTCGACGCGGTAGCACACACTATGCGAGAACGAGCCGGATGAATGAGGCCCGAACGACGTGCCGGGGTCGCAGGCCTTCTTCCCAGGCTCTGTGAGCGGCTCCGCCGGCAGCTCTGTGCCAAGACGTAACCGCCGCGACGGATGACTAGCGCTGCCAGGTAGTTCGGAGACCTGCTTCAGGGTTTTCAACTCCGGATTCGGGAGTGTGAAGCGTTCGACCGCCGTACGATTAACGGAAAGAGTCCGGACAACTTCGGGATAAGGAATCAATAATCGTGGAACGTAATGTCACAGGTTCGAGAAATCGTTAATGACATAGCGCGAATCCAACGGTATTTCGTATACGGTATGAGAAAAGTGTTCTAACAGTAGTGGTCGAGCGAATCCGACGAGCGTGCGAATATCGTGGTGCGCGAAAACGTTAGTAAGAGCTAAACGGATTACTATTTTCTTCTTCAACGTTCCCAAATTGGTGTCCTGCGAAGTGTCGAGAACTCGGATTACGTTGGCGTACACATCGTCGAATCCCTACGTGTAACATCAGCAGACCTCGCTCGTCTGATATTCGCCGAGCATCCACTGCATTTTTGTAAGTCGAACAATACGGCGTTTACGTAACGTAATGTTCTCTTTTTGCAGCACCCATCGTCACTTTACATCTTACTAACGTGCGATATTATCAGCATGATCGTTGTTCTCGCACCTTTGCTTACGTAGCTCACTGTCACGACGGATTCACCGTATCGAACGGCACGTTTTCTCACGATGACGATCGAAATTTTCATAGGAATACGAATAGCATATTATACGTTTACTCGGCAATGCCATCTGTATCAATTTCTCATTTGTTTTCCACGCGCTACTACACCATGCCATCTATATCATTTTTCACTTGTTTTCCGCGTCCCTCGCGTGGAAAACAACTGAAAAGCGGTACACATGCATGGGTCGCATTTCTGGTGTGTCGTGACAACGCGACATGGAGTAAGTATTCGTGAACAAAAATCGTTGCCACGAAATACGATGACGGAGAGCGATAGATACGGTGACAGAGAGAGGAACAGACAGAGAGAGATACGGGGCTGGTGGATCTCTGACGCTTCACAAATATGCGACGAGCAATCTTTCGGGACACGTGGAACGTGTGCGACCGAATTCGTCTCGTCCACGACGAGTCCGATCGGTAAAATCGTACCGCGTCGGTCGGTCGGATATCGCGAAATATGAAGCCGAGGGATAGATTAACGAGCAGCGAGTAGGTATTTCTAAACTTAGCCACTATTATAAACGTTGTGCGAAGGCGCGTTTAAAGTGAGCAGCTTCCTCCGTCAAAATCTAAAAGAATTCAAATGCCTCTCGCGTCGCACTCTGAATTTCAATTAAAGCGAGGTTCCTGGCGTCGAAGTAGGTACGAGAGTCCGAAACGAACCGATCCTAGCCGAGCATCTGGCCGAGCCTTACCGACACGCGGCGCGCGGGAAGCCTCGTTACATTGCTTTATTTATAGAAGCTCGCGAACAAAAATCTAACGCGTCTCACGTATTGCCGAACGTCTTGCAAAAACCCGACTCGATCCCGCGCGAGCAACGCCGATGCTGCGAGATCGTCGGTAGTGAAATGCTCCGTTGTCCGCCCACCTGGCCCAACGATTTCCCGTACGATTCTCAAACGACCTTTGGCTAACAAGTTTGACGAGCCAGGTCGATTTCAGGCGGTCAGAGATCGACGCGCTCAAAATTTCACTACCGATAACAAAAACTCGTAAGATTTGATCTCGAGATTTTAGTATCGGCTGAAAGTTACATTAGTCGTCGGACGAACGAACGAGCAATTAATGATCAGTATTTATCGGACATATATCACTTTAATGAGAAAATTTCAAGCCCGATTACTCACGCCTCGTCCATCGAGCTGAAACGAACGACACTTGATGACAAAACAGTCGATCAGTTTATGGAAATTAACGTCTAGCCTCCATAAACGATACTCTGATCGTTAATAATTAACGATTGATAATTATTATCCTCTCTCGTAACGTTCGAATCACAGGTCAACCGTGCTATGTAATTATTAAACTTATCAATACGTGTACCGTGCCCTCCGAATCTTATCTAGATCCACAGACCAGCTGACGAGCGCAACGGAACGAGAACGAACATTTTTTTTTCTTTTTTTTCCAGACACCGAGCGGACCCCGAACTTGTCTAGCACCGTTGTCTTTTTCTCGTTCCCTTTGATAAAATTCAATCGTACCGCTTTTCAATTACCGCGGCGATTCTATCGAGCGGTAAAAAAATTCAACAAGTTTCGGTCGCGTTACAGTTCAACGACACAGCGCGCATAGATTTGCCAAAGGAGAACGCGAGGAACAGGATTTTTCATTTAATTCGAAACATATCTTCCTTTGACATCTCGTTTTTGCTCGACTGTCGTGCGATGTTTTCAATCCTGTATATATCATTTGGAAGTCCCCGATTTACCGTTGCTCGTTTATTCACGCTGCCGATTTCACTGGCCACGAAAAGTTAGCGGAAACTCTTACCTACCTGACAACACGATGGAGCCGGGTCAACCGCAAACCGGCCGATCGACTGATATCACGGTCGATCCTTGAAGCGTACTTATTGGAGAACGCAAACGCGATCGGCATCGAGTCGTGTACTCGAGATACCTCGTCGAAATAATTTCCCTGTAGCGTGAATTGCCCGAGATAAAAGAGGTAGGATATTCTTTAGCGTAAGAATCGAGACGAATTGTCGATAAATCAGTCGCAGAGATCGATCTTACCGGAGGAAAAAAGGAATAGATCTGATGAATAGCAGCGATCGTTGTATACGCGATCGCTCTCGTTTGTTGAAACTTGCCTTGGCAGTAAATCGGCACTCATCGATAGCCCATTACCGACCGACGATTCACTGATATTTCAGCACGAGGTTGTGTATTTTTTTTTTGTTTTTACCAAGTTTATAACGATAATTCATGCGCAGAGTGTTTACACCGATATTCTTGGCGTTGAAAAAACAGTGAAAAAATTTGCGAGAAGGCGGGAGATTACGTGGTGGAAAAATAATTCGAACGTGCCTGAAATGACAGAGGCAGGATTTCGAGCTCCGCGGAGAACGTTTCAGATGCTTGCTTTGTATTGGTTTCCTGCGATTGCTCGTCGCGGGTTCCGCATCAGTTCTAACGATCGGTTTAGCGAGTAGCTCGATGGTGCGGAGACTGAAACCGGAAGCGAGGGAACTGCGCTTTGTTTCAACGTTGAATCTATGACCAGCATACGTAACGTGGGATCAGTGTAGGAATATAGATATAACATTATGATAAGGGGAGTCGCGCGTCGCGCGATCGGTCATTCTCGATCGGACACATCGGGCAGGTAAGCGCTCGGGGAACAATTTGTCAACGCGGATACGACGCGAGATCCAACCCGCACAGTAAGTAAGTAAGTAAGTACGACTCACGGTTGTTGCGTCAGTTGTGTCGGTTCAGTCCGTCGCGTCGTGTTCGAGTCGACAGTTGGTCGCAGTCTGGCTTCTGGCCCGTCGCGTGTCCCGTCTTTTCCATCTCGCTGATCGTTACCAGAACACGATTTTCCACGACCAATCCGTCACACCGAGTCGATTTCCCAGCCCCGCGTGAGCCACAAACACGAGTTACGTTCAAGAGCCCGGCAAAGAGAAAACCGGTTTTCTTGAATTTCAGACGGAAATAGAAAAAAAATAGCCCAGACTCTCGTCTAGCTCCTCTCGATCCCCGATTTCCACGAGACTATTCCCCGAATCCTTTCCTCGCCTCGATGAGTTGTCGCTTGTTTCATCGGTGATCTCGCACGTGGTGTATTTTCATCGAGTAACGAGAGGCATTTTTTGCAGTGAAACGCGAAGTCAAGTTGGTACAATTTCGGATCAGGATCGAAATCTTGGTGAGTCACCGCTCCAACTAATTGCCTCCTTGATGAGAAATTTTAATCGAACGAGGCGCGTTTTCGCGATCCAAAAATTGTCGACAGTCATGGACTACCATGGCGAGTACCGTACCGCTCATCGCTACGGCGAATCCGTGAAATAACTCGAAACGAATCGCGCAAATAGACCCGTGAACCGGATTACGTTTGTTATTCTCGAACTCGGTGGTAAATACGGCGCACGCCGTTGGAATCACAATTTACTCCTAAATATCCGAGAATTTTTTTTTGTAAACTTTCAACTTGCCTTCGTTTCACTTTGATCATCCAAAGTACGAATTTATGACTCGATCGCGCCGCGCTAACGTCTGACTCGTGAGTCCTAGTCGTGGACTTTGAATGGAACTTGTGACGTATTTCGAAAAGCAGTTGATCTTGAACCTATTTACCTTCGAGAGACATCCTCACGATTCTTCTGTCGCGTTTCATCGGGTCGAGTCACCGTGACAGCGTAGAAATGAAGGTTACCCCCATCGCGTTTTGGATAAAACGAAATCGTCGAACGTACTGGGAACGCGAGTCGGGATAGCTATTTTCGCGATGAGTATGGAATAACGAAGCCAATAACATGCAACCGATGTTGAGTAATCGAGACGAGCTGCATAATCAAACGAGCCGTGACATTTGTCGCTGGAATAACTTCCGCCAACGTATTCGCCACGCGTCGGCCGATTTTATTCTCCCACCGTCGTTGCTCGCGAACTAATCGGATTGATCACGCCGTTCCATTACGGAAATGGGACTTGTGAACTTGTTCGGCAAAAGCCAAATCAAAAAGACTCGGTTCGTTCGGATATATCGAGGCCGCATTACCTGGGAGGGATCGGCGCGCTGCAAAGGGGAGGCTCGAGCTAACTCTCCGCGAATCCGTCTTTTTTTTATTGTAAATAAAAACGCCGTTCGTTCGAACCAGGCCAAGTTAATAAGGCGAAAGAAATGGCCCGCTATTAGTTTGGTTTCTGGTCCGTGTTTACCTTCCCGGAATCTCGGAGATTATTTTCACAAAGCGAGGAAACCGAGACGCGAGCGTATCTCGAACGTTTCCAACGCACGCGTAACAAGGCTCCGCGGAATCGGGACCGGCGAGGGGAGTATTTATTGACACGAGGAGAACGACGGGCCGAGATGTTCGAGTTTAATTATTTTTCAAGGTGGCAAAACGGAAGCGAGAGATCAAACAAAAAATTAATATCATTGTCACGTGCGATAACGTACAGCGGTAATGACCCGGTTCTGATCTCGTTCCCCCCGACAGATCGACCCAACGACTCGCAACCTTCGAGCATTCGCGACAGAGCCGAACGTTTTTTTACCGTCGTCTCAGTTTCCTTACGCGTACGTACAGGTGCTGGTCGATCGAACGGTTACGAAGTTCTGTTAAGAAACGAACTCCGGGAACAGGGCGGCGGTTAATCGAACCGTTCAATGCTATCGAGCATTGGAGACGTAACGAAATACCAAGGAGAACCGAGCGCGAAGTGTCATCGTCAATTTCGCTGAAATATCACCGAGCGGACGTTTCTCATGAAGTGCGACGATCATGTGATCCGAGTGGGACGTTTTACCACTTGCGTTGTTCTTCAATGACGACGACCAGAAAAAATCAACAATCATTGGTTCGACGAAAACGAGTAGGACGAAAAATGGAGTTTGTGAAGACAGTTTCGAAACGCATAGAGTTAAAGTTTCGTAACGATCGGGGGGGAAAAACGGAGGGACATTTTTTGCTCGATCGTAAAGAGCTAGAGATAAAGCTAGTCCCTCGATATTTCCAACGGCCTGGACCTCTCTTAGTGTCGTCCATTGCCTCTCTTAACGTGGGAAATTTTCGTTTTAGAAAACGAATCCTCGGAATTTTTCACATATCATATTCGGTTTTTTACTTTTATCGGGAACCATCGAAAAGACAGGCGAAACGCGCTAGGGAAATATTTGTTCTGATTTTTTTTCTCCATAGAATCGAAATATTCGCGAAGAGATATTCGCGTAATTTGGAGGAAATAATACCAGATGTGAAAAATATTTTGAAACTGATAGGAGGGGACCGAAGTCGTGGAGTCACGCACTAATCGCGGGTTGACCAATTTTCGTTTGTTTTTCATTTACAGAGCGTGGAGATATGGGAGAGCTGGGTCGTTCGTTCGTCGAGCTTCGAGATTTCGCGTGAAATTCAAGCGATGGACGAAGATGCCGATGGGAGCTGGAAGTTCTTGACTGTGGTCTGAGAACGGCGTCGGTCTCGAAGTCCTAGAAGGGGACCGGGGACCGGAGATATTTCGTTAGGAAGATAAAGTTGCGAAGAGGTTGTCGGTCGGGGTAGAAGGTAGAATCGGTCGAGGGCAGCGGCGGGTGGAGCGGAGGAGAGTCGCGGCGACGGCGGCGGCGGGTGGAGCGGAGTCGGTAGGGCTAGACGGCGAGGCCATCTGGGAGCCGCATGCCTTGCCCCGAGAGGAAGTCGCGGAGTCCGCGTAAAGTTCTCCGACGATGAGGAAGTCTTCGGTCGAGGATCGAAGGATAATGCGGATGCTGGGGTCGGGCAGTGGGCAAAAGCCGCGGAGATGTCCATCGGAGAGGTGACGTCTCATACGGAGATGCGTAAGAAGCGCGGTTTGCGAAGCGCCTTGCTGGGCGTGATACTGGGCTTCGTGGTGGGTTTCCTGGTAGCGAATTTTCGTCTGATCGTACCTCTGGGACGAACGTCGTCGAACGCGACGTACTGCAAATCAGGTGGCACTAGTCGGCGTAGTTTCGCGACGAGACGAGCCTCCGAAGACCCGATGGATATAGTGCGTTTATCGAGAGATGATACGATCGACAACAGTGCAACGAATTTAGTGTTCGTCGGTGTGATGACGGCGGAAAAATACCTGGACAGCCGAGCGAAGGCCGTGTACGAGACTTGGGGTTCCGGATTGCCGGGGAAAATCGCGTTCTTCTCCTCGGAATCGTCGACGGTGCCGGAAAATTGTCCGGATCTTCCGCTGGTCCCGCTCCCTCAGGTGGACGATAGTTATCCGCCGCAGAAGAAGTCTTTCCTGATGCTCCAGTACATGTGGCAGAATTTTGGCGACAAATTCGAGTGGTTTCTGAGAGCCGACGACGACGTTTACGTGAGGACCGACCGTCTGGAGAAACTTTTGCGCTCGGTCGACTCGAGACTGCCGAGATACATCGGGCAAGCTGGTCGCGGCAACTCCGAGGAATTCGGACTCCTGTCGCTCGAATACGACGAGAACTTTTGCATGGGTGGTCCGGGGGTCGTCCTGTCGCGAGAAACCCTCCGACGCGTCGTTCCGCACATCAGATATTGCCTGAAAAATCTGTACACGACGCACGAGGACGTCGAGCTGGGAAGATGCGTTCAAAAATACGCGGGAATCCCTTGCACGTGGAGCTACGAGGTAAATATTGAATATTTCCAGACGAACTTTTTCGCATTTCACGTAAAACTCCGTCGTTAAAATTTCAAAGCTCAAATCTCGAGTAACAGAGCACCTACCTACGGAGCGGACGCATTTCGTGGTCGAAATTCCGGGAAAGATAAGTTTCAATTCATAAGATCCGCGTTCCACTTCAGATAACGAAATCGAGGCCTGGTCTCGGTAAGAGAACGAAAAGATATCGATTAATGCGGGGAATTGATGACCGATGAGAACTCCTCCACGACCGCGAACGTCACGTATCGCACGAAATATCAGTGGTCGTAAGTACCAGAAGCGGACTATGACGCAAATCACAGACCAACATTTTTATTGGGGACTAAAAAAAAATTCTTATCCGTCGCACGTTGCGCTGACTGCCAGCCAAAGATATTTCGTTACGTTTTTTGCAATAGAAACTCTCGACTATCGTATTCGGCGTGATCTCGTAGTTTTTGAGCGCCATGTGAGAGTCAGGAAAATTTCCGGAACAGACGAATAATACCGCGAATTTCGCGTAACTTGCTCACCAATTTGGGCGCACGTTTCTCCTTACATTTTAACGGTGACGCGTTTGGAAAAAAAATTAGATCGATTGATTTTTCGCGGAAACGAAAAGCTGGCTGCGATTTTCTGGTAGAAAATACTTTCTCGTGTCGACAACGTCGCGTCTGGATTACCGAGCGAAGAAAGAGCAGACAGTTTGACTGGGAAAATTAAAAATAACAAGGACACAAATTGGGGACCGATCCTCGGCAAGTTTGTCCGTTTCGTGCGAAATCGCAAGGACGACGCAGGATCAAAAGAATGGGGGCGGAAAATGCATCGTCGGTGAAACGACCGGGTGAAAAAAAAACGGGGCGACGAATGTTTGAGAATCGAGAAGTGCAAACAAGTGTAAATCTTACCTACGAATTTCGCTGGCGCGAGGAAACTAATTCGTCATTTCATAGAAGTGTCGAGACGAGCGCGTAACATTTTTTACCCGATGTATATTTCTCCCCGCGTCGACCTTTACGACTAGTCGGAACGAATTGAGAGCACAACGAATTGTTAAATCCTCTTTGAAATTCAAATTTGACGCAAATTTGACACGGGAATTTCCAACTTCTCGGAAATCGGACGCTCGCCGGCGTAAAACACGAACGCGGGCGTAAAAATCACGGGCTTTATTTCCCAACAAATCAAGAATCGTCGATTACGATCGGTTCTCGCGATTCGTCGCAGCCAATCTTCTCGTTAGCTGGAAAACGTGGTCCACCGTCCGATGACCACGACCAATTAACTTCGATTAACTTGACTGGCAGCTGGAAATTTAGAGCGAAATTTCATTACATTCCAGTTGCAAATTAACTCGTTGACTTCGCGACGTTTTCTCTCTCTCTCTCTCTGCCCTCTCAAACGAACCTCGTCTGCGCGAATGGAAAAAAAATTCGTCGGAGCTTCGGGGCGTACAGGCGGGGCCTGAACAAATATCGTAATCTCTCCGTTTCATCGGGAAAAGATAACTGGATTCGATGGTAACCAGCTCCGAATTTATCATACGTACGAGCGATAAGTCCAATGAGATAAGTCCTCGAATAATTGATTTTGTCGTCCCGCAGACAAGTTCATTCTTGGTAAATGGAACGGCGCATAAAACTTCACGGAAAAACGCTCCGGAACACGCCGTTTTCGATTCCCAGAATTTCTTTTCAACGCCGCAAACCTTGAAACGACAAAGCCTCGTGATGCAAAAAAAAAGAAAAAAACGTTGCGAAATATTGTAAATTATCGCAATACGACCGAACTGTTTCCAGTCGGCCTACCAATAGCACCGACTTGTTTGTCCTGACGCAATGCTAAACGAATAACGTTACAACCTCTCGGTTATAAAACGTATTCGCCGACTTTCACGCACTCGCAAAGTACCATCTACCTAACGCGGTCGGTCGGAAAGATGAAATTTCATAGAATTGCTCGTCGCAGCCACGAAGAGCGGCAAGGTCAAACGCAGCAGGGGGTGAGGATTTCGGTTTAACTGTTTGCTGCGAGATCGCTGGGTGATCCGTCGACTGGCAGTAATCATCGCAGTAATTCAATTGGAGTCGCGTCTCTATATGCGTTCGTATTATTGTCGGATATATAGGTCTGCCTATATTTATACTGCGTCATCGTGTCAACTGAGAACGTAGCATGTTAGTCGTAGGATGTTGGTTGTTACGATCAAGTGAACTGTACCCTGCTAACCTAATGTCACTCCGAGTATGTTGTCCTCTGGGTCGACGTGCACGACGGCTGTTCGGCCAAACGCAATTCATTGCCAACTTAAAACGATCCCTCGTATTTCCATATCTCGCCGCCGCCGATCTCTCCTCCCGGCTGATCGCGAAACTCAGAAGCAAAGAACGATTCGCTTCTCGCCTGAAATTTTTCAAAATAGAAGCAAACCTCGCGAGAAAAACGCGACGAACGTTTTTTTTTTTTTTTTTTTTTTTTGTCAAATCGGTCGAATCGTCCAGCGATAATCGGGTTTGACGATCGCAAACGGCTAATTGACGCGTAATAACGCGAAACTCGCGGTCGTTGATTTACCGCGAGCAAACGGCGCGACTCATTTTCCTACCGAGTGAGCGTAAACGATTTGAATTGACGGAAACGTTAAATGCGACAATTAATCGTGATTTTATTTCAAGTTACGTTGAAATTCGACGACGGTAATGCTGGTGGTAGCTGTGATGATTTGTGTTGCAGATGCAGTCTATTCTTTACCATAACAGCAGCGGTGATCACGCCTTCACGGGGAATTTGAAAAGAAAAGAAGTTCACAGAGCGATCACCCTGCATCCGGTCAAGAGTCCACCGCACATGTACAGGCTTCACAATTACATGAGGGTAACTTCGTAATTCATCTCCCTCTATACCATATTTTATCATAGTCCGAGATTTATTTCGCTAACGACCCGAAATCGCTGAAACGATCTGCCGTCGTCAATTTTCTGCCACGCTCCGCGATTCCCGTATCTGCGGGAGTTTGTATTAATCAGAGCATCGATATCCTCGTCTTTAGAGTCTACGTATACAGGAATTGCAACATCTGAAAGTCGAATTGCACAGGGATATACGTTCCATGATGACCGAACTCGGCGTACATCCCGACGAGATCGAGAACTACATGCTCGCCGAAAACGTACCGCTGTTTCCTGCGAAATCGGACAGCGAATCGTATCTAGGGGACACGAAAGTATTGGGTGAGTGGTAACAATTTTTTTTTTCTACCAGTAAGAATAATTTACCAGAAACTAATCAGACTCGTTGATAAGAGTTTCGTAGTACGCGAATACCAACGGATGATATCTATCGGTTCTACGAATCGTTCGCGGCTGTTAGAATATTTCTGGGAATCGTGGATTTCCGAAGGGGAATCTCTTGACACTCGTCGTCCGATTAGGTTTCAATTGAGCAAAGTTTTCGACGCGAAGAATGACTCTCTATAAGGTTCGGTAGGTATTCGATTTTACATGGCGAGGAATGGATATAGAGGAATATTGCGACGTAGGTATGCAATGGAAGCCGACAGTTGTTTAGGGCGAACTGGAGAACTTGTTAGCAACGGCCGGCTACTTAGCTTAATTATGAGCTCCTCTCTGTTCGAGTAACAATAATGCGACGCGGACAAACGGTGGAGGTAAATGGGAGATAATACCACGGTCTGCTTCAGTTCATCGAATCGATACATTTTCAATCTACATTATTTTGTTCGCCCATACAATAACGCGTCACGAGCAATTTAACCAAGGGCCCTTCCTATTCGATTTACCATCGCCAAATCACCGCTATCTATTCGACTTGCCGTTCCACGCGGTACGCTGATATGATTTGCGTCGGGAGATCTCCAGCTCCGCGTCTCTTTCAACTCTATTCTCGCAACATCCAAACATCCCGTTCGCCGGAAGTTTTATACATTCGCTCGCCTACACCCTTTGGAAATACGTCTACGAGTCTCGCGTCGCGTCTATCATTCCGTGTTATTAAATCTCTCTCTCTCTCTAGTCGAGACCGCGTCGTCAAAAACCGTAAACTGAATCCGGAGGACCGAACCTGTTGTTTGTTATCGCTTGCACGTTACAGCCGACATTCTCGTTGCTATCACAGTAAACGTAAACTAAATTAAAATTTGTACCATATTTTTTTGCTGCAAAAATCGCCCCAAAAAATTACTCTCTTCGCGTTTCGAAAAAATTCCGCGAATTTGTTAATACGCGTAAAAATTGATAATTGTAGTTTCAGTGTACTTGGTCTTTCTTCCGAGTGAATATTGAGTATAATGATTTTCAAAAAATGTTCGATATGTGTATTGTAAGAGTGGATTTATTGAGACCGACAACTATTGTACTGATATCTAGCATGACCTTGAGTAGGGATTATTATAATCGCCGCGTTTTTCGCGAGACAATCGAGCTCGATATGTTCGTGGGACGACGCGAGAGGGTGAAACGTACTTTGGTGTTGGGATTTGGCATCGATATCGATGGTTACAGGTATCCCGGCTGGTTTGCGAGCATTCAAGCCGAAGACGTCTAACGAGGTGATCCCGTGGGACTTCCTCTCCAGGTCGGAATACAGCCTGACGGATAATAACCCCCGCCGAAGGATTCACAGCGACGTGAGGGAAGGGTTGGAGGATATCACGAGAGAAGTAATGGCCTCGATCAATGCTTGTTCGAGGCAAAGAGGACGCGTCGTGGAGGAACGATCGATCCTTTACGGCTACAGGCGAGTCGATGCTTACGGTGCGGACACAGTTTTGGATCTGCTTCTGGTCTATCGAAAGTATCGCGGGAGGAAAGTGACGCTTCCCGTACGCAGACACGTCTACGTTCACCAACATTTTACCGGTAGGCAAAAAGAGCGATCAGCCGGTTCGATTTCTCAACTTTCGGCCATCGCGACGAATGCTGGCGAAACTTTTGCCAATGATCTGGTTAGCTTGGTTTTATTTTATTTTTCTGGGCTTTTGTTGCAGGTTTGGAGATTCGCGAGGTCGTGGATGGCGTCGACGCGCGAGAAAAGGCCGAGGAAAATACCGAGGAGGAGAATTTGTTTGGGAACGTGTTGCGAAACAGTTTTTTTAATCTGCGCTCGAAGACTCGCGATGAAACTTTGGATCCCGTTCGAAACAAAGTGATTCGATTTATTCTTCCGTTGTCGGGTAGACACGAAACGCTCAAGCGATTCCTCCGCGTCTACGAGGAGATCTGCTTGGTAACCAACGAGAAGACGAGCTTGATGATCATTCTGTTCCCTCACGAGCTCGAAAACACCTTCAACGAGTCGATGTCACTGGTGAATCGATTGAAATACGATTATCCCGATAAAAACGTGGAAGTGATACCAACCTACAAGAATTTTTCTCGTGCTTTGGCCCTGGAAATCGGCGTGTCGCGTTGCGGAGACGACGATTTGATGCTCTTCTGCGACGTTGACATCGTTTTCACGAATTCGGCGCTTCATAGGATCCGATTGAACACCGTTGCGAGCAAGCAGATCTACTTTCCGATAGTCTTCAGTCAATTCGATCCGAAAATCGTTTACGCCGGATCGAGTAGGCGCGATACCTTTGTTGCAAACAATTTTAATGGGTACTGGCGAGAGTACGGTTTTGGTATCGTGTCAGTTTACAAGAAAGATTTCAGAGCGATCGGAGGCTTCGACCTCGCGATTCGTGGATGGGGAAAAGAGGACGTGGATCTGTTCGAGAAAGCAGTTCGTTCGAACCTCACGACTTTCCGCGCCGTCGATCGACATCTGGTTCACGTTTTTCACGAGGTCCAATGCGATCCTCGCCTCTCGGGTCCTCAGAAATTGATGTGCGAGGGCTCGAAGGCTGACACTTACGCCTCGACGGAGCAGCTCGCCAAAATGATCTACGACAACCCTGAATATTTGAAATACGCGAAAATTCTACGAACTCGCAACGCCACGCCAGCAGCGTGATCGCCTTATCGCCTCTTATCTGTAATCAACAACGAAGAATCAAGCGGAGGAACGTTACCAACGTAATCGAAATGAAGGAATCTTCCTTACCGACCAAAGGAAAGAAGTTGCTTTGAAATTCGTTGCGTTGATTGACATTCGCGAAATTGATAACGACGAATCAAGAGTTATATGCGCGTATCGGCGCAATACATTTTCTCACCCGGCAAATTTCCAGTACAGAGATTGGGAAAAACACTTGTTGTTAGTCGTTCGTGAAGCAGTGACAGTGAACGATATATATATATTTTTTTATCGTCCAATGGCTCATCTCGCGAAGGAGAAAAAATGCCCAGCGAAACGAACGCGATTTAAAATTGTATATTTTATAGGAATAATCATTTGTAAACTGAATAAATGTGATATATCGTGCCTTGTAACGATCGTTCTACGTCTGCGACTCTGCTTCGCTGTACATTATTTATTCCGGCAGTACGAAAATCAACGACCAAGGTGGATTTTTTTGCTTCCCGCGTATTTATTCGTTTATCGGTCGTACAACGCATACGTACTGCGCAATACGTAAACGCAATTAAACACATTTTAATTACAGTTTTACTGATAACAGACGAGAGATTACATAAGGAAAAAATATACAGATCTCATTTACGAGTCGATATCGACGAGTCCAAACATAACGTTAGAGAGATTCGTACATCCATCTATCAACGAGTAAGATATCGCGCAAGAACTATGTTTCTTCTGGCGTGGCAATATAAACATTTTATTCTTAAGGTTTACGCTAATAATTCGACCTCGACTTCGGATCACGAGTAGAGTAAACGAATCTTATGTTCCACGTGGCTGTGATTTCGATTCGAGCCAATAAAAGGCAAGAAGAAATATGAGATAAGATCCTGATTTTTTTCTTGGTTTTTTTTTCTCGGTTTTTTTTTCGTGTTTTTTTTCTTGTTTTTTTTTCTCTGCGCTCAGACCATACACGCAGACATCGCGTGTATCTTGTACAACGCTGACGCGCGTACGTGATTGACAGCGAGCTTAGGAAAGATCAAAGTCTCGTGGGCCAGTAGACGAACGGTGTCAATTTCAGCTTCTTCTACGTCGTCCGGGTAGAACGTGCAGAATTTATCCCGGAAGCGTGTATTGACGGGCGATGCCCTCCGCGGGAAGACCGGCTGCGTCCAATCATGGAGAACATTCAGCGGTAATTTTATTTCCGGGATTACTCGCTTCCGGACTCGAGGGATGAGTAGGAAACGTGGAACTGACATTTCTGACGGTTTGCAGCAACCGTCCCGCGTAGGTGCGGATCTCCACGCGCGAACACGACAGACAGAGGTATGAGAGAAAAAAATCGCGGGACGGATTCGCCGATCGGAAATTTGTAAGGATGAAAGCATTCACGGAACAATGAGATCTCGGATCCTTCGTAACGTCCTCGACGACGGTAGATCGCTAGCGTCTCCTGCAGCCGGACACGTTGGGCAGAGTCTTGTTCTTGCAATTCTTCAGCCAAACGTCCCAGGCTTTGAAACCTTCGCTGTTGTGAATTTTTTTCGCGCACTCGATATCGTCCCGGATATTGTCGTCGGCCAAATCTTCGCAGCGCACGTTGCAAGATCCACCGCGACGGCCTTGCGTGCACCACTTGGTGCTGTTTATTTGAAAAATTCCGTAATTTCGGCTCGCGCGGATCCCGGGACCGGTGATTTTGCGCGTATCCAATCCGCTAGCGTTCTCCATTAAACAGACCCAATTGCTTATCAAGCTTCGCGATATACCGGCTCTCTGGAGTTCCAAAGCCACGTCACATCTGGATAGTACCGCGCTGTCAGCTACGTGGATACCGACGAGCAACAACGTAGCCGTTACCACGAACAGGCGTTGAAACTTGGACGAATTCATGGCGTCGTTGATCCAAACAATCCGATCCGAGCAAGTCGCGCAATGAACGTATCCGGGAAGCCAGTAAAACAGTGGCGTTCGTCGCAGCTTCGCGCCAGACTAACGACTAGGCAACACTCTTATCACGAAAAGAAGGAGAACTTCGACCTTGGATGAGGAACTGTCGTTATCTGACAAATGAGAAGCGAGAAACACGACGAACTACTGGCGAGCCGCGAGGGCGGACGTATACGTGTTTGTCGTCTTGCCACTGGTATTGTTCTCCGTTGACCCGCATCGCGCGGCTGCCAGTTGGGTTGCCTACGCGCCAGGCGCGCGCCAATCCGCTGTACAAGCACCGCGACGGAATAACACGGTCGTATCTCCGCGTCTTGGGTTTAAACTCGTCCATTTTCGTTCCGGTCGAGTACGTCTATCGAGGACAATTCGAACGCGTTCGACCGCGACGAACGAAATAAAGCAAAACAAAAGAAATTAAATTGGTGCATGAAACGACCTTGAGGGAAATTACGTGGAAAAGATGAAAAAGATGTGGAGAGTGAGCGAGGGAGAGAGACTCGTTCTCCAATGATACGAAACGTTGTAGATACTTGGTACTAGCATTCAAACAACATCTCAAGTCCGGTTCGCAAAACGTATGCTGCCACGAACGGTAACTGTGGTCAGACAACCACGGTTATGATTATATACTTATGTAATCCGGCCACTTTCCGCGCTGGTCGTATTTCAACCCACGTATTGCATCGCGCCGTAATAATTAAACGTCGCGGAGGTTGAAAAAAATAAACTACGGCTAAAGTTGAGAGTTAATTGTTTGTTCATTTCGAATGTTCAGCGATTGCGGAATGACGCGAGTTTTTGGCGAGTGCCAATCACTTTCGGCAGATTCGGTTGGTTGGAATTTTCAACGTCAATGTTTCGCATCGAAGCTTTTCGGACTTCAGTGCGGGGACTAGAGATGTGCATTTTGAAATTATATTTAAAACCACTTGGAACAAAACTGACTGTAGAATAAAAAAATTAGAAAACTAAATTCAAATTCAATATTTTGAACACAATTTTTATCTTTCTGATGTTAATACACTGACACGAACATAAGAGTTTTGTTGTATGTCTAATCATACAAATAAAGTGAAGCTCAATCTGCATTATGCTTTCACTTACCTAGCGTTGTATCTATAATGCGCAACAGAAAAAAAACTCCTGAAGTTTTAATTCGAATTTTAACTCAAGCGAATTAAAATTACCTAGTTGTAACGATTGATCGAAAAATATGCATTAATGCGATCGCATAAAATGTACATCGCTGCGTGGGACAATGGAAGCCGGGAATAATAAGTGTTTAGTCAGTCCAACCCGCGACGTCATCTTTAGTTACAGTCGGGTTGTTTCTTTCATTGTGCTAATTGATCGTTGAAAAACAAACGGCACGACGTTATTTTTTTTTTTTTAATCGCGAACGTCGGTGAAAAGCAACTGGAATTCGAGATACTTCGAGCGATAAACGATTCGTCGACCGGTACGTAAGCGACGTTCTTATTGTGGGTATTGCGAAAAACATATTCGATTCGTGATCCATAGATCGAGGAGAATGTACGGCCAATTGAATGAATTTCAAAAGCACCGAGTCGACCGTTCGACAGTAATGAAAATTCGTTGCGGCACGACACGACACTGTACAGTATCGAATTGTAGTAAACAAACTTCTGTTATAAAACATTCCCGCTATTGGTTGTTGGCCAATTGTTGCGCCGGAGACCGTTCGTTTCGTGACGCTGCGATCGCGCGATCGAGCGCGATGGGATCCGGTGAATAAAATCGCTTAGATATTCAGAGCATTAGAATTACAAAATAAGAGCGTGTTTCGTTTAAACAATTACTCTCCCGATTTCGTTTTTCACGAAACTAATTCGCGCACGAGCGCCAAGCGTATTTCCAACTTCCTCTTACGAACTTGGAATTTCGTACCGATTTTCTGAAACTGGGACTCCGGCTCGTTAACATTCGTGAGCCAGTAAAGCGAGAAAGTGGATTTTATAGATCCGATAACGCGTCACATTCCTCGATCGAGATGGATAAAATATGATAATTCGCCGCGAATGTAAATCTTTGGTCACGATCTGCGAGTCATTTCGCACCTGTTCGACTGGATCCCGTTGAGTAAGAGCACTTTTGTAATTTCCGCGGTACTCCGACTATTCATTGCGTTACATCATCTTTATCATCGCGTGGCTGATGGCGGAGAAAAATTAATCATGTGAAACGCGATAAAACCAGAGTGGCAGGTTCGCGTGAGTTGGAACCAGACTCCACACTAACCTGCTCGGCAATTCGACGCGGACTGTTGTAAGTCAAAGATCGCGCGACGCGAACAGCCATCGCTTCACGGTGAAATTTTTTTCGACACAAATTTTATTCAACGAATTTCCTATTCGCACATCATTATGAAATCACGTGACGTGATTTTGATATCTCGTCTGCGCTGCAGTTCAGGATCTCGTTTTGAACGTCGTCCAATTTGAAACAATCGGAGTAACGCGGATAACATGAAAACTGTGAAGTAGTCCGAGTAAAGAATAAGAATTTTGGAATTTCTTGAGAAGAATTTCTTTCGCGAATCTTCCAATAAAATTGTCCATTCAACAGTAGCTCCAAGTCGAATCGACGTTGCTCTGCACGGGTAAAATTTCGCGGCTCGTAGTCGCGCGAGTGTCTAATTTTTTTTATTTTTTTGATGATCACGCGTTTGGATTTGACATGAGGAAAATATTAAAATAGGGGTCTGCTCGAGAGCAACGGTGAATAAAAATTGAGCGTGGCTAAAAAGACAGATGAAAAAGAACTCGCGTCCGGTGAATGTGAACGCGAAACTTTCGTTCGAACTCGTTTTACGCGTCCCGACTCAACTGCTCGCTGGGTAATCGGTTTACTCGATCTTCAAATCTGTGAAGTAGATTTTTTTTCTCTTTCTTGTTCATCTAATGGAGCAGGATTCACACTTCCGCGATCGCCGGATCTGTACTTTCTCCGATGGTCTCGTCTGCGGCAGCGAGCACATCGCGACGCGTCGATATTGTCTTCGACGTCGCAGACAACAACCTTACTTTCCATCGCAATTATACGATTCCAAACTCCCGACGTGACTGACTCTAGCAATTGCCTTCTGGCATTTATCATCGTACGCAAAGGTCACGAACAGTTATCACGCGTGCCCATTTCTCCTACGACGTTTTAGACGCGCGAACGCAATTTTCTCCTCACATCCGATTGAACTTTTCCAATCGATCGCGTATCGATTCGATATCCGACTCCAGTTTTCCATTCAAGAGCAGCGTCGAGTACGTCGCGCGTGACGAATACGGAGCAGAGGTTCCAGTTAGGCTGTTCAATTCTCGGCGTGCTTACTCACTGGCGGCAAAGATACAAGATGCAGAATCCTGCCAGAGGATCGTTTCGTCGCGTTCAACGTCCTTGAACACCCCTGAAAAAATAACGTTCCATTCGATTTCGACAAAAATATGCAACCTTGTCGGCCATTTTGAATCGTATGTATAGCCGCGACGAGGCGAGACTTATCAATGAAAAAATGCCAACATTCGAAGAAAGACGGAAATCGCCGCTGCGCTCATCGTCACTCCGTGCGCGCGAGTGAAACTTTACCGATCCTGGCAAAGCTCGCTGGGTCTTGCGAAGTTTCGAAGAAAGTATACCGATAAACTACACCAGGAAATGACCGGAGCCGCTCGACCCGAACGAGCATCGACGATCAAACAACGCAACGCCTGATGATCGCTTCGCGTTGGATATATTTCTTCGCTTGCTCGATCCCTAAGGCAAATAGAGTCTCATAGACATCGATCGTCCGCCGGACCTGACCGGACGATCGGGCGGTAAACTTCGGTCTTGGAACGGAAGTTGCCCTACGAAGGGTAGAAACGTCGCCCAATTTCCCCTGCCCAATTGTACACAATTTTGTCGCCAAATTTTGGAATTTAAGTAAAACAAAGTAAACACCGAGAGCGGGAAATAACTTCAGGTGAATTACGAAGAGGACGAAGAACACCGACGCGACGACGAAGCACGGAGCGCTGAAATTTCGTAAGATCCTCGTTTTTCTGCAGCAAGAGAAATGTCATCGATGTCAAATGTCAGCGAGTGCCTACCACAGAAGTGCCGTGCGGCAATCGTTACGCAAGCTGTAGCGGAGAAAACTAGCCGAATGACAACGGCCTTGCAATTTTGATCCAGCAACGAATCGGTTTTTCGAAAAAAAGCGAATAAAAAAATAAAAACACGAACTTTATTTTGGCAAACGAACCTTCAACGGCGATTCGTCATCCTCCGGGGCCACCATTTTTTAAGCGAATCCCGTTCTCCTTGCGAGGTAGCATGCTCGAATAACCATTTCCAGCGTACGTACTCCTCGTTTATTTTTTGCTCGGAATTCGCTGTGCCCCAGTTTCATTGGCTTCGCTCTGCAATTTTTCTGGTAATACGACATTGCGTAAAACTAACAGCGATGACGGTGACGCGGCGTCGTACGGAGGATTTCTTCAGCCGCGTAACTCGGAAGGATCGTTATTGTATTTACGACGCGTTGATTCTTTCTCGCTGCCAACGTTTTTCACTCGTTACCGTGTTTCCGCGAGTTGTCCGTGGGTCGTCCCTCGTCTAAGAATGTACGAGTGCACGTTTACCTTTCACTAGCGGAAGTGGATTAACCATGCGAGAGCCGGGCCCAGATCGTCAACTTGCTCGTCCTCCGTCGATCCTCCGAGTGTCTTCGGCTACCAGGTGAAATCCGCCCTGGCGAAGAAAAACTCCGGACGTGACGCAATTCCCTTCACGGTAGAGAAGTCGATCGAATGATTCGGTTAAGTACTGAAAAATAAAAAATACGAGAACAGCGAATGATAATGATTTCTGTTTCGTAACACGCGCAACTTTTCGAAATCAACTACGACTACCGCGAATATTTTTTCTCTGGCGCGACCTTTTTTTTGTCCGTTGCCACCGGCATTTTATTGTCTTCGCGAATTTCAAACCGCCGTTGGATCTGCGTGAAAAGCGAGGAAATGTGGGGAATGAATGATCGATGCAGCTAATGGCTGCACCTCTAAAATGGATTCGCCGTTTTCTTTTGTTTTCAATCAACATTTAAATTTCACGTTAGTTGTAGAAACACTATATAAATGAGAATTCGCATTTAAACACTTGGGACTCGGCGTAGCTTCGAGATTTTCCAAGTTATCCGTGAAACCCGAATAACGTGATACAGTTTAGAAAGCTAGGCCCATGTCTGTGGTGAAATTGCGGAAGCGATTTTTGCCGAAGTTTTGTGGCGGGGGAGGGGAACATCCAGTGCGGAATATACGTTAAAAAATCACTGACAAACGATTTCTAAAATAGACATACGTCGGTGTTTTCGTTGGGTCGTAGAACATAATTGAAGATTTACGAATCTACTAACAACAGTGCTTCTGTGTACAGGGCAATCATTTTATTTGCACAACTGGAGTACGAACAATATTCCCACAATATTTTAACGGCAATTAACCCGTTCGATATTCATTTTTCAATATATTCGCCTCGAATACGAGGCGAGGAGAAATCAAAGGTTAGATTTGGAACTTTCCTCGAACTTTTTCAAACGTTTTGACCGGCTATTCGGATGATAAATAAGCGTTTAGGCAAATAGCTCACAAGGTCGCGTAGAGCCTCGAGGTGCAGAACCGCCGAGTACTTTCTCAATTTGGAGATGTTTTCGTCGAGCTGATCAAACGGCTGTTTGTAAGCCGAGACTCGCCCCCGCGCGATCCCCCGACTCTCCTCGTATTTATGGTAATTTTTGGTCGAAGATAGATGCCTGTTTATCATTCGAATTCCTCGAATGAATCAGTTTTCTCGGCTCGTTTGGCGAGCCAGCGCCGAGTAGAGAAGCATTTTGTTCGCGATGTGAAAATTTCATCGGGCAGCCTTTTAACGCGATTTCGAGACTTTCGAAAGATCAAAACGCACGCCAGTGGTATTTAAATTTGCGGTACGGTATTTAGATTTATCGCGAATTTGGATCGGGCTCGATTTAACAGTCCGCGCGAGGAGCGTGAAGGCGCGTTCTGCAGTTCGGTGCTGAATAGATTTCAGGATCGGTGCCAGCCAACGTGATTTCATTCCCCATCGCATCCGAGGATCTCCTTCCATTGTCCCCGATTAATATTATTAAGTGTCACGTTGACCGAGATGATGCCTCTGCTTTTGCGCGGTATCGGCGTTTCTCGCGCCCAACAATTCGTCGTCCGGCGTTACAGGTTTTCTCTGCGAGGAGAATCGTGCTCGAGGATGTGTTTCTCGTCGTTCTCCAAAAAAAAACCCCAGATTCTCTCGGACGCGTTGCACAATTCGTCTTCCGCGAGCTAATAAGTGTCCGACGAGCCGGCGAACGCGCGTCAAACGAACGAAGTGAGCTGCGTTCTATGATCGATCGAAAGCCACGTGACGGGATGATTTCGAAGCGTCCTCGTGCCGGATCTTCGAATGATGTTACACCGATAACCAAGTGCCGAGAGTGGACCTCGAGACGTTTCACCGCCTACATCGAGAAACATTGGCATTGATAATTTTTTAATTAAACGTCATCGTCCATCGGCTTTCGCGCGTCGTATCTAAAATGCTGCCGTGTTTTCTGGTTTTTACTTATTTTCTTTATTTTTTTTATAAAAAGCGATAAATATCGCCGATCGCTCCTCGAGGAGTCACGAGACTCCGCTATCAAACGTCGCCGGCGAGCTGCGTGAGAAATTTTGACGATATCTTCCGAGAACGTCGAACGACCAGACGTACTTATTCCCTTCTTTGACCACTATTTCGAAGAGAGAGGAACGAATCAGCGCACACCGAATGGCCAATCATCACGAAATTACAAACTTTCTTTTCTCCGTCTAAATTGCGCAACTCTGTTCGGTACGCGCGTCGCAAGGGCATGCGAGAGCTTGCAGCGAATCGGATGCGTTCGTACTAACCGCAAGGTCGCAGAAACGTCCTTCTTTTTTGCTTATCCGTCGTCTACGTCTGAAAACTGCGAGACTCTCGAAATTGCGCCGAGACTGGGCGCAATTAATTCGCGGAGTCGTCGATTTCCGGTTGTCAAATTCCCGATAAATATCTACGACCCCGCTGACAATGAGCTTTAGTCCAGATGAAAAACAAGCCCAAAGGCGTGTGACGAGCTGTTATTGACAGATCCGATACTCCCATTTTTCACCAATCAGCGCTCGAGCTTCGCTCTTGTTCGCACAAACAAAGCAGGCTGCATCGATCCTCTGATTGAAGCTGCGGCTCGCTTTTTTAAACACGACCATCGCGATGTAATATTCGAAACTCGTCAGAATTCCCACGAAGATGTTGCTATACCAGCAATCTGATGAGCTTCATTTCGCGATGAGTCCTCCAAATATCCGCGTAAATGCAACTATCAAAGTCCTTGGCGCGAATCGTGACTTCATACGCGAGATTGATGGGACTTCAAATTTTTTGAACATACACCACCAAATGTAATAATACGATGTCGAAGGTAATGAATTCCGAGACGCTGAGTAAGACTAGTTTGACCATCGACAAATAATGCTGACGATTACCAATCCGATTATCTTTCTCGTCCAGCGGCGAAAATGTTCCTTGTAAATAATCCTTCGATCCTTTATCCGTAAATCCTGCGATCCAAAGGATCGCTCCGACCCGTATGAAAATAAACAGCACGTCGCATCGAACGGTAATCCAGGTTCGTGAATAGAAAAAGCTCAGCCTTGCAAGCAAATAAAAATAAATCGACAGCCAATTTTGCTCGGCGTTAGTCACTTTTAAAATCACTCGAGGATGCGATAGGAAATCGCGTTTATCGCTATGCAAATATACACGCGTCACGAATTTGTATGTACATGTTACGCCCGCTGCAGATGTTTGTCAAATGTCAGCAATACCATTCGACCCTAAATGATTCACGCGTACCTAGTCTCACTATTCCCATATTCTGGATTGCTTTTCCGTCACTTTCCATAACTTTCAATCGGGCGAGTTATTCTTACGACAAATACCATGAGCGTATACCACGTATATTCTCGACGCAAAATATTTCCATCTATCGAGTGAACCAGTCGCTAGTTACGCTTCGTAAAAAGGATATATACAAGAATCGAAGCCACACTGTTAATTTCCTCGACGTTGGAGGCTCTTCGAACGCAGCTTTTACGGATACAAGTACGTAGGTATCGCGTGTATTCCATCCATGTACGGTGATCGGCAGCCGTACAGTCCGTCTCCTCTTAAAGATGGAAGACTATAAGATCATGCCGGATCGTTAAAACAAAATATGTTCCAAGGCGCTCGAACAATAACTGTCGTACTCGGAGTATTTTTCAGGAGCTTCGCGATACCGTGAAAATAAGTGGGGGTCGCCAACCTAATTGAAGAGAAATAAATTCTCAAAGTTGAGCTGTTACTATCGGGCGCTCACACATCCAGACCTCTAATAATTGTCAAAAGAATCCACACTTTCTGACAGAAAACCGATTACATTGTATGGCAATTATTGCTTAATCCATATATATATAAAGACAAGTTTTGGTTGCCGAAGTAACAATAAAGATGTGCGATCTGGAACGTGAGGATGTGTGTAGCGTAGATAATGGCGAATCCTCTCTGATGGAAGTAGAGTTTGACGGAGCCCTAAAACTACGCGCGTTCTACTTTTCTGACAATCGGAAACGTATCGTCGCGTAAACGTGGTCGTAAATCGCCGTACATGGCACTTTCGATTGACGCAGATTGCCGTCGCGATAAAAAGCGGATGTAGAAGTAGCCGTTGCTCCCACGTCGCAGATTCATTTTACAACTTCGCGTTCCGCGTTATTCGGACGGTTCATATAGACGTTACGTTGAAACTCGTCGCGATTTGCCGATCCGAGGATAATTGGAGATGCTGCGCAAAAGTGCAGCCGAAGATTACGAGGCGGTAGGCCGATCGCGCGGTCAAGCGAAAGTCTGCCCCAGGCTTCGCCGAGTTCCTTGGTCGTCGATGTGTCTGCGAATATGTATTGAGAACACGTCTGCCGTACGCATCCGTGGTAGAAGATAGCAAAAACGCGGAGTGCTCCACACTCGAACAAACTTTGTATCGACTCTTCGTCAATGATTACGCATATCTTCAACTTCGTCTCGGACGAGCGAGTACTATCATCGTACCCGCATTGAAATTCCTACGACGTCGAATTGTCGCGTCATTTTTATTACTTACCAAAAAACGTTTCTTCGCCGCGCGACGATGAGATCAACGAATCGTGGTACCCAACGGCAAAGTCGACGGTAAGGTGATCGAATGCTTGCCGAGCACAACTTTGCATATCGGATATAACCGAGAATTAAAACACCGTTCGGAGATTTACGGTCGTTTAATTACGGTGAAAATCACTTTTAACGTCCCAGACGACGTCTCGCGCGGAGGGAAATGGCACAAGCGGATGCAAATCGAGACGATTTTTGCTAATTATCCGTTTCGCATCGCGCTCGTAATTCGGCCGGATAATTCATACGGTGACGTCGTCGCGATGAGTTCAGCGAAAAATGGAGACTTTCTAGATATAAATCTCCTCTACAATGGTTAATGATTTACACCGTTGACAGATCGGCGAACAGGAGGCTGTAGGTACGTCTTTGTAGGGATGTAGGGAATCGCGGTGGTTGGTCAAGCACTCGCGAATTTCAACGAGTCGATGGCCGTACTTGGCAGCATTCCGTCCCAATCGTATTTGCTGGATGATTACGTCGATCATTCGCGCCGATCGGACATTTTTTTGCCATCGCGCGTCGCGACGATTCCCCATGCGTGAAAGTACCGTCCGTTCGCTCGTTTGTTGGACGGTTCATAATTAAGAGTACCTAATGCTCGACGATCGACGGTAATATCCATCCTCTGGCAAAGTTATGCGGACGAGCGGTACAGAAAAAAAAAGAACGTTCAATATGTATGAAGATGAAAAAAGGAAAGAAAAAAACGGGGAGGGAGACGCGATTAATCGTCGTTAGCTGGCGCTTGGAAAGTCGCGGAATCACCGGGCGCATTTTCTCGCTCTGCAGAGATATTTCATCATTTTTTTTAACGATAAGTCCAACCAGCGTTTTTCTTCGTACGAGTCACGGAACTCGCCGTCGAGCAATTATTCCATCCTGAACTCCGACGTTCCGACACCCAGATCGTCCACTTCTGGAGTAGGTGCCGCGTTTCTAAGCCCCACGGCCGATGGTTGCAGGTACACGGAAGCAGCGACGAGGATGCTACACCGACTGTTTCTCTTCCTGATGCGAGAAAACTCTCCTACATAGGTATACGAATCGCGTCCGAGCAGCGTTTATTCCGCGCGCGAAATACGACGCCGCGATCTGCTTGCGCGGACGAAGAACTTTTACTTTCTTCGTACTTCTCACGAACAAGGTGATTCTGTTCCCTTGATAGTAATTCGGCTAGATTGCTATCGATAAGCCCGAGAGAGAGAGCGACGAGTGATGGCGAATTCGACGAGTGGAAACGACCTCGGTGGAGTTTTGGTAGCGCGGGAATCGAGGAAAATGAGGAAATCGAGGAGAATGAAGAGAAGAACGTTGCGACACGTTCGCGGATCGTTAGGAGCATCCCAAGCGAGGAGGGAAAATGATTCACACGAGGAACGAGTTTATTCGGGACGCGAAGTCGAGTTGCATAAAATTTATTCACGTCTTTTGAAAGAAGCTGGTGGGAAGGCTGCTGAGAGAATAGACGAGATTAGGGGAGACGAGTAAACGAGATATGCGCGTGTCTCGCAACACGATGCGTCAGTTTCCTTTTCTACGCACGTTGTAAATTTATTACTAGTACTCCTCGTGGACACAGTAAGGCCCAACAAGTTCGCCCGAAGATGGGACCAACTCCAAAGAGCCGAGTAGAAGTATTCGTTCTCCAGTGCAGCAGGTGATCGTCTTCGCGTTACGATCGCGCAGATCTGACGAGAGTAGTGATTTCCCCACGCAGAAATGAGAGCACTTCCGACATCCGCTCCGAGATTCGTGCGTTCCACCAAATTCGTTCCGAGCACTTCTCGCGCATATCTTCGCGCGAGCTCATTGTTTCACGCTCGACTTTCTCGCTTCGGAATCTCGCGTTTTTGGTTGTATTTTTTTTTTTGGTCGTAGATCTTTTCTTTTTTTCGTTCATTGTGCCAACGATTCGCGTGGTAGATTTCGAATCGGCGAGACATTTGATCATCCTCGTTAGACTCGCTAGCTGGCATCGTCGATGACTGAAATGGAATCTTCGGAGGCTTTGAGGAAAGAAACGACGGCGCCGTCTTCTTGCGGTGACCCGATTTCTCGAGACTGAAACGGTCGCCGATCGCCAACCTACATCTCAAGGTTCTGCGCTGTTCGACGACCAGGACAGCGATCACGATGCCCTGAAAATGTACTCAGCTCCTGAAAGCATTGCGACGCGACTTCCTCCTCATTCCAGAAGAAAAACACCAACAAACGGGGATTTTACGCGAAAGCGATCGAGCTTTACGATTTTTCATTTCAGCACGAACGTTGCGCGATCGGAAAACAGGAAACATTACGCGAGCAAACGTTTTTCACGGCCGGGTGGGTGTGGAGAGCGATCGAGAAGTTATTTGGTAATTGAATTAACATTCTAGAGTCTTGGTATCGCGGCAATTTGACGAGGATTACGTGACGCCTAACTGTTATGGCCGAGCGGAAGATGGCGCGATTCGTGATAAAGCTCAGAAATCACCTCGTTGAAGACAACGCGGTTGGAGAAAGTCACACGCGCGGAATCGAGGTTACAATAAGATGCAGCCGTAATTTCGGCGTATCGCTGGACGCGGAAACTTTTTGGCCAAATAGCGAGTGAGAAAAAAATCGAGGGAGACGGGCAAAATTGCGAATAACATCAGACCACTCGCGTTGTACATCGGTCATCTAATATTACAGAACGACGAGACACGTTCCTTCGCGTTTACTTTCTAGCGACGATCATTCATTTTACGTAATCAAATGTCGATGATGGATCAAGAATTGGCGAGCAGATGTCTCAAATAAATTTCCCTTGCCAACTTTTGTGCCGTAAAGTGAGCGTACGAACGAGGTGCGGATAAACATCTTGGAAAAATTGTACGTTGCGGGTCGCAAAAAAGTGTGATAGCAGGAATACGAGAAAGGAGAATCGAATTCGTCGTTTGATCGATTAACTGAAATCGAGATTATCGAGTCCAGAGAATTTGAAAGTTCTTAACTGATACGTCAGATTTTATATTATTTATTTAACCGACTTCGTTCCGCTCTCGCCTGTGTGTTGGTAAATATGTTAATTAGTTGGGGCAATGACGCTATGGAAGGAAAGCGAAATGGTTCCCAGTTGAAAATGAGCGAAATAGCGCAATGGGAACTTTCCTCTGAGCATTTCCGGTGATGACACCCGGTTTAGAAAAACGTCGAGCAGTTACGATTCATCTTCATTGTTCCTAGTCGGTTTCGCGTGAAATTTTCCTCCTGAAAATCGAGGCAACGAACACGATTCGGCCAAATATATTTCTCCGATTTTTTCAATGAAAGAGTTCAGTGCATTATCAGGGGTATTCCGCGGCTATTTCCATCGTGGGCGGAATTTGGCGTCGTTGACATTCGTTTTACGAGCGCAAAGAACGGTGGAACCAGGTCAAACTGGCGATTCGATATCGGATGTCAGTAGGATCGTTTCTCTCGCGTCCGCGTCTCACCTTTGACATTCCTCGAAGATTCGGCCTTTCTACCAGCCGAAATTTGGGAACGAATCGAATTCCATCCGGTCGATCGATGGAGAAACGACCACTTAGTCGACGATTGGAAATTCCTTCCTACGTCTTCCGAACAAGCAGATGTACGCGTTGCGACGTTATCGCGTTTATCGAATCGGAACGAACGTCTCAATTTACCTGGATTCGCGAGCGCCGATGATACATCAATGGATGACGAAGCATCGAAAGTATTACCAATAGCTGTGACGACTCTCGTCTGTGGTCAAAGCAGAAAAATGAAACTGTGTCGAGCTGTCGACACATCTCAATTTTTTTTTTTTTTTCAAAAGTAGCGCGTACGGTGCGACGACGGTTGATTGAGAATCTTTCACGTCGCTCGTTGGCGAACTTGCCATTTTTTGCAATTTAATTGAAACACGCGCGACCTTTCTAGTCGAAGAGTCGCGGCGTCGAAGGTGAGCCGAGAATCGACGTGGTAAAATCGGTAAAGGAAAGATTTTTACCTCTGTAGAAGACGCCGAATAATCGTGGTCGTAGGTATCGCGAGTTAATGTAATTGCAGCCAATTTATTCAAGGGTCAACGGGTGGCGCGTGAATCGTTTCAATTAGCATCGACGCGACCATATTTTGTCAAATTTTGTCGGTCGTTAAACGAAGCCGGGGAAAACCGTCGGGCCTTGTTGGGCACGCGGCCCAAAAGTGTTCGTTAAAAAGTGTAGATCCGTGAGTTTTGAAAATTTGGTGAGAAATGGCGAGAAAGTACAAACGGCGGTAGGAAACTTCTCGTCGAGATGCGTAATGCGATGGCGACGGTCCTTTTGACTTCTAAAAAGAACGACGCTTTGTCGAAGAGATCGCGCTCGCGTGTGCGCGCGCGCGTGTGTGGTTACGTATTTCGAACGTGGACGGACAAGTACACGCGGGAAGGTACGAGATCGAGGAGAGAAGGTGCGCGCAACTTTTGCCACGACGACTCTCGGACCCCGGGTAAGACGCGTTACCCAACGAAACCTTTTATAGATTCACATCGCGCGACTCAGGACTCTCAGCTTTTACGATGGTCTCGTTATTATTCCAAGATTAAACCGGCGTTAATTCGATCCCCAGTGTCACGTGACGCAAGTTGAAACCGACCAATTTCGTCACGCACTCTTTCAAATTCGTTCAAGCGTCGCGCAGGTTCACCTCTGATCTCCCGTTACCAGCGACTCGTTTTTTTTTTTTGGTCGCTTTTTCCACGTAAATTCGAAGGAAACGAATCGCGCGCTCGTCAGGCACCTGCCGCTACGTCACAACAACATCAGCGACTTTTCTCGGATTTCGTGGACAAGAAACGTAAATCGCCGCGGGCTAAAAATTGAAAAAAACATCCGTCTAGGTTGCGTCTGGTACTGGAAACAACAGATTTTCTTCTCTCTCGTGCGATTGGTGCGAAATATCGCGAGACTGATGACAAAATTCAAGGACATTTGATTCGCGAATAAACGAATGCTATGCGGTGGATGAAAACACAAAATCTGTACGAACACCCGAAAAACAAGCGATGCGATTACGATCGTTGCGCCCACGTTACTGACGTATTACTTGAAGCGTTACCTTCTTATTTGTGCGTCAAAGTCTTATCGTAAATCTGGGTTAGACGGTTTTTGGTGTTAATCAAATTAGACGGTAGCGAAACCATGAAGAGTTTCGGTTGCGAGTAACATACCGAGCAAGAAGGTCACGATTATAATTAAATAGATTATAGTTTAAACAACGTTTCTATAGCGACTCAAACTGAAAAATATAAAATAATTTTTAAACATAGAGATTTTATACTTGTGCTTTTACTATATTTTTATAATGACCCAATTTTTATTAATAGTAAATAATAATAATAATTTTTATTAATTTTTACAATCAAATATGAACTTCTCGTATTTAAAACTTATTTCATTTTAGTTTTGCGCAATTTTTAAGCTTGAATTTGTGCATAAAACTTTTCTGTCTTTCTGTTTTGAATCAAGCTGACGTTTTGAGGTGGGTGAGAACTGCGCTCTAATATTCCGTTGGAAACATGGAAACATACAGGCGAAGCTAATAAAAGCGTGTTAAAATATGGGAGGAAGAGGTGTGAAACGATGGGAGCGAGAGAGGAAGAGAGAGAGAGGTTTTCGAAAAGAGAGACAAGCATCCGGTCGCCCCTCGGGTTTCCCCGGGGACGAGAATCGAAGGGGGACAAAAATGAGATACAAAAAGGGGGGAGTGCGATCACCTCCTAGTAGAAATACTCTCACTCGAGAGGAGGCCCCCGTCGCGCGTCGCTTCTTCGAGGACCCCCACGTGTCTGCTAGCTCACCGAGGGGGTATAAAGGTGGCGCGGCCTCATCCACCGAGTCACAGAACGAGGCGGCATCGCAGAAGCCGACATGAATCCTTTGATCGCGGTAAGCAGCGGATTCTACGTGATATTAAACGCAATAAATACACTAACAAAACGAGTTGCGATTGAAAAGTGACAGAAGAAAAATGTACCGGGAACCGATCCGAGAAACCCAATTATACTCACAGTGCGAAACGACGCGAAAAATCTATCGGGGAATCGAGTTTTTTTAAACTTTCGGTGTGCACGTCCGCTAAAATACGTACTTTTTTTTCTGTAACTTGTGAATTCGCGACGGAATATTCGATGGGAGTATGACGAGACAGGAGTGAAGCGGTTTATTTTCCCGCAACGTATCCGATCGCGCATTTTTTCGTATCTCGTTCCATGGATCCGTCCGCAAGCTCTCATTCGCTTCCCGCGACACGCGACTCCATTTCCGCTCGATAAACGATCGCTGCATTCTCGTTAGGAACATTACAATGGTGCATTTGTTCGATTTGCCGCGACGATCGCTTCTGCGAACGGAGAATAATCATTTCCTGGCTCTTTTTACAGTGCATGGTTTTGGCGCTGGCCGGAGTTGCTCTGGCTGAGCCTCCAGTGTCGTCCGGATACAGTTACAGCAGTCCCATCAGCATCGGCGGCGGCGGTGGTGGTGGATACTTCGGGGGTGGCGGCGGATATTCGCACGGAGGTGGCGGCGGCGGCGGCGGTGGATATTCGCACGGAGGCGGCGGTGGATACACCCGCGTCAGCACCGGCTACCAGACCAGCGAAGGTGCGACCGTCGATCACGAGCTTCTCGAACAAATCCGTCAGATTCTCCTGAAGGAGGAGAGCCAAGCTCAGCAACACGGTGGATTCGGAGGTGGCGGCTACGCGCCAAGCTCCGGCTACGGTGCCCCATCCCCGCAGTACGGAGTACCTAGCCCGCAATACGGTGTCCCGTCGTACCAGACCCGCGTCGTCGGTGTAGACCTCGAAGGAATCAGACAAGCCGTCCAGGTCGCTCAGTACAACCAAGTAACCCACGAGGCCGGCTTCGGCGGATACCCGAGTGGACCCAGCTCTCACTACGGTTCTCCCAAACCGTCCGGTAGCTACGGTGTCCCGTACTAGACGATGCTTCTCCGACCTCAAACACCGAAGCGGAGATCATCGACGAACGAGAAAAAGACCAGAAACACCATGAAAATAAGATCGAGGGCACGCATCGACTCCCATTCCGCGAAACAGAAACAAAAAGACAACAAAAATGTGCCCGACCTATCGCCGAGGCCAGCGATACGATTTCGCTGGACCCGAGGGGAATGTTGTACCTGCGGATTCTTCCTTGCTGAAGACTGAACAGTCGTAGCTTCATCAGGGCAGAGTATCGGAGGTGTGCGCATTCAGGAGAACGCGACGGCGTAGCAAGGGGAACCGGAAAACTTCACATCATCGAAAGAGAGGAAACATCGCGGAATACCGAAGAATACATCGCCGTAGGAACCGAAAAATCGTACCGAAAAATCGTTACCGAGGAGTCGATCGAAATACTTGTTGCCCGAAATTCGTCAGTTCGTTGCGACGAACGATCTCATTCCTTCCTCTCTGCAAAATTCACGCGAAACAGGTTCATTTATTAGGAGAAACGAAGAACGAAGAAAGGGATCTCGCGGCGAGGATCTCGAGTTCGCGCGGCTACGCGCGCTGTAAATACAGCATACGAAGTTGTAATATGCTTCGAATGATAAAAATCTCACTGGGCATTCCGAGCGACGGGTTACCCGTGTTTCGCTTTTCTCGCAAACCAGGCGAAACACGATGGAAACCCGAAATACGCGACAGCGATTCACACACACGTACACACACCCGTCCACACACGCTAACGCTGAGCAATCGAGAAAGATGGCCTCGGGAATGACACGCGAGTACACTACTTTTTTACCTTGTAATATGTATTATTATTATTGTGCATCTTTTTTATACTTGTATAAAGGCTTTTTTGTAGAAAAAAATTAAAAAAAACGTCGCCACCGTTAACCATCGTTTTTTTTACCAACGTCTGCGCTGCGTTTCACCTCTGCGTTCCACCTTGCTATCATCCCACGTCGTTTCAGTTTCCGCTTCCCACCGGCACAATGGGCATCGACGTTGATTCTCCCACGTTAGGTCGACTTTCCAAAAAGGTTTCAATTTCTTTTTTTTTTTCTTCCCCGTTTCATTCCTTTTTCATTCCGACTCATATTTTTTCGAGTGGTTTCTGCCTTTCTCCTTTCACTCGGCTGACCAATGAGATTATCCTGGATATCGAGGTACTCGTCACCCACCGCCTCGCAAATTGTTAAGAAACTACATCACCTCCTCGTCGTAAACTAATTTTATATACCTATATAAACATGCCGCGTCGGATCGCGTGTATGTTTATATTTATATCGCCAACGCGAGGCGACACGAACGCGTACCTATTACACGCGCGGAGACCCGTCTGTCTCTTCTTTCCGAAGCGACTCGTAAGCCTTACCAGATGTCCGATGTTGGCCTTCCAGGTGACTTTCATTTATTCACGAGACGCTGCGAACTCACGGGCGATATCGAGCAACACAATCGCACAACGACTCCGATGTAGGGCGGTGAAAGAGCTTTCCAATGGAGCCTCGTCGTATATATTCTCGCGATCCTTGACCCAACGATCTCCGCGATCCGATCCGTAATAAATTTTAAAGGCGATGCCAGACGAGACGGTGATATCAACTTCGGGGCGCGTGATCGAAAAATCCAGCGGGAAGAGTGGAACCAACAATTTTCTATTCCCAACGACCCACGTAGCGTTTCGTTTCCATTCGCGCAGGTGAGAATAGATCGAGCATCGCCTGCCAACGATACACCAGTTCTTTCGCGAAGAACCGGAAGCCCAACCGGAAGCGATCATACATCTCATCGTGCGTACAACGCGTTTTCGTGAAAGTATCGCGTGACCTCTGCACACGGTGAATTCTTCCGCGGCGCTAATTTTTTCAATTATTTATATTAACGCCTGGACGCTTCGCGATTCTAGTTTTCACGAACGTGACGAGTCTGACACCTGATTCTGGTCTCGCTGTGAAATTTCGAGAGAGGCGCGAATAACGTCGCGAATGTTATTTCGGTGCAGGTTTCTATTTTTTTTTTAATTTTTCTTTTTTAGTTGCGAATCTTTGCTCTTATGCAAATGGATCGCGTAGGATCGAGTGGTTGTTTTGGAAAGTTCAACGGTGCGAGATCGAACTTACGACATTCGCGAGACAATGGAACTTTTGGAGTAGGCAATTAGGAAGACAAATTGTGGAAGGTGTTAGAATTGAGAGTATGGGATGGAAACTAGGTGCATTTCTTTACTCGTTACGTAAGGGTACCGCCTACGAAACGAGTTGCATCTCCCAGCCGTTTTTTATCCCAGAACCACTTCGGCTCGAAGAGAAGGTGACTGGCTTGCATAGGATTTTGCTGTGTACACTGCGCGAGTCCGAGTACCGACGATGATTACTTCACGTTTCCGATCCCACGGAGTCGCAACTCGCGTCGTTAATGGTTTCTTGCTCACGTTGCTCAAACCAATTATAAATCGTACCTCGGAAAAGTGCATGGAAGTTACTCAACGGAACGCAGATTTCGATGCGCCATTTAAATTCCGACCGCTCCGAATTCGGCGCGTTGGCGTGGTCGAAATTTGGAAACGAAGCGTTTCGAATGTTGTACTACATGATTCGCCTACAAATTACTTTATTCGCTCGTTTCTCGTCCATTTTTACGGAACTGTTCGCGAAACGACGTCTATGCTTCTCTTGACAATTTGTCGACCAAACTGTAACGAACACGGTGTTTGGATCTCGCAACTTCTGGGTCACTTCGAGTGCTGAACGAAAGTGAGGGGTCTACATCTCCCACCACGATGCGCGGTCAAGATTGCTTGAAAGTAAGATCCGACGCGAGATTTCGTAAGAGTTCTTCATTTTATTGTAATAAATGGAAAGGATTCCTTGACCAGTTTGGTCAGCTAATCGTTTTTTACGCTACTTTTGTACGTGAACTACTTTTTCTGCTCGTTTGAAATGAAAATTCAACGAGAAGACTGCATTGCCAGTCGAGTTACTCCAACCACTTATATTCAATTGCGGTATAATAAGTGAAATTACTTTTTCCTTTCCGCTTCTTTTCCCTTTTTCATTCCCAGTCTTTGCGACGTGCAACCGCGGACCGGATCATTTTTTTCGTCACTTCCCAAGCAGATTTTACGGATATTAGAAAACTTTACCAAAGACTCGCAAGATAGCATCTCTCCTTACCTCCCAGAAATTTCAAAATCTTCACCTTGCCAAAGCCAGAAAAACGTACATCTAAGTGAATTATTATTAACAAGAATTACAAAATATTCGTTTCATTGTGAACAGTTGCCGAGGGATCGTTTCGGAATAAAATTAGAACATACGCGCCGAATCGTATACGTGCGCCGCGGGGATTTATATTCTTTCGAGCTTGAAATAATGTTAGCAGCACTCACGCCGTTAAATATTTCCTGGTTTCTTTTCAAAGCTGCTTCATCCCAAAACCAGTTTTACGATAATCGTTAGAATGTTTAGAAATATCAGTGGAACTGTAACAAAAACATGAATCATAATGACGAACGATTCGATAGTATTTATCGCTCGATCAAACGATTACGTAACGTCGAGATACTTACACCTTGCTACCGTTCTGATAGATCGAACCAGATTCAATAGTTGAGATTTGATGGTCGGTTGTTCACCAAAACCTTGAATATTGTGCTGCGCGGTCCATCCAACTACGCATGCGTGAAAAATTGCATTACAACATGGCGTCGAGTCATTTCAAGCCTTTCAGTCATGGGGATAGGTTAGGTTTTGTACTCTCAATCATCTCTGCCGATTACTGCTAGTAACGCTGTTATTTCGAATCTATCGATGCCTCGTAACGCATCGATCGATACGCGAGATAACGAAACGTGTAATTATAATCTACACGCTGAAATGCATTACTAACTCTTCGCATCGACAACTGGGGAACACGGGTCACGTATTCGTGTGTACATCGCGTGAAACAAAACACAAGAAAAGCTCGATGTACACGCTTGACTTAGAACTTACCTTTGGCGAGAAAACGTTCCTCGTGAAGTACGCACACGGCATTTAAGCACAACAACGTAGCTTCGAACAAGGTCCACAAGGTAAATGCCATATCGATGTGGTTATCGGTGGCGCTCGGGAATCCTGACGATCAAACAGCAACGAGGTGACATCAGCTGTTCGACAGCCACGTTTGCGTTGGCGCGTTTGCAAACATCGTGCTGCCATCTGTTAGCAACCGAATGAACTCGGACGCCGAAATTGCGACGATGGTAATATGAATTATCATTGACACAGAAAACTACGCGTAATGTTATAATAAAAAGAAAACTGTATTCGAAATGCTTTGTACGATGTACTCTTTGAAGCGATAAATCGAACGCTCTGGTGTTGTGATATGACCTTGAATTCGACCTTCCGTACTCCTGCATTGCCTCGTTCCCCTGTTCTACGCATTCCACGTGGGGTACAAGGTAAATCCGAGGGAGAACTCGAGAATCGACAATTGACAATGACGAAAGAACGGAGAACCTCGCGTGATGAATTTTCGTCGAAAAAATCATCGACTCGAATAACATAAACACGGATAGCCTGTCGGCAATTCTCGCGATTCAGAGGTTGCATTATTATCAAACGAGCTGATCGGTAAAGCAGCGATCGACTGTTTGGGAATTTTGTTTATATTTTCAAAAACAAATCAGCACATACTTGAACTATAAATAAGTTGAAATCCCCGGTTTTATCATCGTAACGAACTTGTATACCTGGACATTTTGTGAGTAGCATAACATTAGTACAGTCATTGTCGACGTGTTCGTCATCGAATTTGAATATTCACACGTTTCGTAAAACAACATGAGCGCGATAATCCGAAAACCTCGAGAACTATCGTGACGTGCACGTAAATGTGTTCCAGCATTGGGAAGCACACAGAGCTATTTATCTATTTTTCTCTACCTCGCTGATACGAAGGCTCTACGATTAAAGCTAGAAAACTGCGGCATTCGAACTGTAGGAGACATTTGTTTCATAATTTTCGAAGTATTTGAAACAAACAAAGAGAGGTGTCGGTAGACCCAACAATGCGAAGTAGTTTGATCGCGGTAGTTTTAATTGGTGGCTATATATTTCAAACTATGATTGAGAAATATATCAAACTGAGTCGTCCTCTTGGTAATCAATAACTACGACTGTTATTTCTAGCATAGCAGAAACTAATCAGATTTATGCAGCGTTGACTGTTATCTCGGAAGAAAGACCTGCAGGTGCAGAAAGTAATCCGTTGTTATATTCTTCCTAACTTATGTTGGTTCGCAAACTCACGTTTCCATTTCGAAATCATATCTGTGTTTATGCAATTTCAGTCGCGAGCTGTTCCATATTGTTAGGAGTACGCGTGACGATATACGTAATATTTAAATAGCAGAAAGGAAAAAGCGACTCAAAAAATAACGCAAAGATGATTATCGAACAACAAAAATAACCATTTTTGTTGGCGATTTCGAGAAGAAGTGAATTCTCGTCGCTTCGTAGCTGAAAAATTAACCACCCTAACTGACACTCGCTACCCCAATGGTTGCAGTACTCGAACACAGCCTGCACAGCAATCAATAATCGCATCCCATGGTGAGAGCACGCCGTTTGTATTTCGTCTCTCATTTTGTTGTTTCCCTTCCGTTCTGTCGTAGGCGCCGAGCCAAGCCTTCTATCCAGACAAAATCAATTTCCATCCGACCTTAGATATAATATATGCCCGAGGCAAGCTATTCGCATGATTCAATTGTCACGGTAAACAGCAAAAAATTTATTTATTTCATTCCCTTTTTTTCGCAACGCGAATTGTGCCAGAGAACTCGTTTTCAGAGAATTGAAACATTCGGAGAACAGGTCAGTTCCTGAAGAAATATCACGTTCGCACCTCGTAATCGATTACGTGGTACGAATAAAAATCGCAGTTTAGCTGATAGTTGATGCTGCAATCATGTGTCATCGTCTTGACATTCAACCGGTCAATAAAAACGAAAGTATATCCCACGCGAATTGGACACCGGTGAGTCAAGCGACGATGAAACGTTCGCCCCTTAAACACGAGCATATGTATGTATATTCCTACAGCTTTACGGGGTTCAACGAAACTTCATCGATCAACAATTCACACCTCGTATAGCTTCATCGTACGTTTGTCGTAAACGAATTACGAGGAGAATAACAGCGTAATCACGTCAGCTCGATTTCACGGGACAGAAAGTTCAGTTTTATAAAGTACATGTAATCCAATCATAGCATCAAGTCGTAAGAAACCGATAAACTCGATTCTGGATTAGCAACTACCGTTCCGATCAACGACAATTAGCTAGATATTACACGAATTAACAATTATACCGTTCAATTTTGCTGATAACTACTTACAACAAAAACACGCGATAATTATACACAGACTCCGAGTTAAACGTGCTTCGCGCTCCAGTGACACTTATTGCAACTCCGCAACTCTTTGATCGTTGTTCCCGCCGACCACGTCGTTTACGTTTGGAAAATTTGGAAAATATTCGAGTACACTTTTGCAGCTCGGTATACTTTTTGCTTCGTGCACAAACATCATAGAACAAACACTCTCAAACAGACTCTTGTATTTTAGCTCACGCGTGTAGTCTGGTCTTGAAATTCACAAGAATTCACGTTCGACGCAGATCGAAGCCTAAGGAACGTAACAATTCGAAAAAACGACCTTAGGTGCGGAAATCGTTCAGAATCGCTATGAAAGTATCGTGCTCTGCCGAAATAGATTAATCCATCAAACTCCTGCGATGACAAAAGGTTTACTCAGGCACGCATACGCGTGCTGATGCGTCGTAGATACGTACATAGGTGAACGTCGCACTATTCGGAGGTACATATATCAGGCTGTATTTCTACACACATAAGGATACACGTATATAAGGATACACACGCGCGTACCTTTATTATATATCGACGCACCACGTGAAACACGACGGCGCAGCTCAGCAAAATCGCGCCACCACGAGACCCTACAACCTACAACCACAGCAGTGTGGACCGCGCGCTCGCCAAAGTCTGACGTTTCATTCGACGTTGGACTGCGAAAACATCACTCAACATGTGACAGCAAATCCGCTGAAGAAAGAACCTGACAGAATATCCCGTAGAACATTGTAGAATCGTTTTGCCACTCCTATGATTCGCCACATGCTGTTGTAGAACGGTGGTAAATAGACGAGTGAAGCGGCGATATGTGATGAAGTGTCAAGTGATGTAGAGGCATCCTCTGCAGTTGACTTCTACCTCGTTGATTCGCCGATCTCATTCCGAGATAATTAAATTGAATATATCATTCCTTCCTCACGATCGCTTCCACCGGTTATTGTGAACTCAACACTCGTCATTATTCCACCTCTTATCGTAATTTCGTGTATTTCGCGGCTGAAAGGTAGAGCATTCGAAATATTGATTTCAGAAATTCTAATTATTGCGGTATATTCTCAGGCATGAAGTTAACCGACGACGCAATGAGATTATCAAGAGGCCTGCATGACACGTTTTTAAACGAGTAAAAGAATCCATTTTTTCACACGTCTTCCGATCCACATCGAAACCAATCGATTGCAAAAAGTTCACCATCGACAAATATTCCATGCTGTTCCGTGCAAATCCTTCGTCTTAGGTAAGTTATAACGAAGTACAATAAAACCGTTTGAAATTACCATTAACTCGCTGAAACAGTAAATTGACAGTTAAATTTTTTAAAAAATGACCATTCTTCGTATCTTATAAATTTTTTCAATTCTTTAATAGTTCCATTCCTCTCTCCTTAATTACTCACAACGTGCAAAATTATGTTAGTCGTCTTTGCTTCTCTATCGAATGTAGATGTATCATTTACGATTAACGCCTAACAATTATCACTCTCGTAGATTCGCATAATCATTTCAAGAATCAACAGTCTACATCGTAAACTCGATTAGCTAGAGAACGGCATGTTTACCAGTTAGTGCCCACGTCATTGATCGAATAAAGTATAAAATTAAAATAACTTGACCATTCTCGTTAATTTTTTGACAACTTTAATTAAACTGGAATGGGCACTTTCGTGGAATGTTTTTAATCGCCCGGAGTTGGTATTTCCATTGAGCACTTTCGTCTTTATTCGGGGTTTATTCGATAAAGGAACTCGCTGAGATGACTTTATAAAAAATTCCGAAGAACTGCCGGATTAAATTCGGCGGTCATTTTTTACTTAAGTATTTAAGCGAATCAGTTCGTCGATTGATCACGAACTCTCGCGTCATTGGTTGATTGATCCGTGAGTGGTGGAAACAATTGTAGACCAGATAGGATTTACGAAAATTGTCGCATCTTCGTTGCGATTCCACCTGTCGTGCATCCTCGAGGATGAGTACCGAAAATACGGTTTTCTTTCAGGTCCACGTTAGGAGAACATCACCGAACGAGGATGGCGTACGAACAGTGCAATACTGCGGATATCGACATGGAAAATATGGAGCTGGATCCCATTCGTAGGACGAGATTTCACGTGAACCGCGTCGACAGTCTGGAGGGCCGAGCAAGTCTCCTGGGAGAGCAGGAGACGAAGAAGTCGCTGAGAAACCTGACTCGAGAAGCGTTACCTCGCATGGACAACTATAGGAATATTTTGAGTCTGCAAGCGGCGCACAGACCAACTCTGGACGAGTTGCATAACCCCTCGGTTGTCACCAAGGTAGATATGAAATTCCGTAAAGGATAGGTAGAATTTTTTCCCTCCATTTTTTGTACTTCTACGCGTACCCGCGGAATCCATACGAGGAGTAACGAAACGTCCAATGCCACGCGACAGAAGCAAAGACCTCGCTTCGTAGTTGGCCGCTTGCGAGAAAGCTCAACAAAAATTAAGCCTCGTTCAAAAGTTGATTGGAAAATTGCTTAGCGAGGCAACGGACTGTTTCGTGTGCCAACACAACCATGAGGAATCGTTACGCTGCGGGGTACAAAAATCTTACCTGATCCGAGATGCAAGAAAAAGGTGACGATAGCTCAGTTATACTTGTACATTCCTGGGCTTCAGCCTCAAATAAAAGCGAGGCAGTTGGCTGTAAATTCTAGCGTTGGAACCACGAGCGTATTCTTCTACTCGAATAATAAGGTGTCGCGAGGCACGCAACGTATCGATCAAGAGGAAATTATTCCTACGACTGAGAAAACAAGTTTTCACGAGACAGCGGATATGTAGCGTTCGAGGAAAAGCCAAAGACGTCAGGGGTAGATTCGATGTCACTGAGTAAATTACGACGCTTCACGAGCGTAACTCGATTAACCGGGGCTCGTTTAACAATAAACCGTAATTAACGCACGTACTCGGCTTGTACGGAGTTGAGCAAATATCTGAACAATTAGCTTTTGAAGTACGTGGGAGGGATCGTGAGTCAGGTCAATAGGAGAACCTTCACGTACGCGACAGCAATCGTTCGCTACCGCTGCATTCGATACGGAGAAATTCTTCGAACACCATCGACTATTATCGCCTCGATCCCTTTTTCGGAATCACTTCGATCTCTTTGTCGCGGATACGACAGCGCGAACGTAAAGGAACCGCCTCGTACGTAGTTTCACCAATGCGAGTGAAACTCTCGGTAGGTACAGGGGCGATCGTTCGTTGAGTACGAACATGCAATAATTATCTTACAATTACCACCGAGGAATGATGACATACGCCGTTGCTTAATTGGAATATATGGGTCATCTTCCGTCATTCTGATAATCCATTGCCAGCTAAAAATAAATTGACCAGCTGACCTTGATCATCGCGAGATCCAGGATTGTAGAATTTTTAAAAAGCGAACGAATCGATGCCTTGAATATAATTTTTAATGGACGCGTTTTTCTTTAAAAAAATCAATTTAATAGCCAATGAACATGCCTGCCATTAAAAAAATTGATTCAAAGGTTCATGAAAAATTTTCGTATGGAAAAAATAAATTTAATGATTGATGGATTTTTTTTACATTAGAAAAATTAGTTTAATGGTTAACAGAAATGCCGCTGCATTAAAAAATTTAACGCATTATTTACAACCCTGATGAGATCTACGAATCATTTTGCATCCACGAGTATCTCAGGTGCGTTACTGAATTCCATCGAACGAATATCCTCACGGGCTTTAGAATCGCACAGCTCTCGTTGACAGAAAAATTCAAGTTGACAGTGCCAGAAGCATGTGCGCGACAGGCGAGTGTGGGCCATATGGAACGTGCAATATTATTACATAAATCGTTAGGCTCCATTGAGCGAGCGTGCGGAACCCTTCTTCTATTAGTTACTTCACCGTCGCCTCTACCTCCTCCCGACTCTGCTCAACGCGCAGTTCCAGATGCGTTATCTATCTCGATTCCTAGAAACGATTCATTTCTGCAATCACGCGCACGAGTGCACTTTTATTTCTCGACATCCGACGATTTCCAAGTCGATTAACCACAAACTTCATTCCGTCATGATCTTACATCGATCTTCCAATCATCGTTGGTATCACTCCAGCGAAACATACCTACCATAACGATACCGTTTTATATATCCTCTATATACACGGATAACCTGATCGAGTATAATTTTTCTACAGAGAAGACGTTAATCGCGTTTTCACGCACGAAAACGAAATTAAATATCCGAAGATATGCGAACTTCTATTTTCAGAGTCACGGATCCAACACTCTACCCCCGTCCGCCGAGAAACCTTCCGAAGGTGGTGTCAAATTTGGATGGATCCAAGGTGTTCTCATAAGATGTCTTCTCAACATCTGGGGCGTTATGCTCTTTCTTCGACTTTCTTGGGTCGTCGCGCAAGCTGGAGTTGGTACGAAATTATTATATTCCTAGCACCCATCACAAAGGGTGACTAGTTGATCTTCCTGCATTGACAAGTTCTTTCTTCTATCGCAGGAATGGCGCTCCTCCTCATTCTGACGACTACGGTGGTGACCACCATAACGTCGCTTTCCATGTCTGCCATTAGTACAAACGGCCTCATCAAAGGAGGTACGCAGGCGTATTAGGTTCGATATTCGAGGGTAGATTTCGTTGTTCTCGAATCATCAAACTGACGCGTTCGATTTACAGGCGGAACTTATTACATGATCTCAAGATCTTTGGGCCCTGAATTTGGGGGGTCTATCGGATTGATATTTTCATTGGCCAATGCGATTGCCTGCGCCATGTACGTCGTGGGATTTTGCGAGAGTTTGGTCGATTGTCTGAAACCCTACGGCGCTTGTATAGTGGATTGCGACAGTACGGATATCAGAATAATCGGTAAGAGTTTTTTGTCAAGTGTACATTTCTTCTACTACGGCATAAGAATCGTCTCACGCGTATTTCACTGACAAGGATGCGTAACGATAATTATGCTGCTCATGATCGTCGTCATCGGCATGGAATGGGAGGCGAAAGCGCAGCTCGGTCTGCTGGTCATTCTCCTCGTGGCCATAGCAGACTTCATCATTGGAACTTTCGTTGGGCCAAAAGACGACGTGGAAAGAGCCAAGGGATTCGTGGGTTACAGCGGTAAGAAACGATCAAAATTTTGCTCTTCGGTCTCGAGTGATCCGAAAACAAACAACACTAATCTCCATTCGCGTTGCAGGTCAATTACTTGCGAGCAATTTTTATTCCGACTACAGATGCAGCGAGGGCATGCATCACAATTTTTTCTCAGTCCTCGCGATCTTCTTCCCAGCAGCCACGGGGATTTTAGCCGGAGCAAATATCTCCGGCGATTTGAAGGTCACAGACGACTACCCACTACTTAGCTATGGGAGTGGAACCGAGCAATTATCATTCAACTACGCACGTCCTTCTCCTACTTTCAGGATCCGCAATCTGCTATTCCGAAAGGAACCCTGCTGGCCATCGCGATCACGACGGTTTCCTATCTCTTGATGGTTGTCCTGGTCGGTGCCACCGTTCTCAGGGATGCTTCGGGCGATGTCAATGATCTTATTACATCCGTGACGGAACCAGCGATCCTGAATTCCACCGTGACGGAATCCACGACGATTATTCTGATGAATGCCACGAACGACGAGAGCAACAACACCATCCTTCAAAACCTTACCGACCTCGTCGCGAACGTCACACGGACGTGGAGCATTCATGGAACTGATTTCAATTGCACGGGAGGTTGCGCTTACGGAACTCATAATAGCTTCCAGGTCCGTAGTAACTACAGATCGTAAATACGGAACTTACGGTCGGTAGCTGAAGAACGTTCTTTCGCCTCCAGGTTATCGAACTCGTTTCCTTCTTCGGACCATTAATATACGCGGGCTGTTTTGCGGCCACGTTGTCTAGCGCCCTCGCATCTCTGGTCTCAGCACCGAAGGTATTCCAAGCATTGTGCTTGGACGAACTATACCCGGGAATTTCTTGGTTCAGCGGACAGCCCGGAAAAGAGCCAGTCAGAGGATACGTTCTGACTTTCCTCATCGCCGTAGGATTCATCCTGATAGGTGAGAACCGTCACGATGTCTATCATTCCGAAATCTATGTTGAATACGAGTCTGATATGCCGTTTTTTCGCAGGGGAACTCAACGCGATAGCACCGCTAATTTCTAATTTCTTCCTCGCCGCCTACACCCTCGTCAACTTTAGTACCTTCCACGCCTCGTTGGTGAAGCCAATCGGATGGCGTCCTACTTTCAAGGTAGACGTAGACAAACAAACAATCAAACAAACGCGTTATCTCATGCCAGCAACGAAACATTACGATTCGGATAATGCTTATCGATCACCGTGAATCATTTGATCGCAGTATTACAACATGTGGCTCAGCCTCGCCGGATCGATCCTATGTCTCTCCGTGATGTTTCTCATCTCCTGGTGGACAGCATTGCTGACACTTCTGGTGGTCCTCGCTTTATACTTGGTAGTTTCTTACAGAAAACCAGGTAATATTCATCTCGCCTCGCGACGATGCGATCTGCTCGCTCGAATGAAATTACGCGGTTACAGATGTCAATTGGGGATCTACGACCCAAGCACAGACTTACAACAGCGCGCTGACCGCCGTACAGCAGCTCGACCGTGTCGAGGAACACGTAAAAAATTACAGACCGCAAGTTTTGGTTCTCACCGGACCACCCAGTGCACGTTCGATTCTAGTGGACTTCGCTCATCTCGTGACGAAGAATCATTCCCTGCTGATTTGCGGTCACATAGTAGAAGTACGCTACTTTCGTGGGGAAAAACAAGCTAATTATTCTCCTTCGAATCTTTTGGGAAACATTTTACCACGGATTCGCACCGTTGTACGAAAAACTCATCTGTTTGCATTTGTGCCCAATCACAGTCGATGCTTCCTCATCGAACGCGCGCGTCGCTGGTCAACAAATCCATGACGTGGCTCAGATCCAACAAAGTCAAGGGATTCTACTCGATGATAGACGGATCGACTTTCGAGGAGGGAGCCACTTCAATGCTTCAGCTAACCGGACTTGGGAAACTGAGACCGAATATTCTTCTCATGGGATACAAGCAAGACTGGGCTACGTGCTCCAGGGACGAGCTCGACATGTATTTCAACGTGATGCAGTGAGATGCTTGCTTTTTATTATCTGTCAAAACATTTGAATGATATTATATACGTGTATAACAACACGAGTATCTATGTCGATGAACAAATATTTACACTCGTTGCAGCAAGGCTTTGGATATACACGTAGCTGTTGCTTTGCTTCGCGTCAACGGCGGTCTTGATTACAGTTTAGTAATGTGTGATGCCGAACAACAGTCTACGACACCTAGAAAAATATCGGCGACGAGCACATCGCAAAATCGAAGTTTCTCACAACTGAGTCAAGGTATCATCATCACCATCATCCTACGTGAAGTCAACGTACTACGTGACATTGTTACGAATTGCGGGGGGGAAAAGTCTTTACTCGCGGCACAAGTACGTTGGCATGCGAGGAGATGCCGATAGTTGTTTAATTATCGATTTGTTTTATTAATTGTCCATTATTTTTGAGACAGATGTTAGCAAATTTATGCACGTAGGTGTCAAGAACGGTAGGCCATTGGGTGAGTTACAGTTTTGTAATTGGGTCAAACTTTTGACTAATGCAAATTCCTATCTACGAGCTACGAAACCTCCTACACGTAATGTTACTTAGTTAGTCGAATCCCGCCTCGCGGAGAAAATCAGGCTTGTCGAACGAGCCTAACTGTGCGGCGGCATTCCGTTCGTTATACCTGCCATAGAAACTTTACTCGCAATCAGCTCGACGATAGTTTCCCCGAACCGAAAAAAAACCCTCTTCGCTATGTTCATCGATCCGAAATCGCTTTCGTGTTGTGACGTCGATCCTGCTTTGGGGGAATCTAACAACTATCATAATTTCAGCTGTCGAGGATTTTCCTATAATTCGTATATTTCGTCGCAGCCAGCAGCACCTCGGACATATCGATGCCAGGGAGTCCGCCTCCTCGAAGATCACGAATCGTGAGCGAATCCCCGAATCCACCCGTCGAAGAGCGTCGGGAAAATCGTCGAAATTCCGAGGTAATATCCAAGGAAATTCTCAGCAGCGTGACCAGGTTTCAAAGGAAACAAAAAAAAGGGACCATCGACGTTTGGTGGCTCTACGACGACGGAGGTCTCACCCTTTTGATGCCCTATATTATAAGCACCAGAAGCAACTGGTCCAGCTGCAAGCTACGCGTATTCGCACTGGCGAACAAACATTCCGAGCTCGAGTACGAGCAGCGAAGGTACTTCTCACTTCCTTTCCGCGCACTAAACAAAATTCCGCCAAATTTAACACAAAAATGTGTGTCAACGACTTTTTTTCGCACAAAGTTAGTGTTATTTCCACACACTTCGTGTGCAGTGTTAAGGTAACACAGCTCTATGTTAAGGGTAACGCAAACCAATGTTAAAGTAGCGCTTAAAGTGTTACTTTAGGGTCAACGGACTGTGAGAACAACACTAACGATTGTGCTGAGCACACGCACTAAAATGTTCTACACGAAAATTTTTACCGTGCATCGACCTTTCCTAGACAACGTCACGTTTTTTACTTGTTATAGCATGGCGAGTTTGTTGGCGAAATTTCGAATTGATTATTCCGCGCTCAGGGTCATTCCCGACATTACGAAAGCTGCGCACTCGAGAACGACGAGTTTTTTCAACTCACTGATAGCAGACTTTCAACAGCCCGAAAATCCACAAGACCCTGATAGCGGTGAGTAATCGAATCGACGAGAGGTATACGGTTATTCCCGACTGTCGATCGGCGTCTTTTACGAATATCCAACGATACTCTGTAAATCCGTTTTCAGTATTATTGAAGGATTCCGAACTCTTGGCGATGAAGGAGAAAACGAACAGACATCTTCGACTGCGCGAGATTCTACTGGAAAACTCAACGGACGCCAATCTCGTAGTGATGTAAGATGGAACTTTGTCCCATCCCGATGTATTCGAAGCGTTGTTGTTCTCGAAACGAGAAACCTCGTGAATGATTCAACGGTTCACGTTTATCGTCACGCATGATAATATCTGTATTAGCATTATCTGAAGTCTTGAAATTAGTTTACCTCGCAGCTGACTCAGCTCGCGCAAAATGTTAAGCAAAGAAAAGGCTGAAATCGTTATCAGCGAGTACACAGTATGCGGTATACAGTTTCGAACGATACAGCTAAATTCATACAGTTCCTTGTCAATCGCACTTCGTTGCATCAAGTATTTTATAGGTTGAACATGTATTATATATTAAACTTCTTCCTGCTTAGGACACTCCCAATGCCGAGGAAAGGAGCCGTTTCGGCGCCGCTTTACATGGCCTGGTTGGAAACGTTGACCCGTGATATGCCGCCGTTTCTGCTAGTCCGAGGGAATCACACGTCGGTTTTAACGTTTTATTCGTAAATCGTGCCGACGACGTGGATGGCAAAGAAGGTCGGACCAAACCTGAGCAACGCTACGCAATCGGCTGAAGGATATTTCCTGAGACGAAGAAACTCAACGATCGATTTCGCACGATTGTAATAAGTGTGGCATTTTTATTGGAAGTACGAGAGTCTGGAGAACGGTAATTTGAATAAATATCGTCGTGGGAAAATTTCACGTGATGTCGTTTATTACGACGAGCTTCGAGGATGACATAAAAGTTTGCGCGCGCGCGCGCGTAGATACTGCTTCTCTAGCATTGATTGGGATTGCTTCGAATTACTTCACGGTCACGACCGAGCCAAGGCTTCGCTTGCGCTATTACGCAACTTTACCATAAATTTGCACGTCTAGTTTTGACGTTTTTACAACTATTTTATATGTTTTCGATGCTCGGTGTCTATTCGCCTTCCGGTAAGCGCTGACGGACACGTGGTACGGAAATTTACAAGTCAAATCACACGATTGCCGACGACCGGCGTTCGTCGTCGCGTAAATTCTTCGACATTTTCTTGAACTTGCGGCGGGAAAAACAACGAAAGTCAACGCGTGAACTTCGCTGGAACGATAATGGTATCGGTAGCATTGTACGCATACGCGTGATAGTAAAGGGGAAAAAACAATGGAGAGATATCGAGGAAACGAGGACCTGGCGAACGTTTCCTCGGACCCGAGTGGTAGACGGATCATATGCTTTCCTTCGTAGAAATTCAGGATATAGCAGATACGCGGACAATCGTATGTACATAACTCGGCGAGTAATGGGTAAAAAGTTGGATTAGGTACTTGAATTTTCATGACTTACGTCGCAGCCTCGATCACGCAATTCCACCCATCTCGAACGAGTCACGCTTTTTAAACCGACCCGATATTATACAAATTTGCGGTAGTAGAATGGCGAACCATACTTTGCGTATCTTCAAACTCGTAACTGCAGAATTTCTAACGCAATAATAATTTCCATGCAAGAGAATAATTCTTGCATCAGGCTCGAGAGAAAGCTGCGACGCGCGGTTTGCGTACGAATTTTTACCGGAGACAAGGCGACAAACGCGAAGATCGTTCTAAATCCGTTTCATCGCGCCAGGATAATTGGTTCGTAAGTAATTCGTTTCTATCATATTTTGCGAGGACAAAAATCGATCGAAAACTTTTTTTTTGCACAATTTTTTTCCCCACTTTCCGAGTATGTTAGACTGAAAAGTCCATATTTTTTGGCGCATACTCGCCAGAATTATTATGTACATTCGTATAGACAAACGCGCAGGCCGTGAGTCGATAACGCTGACACCAGACACATCGCTGTCGATAGCAGCGGCAGGCAGTTTTGATACGTATCAGGCAGAGTACTGGCGAACCAAAAAAAAAAAAACTACTACCAGTACCGATTCCGAGTCTGGGAGTTATTCCTCACGCGCAATTTCAGCCGGAGGACTCCATTCGGCGAGGAATTCCCCTGACGTCGTGTATAATTCAACGAGCGAACACGAAGAGGGCGGATATCGACGCGACACCAGGACTTCAGATACGCGTCGACGCTCTGGCGATCGGCATGAATCACGTGCCAAAAAGTGATCTGGCGTCAGTCGAGAGAGATAACTTATCGAGTCTGTTCGGGGGTAAAACCTTCCTGCTAGTATTCTCGTCGCTTCTCTGCTCGTTGCGCGACGCGAGTTCAAATATTGAAGAGATTTATGATCACGACTTTTCGAATCACTCGGAACATTTACGACAATGGAATATAAAAGTAGAACGACCCCGAAATTTGTCACTGCCTAAAAACTTCCCAACGCCATTCGTTCTCGACTTAGCAAGAATCCTCCGCCGCGAGTTGCTGCTGCGCTGGAAAATGTTGGCAATAAAATTCAAGTCTTCGAGGGCAAAGTGGCCACGGAAATCCGAATTATCTGTTACCTTTCCCCAGTTTTTCTCTTCCTTCCGTCTTTTCTCTCATCTTCCTCCTCTTCGTACCTCGTTGCGAAACAGCAAGGGTTTTTAGCAGGAGGTTTTTGACGCAGCGAGTGGAAATCTGGTTGCCGGTGAGTTCTTTCGCATCCGCGGTGCCGAAGACGAAAAATACGCGATCACTTCTCTTCGTAATGGTTTTTAAATTATTTTTATCACCAAGAATCACAGAAAGCTGATCGAAGATTAGACGTAACAACCGCGAGGCCATATTGCAATAGCGCTGGTGAATATAATCGTAATTAATATCCATTGTTCGACCGAGTGAAAGTATTGGCCTATTACATTCTCATGACTATTGTTAGGCCAGCAAAGAAGTCGAACGCAGCATAAAAATGAGACACGAAAATGGTAACGGTACTAATGCGAAAAAAAATCAGGTCGTCCAATCGCCGCGAACATTTGGCTCGTTGTCAGAGACCGTGGCATTCGAAATACCTGTCGATTCGTTTCTCTCCTCGTCCACATCGCGGTTGGACAATTTTCGAAGCTTGGGCGTTCGTTTTGCGAGGAAATCTCCTTCACCCTGTAGCTTCCTTCGTGCGGTATCTAATATTTAACCCGGTGTTCGATTTGTATCGAAGAGTGATACGCGTAAAGCCTCGAGTCCAACTTGGGTCGATAACAGACCAGTAGAGACTCCACAGTCTCGTTGTTTGTTAAGCTAAAGTGCACGTGGGGAGAGTTGATCGATTTTTGCCCGAATCAAGGGTGAACGTACTTAAGACAGGCGTTCCACATGCCGGCTACGAATACGCAGTCGAGGAGTGCAGCGATAAGTTAATAACCTCCTGAATTGTGCTTGCCACTACAAAGCGAGCAGAATCTACCGACCTCAAAGCCAGTTACATGAGATATGCAGAGAAAATTGCGCGAAACACTAAGGAACTTTTTCACGAGTCACAGAATTACTAACATCGCGATCGTTGAATTCGAATGCCCGTACAGTTACAATTTCAGGGCTGAAGCTAGGCGATCAGAATTTTGTAGACGACACGCTTTTCCTGAGATACTTCAGTAGTAGCACAGTTGCAATTCGTTGGATTGCGTTCGGTTGACTGACGACGAGTGTTACGTCTAATTTCAAAATTCCAACAATCTTTTTTGGGGCAATGGGGTAAAATCTGCGGCAGGAGTCAATTTGTAGAAGAGTCGGAGAAACAATTTGGTAAATAGGGTCACGAAAGACGAAACGGTCCCTTCGAAGGATGCTGAGCTCTGCAACATTCATGAACCGCGGAGCAATTTCGAATAAACTCTGCGAGTCGTTTGGAAGTTTTAGGAAAGGTAGGTAGAGATGGTCGCTTTTTGTTTGTTGTATTTTTCTGGAAGACGTAACAATGCATTTCCGTTCGCGTAATACTCACCTGTCTTTAAGTTACGTTACGCCGCGGAGGCTATGTCAACGACTTGATCTCTGCATTTCTAAAGAGATACTCCCATAGCATCTGCAAGTATGTATACAACGTGTGTACATAGGTCGCGACGTGGCGACACCGGAAGCGGGGTTCTTAGTCCCGTGCGACGAGCTTTTACGACGGGGAAAGAATTTTTGTATGAAAAGAAAAAGAAAGGAAAACATAATTCGTCCGGTTGAAGGGAGCGAAACGGCGCAGCATGTTCTGTAGATTCGAGGAAAGAAGATTATTACCGAGCTTTGTCTTAAATTCGCTAGGTAATTCAATTGAGCAGTGATGCGCTGGGATGTCCTCCGTTTCCCTGGGAACGGATTCGGTAGTTTTTTTTTCTATCTCTGCTACCTACGAATCGCGGGGAGATATTTAATGGAGAGTCTCCGCCGCGTCTGGAGAATTTCACGAGGAAACGGAATGAAACATTCCTCGGGGAAGGAAGGATGAAGAATTGAAATATTCATCGCTATTCTTATAGTCGGTGTTGAATAATGCATCTTTTTCTAATTTGCCAAGCTACGGTACTGTGTTTTCCACTTTACTCGAGAACGACGAACCGTGGCTTTTTCCTTGTCGCGTTCCGGCAATCCAAAGGAAACTTACCTACGCTTACCTAAGCCCGAGTGAACTGTTACGTAAACGTACTTATCGCGACTTGATAGGGAACGAAACGTGAAAGGGAATCCGTAGTACAAAATGCAACCTCGAATCGAGAACTGAGACGATATCTGTAAAATAACGTGGACGTACATCAAAAACATGCGACGTCAATGACGAAGATAAGCGTTCTTCTAGAAAGTTAGTAGTGATAGTCGGATGAAGAAACCGACAGCCGACCGGATTAAGTGGAACGAGCTGCGGAGAAAAAATTGCATTCGCGGTAAAAAACGCGTGTACCGACACCGAGATGCTCGTTATCACCTGACACTCGCGACGAAATTGGCAAAGGTAGGAAAAAATGGAGGGTGGAAATAGAAATTATTTTACGAGGTGAAACTGGCGAACGACCAGAAACAACGAGCACAAGCTCGACGAGTTGGAGTAGAGACCCTTCGTTTATTCGAAACACAGTAGGCTGCCCGGATCCGCCCCTCGTCTCATCTTACCTCGTGTATGCACAATGTATCAATTCTACGTATCAATTAAAATAATTGCTGTCTAAACGAGCACTACGCGTATCGATCGACGTATCGTGTAGAATTCCGTTTTGTGTCAGCTCCTGAAGCCGAAGCCGGCCTCGAGCTGGGATGCGAGAGGATGAAGAAAACTCCGTTCCCCCACACAAACAAACGTAAGAACAACCAAGCTCAATGAATAATACTAACGGCGTACGTCAATGGTTCGGATAATAAAATGTTTATTGGCAAAAATGGATAACAACGCCCCGCCACCCGCAGTAACGTGGGCGGCCGGAGACGTCACAATAGCAGAGTTGTTATATCAATACGATGCACGTTTACCGCCATCGGTTACGTACCCTGACAAATCGGTTGTACCTCCTTTGTTTCTTTTTCTTCGTCTTCGATTTCACTCTTACTTCGTGAAATCGTCGGACAATTTGTCCAAATCAATCGGTTTATCGACTCCTCTCATCGTCGTTTCGCGCGCAAAGCAACGAATATCGTCGTTAAGCTACCGTGCTCGCTACGATCTTACACAGTAAACGATTTTCCGTCAAATTTCACACGAGATTGTGCGTCAACGACTTTGTTTTACATAACATTAGTGTTACTTCGACGTAAAGTAACACAAACCAATGTGAGAGTAACATTTAAAAAGTGTTACTTCAGTACTAAAGATCAATTTTGGGTGTCGAAAAACGGACTAAACGCATTAAAAAATGTATGCATTTTTCATTCACACTTTTATCTGACTGAGTGTTTAGCGAGATCAGCGACGAGGACAAATGAGATGATGATTTTTCAAAGATGATGATAAAAATAGACCTCGCTTTGATCAACGTTGAGATAGAAGAATAACATTCGAGGTGTTCGCGATAGCAGAAAGTGCAAGAAAATATTTTGCTAGGTGAAAAACAAGCGGCTACGCTTACATCGAAGGCGAGATATTTGTGAAGAAAGTGATGCGATTTCCCCGTTAACAAAAACGTGGCGTAGAATTTTTTGTTCTTGGCGACGATTTCGTAATGCTCCACGCGATCGAACGCTGCATGTGGGAGGTGCTTATTTTTTAAGAATGATGGACCAGTCGAAAATTTGTGGAGAGAGACATGATTTTTTTCCAAGAATAGTCTGCGAGGTGGATCGAAGCCGTGGAATTTGATTTCTGAAGGGGGAAACGCAGATCGAGGGATTATTTGATAAATGTTGGGTTGACAACAGCGTGCGAGCAACTACGTGGACAAGTTGGTTGGCTTACGCCGTTTAGCATTGCTGTCCGCTTCTTAGGTTATTCGGATCAAGGTACGAGCGTTAAACCACACGATTCATAAATCCGTGACAGATCTGCTTACCATTTGCACCGAGACCTGCCTACTGAAAAAAATAAAGTCGGTATCCTTGAGAGCCGTGGCAACGGGAGTTCTTTGCTTGAGTTTTTCGACCGAGGTTAATTCCGAGGACATTCGATTCGCGGAGAAACTAGACTAGGAAATGGCAAAGGTACAGAGCGAGTCTACTTATATGTTTGATTCCAATCTTTAAAATAAATAATCGATCCCCCTCGGCGGAGCGATGGCGGAGTAGAAATTGCGATTGAATCATCTCCGCGCCGAGCAATCGCTTTAGCGTTATTATCGAGTGGAAAAGGGGGTTTTATGGGAAGAAAAATAGATCCAGTTCGTCTGTCCATGCAATCTAGAATTCGCCGACTAACAAGGACCCCATCAGCGTCAATAGCATCCCGGAAATGGCGGAAAGTGGCGATTATTCGGCGATTTGCAAATGTTTCGTTAAACGAGAGCCAATCGCGATTAGAAGCGGGTATCGATGGGTCGTGGAGTATCATTTGCCGGTCGGCCTCACTGATAAATCGAAATGGGCGGTATCGAGACTAACCGTCCCGGAAACGACGGGTCAACGCGAAGACTGATTTGGCTCCATCAAAAATTTCTACCACCGCAAAATTACTCGCGCTGTACTTTTCTCTCGCCTATTATTTCGTATGGATTCGTACGGTCCAGTCAGTCCTCGCGAGAAGCGCCTACGCCGCATGTGACCCGTAGCGAACGGATCAAAGGAAAACAGACCGGAGCAATCGGATGAACGGGTTGAAAAAAATTGAGAAAAACGGTATCGAAGATGGCGGTGTGACAAAGACCGCGCTGGTCAACGCTCTGGCCTTGCAAAAAACGTCGCTGCCTATCTTTTCACCTCGCTTCATCTGTGAGCTGCATCGACAATTTCACGAACGACCTTGCCGAGCGACGAGCCGAATTCCAGCCCTTTCTCCGACAGCTAATAGGAAAATAAGAGACCCGAAACGATTTCTCATTATATTCGTCCGATTCTTTCAATAAAATTCGAAACATCATCGTAAACGCTCGATCATCGGGGATCAGTCAGGTAGGATCAAAGAACTACGCAAAGAAAATTTGGCTCCCTCGTTTCGTATATTCCGCGAGCTGGAGGCGCGCTGTTCGCGTAACCCAAAGATACGTATGTAAAATTCGTGCGAGTCTCTTCAAAAAAAAAAAAAGATAAAAAAATGGAGAAAAAAAATCAACAGTCGAGGCATTTCTCAACAATGCGCGTCGCGTTTTCGTTGCGTGTCGGTTTTTCCCCGAAACTACGCGTGCGAGCCTTCGAAATGATAATACATGTAGCATGGACCAAAAAGATATCAGGTGCGGAGAGGTGAGACGTAGAGATGAGGCGAAAACTGAACTGAGCAGAAGACGCGACGCATGCGCGCGCGAGTCAGTAGAAACCAACAGCATAGAACAGGCGGCGGTGCGTCCAATCGTGCCAGTGTAACGCTGGCGCTGCAAGGCATTGTCAGACGCGCGTGCCGTAAGCTGACCTGTTGCTAGCGCCGCGAAAGGTACGCGTTGTTTGTGACATTTTCAATACATATACATGTATATACACGTAGACTGAAAACGGTGTGTGATGTGCCGATACGGATACGAAGTGTCGTGATTCGCGGGTGCAATAAAACTGCCGATAAGAAAGGAAACAGGAGGAAAAAAACTCAACGTGCGACCGCGTTTCCGGATTCAAAAGTTTCGCGGAAGTGTTGGAAATAAGAGTAAAAAGAGAAAAAAAAACAAGTTTTCCAATTCCCGAACAGGCAGCAGCGTGTTACGCAACTGACCGTGAGTAGTCCGAACAAAACCGTCTTTCGAACTGGTTCGAAACGGACGCGATGCGCGCGAACAGCTCGATCGGTTCCTGGTCCCGCGTGACGTCACGCGATTAATCCTCTGGTCTCGCGTAGAAGAAAATACCGCCGCGATCTCTTGACCGCGAGTTCCGGGGTGTTTCGTGGGTACCATTTTCGAGAGAGCGTCGCCAGGTACCGATGGTGTTCACACGGGCATTTACAGAAGTCGAAGTCCGCGGCGAAAGCAACGCTGTTCGGAGTTTCTATCGTGTTTACGCGTCATTCGGTCAGCGGTGAAACGAAAATGCATCAAACGAGGCGTAACGATCGGTTTTTCGCACCGAATTTGTCGCAGCAACGACGAATTTCTTCATTCTCTTACCGGCCACGTTTTTCCGCTCGTTTCATCGTTCTTGCCATCTAGTCGTTTTCTCCGGAACAGCGTTGTACGGGGGAGAAATCGCGAGGCTAGGAGGTTGGTCGTTTCGTTGGCGAAGACCAGCGACCAACGGATAAGATGAGGTCTCTTCCCCTACTATTAACCAACCTCTATCATTATAACGTGTCTCTGGTAATTATAAAATTCACGTATGTTTATCCACCGGACCGTATCCGGCAAACGAACCATCATCAGGCCGTGACGACGACGATTGAGAAACGTACGCTTCGTGCTCCGCAGTTTTCACGCACATTTTCGACAAATTTCCCTCATCGACACTCGTCTCGCGACATTAGAAACGTTCCGTCGATCTCTTTCGCACAGAACCGACGAGAAATCGCCCATCGGTTGTCATTGTTGTTTTCTCCTTTTTTCCTTCCTTCTTTTTTGGTCCCAGTCGAGTAGCCAGATTCGAACCTGATAGCGATTTTATTATTAGCGAGATGACCGCCGACAGGATCGGTTTCTCGCCTCGAAGGCGGAACTCTTCGTTGATGTACGAATCGTGATTTGCTATAAATCACCGTAGAATCGGTGAAAAGGATCTAGGATCGGTTCTCGTTCGCGAAACGATCGGTGGACGCGGATGTATCGAGGATGAAACGTTCGTCGACATCGCCGACTAACGCAATATTTGTATCCCGTCAAAAGGGAGCGCCGAACGATCCGTTCGCGCGATCGAGTCGACGCGGATAGGCTGGAGAACCTGTAATCGAATAAATCAATCGATACTCGGAATTAACGCGGACGAGAGACGCAATTAATTTCTGTTCGCGGAGTAAATCCAATAACCGTCTCGTTCTTTCAGGATACCAGGCAAATTTCCCGGTCGTTCCACCGATGTTCGATGGATTCGATCGAGGTCGTTTTGGGTGGGAAAAAAAATGATACCGTCGGATCACCGTCGTTCGAAAAAATCAGTAGAGTTTCGTGATTTCGCCGGACACTCGAAATCGTAACGCGACAGAGGCAATCGATGGACTCTCGATTTTCTAGCAATTGTCATATTTTCACACTCATCGTCGCGGAACTCGACGACCGGTAATCATTGACTCGCGTTTAAATAAATATTCCTTTCGAGAATCGTCAACGTTATCAATCGTTTGATTCTATCGAATTCCCCACAGACGCGAAGCCACGCGACTACCTTCTACCTGCCGACCTGTCACTACGAAGCGATGCAAAGAATGCATCCAACCTGACCCAACCTGACTTTTAATTTCCCCCCACCAGACGCTACCTCGTCGACATGTACTCGCCCATTCACGCGGCGTACAAATTCACGCGTGTGATCACAATTACAAACCGATTCGACCGTGAGAAGTGGGTATCATTGTTTTTCCACGATTTCAATTTTAATATTATCATCGTAAACATCGCAGTCGACGCGAAATATTTTGCTCCATCCAATCCGTAGGAAAACAAAACGAGCAGAGATGATCCTCATTCTCGTAAAATTAGGGGGAAAAAACAACTTCGCACCGTAATTTTCTCATTTCTCTATTTTCGTATATTTCTTTTTTTCCATCATTTATTTTGTTATCTTTTATATTCCACTTATTTGCGAAGGTGACGACGAGAATTGGGATTTTTATGCAACTTGTGGTCGCTCTTTTCTGGTAGGTCAGAGTTTGCTTCTCGGTCGCGAGTAGAACGAAGCGAAATGCATTTGTTTGGCCGCCCGACGTGAATTGATTCGTTCATATAAATGCAATTCGTCGGAACGTCCGATCGTGTCATCTGTTTGCCCTGCTCGAGATACAAGAGGATGAGAATGCGAATCGTATGTTTCCTATTGTTATCGTAACAATAGACGCGGTTCGAGCTCAATAAGACGGGGATTTTTCTTCGTCAGCTGGAAACGTTTGAATAATCTGAAATAATGAGGGAGGATCGCGATTCTTTTTGTTGCACGTCGCGAGTCATTATTGGTAATAATATGGCACGGTATGCGGTTTTATTCTCGTTGACAAATCTTACTTTAATTGCGCGAGTTTCGCTCGCGTTCGGAACTTCTCAAGCCATTGTATGCACGAAGGTAGATCTTGGCACTGAGTCAGTGAAACTTCGAGTGGATTCTCACGCTTTGTTTGATATTAATCGAGGAAGCTACGATAATCGAAAGCTGAGGTTCCCTCGACTACGCAATCGAGGGAAAGGAGTCTTGCGACGCGGATAATAATTATCATACACCGCGCTGAATAATGTATGATAAATCGTACGAACGTTGTCCTTGAACCGGCGTGGGTCTAATGGGATTAAATTAGTAGGTTTTTCACACCGTGGCATTGAACGACATAATTATACTTCGAACAAACATCGTGGCCTTTGCAAAGTGAGCACAAAAAAATAGCGATCGCGACTAAAAATGCGAATTTTCACTCGTTTTCCTCATTCGTCGTTTACTCCACTGACTGACGCGGCGCGATCATTGTCGCGGCGAAGTAAATTACAATTTCATCGCCTGTTGCTGCGAAATTCACACTTTTCGTGGAAACGCATTTCGGTCTATGAACCGTGAAAATCGTCTCCATAACTCGCGAGGTCTTCCAGCTGTAACTAAACCATAGTTCTGTAAAACTTGTACGTAAAAAATATCGTAAATTATTTTGCATCAGCACCGAATAATTTTAAATGAATAACGCTTGGCACTTAAAATTAAAGAAATACAACTCGCGAGACCGAGTTGTCGAGAGAAGGAGAGGGTCGAATTGAATGGAATTTAATTTAAGAGACTCAGGACGCAAGATCCTGTTTAGTCCGCGCAATTTACATGAAAGAAGAAAAATTAAAAGTACGTTACAATATAATGGAAGCAAACGTATAGGTAACACGATTAGGAGGAAACTGGCGCAGTTGTTGATAAAATACGAAAACATTTGTGGTATATTCCGATGAAGCAGACTTTATTAAATATCGCGACCAAAATGTAGGGATGGTTTTAACGATTTCGTGATCAGTGCCATTTTACGAATGCGCAGTTTTGGTGGAAAAAGATTTTAAGAAGAGGTAGGCTTGGTAAGAGGGAGAGTAGGACTCGCGGAGGGAAAGTGAGGGCAACAGGAGATGAAATAATTAAATGAGCGAGACGGATGACAAAGGATCGGCACGTTTGAGAACGTTGCGCAAATGTCCCGTCGAAGTGCATCGAGATAGGAAGGTTGGAGAGTCGAGAGACAGGAGACAAGAACGAAGCGTGGAAGTAAGGTCTCGGTGCCAGTCCCGTGACCCGACATTTACCAAGCGTTGCGCAAATCATATGTGTTTATTACGAGTGGAAAGGTGAGCCTGTGAGTCATTGACTTCGAGGTCTCGGATCCACGGTCGAAAAGTCGCGTTTATCGTGGATTTTTATAACGACGGCATCGACTTTTCCTCGTTATCTGATTTTTGCCGCGATCGTTTCCATTTCGAAGTAAAAAATCGCAATCGTCGCGATAACGTCGATCGTCAGTTTCTGATCGTACGAAACGAGACGTGTTTTCGGGGGGAAAAACAACGGTGAGGAAACGGTTCAAGGATCATTTCTCCGCGCAGACAAAGCTGTGTTTTCGCGAACCTGGAAGCAATAAAGCGTCGTAGGTAGATTTCGCTCGAAGAGGGCTCGAGCAATCGAGAGGAACGATCGATGATTTATCAGCAGAGTCTACGCATGTGCGATAAGTTTGTCCTATCGATCGTCGAACGTTTGCTCAATAATTCAAGCAATAATTTGTATTCGCGTAAAAACCCGAAGCGCGTGGCGCTAGGCAAATGTAACTAGCGGCGATGTATCGACGATTCGATTAACGAATGGCTCTTTTCTCCGCAGGGAAATAATCCTGCGGCGCGATCCACCTGCGAGTTTCGGGAGAAGATGAAGACGACCTCTCGATCGATGATCCAAGCCGATGCAAACAACTCTCTCGTCGAAGCGAACGCATCGACGAATTAAAAATACCAGTTCCACGACTCAGACGTAATTTCCAGCCGCCCTGCTCGTAACACCAGAAAAAGCGGTTCCAGGCAGTGTGACGAAAAAAAGTCGCTCGAAAAGTCCGTGGACGGAAAACATGCCAGCTCCGGGTGAGTACATCTCTCGTGCGGGATTTGTAAGTCATCGCGAGAACGAATACGAAATGATTTCGAGGAATCGATCCATCACGAGATCCGCGTCGCAAGAAACGACGGGCCGTTCGAAACCAGTTTGACACTTGATTATATCGCGCGCAAAGTTATTGTTCCCTTCAGTTTTCGAATAATTTCGTATCGCATATCGAATTAGATCTCGCTGACTCTTTCAAATCTGGCGATAAGATAAGTACGAAAGTACGAGCCGTAAAACCGAGTAACCCGATTTCGTGCGATGACGGATCGTTTAATTATTCTTATTGAGCCTCGTCGTTGTTCGACCCACTCGCTCGACGACGCGACCATCGTACCTATCATCCGCTCTCTGCTACTTGCTCCCATCTCAGCTCCGATGGCTTCGAACGCGATGAAACTGAATGCGAAGAATAGAAGAGCCACGGGGAATCACGAGGCTCTACAACACACAGGAGAGGAGAATAACTCTGCAGCGTCCCAAATCCGCGCGCGAAGTGTTGAAAAAATGTTAACTCGTCGATCCTCGTGATATTTTTTCGCGATGCTTGGCCGAGATTCACGGAGAAGTCGAACGACCAGCTCCATGGCTGACCCACACTAAACTCTGAAGTTCAATCGAGACACAAACAGCACAAGATGAAGTACCGTTAGCCGTACTCTGTTCGGATAGATCTTAACTCCGTAGAACACGAGGCTGCGAGATGATAATTACATGCACGCTTCGCCGTCTGCACGGATGACGTTATTCTATTCGCGGAATCCGCTCGATCTCGCGAAAAAAATCGCCAATCCTCGCGTTTCTAACGCCGCTCGGGGGCGATTGCGTTGCTTTTTTGCTTCTGCATTTTTTGCATTTTCGAGCAGTCACCTCTCGGAGCTTCCTTCGTCCGACTCGTTCGAACTATTTACTCGACCTCAAATCTCAGCCGCTGAATTCACTGTCCTCGAGTAACAGTACGTTGGGTGTCACCATGTGACTCATCGCGGGACTTTATCTGTGCCAACCTCATTTCAAATTTACTGGACCACTCGCGACGTAATTACGGTATCGCGCCTTTTACTTACATACCTGCAGACACGCACCGCGAAACGTGCTCGCGAATCCCGATGAACCGAGCAACGAATGCGGCTAATAATAGGTAAACCTGGCATTCGCGACATATATTATCCGCGCGAATGCAATCAACGGGCTCGTTTTACCGGGCTCCCATTCGATGGACGTTACCGTTAAAGAACGATTATATCATCGACGTTTCTCCAGTCATCGCAACAAAATGAAGCTTATTTTCAATTAGCACCGCTGGGTCACCATTTAAATAAACATTTATGCGGAAATGGTCGGCGACGCTCCGCGATTGTATTACACGTCGTAACGGTCATTTACCGATCGTTCGCCACGGTCAGTCCGCCACTGGGTCACATTCGACACCGCGTTACCATCAGCCTCTCCTCGCGAGGAAAAGTTTCGATTTCGTCTCTCCAACTACGCGAATGTGTCACGCACCCGCCAACCCGAGTTCACGTACGCAACTTATTCCTTGTTCCACAATCGTTCCATAGCCACAACTTGCCTTTTTTTCCCTCTTCTTTTCCTGTCCCCGGATCAAGGATATGGATATGGCGATTCTATAAATGGATCAACAACTGGAACGACCATTTAGCAGTGAAAGTTTCGGTACCTCGTGCTGCTATACCTACGCTCGCGTAATTGTGCGTACATGCGACACACCACATAACAGTATCGACTCGATCTCTACGACGCTACGAACGGCGACCACGGATGCGAGTATGCAACTGCACTCGCTGTATTCCTACACGAGATCTGTGCAATGATACGTCGCGACAGCGTAATTTTCCGCATCCACTTTCTATCGGATATGCGTTTTCATTTCATAAATGGACTCGCCAAGTGGACCGCGCTACGCGACCGACCCATCGAATTCCACTCGCGAGTTAAATTGTCACTCGAGTAGGATCGACCAAGAAACGTCCGCTTGTTTTTTTATTTCTCTATCAAATTTCGCTACGTTTTTTCTCCTCTCGTCATGCGCATTTTCCAGACGAGTGCTCGAAACGTCTTCAAGGGTGAATATTCTCGGCGATGAGGTACCGTTTGCCACGCGCAATCGCACGTGGATAACGCGGTTTGCTGGTTTCATTCCGAATCCTATTTTTCACAACTTTCGAATTTCGAGTCGAGATATTGGCGCATTGCTAACGTTTGACTCGGATGCCTGAGATAGTCCTTACAAATTTTCGAAAACAACGTTATCGCCAGCGAATAGATTCGTGGATCGTAGGTTTTTGTTACGATGGTAAAATATTCGTAGCTCTTTTTTTTAGATCGTGGACAATTATGAAAGGAGTAGTATTGTGGGCGGCTGACGCACGTGCACCCACGAAATGCTACTAGACCGAGTTGGAACGGTGGCATGCGTATCATCAATGAATTTTCCGACCGGTCAAGTCACAGTTGTACGTACAAACAAAAGCTGTATCGCGTCTCCGATCGTGTGTTTTATACGCGTCGCATGCGATTGCCGATGGGCCGGCAACTTTATTGATAGTTGAAAATCGGTCGCGAATAGTGGGTAGACAATAATTTGATCGAATGTAAATGTCGTTTCGTAGATTTCCATCGAATCATATTTTCGAACGAACGAAGTTGCGTCGATGACGCTGCGTATCGGGGAAATATTATTTGTAGTACGATTAATGGGTCGAATTTGTTGGTGGTAGCTAAGAATTCTTATCCGTATCGCGTCGATTAGTTGATATCGGTGACGTCGCGAGACGCGTAGCCGATGGGACCGAAGCGTTCGTTCGATGGGTTTGACCTTCGCCTGAATGGTCACTCAATAATTACTCATTATCAGCAGTCTAATACAATCGCTATCGGCTGGTATTCCCCGCAGAAGTAACAATTTCACGCGTACAGCGACAGGAACGCTTAGGAATTCGCGAAGACGAAACGATCGTGCCGACGAAAGTCGACCAACAATACAAAGACGAAATCAGGTGTTGCGATCCTGACGCAACGCCACGAAATTCTCCTGGTTCTTAGTCACGAACGAATTAATATGAGAACGACACTGTTGACATCATGTGCTTCGGCACCGGCACAAATAAACGCGGCAGCGTGTAGCAAATGCATGTATGTGATACGCAAAACAACGTCGACCAACTCGCTGACTGGATAATAGAGAATGGTACTCGATTATATTCGTGACGACTCTTGTCGAAGAACGTGATCGCGGTAATAATGTTACGCGAAGCGGATGAAAAAGTTCACCAGGACACGAATTATCTTCGTCTCCGAATTCGGAACAACGAATTGATCGAGGAGCAAACAGCGATGAGGAAAATTCGAGGGATCAGTTTGAAATTCACTCGTCACGGCCCACGAGGAGACGTTTGCATTCGAACAGATTGAATAACACTTTCAAGGTCGAACGTTAATTTTCAATATTCGATTTTTGCCCGTCCAACTCGATATACTCACGTGCGTAGCAGGATCGTCGGTAGCCTTGGCTGCCAACACCGACGTAGCACTACATTTTTTAGCTAAATTTCGCCCAAAAATGAGACGAATGTTGGAAACCAGCGGGACGAGATCAGCCGACTCTTCGTAATTCTTCAAGTGGAAATTTGAACCGTTCTAAACCGAGTTTTAAAAGTGATCAGACTGAAGTGGAGATATAACGAGATTCTGATCGATGTGACGATTCAGTTACGCAAATTTTTATCGTTATCGATCGAACGACTTCGATTTTTCGACTTTCGATCTTATAGGACGATAGAAAAAACGAAATTCGCGGAAATCGCACCTCCGAATCTTAGACAATTCGGTATTTCGATCAAGCGGTACCGCGTAGACCCTGTCGTCATGGCTCGCCGATTCTTGCGTAACGATCGAGTCCATTGCGAATAATGTTACAGCGAGTGACCGCTACCTAGCGTTACTCGCGAGAGCAAAATTCAACAATTGCCGCGAAATCCATCGACTCCGGATGGAAACGAGGTACGTACGTTGCAACGAGTCAAATGCGCGTGTGACTTCGACTCGTGCGAGCTTGTATTTGCGCGGAGGGGGTAGCAACAGGTACATCAGTCTCGACGAATACGAATTTCACCGAATCTCAAACGTATTTCTCTCAAGAGTCGTATTTTCCAGGTACATTTTGACATACTCTCGCAATGTCGCACACTCCGAAGACGTATCTTAGAAAAAAAGTCGTACAAATGCGACAACCGGTACCCGCAAAAAATGCGACGACGACAAATTATACAAATGTTCGAGCAGAAATAAAATTTCAGGTCCGCATACGTATTCTACTTCGTATTTCGCTCAATCTACGAAAATTGTATAGTTGTGTGGGCGTGAAATTTGTGGAGATCGTGGTAAAGATGTCTGTCGGAGCACTTGCGCGATAAATGATACGGAACTAACGCCCTGTTCAATATTGGATTACACGACTGTAACCTTTCTCAAAAGCGTACGCTAACGAAACACTCGAAGGGCCTTCGTTTCGAAACGATTTTGCTGCGAGGCCGGTGAAATCCCTTGACCTAGTAGAGCTCGCGTATGAAACGGTCAAACAAATCTATAAAAGTATTCATCTTTTGGAGCTCTCAATTCATTATTTTTTGGCAAGTTCGTTAGAAAAGGGGAAATTGCCCACACCTGTGTCGGAAAACAACGAGGAACGAGACATAACGCCGAGGAAGATTTTTCTCCAGACGATTTTCGTTCGTGTCCAAAATTTGGCAAAAGCAATCCAGCGAGCGGTGGTAAAAAAAATTGCTCTTATTTACATACGATGCGAACCATTTGAAAAAGCGAACAAAGAGCAGCGATGAGTCTTTGAAATTACAGTTTATGAAGCTTCAGGTCGTAACAACTGACGCGCGCAAACACCTGGTGGTAGTCAGTTGTTTCGCACCGTGGTACCAGCTACCGGATACGGTTGTATGCTCCACTAACTTGGAACGTCTTTCAGCCTGCGAGCACCCTACACAAAATATGAAAAGTAAACGAAAGACCGAAGCAGGAAAATAACAGCATCGTAAAGTTCAGACAAACGGCAGAGAAACTGAGTTAACCGAAGATAAATACCGAACGGAAGAGGAACGGTAAACAGAATGTTTCCCCTGCAATCACGCGCGCTTACTGTCACGTGGCTGGTTTCCCGAATACTCGCTCCATTGTCACTGCAAAATCGTGTTCAGATATTCGGGTATACAGCCGTTTTATTTCTTCACTGGTAATTCTCTTTCGATTAATCATCGACCACCAAATGTCGGTACCAAGGGAAGAAGTCGAAGGTCACGAAGCTTGATGCTCGGGGATGTTGATGGTGGTAGTTGTAAATTTTTAAAAACTGTGATTATAAAATTGTGAAAACTGCGAGACGCTGACGCTGATAGTTGACGAACTTGTCAATTTCTCAACGAATTCGGAGCCGACGAAAGGTGTGATTCTGGTGTGATTAGGCTCGATACGTCGTGCTGGCGTTAAATGCTGGATGCGACGCTGCACGGTCGTGCCAACGTCGTGTGTCTAATCCAGTTCTCGACGGCTTCTGATGCGTGTCTCGAGCAATTCCGGTAAACGGTACCCTCGTCTACCGCTGTTTTGGTAGGCTGAAATTAAATGCGAAAAAAAGGAGGAGCGCCGTTGTCTGAAAAGAGGAAAATTCCCTGTCGGCGCCTGAATAGTTGTGCGACAAAGGTTCCCGAGAAGAAACGAATTTACTTCCTCGTGGCTTACGAGGATTGGTCGATAAATTTTTGTCGCGGCGGCCACGAGGAATTGAAGTTGAAGACGATTTTTCTCCCGAGGGATTGGAGACCATTTTCTTTGGGCAGTGACCCAATCTTGGGTGAAATGCTACGACTCGCCTCGTATTTCGAGAAGACAATCTTATATACGACCGATTCATTTACCGCAATGATCCCGTCTCTTCGAGTCGTTTCCGCGAGCCAGTCTCATCGTGAGAATTGAAATGACGCTCTCCAAAGAAAAAATGTGCCCCGTTTAACGGAGAATCCATCGCGAATTAATGCGATAATTGATGGATATTTCTACGAATTTTCAATAACGGTTTTCGCGACCCGCCGAGATCGATTTCCATAGGAGCGGGAAAAAAAACTACTTCGCGTAGTCAGGTTCCAGGCACTCTAATATGCGCTGGAAAAAATTCCATGACGAGGCATGTGCCCGGGATGAGAAATTGGTAAAAAATACCAATAACATCCATCAACGCGCGAGGGGCAGATATTTTCGCGGAAATTATACGGATATACCCATCCGTTGGGAAATATGTCTTTCGCCGCGTAATATATTCAATAATAAACTTGATACCCGCGAGACAAAGTTCGCCGAAACGATAATGCGAAAACTAATGATGAGACGTGGCTGACATTTCTGTGGTAATATTTTTTGCACCTTCCGTCGTTATTTTTCAGCCTCTGCCATCTTCTTTCTCGTGAATTCGGCTCGGGTGAAGAAGGCGGACGACGAGGCGTGGAAAAATGGCCAAGCGGACGGGGAAATATTCGCGACAAAAATTTACAGCGAACAGCGAAGATTCCGCGGTGACATTTAGGTGCGAGGCGAAGCGAGCGCGATACGTGACATCGTCTCGCGTGATCATCACGAAACAATCGATGCTACGTGCGATATCACATCAGATACGAGCTCGCCGCGTACATCGCGTGACGCATAGATTGATTAACACCGGCGAGTCTCAGGTTTTTCCGCATTAGCGGAAACGACTCGATTAACGTGGTAGAAAAAACTTTGTTTTCTCGCTAATTTTTTCCAAAAGCTTCTCTCCCCGATTTTTACCGGTCAAACGTTCGCGCCGATTATTTTCCACCCGTTTTCCTCATCTCGTTGTTATCGGAAATTCGTTTTTGTTGCCTCGAATATTACAGCGTGCCATTACCGACGCGCAAAACTGACAAATCGGAAACGACTTAGCGGAGGCTAGGCTAATTGATTACCTTTCTTTTCGCGGAAGCCGATCGGACGCGGTGAATCGGTCGATCGACGCGTTTAACCCAAATTAATGGAAATTTAGCTGTCAAGGTTTCCTTCGATCACACTTTCGCGTAACGAACCATGGAAACCCGACATTTCCCGTCTCGTTATTCCGGTTCTCCGACTCGAAACCGAATTGAAATTGTCCGAAGAAGGTTCCACGGCGCAGACAGTCGTGCGTCTACATCGATCTTGAAAAAACTCTCGCGAATGTGATTTTTTTACGATCGATGCGACTACTTCCGTTAGGTTGTATTCGACTTCCGTTACATACACGCTACAATTATAGATCTCCATTCGTCGATCGAAAACCACGAACACGGATTCCCGTTGTCGCCGCAAACAAACAAGCATTCGATTATTTTCCCGCAAATTGCCATTACGTTTTGGTTTTGTTCAGATCCCCAGCTTCCAAAAATGCTGCTCTCGTCGCTCTACGAACATTTTTGACACAGCTACACGCGCGTGAAATCGCGAGGTGGAGAATCTCGACGACGCGCGATGGACGCCATGTTTTAGTTTCGATCGTCGTTTGTCCTGGACGCGACTTCCCAGAAATATCAGTTATATAAAAATAACCATCCAGCCACTAGACTATCCACGAACGATAAATATTCTAGCCTTGAAACGAAAGGCCAAGCAATAAACATTACGCAAACGCTTGATACAATGGTGTTTATCTATTTAAAAGAAAAATACAATCGAACTCTGCTTCTCTTTCCCGATCTTATTATCGTACGGACAGCAATACCACGCCGATGCTCGACTGTCCTTTCGTGCAAACATCTATTATCAGCCAGCTGATATTTCATCACATAATATCGTCGGAGTTCCAGAAATCGCCGAAGAGACGCGAGAAATCAATTGGCAGCGAGATTCTTTACGTGCCTTCCTAATATATTCCTCACGCCTCGATGCGTCGCGCCGTTTGCACAGAAGGAATCCTTCCTTTTTCTGCGATCGACATCGCCAGTCCGGTTAAAAAATCAAGTTCTCCCGTTTTAGCGAATTTAATTCGAACTTGTTTAATTTAAACAACGAATCAACCTGCAATCGTGCAAATCCGTTTATTATTTCTTCGCGCATCTTCCCTGCTGTTGATTATGAACTCCATATTTACATATTCTTCGCAAAAGTCGTTCAGATAAAAAGCACAAACATGGATGTTTGTACCAAAGTGACTTGGAAATACGTCCTTTTGGGAGCGAAAAATATTATTCATCGTTCGATGTTAGTTAAGCAAACAGCTTAAAACTCAACGGCAACGTCGAAACTTGTCCGGGTGTACATGGCAAATAGCCGTTTCCCAACAACGTCTCGAATGTATCGAACCGCGGAAATTGCGAATAACAAATGACGTGATTGGTTTTTTTCTCGCCTTCTCAGGCAAACTGCTACCTATCAAGTCTGATCACTTTGCTCGTACGCGTGTTCATCTTCGGAAGGTGATCGATGTTCTCAGCGCGTCGGTGTAAAAAATGCTAATTCTCAATGACGAACGAAACTTGTTGTTTCGAGTTGACGAGTAAATTCGCATCGAGAGACTGAAATCGATAGACACACGATGATTCGACTCGACTTCAACTAAACTCGCGCGAATAATTACTCCTTCGTATGCAAACCGGTTATGTGTATCTACGCAAATTGGCGAGATCTTTGTTCCGGTTCGTAAATTGATAACGAAAGCGAGTTGGTAATTGGCCGGAGAGTTTTTTCGTTACAAAATACTTATATCGGCCTTCGAACTTCGCCGCGTCTGAAAGGAAGCGGATTCCACGTCTTCCACAGCGCTCGTCGAACGGATGATCCGTAAATATTCCGCGGCCAAATAACTATTCGATACGAAGGCTGCTCCGCGATGGGAATGCAACTCTCTCTGCTCGAAGATAGTTACAAGCCCGTTCGAGCTGCGGTTCCCATTGTTTCAACCAACTGTGCAACTGTTGGACTCCGATTAATAGGCCAACATTCAAATCGCTTCGACGAGCCCAGTCAGCTATTCGCTCTAGCACCCATCAGGCACGTTCATTGAATGTCTATAGCTATACGTCTAGTCTGACGCAATTTGGAAATCGAGGACTCCTCTTGAGCCAACTCCCCACGGGGACAGATGAGCCCAATCGCCGATAGCCGTTGAACAATTGGCGATTACTCCGACAAGTTCATCGGGATAACGAAGCTGTTCCGAGATTCGAAGGGCAATTTGCTAGGAAGAGTACAGTTTCTTCGGGGATGCTGGGTAATAACTGTTCGATGGACGATGCGATTTCATTTTTGCAAAGCTCTTTGGGCGAGGAAATTAAACGGCGCGCTTCGAAGAATCTTCCACATCAATGGGAATAATTATTGCAGTGAATGCGGCGAGTTGTAAAAAACGAGGGAAGCCTCTTGCGATAAAAAACAAAATGTCGAAACGAGCGCGCTTGTCCGCGTGGTATCCGAGGAGGGAAAAAATGAACGCGACAGGATTTCCAATTATTGGAAAATGTTGAAATATCGAAACGTCACGCGATGCAATAGCGACAATGTGTCTATTGTCCGAGTGTTTTCACCAAACTCACAATCGTATCTGGCGGCTCGCTTCAATTTCATGACACTACATTTGGACAGAAAATGTGGCAAGTCTCGTTGCATGACCGACCGTCGTGATGAAATATCCAGACGAAATATCGCCTCTGCCAGCAAATTCGACAATAATTATCAAATGGACTCAACGATAAAAATGTCACGTGAGGACGGGATTTTCCTGGCCGAGGGAAACAACCCTACGAACAAGTAGACGAGTCTTAGAATGTTGATGCTATTGCTCGCTAAATCAAGAATCCAGCAGTGAGTCTGGTTGGGAGGAGGAAAATGATGGGACTACGAGATTATCGAGTTTATAGTAGTTGTACAAATACAAAGTCTGCGAATATAACAAAAAAAACGTTGCGTGACAACAACGAACGTCGCGTATCATCGGTGCTCGCCACACGGCACGGGCAACAGTGATAAGGTTTCCGGGATTCGCCCAGCAATTTTATCATCCCGTCTTCAGGAATGGAATTGTCCGGAGACCCACGATAGAAATGGCGGTTCGCTTCGGTCGGTGAAAAATCACAAGTTACAAATAGTCCGATAGAAAATCCAATCAACTCCTGCGAGTTGATGAATTTCGATTGAATTCGGACCCAGTCGGCTTAACGACGCGGGAATGAACGTTCATTTTCAGCCGACGGTGAGACGGGAAGACAAACGACAAAAGCAATCGATTCGCGTTTAAATTTCACTCGGTGATAATAATCACTCGATAACTACTGCGACCTCGCGTTTACGGATCTTTCTCAAGAAGGAAACGACTCGCGAGAGCTGGCTACCGCATCGCGACGTGAAAACGCAACCTCAGCGCAGAATTGTATCCAGTTTCCCCACAAGATTGGTCGACTTGCAAAGCCAACTGAACGACGTCGATTTTCTTACGTTCTACAAATTCAAAACTCTGACTAATTTTACTTTAGACTTCAAAGAGCAGACCAGCCTCTCTATCTGGGTAGCCACAGCCACAGCCGCCCACAGCTGACCTGTTGACACGATACGCGGCGAAATGGGTCAACATATCCACCATTTCTGGAGCCATGAACAAATTTACCTTCCGCTTTCATCATTAGCGTCGGTTCAACCTTTGCATTACATCTTGCTGACGCGCAGCAACGAGTTCCTCTTCGCTAATTAACCGAGTACTTCTGAGACGCGTTTCATCGGAAGTCCAAGCCTCCGAATGTGACGCTGTGTTCGAAAATATGTTGAAATTCGCGAAGACTCTACGAGAAATACCATCGTGCAGCGTCTGTGGGTGACCGTGGATGTAAATGTATAGAGATATCCTCGTCATTTCTGCTAGAAGCATCCAGCACGTGCCTCGGTTAGATGTTTGCGAGTAAGAGTTCTGTGAAAAATTATAAACGGTGGGTCCTAGATGCCGGAGCTTACCAAGGGCGACCCGTCAATCCAATGGGGAGCGGAAATTCAATTACGGACGTCGATAAACTTGTTTCCCCTTAATTTCGCCTGGATGCTCGTCCCAGCTCGAAAACGAGTCGTCGCTCGTGACGAAAAGCAAATTTGCAAAACGAGCGGTGGTTTAGGTTGTTAAAAGATCATATTTCGCTAGAGGTGAATAGCTAATTAACTCGTATAAAATATCACGCTACGGCGGGTTGTACGTAAGATTAACATTCGCGTTGTTCTTTGGCCTCTGACTTATCGTCAGTTACTAGCACTGCTCCTTAACCCCTCGTTTCGTGTTCCAGGTTCTTTGAAAAGATTCAACGGATGCTGAGATGACTCGAGGGAGCGGAAGAAAATACTCGATGCGAGTATGGCTAGGTAAACGATTATTATACTTCCTAATTTTATCAATGTTTATCTCGGTAAACAACGAGAGTAAAGTCTGAAACGTACGGATAAACAGATACTAACGATGAGAAATATTTGGAATCCAAGCTCGAAGCTCTCCGCCATTTTATTTCATCGGGTTCACGTTCATTGTAATCGACCTCGAATACCGAGACGAGTAGTTTCTCCCAAGATCAGAATCGTGAGATGAGATAACTCGAAAACGTCTCCGTCAACGCCGAGTATCCACGACGGCGAAATATCGAAGAAACAAAACCGACGACTCTTCCTCGCTATTAAAAATAGAAAGTTAGTTTTTGAAATCAGGTTCTCGGTGGAATTTTTCTATTCGGCCAATTATCTCGTACCCTCCGTTGTAGGTTCACGACGCGACTGAAACTCCCCAAATTTACATTGTCTATAGTTAACGAACTATGCAACACGCACAAAAATACGCACACCCAAGCTTGAAACGAGAAACAAGCTCAAATTCTTACTAAAACTATTTCATTTTTATTCTAGCATCGAATTACCTTGGCCTAGATTTTTTCTTATCTCACAGTTTATTTTCCACATCTACGAGCAAGTAATAATAAATATATGGAGAAAAACGGCGTGATCCGGGGAATATCAAATTCAAGTTTCTCATTAATCGCCATGCTCTACATTTATCAAGTGTTTCGTCGACTGGTAGGTCGAATCAAGTGTTATCGATCCTTCCCCCAGAATCAGTACCCCGAAACGAACGGACAGTTATCTGTTCTGAAGCAGAAAATGTAAGGATTTGGTGACGATTCGATCATTAAATCATTCAATAATCTCCGCAACATATCATGACTATTTTCAGTATTAGGAGTACCTTTCGAAATATTGATCTGGTGCGAGCTGTTGGGCGAAAAGCTCGAAACTGGATCAAAAGCTCGTTGAAGTATGAACGTTCGTGTTAGCCGCGCGTACGTATGTACGTTGGGTCTTTTCAACGCGTAGGTACCGTGGCCTCGTCGAGCTTTTAAAGCGATCGTTAGTTGTTGAAGAAAAGATCTTATTAGAGGTCGTTTGGCGTCCCTCTATGGAATGAACTACATCCACGTTATATACATGCAAAGTTTGCAGAGTGTTACGTTCGTATCTCATCTTTAACTTGCGGTAGTCTAGAGCAATTGAGATAACGACTGCGGGTGGTCGACGATACCGGCAGCGAAGACATCTTTTTTCCAAGCCTATCGCGCTCTTCTCGACCCGTAGCCTGTCGTTGTTGCGGTGACTCGAAATAGGACTTTATCATTCGATCCTCGCGAGTTACGCGCAATTGATTACGATCGCAGATTTATTCGTGCTTACCCAGCGACGAGATTCCGAAACGTATCCGATCTCGGGAGGCGCGTTGTTATTAACGGATTCGCTGCGAGTCAGTTTAGCTGGTTTCGATCGGTTCACAAAGAGGCAAGGAAACGAGAGCTCTTACTGGCGTTGTCCCGAAAATAAGCCGATTCAATTGGACGATTTAATATCCATCGATACGGGTCACAGGTTCAGTTTCACGGGCGAAAGTTTATCAACGCGGTCAACTCGATTTCCTAACCGAATTGCCTCCACGTCGACGTTGATCGAGGACAAATTTTCGAAGTTGAAGTTTCGAAACGTGAAATTATTTCGCATCCGCGTCGCAAGCGTTGCGCTGATTCGCGACTGATGAAGAACAACGCGGTTGTTGACAAAAGTCTCGTGCATTCTAACGCGTCCGCTTGTCGCCACGACGAACGTTTAAGCTTTCAAACGACTGCGATCGTGCCTTGAATCGGGATCGGCCGTCAGGATTCCTGTCGAGTTTCGTGTAACTCGTACTTCACGCTACGTTTCACCTTGCCTTTCGTGGTCGCGAGCTTCTGCGTATCAAGTATCTCGCAGTTGTGACGTTCGAGTTACGCTACGACGATCGTGATGATTGGTCATTTACTCATTCAAACCAAATCACCGCTCGTTTCTATTTCTCCAGTGGTCACAAACTTCTCGACTAACCTTCGGACAAAGACTCGGGAAATGAAGCTACGTCGGGCTGGCAATTCTCCTCTAATCCGTCCTCGTTTCGCGATTCGATTCTCTCCTCTCGTTTCGTAACCTTTTCTAATTCGTTTCAGGACTATTCCTGCTGCTCGTGACTCATGCCGTGGCGCAAACGACCGTTTTACGAAAAGTTGCCGAATTTCAAGATGCAACGGGTGATCGCAACGGGGTTCTTCGCGGAGTGTCCTCGTCGCTGGACACGCCGGATGCTGGAGACCCGGTACCGGCGCACCAGGAAGACACCTTCAAGGATACAGGCAAGGAGATCGAGGCCCTCGGGCACGAAGTAGCCGCGAATAACGCCTCTGCGAAACAAACGGAAACAGAAATTAAAAACGAGAGTACAACGACGGAATACGAGTTGTCGGACATACAAACGATAGCAACGCTCGATTTTGGGAAACACCTAACGGAGACTAACGCTCCTGTCGTCGAAGGAATTTCCACCGCAGAACCGGCCTTATCGAACGACACGGAGTCGACTACGGCTTTTTCGGAATTTGGAACCGAAGAACTCCTCGAAAATGTTGAAGAGGGCAGCGTGTCGGAACTGGCGGAGGGCACCACGCCGCGGACGGTGAAACCTGCGAGCGATCGGGAAAGAGAGACGGAAAATCGAAAACCCATCGAAACTGCCGTTGACACGGCCAATATCGAAAACTACACCGAAATTTCGTTGGCGAATGACACGAACGTCAATTATAATCCTGACGGCACCCCGAAAGCTGCTGTCATTGGGTCGGGAAACGTGGCGGTTGAGGGAGGAGTCGCCAGCAACGATCCTCTCCACGGGAGCACAGTGTCCGATTACGGGCCGAAAAATGAAGTGGAGATACTCGCGAACGTGACCCATTCGCCCACCATGAAACTGACGGCTGCTATCAGCAGTGACGATGAAGCGGCGCGGGCTACGACGATGACTTACGAAGATCCGAAACCGAAAGCTCGCACTATTTTATTTTCCGGAATGAATAATTTGGCCACGGGCAGCCCGAAGATGGGCGAAAGTATGGAACGGAGTATGACGAGCGTTTCTGGGAGGACGAACGAAGGGATAGAGAAACCGAACGAAGGGCTGACCACGCCACCGTATCCTTACGCGAAAAACCAGATCGCTGAATCGGAAACTGCGAGCCGAGCAACGGACAAAGCTGAAACGTCGGTAACCAAGGAATCTACCAATGAGAACACGATCGGTAGACAGAAGTCTGTGGAAAAGTTGATCGTTACGGAGTCCTCGGCGCTTTTCGAAAATACTATCCAACAATTTAAGCCGGTAAACCCTAAGAGATCGGGGAACTTCTCGAGAGCCACGGGGAACGTGGATGCTGTCTCGACGCTGATGACTCCGACGTCGAGTGATTTTGAAAATTTGAATACTACGGAGAGAAAGGAAGCGTCGGCGACGTTGGGAAAAATAGCGCGGGACAATGACATTCCACGAGGGAATCAGAGAACGTCAGAGACCACCGAGTCCGGTGCCGTTGGTTCGTCCGTGGTTCTCCAAGGCGATAGTGGTGACGAGAGGGTTGCGGAGAACGCAAGTTTCGGTACATCGACGCCCGAAGTCACGTTTCTCGATGGCATCGTTCCATCGTCGGTGGCAGATGAAACTACGACCTTGCCGAGCTCCACGAAAATATCGGTTCTTCGAGAGGTAGGCCAGACGGAAGTCGGGGCTGAAGAAACAACCCTCGGCGGAGAGATGCTACCGGACGGCCAGATCAGCTCGACGACGATCGATTCACGTGACGAGGCCACAACCCTGTCCACGCTCATCGAGAACATCTCCCGAGACGATGAGATTACCACGGCTACGACGGCGTCGGCGAGTCAACGGTCACCAACGGTTCAATACGAATTCGTCGGCTTGACTGAATCACCTAGTTCCACGAGTTCGGATCATTACGTGGCAACTTCCGAGAGCCGTAATTCCACGAGCAGCACGCTCGTCGACGGCCCGACCACTAGTTTCCAAGATTTGCCGGATACGACCGAGCAAATTTCGACGAAGGTTCCGACCGAGCCGAACGAAACCAGGACGACATTGAAAGGCGAGACGAGCGATCCGCCCGATGGGATCACCGTATCCATTGACTCGACCGGGACATTTGATACCACCGCGATGTACGACGAAAACAGTGGAACTACGTTGATAGGCGATCAATCGGACGCTCCCGTCTCTGGAAGCGGCGATACTTCGACGACGAGCACTTACGAGGACACGACGCTTTCGCCGACCCCGAAAAATGGCATCGCGGGACGTAACGTTCCCGAGATCACGACGATATCAAGCTCGGCTGTGGATGTAGATACGACGACAGCTGTTCAAGACAGCAGTGGAAATACCGCGGCGTCGAACGTACACGGGGTCTCGATTACTACCCTAGCTACGGCTCGTAATACTGAGACGTTCGTCGACGGAACAACTATTCAAAGTACCAATGCGACGGAAACTCCAGAATTCACTCTCTCGAACGAAGAGATCACTTTGTTCGTGAAAATTATCTTCGAAGGTTCGTGGAGCGATCTTTGCCCGAGCTTGACGAGCCTCAGGCAAATCGCGGCTAGCCTTCTATCGCAAGAAACCGAAACGTAAGGACACTTTGTTATTCCCTTTGCCAAAAACTGCTCGTTTTTCACTTATATTATTATCATTATCCTCGTCATCATTAGTATCGATAATGCCATTATTATTATTGCTGTTGTTATTAACATTATTTCTGCGGTCTTTATTATTATTACTATTGCTGTTATCATCATACACTCGTACGTATAAGGTGGCACACGCGACCAATATGTTTGTCCTGGTTTTAGGACTGTTCTGGAACGAAATATAATCCTGTACCAAACGCAGTGCTCAACAAACGATGGAACGAGCACGACGACGACGACGACTCTCCTCGTGTACGTCGTCGATAATTCCGGAAACTTCGACTACACCTCAACTGAATTATTAGCCAGCCTGATGACATCGATAATCAATTTTTCACCGACCGTACGTGGAATTCTTGTCAACGAAGACCGGGCCGTTGGCTCGTACGTTGCGTTTTATCGATGATTTTATTTTTTTAGATCCTCAGCGTCGAGAAATTCCTCATCGAGCTCACCGAGTCCAACAACAATGCCATAGCCGTGGTAGCTGTATCTTCCGTAGCCTTTATTTGTCTGGTACTTTTGGCTGGTTTGTTGGTGAGTTAGATCTTCCACTTCTCCGAGCATCGCGCTTGCTTTGCTCGGCGCCTGAAAATTCTTTAGAGACTTCTAATCAATAAAGTCCCGTTCATCGCCTGTTCAAGATCCTGTTTACGATCTTACGTCACGATACACTTCATCTCGTTAACATACTCGTTTTCCAGCCTGCTTTCCGTTCTTCGCATTTCACTCCATCGAAATTTCACTCGCACGCGTTTTGTCGACGAACATCCTCGTCTCCTGGTCATTTGCCGGCCTACTGAAATGTCTCATCGGTGTTCGGTCGCGCGGAAAACGCGCGACGCGACGTTTTCTGGTGATCCGATGGTTGATGAGAAAATTCGGTTACAGTTTATCATGAGGAAGCGGCAAACGCGGTTTAATTATGGAGAAAGATGTCGTCCCGTATCACTGGATGCTTACAGCCTCGACAACGTGTCGACCTACAACAGCGTTAGGAGGAAAGGCCTCGCGAGAGCCTCGAAACGGAGCTATGGAAATCCCGCTTTCGAGGATTCGGTGAGTCGCTTGATTCATCATCTCCGACGAACCGCCGGTGATTCAGGAGCGTAAGATTCCGAGAACGGGGAAAAATTTGGCGCGGTTTTTCTGTTATTTTTATTTATTTTTCCCTATTTTTAACATAATTTTTACATCGATGCGCAAACAAAAGATCGAGTCAGGCCGCGTTTAGCTGCGAAACGAGCTGTTTGCGCTGCATGAATCATTTGGGAAGGCTGCGACGACGAAACCTGGGAAACAGGAGACCGCAGTTAAAGTATCGCAAAAAAATGTGCGCAAACATTGACGCGGAGCAGCTGCGAAAGAAATGGAGAGAAGACGGTTCTCGACAGTTTTGCCGAAATTTTCTGCTCCAATCGAACGCGGAACTGACGAGATGCCCGGAAACCAATGCTCGCGACGAGGGACGTTATTGTTGTATTCTTGAGTGTTTTGCTCGAACAAAAATCTCTTTGCTCGCAGAGTGTTACGCCGTCTCATCCGCTCAACTTTGCTGGACTCTCCACGTTCTGTAACGACTCGACAGCTATAAACGAAGAGTTTTCTGGAATTCCTCAAGTATCCGCGAGAATCGACGAGCTACCAGCCGGCGCCGAAGTGAAGAACAGATACGCCAATGTGATTCCTTTGCCGGAGACGAGAGTTCCACTACAGAAGATTAACAACGAGCCACTCACCGAGTACATAAACGCCAGCTACGTTCGCGTAAGCAAATCCACTCCGTGTTTGGAGTACAAATAAAACCACGTAATCGCGTTCGGATTATCGAGATCTCAAATCCGTGGTGATTTTTTTACGGCAAATAACGAAACGCGATTGCTTTTGCAGGGTCCGAAAAACGCCACGAAATACTACATCGCCTGCCAAGCTCCGATCGAGTCGACGGTGAGTGATTTCTGGCGAATGATTTGGGAACAACAGAGCAAAGTGATAATCATGCTGACGGACATCGTCGAGAACGGCGTGGAGAAATGCGTCGAGTACATTCCGCCCTCCGAGGTGACGGACTGCCATCGTCTTTACGGTGATTACCAAGTAACTCTGAAGAAACGCGAGGCCAAGGAAAAGTACGCGATCTCCACGCTGCATCTTAAGGTGAGAGAAAAATCGCATAGAGTCACGGCACTTTCGGTGCTCCGAGTATAGACACCGCTCGGCGATAAAAATGCTCGCTGCATTGCCGGCCGACAGTACTGATATGCCGGCACATCTTATCTCGCAGAACCTCGAGACGAACACTTATCGCGAAGTGTCTCACATATGGTATCTCTGGCCAACGAACGGCGTACCATCCGACGGGTCCGGTCTGATTGCCGTTCTCCTGGAGGCTCGAGCGTTGCAGCGAGGTGGTCCAGGCCCCATAGTGATACACTGCAGTCCGGGAACCGGACGTACCGGTACTCTCATCGCCCTGGATCTGGGAATCCGACAATACGAGATCACGAGGACGATCGATGTGCCACGAGTGGTGTATACGATCAGGAGGGACAGAGCCGGTGCCGTCCAGACGAAGGAACAGTACGTCTTTATCTACAAGGTAAATTATTCCACCGAGTATTTTATTCGCGACAAAGTCGGAAAGCGATGCGGAAAAGTTATTTTTTTCCTACTTTATTACAGGCTTTAAACTTGTACGCGACGAAGCTGGCGGGAGGCGCGTTAGAATCGATGTGAAGGGAAATTCACCTCTCCGAACTGAAGCCAAATATGTACGAAACGTTGCTGTGAATCGAGAATCGTTGCGGACCCGTCGAGAGCGTAATTATTATTCTTACAGTAAATGAAAAAGGAGGAGAACGAAAAGTTTGACTGCGTATCACTTGGTATCCACACAAATGAATGTTCGACGGAGTGGGAGGGAGAAAAACTGAAAGGTTTCCACATCCAAGACTCTCTCTCTCTCCCTCTCCCTCCCCCCCCCCCTCTCTCTCTCTCTAATCTCGTCAACGTTTCATTTTAAAGTTTTAAGAGAATCGAGGACCAAAACGAATGTAATGACATGTCCATTTTCATGGTGTTTACGTAATAGTTAGAGCATGACCAAATAGATATCGTTGTTGTTGTATATATTTTAACTCATAGCTCACACTGCTCTCTATATGTATATATTTATATTGAAGAAGGAAAAAAAACCTTGATTGTTTCGTAATTGATATACAGATTCGTGAGAGGTAAAATTGAAATCTAATGCTGATCGACAAAGCTCCTGAAACTATATTGGAAAGTATTATAATGGCACTAGTTGTCACGAATTTACCCTTCAATGACGCCTGAAAATTTTATCTCCCGCGTCGATGTATTCGCTAGATCCTAGTACATGTACGTCGTACGTGCTGATTTCTTTGAACGATGTATTCATGGAAATGTGATATATGTATGTTTTTATTCGAGATACACGCGTTATTACTAGAAACGATAGAAACGATGAAAACAAATATACGAAGATGAACGTTGAAACTATTTAAGAAAGCGAATGATACGGGTTTCAAAATGTTACGCAACGGTATATCAAATACTGACTACCTACCCGTCGCCTGTTCTGTTAGTATTACGTGATATTTTGTCTACTCGAATTTCCCGCCGCGGTTCATGGGTGAATTTTGAGAAGCAGTATTACGATTCCGGAAGTATTCGTAATGTAAAGTGAAAATCTAACCGAGAATTGCTTGGCTCAGACGTGGATTTTTCATGACATAATAAAGTAATGGCCGAACGAGTTTGGTAGCCGAACGAATTAACCATAAATCTCCTTGAATTTTTCATTCGACTAGGCAAAAAAGCCCAGAGTTTTGCTGAAAAAAAGCGTTGTTTGTAAATATTTTTCTGCGGTGACGTTGGGAAAAGATTGAGTACGGAATAAATCGCCCGAAGGTGTGTACTTTACGGTCCACTGGCTGAGATATACCAAAATACATGTACGAATAGATGCAAAGTTGTGTGATCGAAAATGACGTGTGACGTTCCTATACGTGAAACAGAAATTATTGTTGTATGTAAATGGATATTATTATATTAATGTATTAGAAATCGATATAGCATATTATACGATGCTAAATTATACGACATATAGATACGATCTAAATATATTATTATTGGAATTATATACGAGTCTTATTGCGGCAAATACATAGCCTTCATTCGACCGACACCGTTTTTAGTTCGGTTTTTAGATCAATAAATTGATTTCGAATCGCATAGCATCTCGTTGTCGAGCATGGACCTTATTTATTGTATCCGTAGGTACTTGATGCCGATTTACATCGTCAGAACGTAAAATAATTACGACAGAAGTCAATGAACAGTATGATCAACGAAAATAGTGTACGATGTTTTGGCTATAAATTAATTTGTTGCTATGGTGAATCGGTAACTGATTCAGAAATTTATAAAGTATCCAGGATTTGTACATTTGAACGGAATAAATATTTGAGCGATGAAATTTAAGGTCGATCGTCAAGTGTAAACACGACTCGACGAAATTTGTGAAAAACAATGGAATATCGATCGGGCAAAAACGCCCGTGGGGTTTGGGATAGATTTTAATCTGGAAACGAAACTGACAATCAAACGTTTTTCAAATGGTCGAGTCGTTTATCTCGCCTATCGATATTCTTATCAGTCGAGTTCTGCCAGCGTTTTTTCGCCACTCGGTTGGCGAAAAAATCGATCACCTCGCCAGCTAACTAAAAGTCTGACGTTTTTTGCGTACCGCAGGCAAACTCTTCTTTCCCCGTAGCCGCGGGCGTGAATTTTTTCATTTGCCCGCGTAGTTTCATCACCGTTTCACCTTGAACAAATCGCTCCTACGTCTACTAGCGTACCGCAATAATTTCCAATGATAGGTAATCATCCGCATCAATAAATTGACCCCCGAAAATCAGAGCGAAACGGGCCGCGACGAGATGTAACGCGGATACCACAGCGACGATCCAAGTCAATTGATGACGAGTTTACGTCGACTGTAATTGAAAATGACGCCACGATGGGATTCATTCGTTCGGAATGTATACGCGAGTATGTAAATCTAAGAAATGATCAAGCCATTTACAAATCAGCGCACGCGACGTTTTCGCCGAGTTCCACGTTTACCGACTACCACGAAACCCTGAACCTATCTCCACGAATCCATCCACCAAAAAAATGCGTACTCGAGCCTACAATATTCATTGTTGCAGCGTTTAGCAGAATCTGGAAATGTATTTGTGTTCGGCGGTTACGTTCAGTCTTCTCAACCCTTCGGCACTCGCTGCGCTTACAAGCCCTGTCGTAACGCATAATGGCTCGGCTCACTATGGCCCACGCAAGTACCGAAGGGTCGAATACGCGTATATTCCTGTTTCATAGCGCCACGTGAAATCGACACGGGCGAAGATGACGCATCGAAGATAAATTACAGGCAGGTACCGATTCCACCGATGCGACGACGAGTGCCCGACTATCTACGACGAACATCACTGATTGTAAGCATGTCCACGTGTGCGGCGTGCACGCCGCGCGGAAAGCTCAAATCGCGGGGAAAACTCGGTACAAACTCTGTGACTAACGTGACAGACGAGAGGTGATGACGAAGGATGAAGGCTCCACGATGATGCTGGTGAATCGATACGTAACGAGAAATCCACGGTCGTATCAGCGAGCCTGAAAAGCCGTCGCAGAGAACTCGAACTCTTTCGTAACGATGGAGCTTCACGAGCATCGAGGTGGTGGGTAACCGACCAAAACTGGATTGATTCGATTAAAACCAGCCGGAGCCGGTTGTGTCTATCGACAGAGAGACAGAGAACACGTTGATACGACGTAAACAAGTCTGCCAACAAGTTTCGGTAGTACGTGAGATCTGCAAATGCTTCGCGTTCGTCTCTCGTGACCTAACGCTCGGGATTACAACGAGTGTACACGTACATACTACTGCGATGCCGCGTCGAGACGTTTCACGAACAAAAGACACATCGTCGGGCTGTTGGAAAGAATTTGTTCGATTTCACTCGTACCAACGTATCAACTATCTGCTGCTCCAACGTTGATACGATACGAGACAGGCTAATCGCAATCGTGCAATTAAAAAGCAATTGACCGCAGGGAAAAGGAGGAGCTTGGACAATTGATCGAAATCAAATCCTCGAATAGCTTCCACTCGCCTCGACTTCGCGGCTTTCTATTCGCTCGTAGAGTCAGAGTTAGACGTGACTCTTGTACAATTAGCACGCGATCCATACGAACCGGTTTTTCAGAATTTTATTTGAAAAACCGTTGTATCCGAATTGCGAAGCGATTAGCGAGTACCTTCGCATTTCGCGGAATATTAACGAGAGACGAAGTCTTTGAAAATTGGTACCTCTACTCCTAAAAACGACGAAGTCGTCGAATATACTTTTCACGGAATTGCTAATAATGCGGATCCCCGAAATCGCCGTTCGTTTATCTATGCAATTTATTCGATAAAAACGAGATACACGTTACCGTCGTATTAATCATTGCGATCAGGAAGGAAATTCGATGATTCGTTGGGAACGATCGTCAAAGTAAACGAGACTCTGAATTATCATTATCTTAATCCGATGGCACTCGCTCGGGAAATAATCAATGGTCACTCGATGTATTAGCGCTCGCTCGGTAATGTAATATTACGAGGCGATCGAGTGGAAGAAAGAGAAATGAAAAATATTGGTATAAATCTGGACGCGACCTCGACGAATCGCGCGGCTTGTCTCGATTATAGGTGAATGAATATCCGATTGTCGAGGCGCAAATGAAGTGTCGACCCCTGATTCGATTTATTTCCAACAGACTTGGAGCAACGTCTTCTATGACGTTATACATTCATGAAATTCATACGTATATCGACGAGATTAACGTATCCCCGCGTTTTCAACGGCACGCGACTACGTGTATATATTCCAAACTCATAAACGAGTTTTATATTTGGCAAATAATCTGATGATCTCTAACGAGATCTAACTCGGCGTAGTAATCGTAATGGCAAATTGAACATGCCTACACGTTTACGCGCGTATATTCGGGTCAACGTACAACTTACCGCTGTAACATACGAACTTGAAGTGACAAACGTCTGTCCATGTTTCGCGGAGCCAACGGTGCGTGCCGAGATATCCTTAGTACACTGATCAACGGACATTTTCGAAAAAGCGAGACAACACCGGGATTCACGAGAGTTCGCGGATTTTTTGAAAAACGACATGGACGTTATCATTCACGTATTCGAAATGTGGAACGCGTGTACGAAAAGATCACAGCGCCGTTATACCTACTTCTGTAATACTTTTTCGAAACGTTTGATCGATTCGGTGAGGACTCATCGTCGCGCGAAGACGCGAAGACGCGCGATATTTTCATCGCCGTATGCATATGCTCTGCATTACCGCGAATAATGATGAATGAAGATCCATTGGCGCGCGTGTCGTTTAACGATGATTCCTGGAACATAACACTGGAATGATCAATCACTATGGGTACGATGAAGAGCAGTTGATGGCGGGAACAACGACGAGTTCGACTTGCTACGTATCTTTCACGGATGCGAAGGAGATCGCTCAATCGGAGTCGATCGCCATCGATCCTGGATCTGGTGAATCGAGATATGTGGCAGCCGGAAGCTTGCAATTTTGCAGAGCTATGACCGGTTCTTTTCAGATGAAGTCGAGTGATACGAACAAAAAAATGTTACCGGAAATGATTCTCGATATAATGGCAGTGGTAAAAATAAATGTATGGCCAAACTTTCGCGAGGGGTTTGCTGGTTTTTTGTCAGGCATATAACTACGTAACGCGCAACCAATTTCGGAATCTACGTCCCAAAACTAATCACCCCGAATGAGCGTTTTCCGCTGCCGACTAAAATGATCGCTCGAGTCTAAACAATTCAATTCCTGTGATTAAAAAGTCGTTTCGAACCGAATCGTCGAGAAAAAATTCCGCGATACCTTTTCGTTTCAATTCTACTTCGGCTATTCCAACATGTTGTCTCTGGTAAACGTCACGCGATATTCCGCGTCATTTTAGTCGCGCGAATTTGAAACGGGCTCCAGCCGTGACGAGAACTTTGAAGATGTACAGAAAGTCGATACCTACCGAGGAAATAATTAGACGAGGGTGAATAATCACTCTGGAATCGAAAGCCCGGGGAATCGTTAACCATTTATTAGACCGTAACTCACTTCATTGAAGCCATCTGCGACACGATGTACATAAAACACGTGTTTCACGTTGTGCGAAATTAAATATTTACGAGAGTAAGAAAATCCCGAGTCGTCACGACTACGCTACGCGGTGCTAATAAGTTTTTCATATTTTCCGATAATACGCGCGTGTGTAATTGAATAATAACCAGGTTCCAAACAGTTCGCACACCTGAGTTATGCGACTGCGTGCATCCAACAAGTTGCATCACAAATTACATAAGCGATGGGTAGAATAGATCATCTTTCAGCCCAATCAAGTTCTCTCCTGAGAAAACATTACGTCGCTGATAAATTATCAAAATTATTATCAATTCGCTTATTATGGCGTGTAGTCTCCGCGCGTTCCACACTCTCGGCAGGAAATAATTCGATCTTCACGTAATATCTCCACGAATATTATTATTAGCCATTACCTTGATTACATGGTCATCGATATCATCGCGTAAATCGAACGCGTCTAGCAGCTAATATCCGTGAAATTTATTATTTGTTCTCCGTGTTCTTCCATTTTCATGCAAATAACTGTCGTCTGAAGAAAACTACAGTTCTGAGAAAACGAATACCTTGCCATAACTGAGCTCGAAGCTTTACTGGTTGCGATAAAACTCGGTTATTCGCTTTCAAAACGAGAAAAAAATATCAGCTTCATTTCGGTCTGGTAACGCGACGTAAAAGTATCACATTTTTCTGAAATTCCTCCCTTCATCAGTTCGATACGATGTGCTGTACATATACATTTCTCAGGTAACGCGAATGACGAAGTTGATAGTAGGATTTACATGGAATTCGTACGTGGTACACTTTTGGTTGTCTAGCACTGCGGATTGTTGACATTTCACATATCTCCCATGGTCGTTGCCTATCATCAGCGACTCGTTATCTATTCCACTTTTTATTGCGAACCACGACTCGGATGAAACAACACTTGAAACAAGTCTTGGAGCAGTAAAGGTCAAACTGGTGCAACGGAACGTGAAAAGTTTCGTTGAATCGTTCATTGTGTATTTCGCCTTCGCTCTTCGTATTTCCCTCAATCCACACCTTTGTTCCTTGAACGAATCTCTACATGCATATTCAATTTAAGCAGTGGTTAACAAACTGCCAGTACTTCGTAACCTAATATTTAGCTGTGAGGTCATTGACGTTTTGTAGGTCGTGTTGCACGTATCGTATCTTCGAACCTCGCTAACTCGAATCGAACGCATAGATGCATTTATACGAGAGATGTAGTTGGCATTCTTTCGACACGGTTCAATTTTATAAATCACAGTCACACCAATAATTATTCGTGATTACCAATAATTATTCGACGCTTTTGCCATCAACGGGATCGATTTCAGTTACAGAAGTTGAAGACCGGAGGAAGACTGTTGTCTATATTCATTGCCTTTAGCCTTTAGTGATTGTGGAAATATGAAGGTCCGAAGATTTGCGCGCACCTCGGTGTCGAGGACTCGCTAGTTAGTGTTCCTCGTGAAATATAATCCCTTAAGAAAGAACCAAACGAAATGAACGTCGGACGAGTAATGGAAGTTAAGTGGTCGGCGTCGCGAGGATGAAGAAAAAACTAACATGGGTAGAAACCGAGAAAAATGACCATTAACAAATCCGGATGCTTCCAGTATCAATATTGCCACGTGTTACACACCAATCCCGAGTCTGTTCCGTCTCGGATCCCGTTAACTCATTCTCATCCCATACAATTCAATTCTCACAGATCTCGTATTCCGCGTATTATTTTTAGTCTCTTCTCACTCGCGGAAGGAAAACGCGAAGATAAAAATACGCACCGATTCTCACCTTTTCCTTAGGAATCCTCCAATCTAATTTGTCTCGCCGTTTCTGAGGTCGTTGCAAGATTCTGTTGATTGCGAAAATACTTCGGAAGTTGCTGATACTGCTATGCGATCGACAACGGACTTTAGGCTCCTGGTGGTCAGTGCTTTCCGATGATGACAATCGAACTGGGAAAAGAATCGACGATATTCCGAGAAATCTGTAGCGTGTGACGCGATCTGTTGTTACATGGCTTGAAAAACTGATTCATTCGAGCTCCTTACGCCACTGCGAATGTAGACAAGGGTCAAATAACTTAATTAAGTTCTACAGGGGTTTACATCCCGAGATGACACTGCTGCTACACAACTGCCAGGAATAGTTGGTATAAATACGAATTTGTCGATGGTCCTCCTTAGTCAATTGTCTGATCTCGAATGAGACGCACCGTTTTTAATCAAACCAAGTCGAATCGTCTGTACATTGGCGTTTAAAAGAGAACGTAAAGACGCACGCGAGCACGTTTGAAGGTAAGTATCAAGTTTCAAGGATCTCTTGCGTAGTAAATTTGCAAACGTTCAAAGAAAAATTTGTCTCTTTTCACGTCGACTCGCCAACAACGATGAAATATTTCTGATTTTTTTTCTTGTTTTTTTTCAAAACCATGACAAATTCCTTTTCGTAAAACGTGAAAATTTCTCCGTATGATGAACATTTTAAATTCCATTTAAGTAGAGAAACGCAACTTCCCCTGCTCCGCGGGTGGTTGAAAAAGTTTCCAAAACTTCAACTTTTTGAACGAATAACGATCAGTCTCTCTATTTACAATGTTTATTGATTTGCGAACTTTACGCAACACTCGATTGCGTTCCACTCGTCGATAAACTTGCACCCTCGGAGTCGTCGGATCCTTTCACATATTCGCATAAAAGAATTCTTTCAATGTAGTTATTACGTAAGGAATATCGAACGGAGGAACACGCTAACGTGACGTCGATAAAACGTAACTACTCGACCGACACGTGAAGCTTATCTCGAAACTAGCAACGGGTATACATTTATTATCTTACCGTTCGGCGTACCTAATTAAAATAATTGTAGAGCCAGCGAACATTATCGCTTCATTCCGACGTTTCAATGCTCGATTATCCTTAGTCGCTCGGTCGCAATCGCGAAAAGTACACGAAATACCTCGATCCCGTATCTGGACAGCCCGAGGATATTCAGATCTTCGCGAAATGATTCGGACACATTTTGAATACCACGCCAATTGATTCGCCCGAAGACACTTTCAATAAAATTACAATCATCGCTTTTTTTTCTCCAAACTATTCAGTTTACAAGCAGTTTACATGCAAGCAAAATTATCACGTGCATGGTCCAACTTCATTTCGCCCAAACACATTTGTAGCATAATTTGGGGGGTGAAAGATGCGTTGCAATGGGAGCGATTTTATCTGGTCGACGGTGGAAATGTCGGTATTTACCGTCAGTAAAACTTTGCAACCACGCTGACGAAAAATTCTTAGAAGACAACGACGCTACTCAGCATCGGACGTTCAGTTCTTCACCGGAGAAAAATGAACGAAGGAAGCCCGCCGCATTGTCCACGCAGCGCAGTCAGTTCAGCGTCGTCGAGTAGCCTGGAAGGATAACTCTGATATACGTACGAACACGATTAAATCGTCGGATCGCAGAATTAGGATTTGGAAAGCTTCGACGATAATTTCTGGTCACGATAACGTAAGAACATCCAAATATCATTCCGCGATCAAATTATTGACCAGCGATCATTGAAATTCGAAATACGTTTCGACATCGAGCGTGAGGATTTCGAAAGCACGCCGGTACTGGAGCCTACTTTTATTGCATTTTCTCATCGTTTACCTTTTCGTCAACGGCTCAACGTCAATTTCAACGATAAACGGTAAAAAAAAAAATTCCCAGACTTTGAAAAATCCTTGACTGATGGTCGCTGCTTCTCGCCTTTCAAAGGCACAATGCTCCACTGTGGATACAATATTTTACACCATCTACAAATTGTTAGTACGGTATTCACTCGCGACGTATGAACAACGTGTCGAAAACTGACTGACAAGAATCGTAACCACCTCAGCGATATAAGATACACGCTGCCTGGAGAAAAATGACAGTCGCGTGTAAGATCTACCGACGTACGGGCGTCTGTTGCGATAGGAATCAGTTACCGTTCTTATTGTACCGTATTGGCTGCGATTCGATTTCGTTTATCGTATGTGAAAGATCGAGAGAACCGATTCGACCATCCGTGATTTCATTATGGTGGGGAGGAGTGATATTTTCCATTCGATCCACCGACGGTGAGTAACATAGTATGGAATTTGCAAACACGTTGAGCGGAAACTTTCATTTCACAGTCAAGATCGCATCTACTCGAAATTCATTGTTTCATTGGAAAATATCCGAGAGTTAGAGCAGGTTGAAGTTCTGCGTCAACTTCACTTTTGTGAGTCGCAAGCTCTCGGGGTTAATAACAGATTCGGTCCAGTAGCTTTCGTAGCAATAACAAATTCGCAAGGATCGACTTTCCAACATCCGTGAACCATTATCCGGTCGAAACGCGACTGAATGCTCGCGATTTCGTCTCCGCAAACTAATTCGGTGTACGTTGATTGTCTGCCGAAGTCTTACCAAGATCTGTAGTCTTGTCGGACGAGATACGAGATAGTTTTAATCTCGCCACGTGCAGCATTCACGTGAACAACGACCCGAGTGACATATATTAAGTTTACATAATCATACAACCGTATCTCGCCAACTTTCGAATAAATTTGGTGGAATTCAGATATTTTACACTAATTTCACCATTTTTACGCATACACCGAGGAAATCGCACGAAAAGCGTCGTGTTTCTACGTCTTTGGGGAAAAAACGAAAGATATTTTCCTTCCCGCGTCATTGAAATTGTAACCAAGGATCGATTTTGCGCACGCGTTGCGTTGTACCATGTTAGTTGGCGGCAACGCGATTGTATACGGCGTCTTCGTCGTACCTTCGACGTAAGCTCCTCTGTAACTGTATTCCCCGAAGAAGACAAAACACAACGCCCCAGCGCCGAGGTGAAAACCAGACGGCTACCCACCATAGTTCGCCAGTCGGTTGCTGGTGAGGCTGTCTGACTAGTCTCCTACCTGTCACTACTCACCGACGGTGAATTCGTACACGGAGATTGTTGTGGCGAGAGAACACTTCGCAACTTTAGTTCCATTTTGATCAAATGATACGTTCAATTTGCAAACTCTTACATAAGTTTCGTAAATTTCATTCTGACATGTTTTGTACACGACTCAATTATTCGCAAGGGTGGTAACCGCAGTCGCTTGAGTATTCCACGTCGCCTCGTTGTAAAGTGCGGTAAATAAAACTTTTTGAAATAATTCGTAATTTCTGCGTTCGCAATATTAAAAGGAAAATAATACGGTCAAATATTTAATAGCGATAATAACAATCTCCACATTCAAATCTACGCAATTTAAGTGTAAATATTGCGACGAAACCGAGTGCAATTGCACGGGATTGCGGTTCTAATAACCATGTGTATCTCGATCGGTTGTTGTTATTGATTCGAGATACCTCGTTCTCGACACATTGTCTCGCAACTAACGTTCGTAACAAGGTCGGCCAAAATTTCGAAAAAAGGAAAATTGAAATTGGGGTTAATAACGGCTGATCACGATGTAAATAAGGAAGATCCGGAATTATAAACACTCGTGAACACGCGAAGAGAAGCTCGAGTGAGGCGATAACTCGTCGGTGACGAAGAATTTTATTGAACTTCATTGATAACTTCGGACGTTCGTTGCACGGCAACCGTCGGGCCACGATTTACGCGACACTCGTTTTTCTGATTTATTTATCCTCGAACTTATACGATCCGCGCGTGCCGAAATTTACGAATTATCCAACCGAACGGCATCTGAACACCTGATTTGTGAGTATGATTATCTCCGAGTTTGACGTGTTCTTCCATCGCACGAAGCAAATACACGCCTGGCGTTTGTTTAGACATTGTTGCAACCGACACGATATTTTCGTAGGAATTATTTTTCACTAATTCCGTTGCAAAAATCACGGTAACCGTCGAATAGAAAATACTTCGACTATTCCCCGACTTCTGAATTCGCGGATCATACGAGAGACGAGGTCGGATGTGAGAATTTCCACCGGCACACCGAGAGTCACGCTTCTCATAATTTGCCTCGAATCTACGTTGCTCGTTACTTTCACGTGCCCAGTGATCAAACCTTGAAGCATCCCGTATCGAAATCAACCTTCGCGTAAATGTCAAATAACATTTTATTATAAAGTACGAATAATAATAAAAAACGCGGAGACTTGGATGAAGAGAATTCCGGGAGACTAACGAAAACTCCATGCTCCGTCGATAACGTAGCACAATTGTGTATAATGATAATGATAATAATGATAAAAATAGAGCTACTATTTACCTACAATACGTCGTCGCTCGTGTAAAACGACAGTGAATGTGAAAGAGGTTGTGGTAAAGTTATCGTATCATTTGTTGCGTTATAAGCGTGGAACCACATATCCATATTTTTTTCATTGTAACGTCGGTGTGTCACTTGACGTACGAGTGCCAATTTCTGAACAACCGGAAAATCGTGTGCTGACTAATTGCGTCCTGTAATACATCTATATCATAGCAAAAAGCGGGATACTTCTATAGAAATTGTTTCCAAGCGGGACGAAATACCTTTTACATATATCCATTGACGAGGCCACGTTGTATGTGTACTGTGACGTACGAGTAAACTACGCGCGACTCGTTACTCGCGGATTCCTGCGAAGCAATTGTCATCGGACAACGAACCATCCATACGATTGCCGTGTCACGATCAAGTAACATGAAATCTCGTCAGATTTTCCCAACTCGACGTAAAATTATCAACCAATTCGTCGTATCGTCCGACACGTCGAATCATCTTCGTACGTTCGGTTCCGCGTAATACCGAGGGAAAAAACAGATTCTTCGTCTAATTATGTCTCCTGAACGAGTAATCACTATTTTCATTTTACTATATCGCTGTCAGACGGATGATACAAAATTCACTGATACAAATAAGGTAAACGTTGTACTGTATGTTCCCACGGTTCGTACCCTGGAACTAATATCATTTTACCTGATTCAACGGCCTACTTTGCCAACATTTTTCGAGTTTATTCAACGTTTAGTAACTTACCACGAAGACTAACGTCCCGCACTCGACTACGGTGTGACGTTTTCTAAATTTCTATTGGTATAAGCTTCGTGCAACGCATCTTGCCATGCTCTGCAAGATGGTATCATGCGGTTCGTGTCCATTTCATTGTTGATAAATACAACCGGAACATCGCATGCGTGGCTTCGTGTTCCTTCGCGATTCACGGGTCACGGTTTTTGGCGCGATAACGAATACGTCAAACAACATTTTTTTCTTTGCATTAAAACATTTTAGTCTGGTCAGAGTTCCGTTGACAGAAGTTTACGGACAGGTGACAAAGGTATGTGCATGTAAATTGGCAGTAGTACCCGCATCATACTGATAAACGGTGTTTTAAACTTTTTGTAATTTGTATCTTGCATGGTTAAGATTGTTAGCAAAGCTGATAATTTTACGTTGTTAGGCAACGACAAGAATCCGCCGTTATACGTTCACAGTGCATCAGGCTAACAATGTGTCTCGTGATTCAGTGTTATTTTTTCACTTTCCATTTTCTACCATATTCACATCAGATAATGCTGACCTATCGAACAGCTGAACCATTCTGCTCCGACAATGAAACATTACACTTTTCCATAACTGTCAAAACGAGTCTCGACGACTCGGCAGATTGGCGCCTTGTGATGCTTGGAATAATTAATTTACTAGTAGTTTACGACGTTTGTAAATTGGCGCAACATCATCACGCTATGAACAAACTGGTTATTTTTGCCACGTGAATCCAATCAAGAAGCGGGCATTCGTTAATCGAGTAACGAGGCTCCGTCTCCGCTAGTTTTTGAGGCGCGACGAAATCGTGATACAAGTTTTTTCAAACTTTTCAACAGCAGAACAGCAGCGTAGTTGAGCCGACCATTGGCACCACGTGGCCGTGGAGTAAATGATTCGCAAATATTCTTTTAAATCGCAAACAGAAAATTGATAAGATACGGGACGACGTATCTGTATCGTTACATTGTAACGATTGAACAAATTCGCTGATCTTTACAGTTTAAACCGTTGCTCGTTTCTAACGTCTGATATTTTTCCGATTATCTCGCAAATCGATGATAAGTTGATTTGTCAACCTTCTACTTTTACAGATTGTTCGGCATGGACGACAAATTTCCGAATAAAAATGGCGAAGATGGCACGGCAGGAATCGCCGATCAAAATAACAAGAAAACTCCCATGACGCTAAATGTCTCCGGTCTTTGGGATGTCGTCCCCAGGTTGGATCATTACAGGTAAACAATCGCGTTCGATACTACTCAACGAGCGTATTGTAGCGTATCGAGGGATTCAATCAAGCATAACTGTAGGTAACAATTTCATTTGTACATCTGTCTTCTGCAGACTTAGCAGACGAGCAAAAAGACCGTCCTTGGGTGATCTGCACGAGGGAAATCCCGTTAAGGTGAGTTACAAGGCCAAACAATCGTCTTTCGAAGAAATCCGAATTCACCGAGCATTGAATAATACGATCGCAAGTATCGAATGACGTGTAATTAGGTAAATGTGCGAACGAAATATCCGAAGCAAGTAAATCAAATTAACGGGTAGGGAAGGCATCAATGAACGATTGATAACTCATTGCGATGAGATCATTCTGCTTCTGTCCCGAATCTGAACCGAAAAAGTTAACGGAGAAAAGTAATTCGCATGCGGACTTAGCTGATGTTGACGACTGGAAAGATATGCAATGTTATTCATCTAGGTACAAAACAGTCGCGGCGTTACGAAGCTAAGAAAATTCTCGGCAATATTACTTTTAAAAATGCCCGATAAAATCGATCGACGCGAAATCGTTTCAACATTTGAAGCAAAACGAGACGAAAATCCTGTGACTCGGTGTCCAGCTTATCCTTGACGACAGATTCTCATCCGCCTAGTAGACGGGTGATCGTCGGATCAATTCGGTTTGAACCAGTGTCTTTACGATCCAATTTAAGATGTTTTCATTGCTTGATTGTCGCTAACTAATCTGAGATATGACTCGAACGTATTACGTAGTCACCGCTACGTTGATACAATTAATCGCGTACAACTGTTAGTGATGACCGGGTACGACATTTACAAACTCGTTCTCGGCCAAGTAATGGACTCTAAGCAATAGATCCGACATATATACAACAATCCACGTACGTAGCGAAAAATGTGCGGTTTTTATGACAACAATTAATGGAAACAATCTCATCTTTCTCGATCGTATCTACAATAAATAATCAGAAATTCCTATCGCGTTGATCCCCAAATCTAACTGTTACGTTTATCGTTGTGTATCTATCACGCGTACAATTTCTTCTTCAATTCTATGCTGCTGTTGCACCTAGAGTTTCAGGTGCAACTTGAATTTCAAAGCTACTCGTATCTATAGATTATTCCGACAATTGTATTCCGACTATCACGTATGTATGTCGTATCCGCAACACCTGCACGAAAGAAATCCGACCGAGTGCAGATTCATTCGGCACATCGTTCCACATCGATAGTTCGCCTGGATCGTTATTATCGCCATGTCTTCGTGCCTAAATATCGTTGTAAATATTCCTCAACGGAGACGTATTAGTCGTCCATTTTTAATTCTTCGACGATACTTCGTAGCGTAAATGGAATGCGCTTTGAATTCAATATTTTCAGATGGTTGAGCTTCTCTCGCAACCTTTTTTCTACCGGAATAAATGTAACCCTCGCGTGAGCAATCCCTACCACGTTTTACGTCGTGTAAACTTAATAAAAGTTCACCTCCTACTATCGAAGGCCACTTGCCTTTTTCTCGCGATACACGAACACACGCGCATCCCATTCGTTTGCTTCGTCACGTCTCGCAAAACTCTCTCATCACACCAACAAAGACGTCGCGAATAGCATACGTGACAGAAATCGTCTATCCTCTCCTTAACGCAGAATGCCGTAATTCGTTCCGGGCTTCGCGACTCGAAATTCGCAGAGACGCTGGGTAATCACTGTAAAATCGTGTTTTCGCGGAGGAATAAGAAATCTACTTGAAATCCGACCGACTATTATTATTTGCACGGACGCGATGATTTTTCAAACTCATGAATGCGATGCAGCTCTACTCGAAGGGATCATTTCTGCGTTCTAAAAACGAAGCGCTGTAGCGAAGGGATTGAATCGAAGGGAACGAGGGTTGAAAACGCTCGGCTGCATGCGCTTATTTACCTACGTCTAGATAGTAATGACGGATAATCGCATTTGTTTCCGCAACGGGGGTCGAATGAATTTGCCAAGGTTTTTGTAAGCTATCATAGAGACAAATTTGTTTGCCCGGAAATTAGGCGCACGTGCGTAGACGTGATACCTCCCACGAGTTCCGTAACGATAACTCGTTATCTTCTCGACGAATATCTGGAAATCGACTGGATGGAAGAAATGGGTGGTCGATTTTCTCACTCGAATGGACGGCACATAATTATATGTTCGGTTAAATTTCAACGGCTCGTCTTTTCAGGATCCAAACCTGGAAGCTGGACACCCTGTTGGAGGCAACGCCCACGTTGGAATCAAGTTAGGATGGATTCAAGGGGGTCTCATACCATGTCTTCTCAATATCTGGGGCGTGATGCTTTTCCTCCGACTTTCTTGGGTCGTAGCTCACGCCGGCATCTGGCAGACACTCATCATTATCTTCATATCCGCAGGAGTCTGCGTTATAACGTGTCTAAGTCTCAGTGCGATTTGTACCAACGGAGAGGTGAAGGGAGGTGAGATTTGCGAAACGAGCTACTCGCGTATTGTTCTCTTTGAAAAGGTTGTATCTATCGTTCTCATTGCCATTGATACATTTGTAACAAGGTACATTTGTAACGAGGATTCTATACATCTGTATTGGCTACACCAGTTACGCTCAGCTCAATCACCGCGATACGACTTGATCTTGGATTGATGAATCTGATTTATCGTAGGTGGTATCTATTACATAATATCAAGATCTCTTGGACCTGAGTTTGGCGCATCTGTGGGTATTGTCTTTGCCTTCGCCAATGCGGTATCAGCTTCCATGAACACAATCGGATTCTGCGACTCGCTGACCGATTTATTAAAAACACAAGGTTTGAAAATTATTGACAATGGTACGAATGACACTCGAATTGTGGGGACCGTTGCCATAATAGTAATGATCTGTATTTGTGGACTCGGCATGGAATGGGAAGCAAAGGTATAACATTATCTGGTATATATCTCGTGCGTAATTTCCACATTTTTCGACATCGACGTATTCAATGCTGCATACTTTTGTTCAAAGGCGCAAAATTTTTTGATCGCTATAATTTTGATGGCAATCTTTGATTTCTTGGTCGGTGCCATTGTCGGACCATCTAGCGCGGAACAAGTAGCGCAAGGATTTATCGGTTTCAAGTGTGAGTAATAGCCGCTTACATGTCTATTTGTACACGCGGTACTTGTGACTATAATATTCGACACTTTGCGAATCGGGTCGTGAAACGTGTAATATTGCTCGCAGGGGAAATCTTCAAAAGTAACTGGGACCCGGACTACAGATACTCTGAAGGCTTGCTGCAAGACTTCTTCTCTGTCTTTTCCATATTTTTCCCATCCGTCACTGGTATTCAAGCTGCTGCTAATATTTCCGGAGATTTGAAGGATCCAGCATACAGCATACCAGCTGGCAGCATGCTAGCGCTACTCATCTCGATGATAAGCTATGCTACCATGGCGTTATTTGCTGGTGCAGCTGCTAGCAGAGATGCGAGCGGAATCGTCGGAGAGTACGCGCTTAACGGAACGCTTTCGTGCAGTCAATCCAATTGTACATACGGACTTCATAACAGTTATTCGGTAGGTAATAGCCGCTTACAGACATTTCTAGACATCGATTGAACATTTATTCTGATCTTGCAAGTATATAATCCCACGGGTTTTACTCTCAATATTTTCAGGTCATGCAGCTCATATCGCTCTGGGGACCACTAATATACGCTGGCTGTTTCGCAGCGACGCTCTCTACAGCCTTGACAAATCTACTCTCGGTTCCCCGACTGATTCAAGCCATGGGAATCGATAAAATTTATCCAGGCTTGATATTCTTCAGCAAGGGTTACGGAAAATCTGGGGAACCCTATCGAGGCTACGTTCTCACCTTTATTCTTTCCACGGTCTTTGTTCTTATCGGTAAGTAAATCTCTCGAGCAGATTCCAAACTGTGGGCAGCCACAGCCTATCGATAATTTCGACCTGTAACGCGGGAGTTTTTTTTTCATAATTCCAGCTAATTTAAATGCCATCGCGCCACTCATCTCTAATTTTTATCTGGCATCTTACGCTCTCATCAACTTCTGTACATTCCATGCTGCTCTAGTGAGACCACTCGGTTGGAGACCAACATTCAAGGTAGGTAAAACGATAACTCATCGCGGACTTATTTATAGATCGATACGATTCATTAAAAATGCATTTTCTTACAGTATTACAACACGTGGTTATCACTGATCGGATTTATTCTATGCGTTGGAATCATGTTTTTGATGAACTGGCTGATGGCTTTAGTCACGTTCATCGTCATTTTTGCCTTGTACCTTATCGTTATGTATAGAAAACCGGATGTGAACTGGGGTAGCAGCGCGCAAGCACAAACCTACAAGACAGCACTGTCTATCGTCTATCGGTAAGTAACTACCTTCCTTCCCGCTGATTGGCTACCTGCAAACGACCGCACTCGAATTGACTGTGTCCTTTTGCCAGATTAAATTCGACGGACGAGCATGTGAAAAATTATGCACCTCAAATATTGGCACTGACGGGACAACCAAACGCAAGACCGGCTCTACTCCACCTGGCCAATCTCATTACTAAGAACAATTCTCTGCTGATGTGCGGCGAAATTCATACCGTACGTCGCTCGAGTTATACATCGATTGTCACGACTGTAGACACGTTTTTTCAACGCTGATATTTTTCAGGCTCCCCTCTCGTACAGGAAACGATCGATACATCTGAGAAATGGATACACTTGGCTACATCGACATCGCGTCAAGGCATTTTATCATCTCGTCGAGGGGTTAAGTTTGGAGACGGGAGCTTCGGCCTTGATGCAAGCAACAGGTGTGGGAAAATTGGCACCGAACGTTGTTCTCATGGGTTACAAGACGCACTGGGCTAACTGCGAGCCGAAAGAACTTCAAGAATACTTTAACGTTCTTCAGTGAGTAGTGAAACAACGATGGGCGAGGGCACGTAAAATCGTGATCGCTAAACGCCGGTGTTCTTCTTTCTACAGTAATGCCTTTGATAACCGATTAGCCGTTGCTATTTTACGAATTGCGGAAGGCTTAGACTGTTCTGTAGCCGGAAATGGAGCCGGCGAAGACGAACATGGTACGTTAGCTCAGAGTAGCTGTGATTTGGCACGAAATGCGCTCATGCATGCCGATAGTGACCTCTCCATCAGCAGTAGGATTCCTCGGGTGTACAGCGTCCCTAGTATCGGTAATATATGAAATTGTTACGTTTACCAATCTCAAAGATACGATAAGATACATTCACGATAAGAAAAGTGCACGATTCGTGCGAAACTGAAAGTTTTTTTCATCACTTTTTTATTCAGGCACGGAATTTATGCCGAACGACAACGTGAGCGTAAAATCAATTGTGAATGGAAATATTCGGAACCACTTGAAGAACAAGAAGAAAATGATCACCGACAAACTGCTTCTGTAAGTTTCGTAATCGAACGAATTTGGACAGCAGTAAAAAAAATTTACTCGTATTTCATGTGGAATTCCATTTGCAGTGAAAACGGCATGACGATAGGTCCGGAATATATGACTATCTTTCAGAAAAAACACAAGAACGGTATTATCGACGTATGGTGGCTCTACGATGATGGAGGTCTGTGTTGACATTTGAAAAAAATTAAATATTTCGTAGTTTTCTCCCAACTCACTTGTAAATGGCAGACGTTTGATTCCAGGCCTGACGATTCTGCTTCCATACATCATCAGCACTCGAGCCAATTGGGAAAATTGTAAGATGAGGATCTTCGCTCTAGCAAATCACAAGCAAGAACTTGCTGCGGAAGAAAAAGAGTAAGCGAATTATCAAATCCCATTCGCGCCGTAGAATGACGTGGTACATTTTTCAATCGAAACGTTGATTTGTAGGATGGCGGAAATAATGGCGAAATTCCGCATCAAGTATACCAGTCTAAAGATGGTCGATGATATCAGCGTCGAACCACAGGCTGAAACTCAAAGTTTCTTCGACAAACTTATCTCGGGTTATCGAGAAAAAGAGGGACATAATAATGCTGGTAAACTTCGGTCAACATTCGTTTCGGTGCAATAATTTTTAATCGACGCGCCTTGATAATATTCGTAACTTATTTTCAGATTGCGTAGTCACAGACTACGAACTACAGACATTGCGTGATAAGACAAACAGGCAGCTGAGACTTCGAGAGTTGCTTCTCGAAAATTCTAGCGAATCGACTTTCGTAGTGATGTAAGTTTCGTTCATTTTTCAGCCACGTTTCGCTGGATTTTGATTTCAAGACGTGTATCGTTGAAGAGTATTGAATATTTTCATTTTGCATAGGTCGTTGCCGATGCCGAGAAAAGGTGCGGTCTCCGCACCGCTCTACATGGCATGGCTGGAAGCTTTAACGAGAGGCATGCCGCCGACACTTCTGGTGCGAGGAAATCATACATCAGTGTTGACCTTTTATTCGTAGTTTATACTGGCACGAAGTGGGCGATAGGTTCATAATTAGTTATTACTATTTCAAAAAACCTTATTCCTTGTGGATATTCGGAGTTAAACGCGGCGAATTCATTGGCGTTTATTCATCTGGATAGCTAACCGATCGAAAAATCGAGAAGTGCTGGATAAAATTTCGCGGTATTTTCGAATCGCAATCAGTTGAATAACAAGTTGAAACGTACACGAGCGGTCGGATAAAGTAGGCTATTATTTATCCTCGCGGTAGGCAGTGAGGTGAACCACACGCTCGCACGGATATCAGTATTTTGAAGTCCTCTTGAGATAAAGCCCACTGTATGGAACATCTTTGATAGTTGTCCCATACGCATAATATATCCGTACTTAAGTACTCAAATATTTGATGGACTGACGTTGTGCAGATGCATAGAAGTATTATTGTAGAAGTTAGGTCAATTGAATCAATTATTACAGTATATAACGTAAGCTATCTCTATTCTTTTTATGTTACGGATTGAAATATTTATTTTTGTTGTATAACCGTTTTTTTTTGTTTGTTTTTTTAGTTTTTTTTTAGGAATACCTGTATTTTATATTAGGAAATGATTGCTATTACAAAGCCGTTGATATTATGAAGTTTGATTCCAAATCAAATCGACCCATATCTTAACCCGTATTACACGAAATCTCACTGAATATTTCGAACAAAACCGGTGATTCGTATTGGCATGTGATGTCGCAGAAAACAATTATATAAACTTATGTTTTCACGAGAATTAAATAATTTTTCGTTTTTGATAGGTGCAATAAATCCATCTCTGTTTTGTTTACTCTTATTGATAATAAAAAAATACGGAGAATTTGTGGAAGAGATTATTTGCCATTCTGCTAAAATTAAGAGTTCTCACGAGCGTGTATCATACACCGTTGAATATAATTCCTCGAAATTTACAGTGATACACGCTAATACTATACAGCGATAACGAACTTCATTATTCTACTATTCAGTAATCAGAATAAGCATAACTTTCGATGTTTTTCTCAATATCCAAATTTAAGTGTCAATTATGAACAACCGACGCGCAATCTGCAGTAAGGATAACCAGCTTTACCGATAATCTGGGTCGCCTAACGACGAGCAACCGGGCACACATGCCCGTACTATAAACCTTACTCTAAGACAGATGAAGGAGTAAGAAAATGATGCGTATATGCTCGCAAAGTTGTACTCGTGAAACGTCAACCATTGGTCAACATTTCTGATTTATTTATCGTTCCAAAATTTATATTTTCATGTACAAAATGACGTAATGAGAAACAATCACCGGGCGATTTTTATATATCACACGTTTGACGCATGGGCGATGTTACGCCATCGCATTCTTATGATCGAAGTCGCAATACGGTAACAGTAGTTATATCAGTTGCTTTAATAATTATTTCGTCGTATGCGTCTCAAATAGCCTCGCAAAAACCGATGGTATACATTCTATCATATCAGAGGTCAACATTCCACGCTGTTTAACCTTGAAGGCGGCGGAATTACACTCGCGCGTTAATCTGGCAGCTGCATACGCTGCGGTCATCGCCGGTGAGAGCGCGCACTCGCTCGGTCCAGCACTCAGAGCCCACGAATAGAAAACCGCCAAGGCACCCGACAAGAGGTCACCTTGACCACCGCATCTTCTCGATGATCCAGCGGTACTGCAGGACAGAGTCTCTGTGGCTTTGTGACCATCGACTATAACATCCTTCGCACCTTTGTGAAGTACAACGACGTTTTTTCCTAAAACATCGGCTAAATGCTTAACATCAGAAACTTTCGCTACCGGTGCCGGTTGAATTGATTTCTCAAGAAATGCTTTGGCCAATCGCGAAAACTCCATGGCGTTCGGGGTCAAAATGAGGCCGGGATATTCTTTGATCAATTCTGGTTTCATGCTGACGAGAAAGAGACCATCCGCATCTATGACCAATGGTTTCTTTAGATCTCGACAAATGCCGATCAGCTCTGCGACGACTTTCAACACTTTATCGTCCCTTCCCAAACCAGGCCCAATAATGATCACGTGCAATCTATCCAACCACGGCTTTATCTGTTTTATCGCGTCGTGGTGGTCTAATACCGGATGCACAATCGGCTCGGGGCTGAACGACTTTATAGGAATTGCTGCTTCTCGCGTACAAAATATGTGCGCCAAATCGGCACCCACTCTCAGCGCACTGATCGCCGCGAAAAATGGCGCCCCCGTGTACTCCGTGCTTCCGCCAAAAATACCAATTCTTCCATCTTGACCTTTGTATTTCGTCGTGCTTAATGCAGGGACGATCTTTCGGGCACCTTTCAACATTCGCTCGTCAACTGCCGACGACGCAGCCATGATTGAATATTTGAATTTGAACAAGTGCTGACCCCTGTACAGAAACAGTCTTGTAACGAAAATCATGATCGTATAATTCAAAGGTGTCTGTTGCACGGTTCTTTATCACACGAACAGTCAACTGAGTACGAAATGTACAAGCGATTCGGGTCGATACGAATCAAGAACATCTCGCGATCTGGAAGCCGATGACAAAAATTGTCTGTTCTAATGCTATGTGCAAAGTAAATTATTACCTGAAACCTTTCCGACAACGGTCAGACAGCGAATGAGGTATGTCCTCGAGTCACGCGAAGTCACCGAGCTTGTTTGTACAAGAGGGTCACGCGATGGTTTTCTTCGACGCGGTGCACGCTGCCATCTATCAACGAACGAACAAATTTAACGCGCGCGATCTGAAATACTACGCGTAATTATTTTCAGGATCCTCTTGTCTAGCGATAGGCGTAGTAGAATCGTAACAAATTTTTCACAAAAATTTTTCTTATGATGAAGAAATGGCAGATCGCAAACGAAAACAAACGATGTGAAATGTCAAGAGAAACAATCGAATGTGAGAAATTATGAAGAAAAAACTATCACCCAAAAAGCTACCACTGCCGCCCACTTCATATAATATTAGTAATACTTAATTCGGTTGAATGATGTACGAAAAAAATATCCGTAAGTTCCACCGATGTCGAAACATCGATAGGTTCGCTGATTCTAACCTGCAAATAAAACTGCGATACAACGTGGAACAACTACGGCTATAAATAATGTATACATACATTTATATTGTTACGATCATCTGTGTTTGATAACATGCATATTTCGCTTTCATACGCTTAATAACGAGTTACCATGAAAATATACCAAGGATTCTCGTTGGTTGACGAAATCTTGGATCCATTGGATAGAATGGTGATATGTAAATTTCCATTGGATAGGGATACTGCAATCACCGTAACGACGGTCGCAAAAAGGCTATTTCCATTACGATTGATCGTCAGTAGCGATCGTAAAGATCACTTCGAGATGACACTCTACAAACTCATTGCTTTGGGAACAATCACAAATCAGCTGATGACGTAACAGGCGACGAGTGCGCACAAAAAAGTTGTGTACTCGTGTGTTGGTGGGTGCGAGTGAAATATGGCGTAGGATTTCGTGGCCTGTTTCGTCGGGTGTATTTTGTATTTCTTACCCATATCTATCAACCGCTTACAACGAGTTTGATACTACATTTATTTGTGATCGGGCGTGGTTATAGTCACAACGCATTTGGAAATCATGAGTGTCGACGCATACGGGCCTAGTAGCCAAACCCTTACTTTCCTCGACACGGAAGAAACAGACCTGATAGGGGCTGACACGCAGGGGAGTGAATTTGATTTCACCGACTTTACGTTACCCTCGCCGAGTCAAACGCAGGCTTCGCAACATGACGGAGGGCAAAGTCAACCGATTCAAGTGAGTCGGGAATATTCGCGATAACAAATATCGAGACGCCCACGCGGCCCGCACCTAACCTTACTCGATCGTTTCTGTTGAAATAATTTCCCTCGATTCGTTGGGACAAAACAGTAGTCATCGTGTGAACGAGAATACTCGAAGGGTTGCGCTACAAATTTTGTACGGATCGTGAAAACGATCATTTTTTTCTGATCGCTCACGGATATTCGTCTCGTAATAAGTTGCTGACCAGGCAAAGATGAAATAAATTTGATAAGCTTTAGTTGCACCTCGCAGTTAGACTGGACGGTCGATGTTTTCCTTCTGATCGATTACTTTATAACCGACGAATTGGAATAAACATTAGATCTGGGACATCAATTGTTATGAGCCATAATAATCATCCCGATTGAATCAAACATTGACGTACGATTAGTCCCATCGTGACTTATATCTATTATATTCACCGTAATAGATAGATACGATGTCTAACCCTGCGATCCTTGGCAAATTTAGTGAAACGTCACAAAATGCTCGTTTTGTACTGATAAAGAATGTTTTAGTCAGTATTAATTGAATATTTCCGAAAACTATCTTCTGAAATATTTGCTCTAAGTCTGAATGAAGATTCTCCAGAAGAAGTCACTAAAATCGGACACATCTCAGTGGGTTAAAATTGACCCGGGACAAAATCGTCCGTCGTTGCTGGCCATGTAGTCAAAAAAGGAAGTTGCTGGCGTAGGGTTAATAGTTTTGATTATAATTTTTTACCAATATCAATTTTCATAGTCATGTAAACTCAATGAAATTATCTGTATTGCATTGAATAACTATATCCGGTATATATGTCGTATTTACGTGTGACCAACACAGTTTGTTGGGGAGTTAGTGAATAAAATATTATTTTGTTGTTTATTTCATATTTTATAGATGTTAAACGGGCCAATTTCTGTGCAAATTCATTCTAAATCGTTCGCTTTCAGGTAAATGGTACCAGCGGTGGTGGATCTTCATTAGAACTGAAGATCTCCGGAGCTACGCAAAGTCTCGCAGAACTTCAATTTGAGGAAGAAGAAGAAGAAGCCTTCTATAATCGAGATTTGCCCGAACATGCATGTAAATATTGTGGCATACATGAAGCATCTTGCGTTGTTATGTGTAACGTATGTCGTAAATGGTTCTGCAATGGCCGAGGCAATACTTCTGGCTCTCATATCATCAATCACTTAGTGCGAGCTAAACATAAGGAAGTCACTCTGCATAGGTAACACATCCCTGTCGACGGTCATTTTGAAACAAGCCGCAGGTCGCAGCATCTCGTGTTATATTTTTATTTTCTATGAACAGAGATGGCCCACTTGGTGAAACAGTATTGGAGTGCTACTCGTGCGGCGTGAGAAACGTCTTCGTATTGGGTTTCATTCCTGCCAAAGCTGATTCTGTTGTTGTCTTACTGTGCCGCCAACCCTGTGCTGCACAGAGCTCTCTGAAAGATATGAACTGGTGAATATTATTAAATTTTTATCCCCAATTTATAAAAACATCAATAGTCTTGAATTAAATTAAGACGTAACTTCAACGATTTTAGGGATCAGGAACAATGGAAACCACTAATCGAGGATCGAAGTTTTCTCGCTTGGCTGGTAAAGATTCCAGCCGAACAGGAGCAGCTGAGGGCCAGACAAATCTCTGCTCAGCAAATAAACAAGTTGGAAGAATTATGGCGAGACAACGTTGATGCGACGTTCCAGGATCTTGAAAAGCCAGGGGTGGATGAAGAACCACAACAGGTCCTATTGCGATACGAAGATGGTTATCAATATCAGAACATATTTGGGCCTCTCGTAAAATTGGAAGCCGACTATGATAAGCGACTCAAGGAGTCTCAGACTCAGGAAAACATAGAGGTGAATTACGAAACAAGTATTTTCATTGAATTATAGAGAAATCTTATTACGTTCACCAAGATGAAAGTCAAAGCACCTTTGGGCCAATAATTTTGGTGAATTTGGATCACTTATCATGCCAGGGTATGTTTTTGGCCATTTCAGGTACGGTGGGATGTTGGTTTGAATAAAAAAACCATAGCATACTTCATGCTGGCCAAGACCGATGGCGACATGAAGCTCATGCACGGGGACGAGCTGAGATTGCGCTATTTGGGTGAACTGCACAAACCATGGTCAGGAATCGGTCACGTCATCAAAATTCCCGACAATTACGGTGAAGAAGTTGGTATTGAATTAAAGAACAATTCCGGAGCCCCTACGGAGTGCATTAGCAACTTTGTCGTTGATTTCATTTGGAAAAGCACGAGTTTTGATCGGTACTTCAATCAAAATTCCCTACCTCGCACTTTATTCTCGTCCGTTAAAGATTGTCGCATATTATGTTAAAATTTTCATTCAATTTCAGGATGCAATTGGCATTACGGAAATTTGCAGTAGACGACTCATCTGTATCCGGTTACATCTATCACAGACTTTTGGGACACGAAGTAGAAGAAGTATTGTTTCGTTGCCATCTTCCGAAACATTTCAGTGCTCCAAATTTGCCTGATCTCAATCGCTCTCAGGTGTATGCTGTCAAGCATGCTGTCCAAAGACCTCTTTCACTGATTCAAGGTCCTCCAGGAACCGGTAAGACCGTGACCAGTGCTACTATAGTTTATCAACTTGTCAAACAGAACGGTGGTCCGGTCCTAGTTTGCGCTCCGTCTAATACCGCCGTTGATCAGCTTACGGATAAGATTCACAAATCTAACTTGAAAGTTGTTCGCTTATGTGCCAAGTCACGAGAAGCTATCGATTCTCCTGTCAGCTTCCTTGCATTGCACAATCAAATAAAGAACATGGAAACGAACAATGAACTGCAGAAATTGCAGCAGCTCAAAGACGAAACTGGTGAATTGTCCAGTGTAGACGAAAAGCGTTACCGACTTTTGAAAAAAGCGGCCGAAAAGGAATTGTTGGAGGCTGCAGATGTCATCTGTTGTACTTGTGTCGGAGCAGGGGATCCAAGATTGCACCGATTGAAATTCCATTCGATTTTGATTGATGAGAGCATGCAGGCCACCGAACCTGAATGCATGGTGCCAGTTGTTTTAGGCGCGAAACAATTGATTTTAGTCGGTGATCATTGCCAACTCGGACCAGTTGTAATGTGCAAAAAAGCAGCCAGAGCTGGTCTGTCTCAGTCGTTGTTTGAACGACTAGTTGTATTAGGTATTCGTCCTTTCCGTTTGGAGGTTCAATACCGGATGCATCCTGATCTATCCCGATTTCCATCCAACTTCTTCTACGAAGGATCCTTGCAAAACGGTGTATGTGCAGACGAGAGAAAACTGCTGAAAATTGACTTTCCATGGCCAGCACCTGACAAACCGATGTTCTTTTACGTTACACAAGGACAGGAGGAGATTGCTGGTAGCGGTACGTCCTACCTCAATCGTACCGAAGCTTCGAACGTGGAAAAGATTACAACTAGGTTTCTACGCTGCGGCGTAAAACCCGAACAAATTGGAGTTATCACTCCATACGAGGGTCAAAGAGCCTATTTGGTTCAGTACATGCAATATCAAGGCTCTCTGTATTCGAAACTCTATCAGGAAATAGAAGTCGCGAGCGTCGATGCTTTCCAAGGACGAGAAAAGGATATAATTATTATGTCGTGCGTTCGTTCGAATGAACATCAAGGAATTGGATTTTTGAACGATCCAAGGAGATTGAACGTCGCGTTGACTCGTGCAAAGTACGGTATAATTATCGTTGGAAACCCAAAAGTTTTATCCAAACAACCACTCTGGAATCACCTGCTCAGTTTCTACAAGGAACAGAAAGTACTCGTCGAAGGACCTTTGAATAATCTTAAAGAATCCATGATTCAATTTGCCAAACCAAAAAAGCTCATAAACGCTGCGAATCCTGGATCACATTTCATGTCAACATCAATGTACGACGCGAGAGAGGCTCTTATTCCTGGCTCCGTTTATGATAGATCCGGTTCGCAGGTGAATGGTACTCAGAACCATAATCCATACTATCAAAGAAATGTTCCAATGGACATATTTAGCAGAACTCACGACACAATTAGCTACATCAGCCCTGAACGTGCGCAAGCCGCGATGAATAACGTTCCAGTTCCGGTAGGGATGTTCATGAACATGGCTCATGTTCCGCCCCGTTTCTACAACCAACATCAGCAAGCTTTACAAGCGCGACAGAACCAGAGGAACCGCAGAGGTACCACGACAGCTAAAAACAAAACTGGTCCGCGTGGTATCAAGCTGAGTCAAACCGACCAAAATACGCAGCCTTACAGTCAACCTGGACTTCCGTTGACTCAGGGAACGCAAGGAATGTCGCAACCAGGTTTCAGCCTGTCACAGCCCGGTTTGAGTCAGGCAGAGTTGTCACAAGATTCGTTTGCGGTCGGTGAATTTCAATCTCAAATGGATGGCTTGTTGTCCCAGGACTCGACTTACCAAGGCGATCGGAGCGGATTTTATCAATCGGGTCAGTCACAAGCTGGGGGCCAGTTCTCACAGCCGTACTGAGCCGGAAAGGTACGGCTGAACAACGCATTCGCCATGCAGCGTCGCGGGAGCGACTGAAGGCTTATTCAACCAACTCTTCTTCGACAACATACAAAAACCACCCAACTGCGTGAAACGGTAAAACGGCTCGACGAACGAGTATAGTATATGTCGTCGGTATAACGAGAGGTGACCGTGCCGAGGATAACTATAAAATGGAAAACTAATAGAGGAAACACCGCAATGCAAGTGAACAGACCGTTTTATCGCGGGGAACGAGCGACGCCGGAATATGGAACGTGTAATTCACTTTTAAATTGACAAACGCCAACATGCAGTAATGCGACCAGACACCCCATGGCAAGGCGACAAGTGCCTATCAGCATACTTCTAGCTCAGACAAACTGTAAAACATCTGTAACGTTTCATGGGAACGTTATCCAGGGAGAACTGCCACAGTTGGGAACAATGGTTATGACTATCGGTGATCCAGCTGAGCAACGGACCGTAATCATTCAAACGATACAGGTTGTTTATATATTGTTTGAGCTCCTACAAGAGAAACAAAAAAAAACGAAAAAAATTCAAAACGTAACTATCTTTTAGACATCTAGAGGTGGCATTGGAAATTTGGCACTGTTTATCTTTTAGATGTCGAAATAAATAGCAGTGTTACATGTTATGCCCGAAAATTGTCAGTACGTGAAGTTGGACAGCGAACATGGATCAAAACTCGATTTGATTTAACAAAATCGCTATTCGAACATCAAATAACGTGACTGCTACTTCATTATAGAGTTATTTTCTTTTATTTTCTTTCATTTTCTCAACACCGGCATAAACTAATGATCCCGCCACAAGCTGGGATGATCACATGCTCATCATGTTTCGTTTTGTTAGTTCGATGTTTATTTACTGCCAGTCAACGGAGCAGCAACTAGATTATTTTACTTTCATTACTTCATTAGGTTATTTTTTTCTGGTGACAATATGCCGCTGAACACTTTGATAGAAAACTGCTAACCAGATGACCCAGGTTTAAAACAACAATGTACGCGAATTAGTCGATCGATATTTCTTGTCAACCGAAGCGTTCAAAGTTTTCAATGACGTTCAAAGTTTTTAATGTTATTTTAAATAGGGCAATACAGTTTTGTTTTGGGGGGAATTTTACTTAACTAATCATTCAGTCAAAATGTGATTGACGTAATACTGATTCTGTACTTCCGTTATCATCAACTTTTTCTATGTCGACTTTAGCCGGCAACAGCTTAATATCTCTTCGTAATAGTAATTGCATAATGCGTCACAAAACAATCTTTTGTCCTCTGAACAACAACGCACCACTAACTATAAATTACAATTCGAAAATTCGTTGTAATATCTTACGATACCAATAAATTTGATTTGAAAATAGTAGGTACGTGATATTCATTTCCTTCATTTCCTAATAATCTGACTTTCAGGAAAGGAGATGTAATGATAACGTGAAACTTCCTTCGTGCATCATTCGTAGAGTTGCCATCTTGCAAAATTTATCTAAGCGTTGAACGTAAGCGTAGTACATGATGCCATCATCCAAAAAAAATGATCGTTACAAGAGATTATGAGAGAGTCAAACGATTCTCCCAAAACTATGTAAGTACACACTCGTTGGACGCACCACCTCTGGCAACAATGAACAATACATCAGGAAATATATAACCATTGCATTTATTCAACAAAGTGGAAATTACAAAAGAATAATTTACGATTAACTTGTACAATTCGATGATAATCTATTGATTTATTAGCATTTATAAGAAATTTCAAAAAGGAAAAATATGTGAATACTAAATCCATGAGTATCGTATTGTTTATCTTTATATCGGGGTAATTTCATTATAATATTTTCGAATAAACGAATTCACATGATAATGTGTAATGTTATCAACAGTTGTAACTTCATTATCAAACTACTCTTTAGAAGTCAATTTTGGCACTTGGGTTTACATTCAAATATTTTTTTCTTTATTAGAATATAAACGGGCCTGTGGAAATATCAAAGAATCAATGATTTGGTTTTTTGCAATAAGTTTTTGTTGGATCGAAGACTTCAATTTTCTAGAAATTTATTCAATGGATGCTGGAATATCGGCATATCAGATAATTCAAAATAATGCTGATACGCGTGCGTGGATTTCGAGTGCGAAATCATGAAACGTGAAATGTTCAAGCAATCGAACGCAAATAATTCAAATGCATTGGAATGGTACGCACCACGAATCTTGAAATCTTTATTTAAAATGTCCCCGAAGGAAAGTAATTCACTATTTTCACACAGGCCTGATCAGTATATATAGATTGCTTTTGACAATATCATACTTTACTCCTAACACAGCCATATTTTCAACCATTTGTAAGTTTACTGCACGTCGTAGTTGCAGTTTTATGACCAGAAAAGACTAGGAGTCTGGTCTCTCGTTGCGAACCAAAAAGAAATATTTCTCTTTCATTCAATATTTGGATCGACGAACGATAATCACAATTAAGGGATCCAACGAAAACAATTTTGTTATTCGACATTTTATCTGTGACTTGAGCAGATTCCGAAAAATCAAAGTAGCATATAATGCAATCGAATACATCTGTTTTCCATTAAAACTTTCTTCTTTACAAACAATTTATCATACTTGGTCAAAATATGGCTCAATTTTGTTGTGCTCGTGTTGGATCCCGTGGTTTTGATGTATTAATATAATAAAGGCAGAGCTCAATTCTCACACGTTACTCTAATTTTCTGTAGAAATGCGTGAAGACTTAGGTTTGAATGCCGGAAATTCTATTAAACATCCTTGCCTCGCCATAACATACGAACGACATAGTGAAATATAGTTGGGCCTTGGAAGATCTAGCACAGAGCTACGGGAATGCATATGTATACATTTGATCATGATCGGAAATATATTTATCCCAAAGAGCAGGTCCAACGCTCAAAATGATTGCAAATTATTTTTAGATTTTATCCAACAGTTGCAAATTGTTACCAAAAAGTTTTTACCGATTCTAGGCGTTGGTCTGAATTTTTTTGATTATTTCTCATTTTTTTTAATATGTATTTTTGTCTTATGAATCAGCTTAACGACAAAGCATTACATGTCCGTCAAAATTAGCGTATGATATCAAATAATAATATTATAAACTTAAATAACGTAACACATGTTTTTACGAGTTCTTTTTTCAATTTATGAGTATTTTTTTGTTGTTTTTTTTCCACACATTCCTTCATTTAGAACGTGAGAGAATGGTGGGGGAGAAATAATTCACGAATTAATATCATTTAAAACTAGCTGCAAAGACAACCTAAACAATTGATAAAAAGTGTAGTAATCTATACGAATGTGGCTTATTTTTAACGGTACGTAATTTAGCAACTAATCATTTCATGAAGATTCTTATAGTCACCGTCACTCTTGGAGCGTGTACTTCAATATCAAGTATATAAATCAGAACTTTTTCGTTCTTCCGTACTATTCAATCTCGAATTTTCCATATAATAGTCGCAATTCTTATTTGAATAACAAAACCCTTGAAGGCACGATATTGCTTCTCTTAATTAGATATTTCATGATGTGTCAACGTTTTTTACTAGAGCAGAAGCTTTATGGTCTATAAAGAGAGGATTGTATTCCACTCTCCGATCTGTTTGCAAAATACGAATTGCATCAAAGTGAATAATTACAATTATCAAATATCTTCAAAAATTTACTATTCTTATTCACCAAGTTAATTTTATTATTTCAATTATCGAGAAGCACCATTTTTATTGTCCGCTTGACAAACTTGTAAAAAGTACGTTACGCCTCCAAGTAAGTTGGATGTAATGCTTTTCCAACAGCATACAACAATGATTCGACCCTTGTATCAATAACTTCAGGATCACGCGTTTAAGGCTCGCCAATGTTACCATTTGAAAAAAATTTATCACAAAATAATTGTTTCAGACGGAATATCTGACGTACCAAAGTATCTGTTCTCTGATCCCTTATGTATCTTCCTCCATATACAGCAGATTCAATTGCCAATATAATCGGTGACCACCAAAAAATGACAATTCAATAAATAAATCTTCTAACTACTGACTATCAATCATTTCTAGCGCGAAACGGAATTACGTCGTACCGAGAATCGTTTTCTTATCAAACTTGCGAAAAATGCTGTTCAAGTCGTGGTTTTCTTTCAGTGTTTTATAGGACTTGCTGAATACTTGTTTGATTTGCTCGAATACTTCTGGATCGTAAACCGAACGTGCCGTATTGGTGAGATCAAATGGTTCTACAAACCATATACATCATTCAAGAACGTTTGTCATGCACCCAGACTTTCTAATACCACAAATTTCAATTTGTTAAGACTTACCTTCAATGCAAAGATATTTCCACTGGTGTGGATCATTTTTGTAAGATCGAGCTCGCCTACATTCTTCGATAGGCAACTTACTAGCAGTTCGCACTGATATGGCATAGTGGCTGAAACTAATGAAAATGTAACATAAAACAGAGATACAATTCAGAACCCCTTCGAATCTGTATAATTCACCGAAATTGACATGCCATTTTATTTTTAGTGTCCGAACATATAACGCGCCACTGATACGCGAACGACTTACTCAAATGTAATGAAGTATTTGAGAAATTCCAATAGAAGTTCGCCAAGTGTCAAAGAATTAGTGTTATTAAAGCCACAGACTGAGAGATCATCATGTATATCCTCGTGTATATCGATTGCATGTATATCTGTATGTGGACTGAATTTCCCTTCGCACAGGGTGTGGAGGCACGGTAAAATTGGGGGATTCACGCCACCTATCAATTATCATAAGAAACATGTGGTAATCAAACCAATAATTGACATACGAATAAACTATTTATGGATAGATCTGTGCTACTAGAATTATCCAAACCTCAAGGTTCTATACAAGTGCGGATCACTTATCTAAAATTACCTCAGTATAAAAGACTTACACTGCAAAAAATGTATGACCATCAATACCAGAGAATAGCTTGAGATTGTCATGTTTTTAGCATCATTAATACCTTGGCACTGAGCCCAGAGTTTGACGACTAAAACCAAAGGTCTCACTCGCCAGTCAACTAAGGAATTCAAGATAGAAAAAAAGTCATTTCTCTGTAAAGCTTAAATCTTTGTGATGAGTTTCAGATTGGACGAATTAAACTTACGATTCGAGTAACAGTAGAGCAAATGCGTGTTTCTGATGCCAACAGAGTTGTTACAATTCAAATCAACCTCTAAATTCTGCATTGAATCTCGAAATTTAAGAATTGGTACTTTAGCTTGTATCAACTCAAGCTTCTCGATGAAATCTGTCCAATGAAAATTTGTGCAATTAAGCAGAAATTATCTATAAATACATCAAGTCTTACCACCACTTACCACATCTCTTGAGATATTTCAAAATTTGCTCCAAATGACAAATTGCCTCGTTTCTTTGATCCATTTCTGTATGCCTCACCAAGAGACACATATCGACATCACTGTTGTCCGATCCAAAACCGCTCATGGTAGAACCAACCAAAAATAATCCATACCTCGGAAATGTAGTCTGAAAATAATTATTAAACTTTAGGAACCACCTTAGATCTATTCAATTCTGATTCAATAGAATTCAATATTCGAAGTGTCACTCAATTCAGCCTCAAGTGAATAATTTATTATTCACATTTAGTAATGTTCCACGTACTTTGATGTATATATATAAATATTTCCAGAGCATCATTTTATTTTTGTACGTTGTTTCCGTTTGCTGATTTGATATGAATTTTTTCCAAATATCTTGCGACAGATCATCCCAATCGCATCCAATTTTCAAATTTTTTGGCATTTCTGTGACTTCAATTAGATGCGATCGTGCCAGAAATCTATCAGGAGCAATATAATATCGTGGATATACACTATATGTTGGCAGAAGTACTCCTGTGAATCTTCTGCCTCTTTGTGCTCGCTGGGTAGATGGACTGTTTCTCCCTGAATCATATTTAGAGGTTCCTTACAAGTTCATTTGATCATTGAATTAATTCAAATCAACTCAGCCGATGCCTGAGACCCATCCAGCAATTTCACAGAATAGTTTAACGAAAATACCACAAGATTACCAGAGTTATATCTTCGTTTTCCTTGATAGTTTTGTACTTGCGATCGAGGCGGTGGAACAGTATTATGATAATAATTGACAGGTCTTTGATTTTGATAAAATTGATGTGCGGAAGCACTCGAAATAAGTCGGCCATGGGAATGGTCATTATTGTTATCATTGACATCATCTTTCTGTGGAGTGTAAACTTCATGCAATCTGCTGAAAATCAAATTCAGACATTATTCGTGTTTTCATATGTGATGCAAGCAGAAAATTGGAACTCCTTTAAATGTTATTACTGTCTACTTACTTACTGCCCTGTTCAGAGGAAGATGCTGTTGATTCGCGATCGTCGGAACTTTCATTTCGACTACCATTCGTTTGGTGTTTGTTAGGTGTAGGTGAACGTGAGCTAAAACCACTATCGCTATTATAAGATTCATTTTGCAAAAGCGATTCCCGGTAACCACTCCGTTTTCCAGATTTGTTGTTCCAATTTGGTTTCTTTATTGATCCAGTACTAGCTGCTCTAAAGTTCAGGTGAGGTGGCGGCATTGTAGGCGCATTATTCGTGGGGTTGCTTCTTCGTTGCCAACCACCAGTCGCGTTCCCACCACCTTGCATGCTGTACCCCGCACGACCCAACGGCGGAATATCCACACCCATTAGCTGTACGATTTCCAATGGATATGATCCTGCCTGTAAATACCTCATTTAACTAAACTTTATTGCGAATTGGTCAGAAATGGCAAAAAAGAATGGGAAGCAGAAGAGTATTTGGTGAAATAAAATTCACGATTGACTCCGTGAATTGTGACTACTGATGTAAACGTAATTATTATCATTACTTTTAATGTTATAAATAAATAGAATATCAAGTTCAGCTATTCTGTACTATTAAATCTGCGGGTTGCTAATAATCCAAAATTGTACTTGCTGAAGATTCATGAAATGCACATATTATGGTGATTAGAAAGCTAATTAATCAATAGCAGGGGCTTATAAAAAACTAAGCAGAGTCTGCGATAAACCACACAAAAATAAAATATCGCATGACATACCTGAACAATATGATGCCTGTTATGGTCAGAACCATCCAAAATGTACTGATTACAATCAGTCTGTTGCAGTGAGCTATTATCATTTGTATGTCCCATATGGGTATGTATTTGTGGATATTGACCATTGGTCTGTTGTCCACTCACTACTTGCACCATCATATGTGGTGGATACATCGTGTGATACATGGTCAAAATAAATGTGTATTATTATTCGAAGAGATTAGTTTTTCATCTTCTCAATGGTAATATTCTGAACTTATACTTGTATGATAGATTTATTTATGAATATGAAACGTTTTAATTTTACCTATAGCTATCTGCATAAGCGTCAAGTAATCACATAGAAAACAAGCAATAATTGAGACAAAAAATATGGTCATGGAAAACAGACTACAAATAATATACACTATTTGAATCTTCAATGCCAGAATAGTTTCATTTTATACAATTTTGTTGTACTTTTTCAAAGCTTTGAATCGTCATATTCGACAAAAGCTTCGATTCACAACCAAAACTGTATCGCAAATTTGTAACTTGTAATTTTATTCATATAAGATCTCTCTTTGCATTATATTTGTATTTGTGCTTTTATCACAGACAGCTAATAGAATGAGTTTGTTCAAAATCTTTCCTATTCTCGTATATATTCCCGTGCTTAGTTAGTCTGAAATTCTTTGGAGTTTCATTAGTATAGTAGGAAAACAATTATCATGGCGAGAAAAGAGAGACGGATTAGAATTAAATGACCCCCAGTTTTTATAATTGTTGATATAATATGGGTCATGATATATTTATAATTCCACGCATTCCCTGAAAAAGAAAAAATTCATTTCGATCAAGTATTGTCGATTCGTACGACAGATCTAATCTATACTTGCTACGAGGAGTCATCGGGCGAGGAGGGGGAAGGGGAAAAAAAGCGCGTGAAACCGGCCACATCTTTGTATTTCACGAATAGGTTATTTACGCGAACATTATGGTCTCATTTGGTAGGTATTGTATTGAATTTACAAGACAAACGATCGTCCTCTTCGTAATTCGTATCCTAATTTCGGCACAGAGAATCGATCGAGAAACGAAATTTAAACAGTTTATCACCGTACTCGATCTCTCAGCCGACAGAACGGTGACAATGAATAACATGTAACATCGTCATGATAGTCAGGAAAATGTGATCGCTTGACAAATGGAAAGAAAATGTGCGATGACTTGAGCCAACGGGATACGAAGGAAACGTTACAATACCAATCATTATTTTCAGAAGTGAAAAATATAATACCTCTTTTTATTGGCACGATTCGTTGTTCGCCATGTTGCGGAACATTAGGCGCGAGCGGCCGGACCAGGTTTCCCAATCCAAACTTATCAATTTATTCGACTACTGTCAACGTGACGTCAGGCCACGTGATAACGACGACGATAGAATTTATCCAATACTTTCGTAGCAAACTATCATTATTCGTCGCCTACTTTAGAACTTTACGCGACAATTTCATGGGAAGTTTGCTGGTTCGCCAACGGATTGATGAGACGCCAACGATTATTACTAGTTTGAAGTTTAAACGTCGTTGGACGCAGATGAGAGGTTAACTGACTCTTCTCGAACCATGAAATAATAGACGATCGATGTATACCCGTGTTTGCAAACAAGATTGGTCACCACTCCGACGGTGCTCACATTTGCATGGCGCATTTGTCGCCGTTCGTGTATTCTCCATTCGGATGCCTTCAAGAACTCGCGACATTGAGACTTGAAATTGCCAATAGTTGGTTACCGTTCTCGTCCTTGTCCCTCACTCGATGGACCGTAATCCGTATAATTGAAACAAAAATGTCTACCAATGACTATGGAAATTAGTTCGACAGTCTGATGTCGCGTGAAACGATACGTGAAACCGAGTCGTAACAAATAAATGTATTAACGTCAATCGAGTAAAATGGCTACAAATTTAATTTTTGGTGTTCGATTGAGCCCTCAATCCTTCTCAACATTCAAACTGGAAGATGTCAGTCTCGATAGCAAAGTTGAACAGCTCAAAACAGAAACTGCTTTGAAAGTTAACCTGCCAAAGGAATCACTTGGTAAGATGAGTTGCATTATTATCTTACGAACATTGTGAGAAAAATGCACTTAAAGATTATTTTTATCATGAGACTTACTTTGTGCCATTCTACAGTTAAGTGGAATAATATTTTATTTTTCTTTAGAACTCATTTATTGTGGATGTGTTCTCGAAGATGATGCCACATTATCTTCGTATGGGTTGAAAAATGGAGTTATGGTTCATGTATTGAAGAAAAAAGATCCAGAAGTTCCTGTTCCAGCAAAACCTATTTCTGAATCTAGTGTTTTACAACTTGCATCTGCATTCCGATCATTCAACGTTAACCCAGCTTTACGCAGCGCGCTACATGTAATTTCTCATTTAACTTTTTACTTAATCTCGATCAGCATTGTAGACCTCATAAATTGTAACATATAATTTGTTATAATCTTTCAACTTTTCAAATTAGAGACTTAGTAAGAGACCAGAAGTCATAGAAAATATCGTTTCTTCGGCACCAGGATTAAGTGATGACTCTGTTGCAATCGCGATGTTGCAAGATCCAGATCTCATGGCCCATTTCACGGATCCGGATACAGTACGAAGGTACACCGATATATTGAGTAGTTGAAATTACAATCAAAGTGCATTCGGAATTCTTTTAGAGAATTGAAATGCAGTAGCAATATTAATGGAATGAAAATAGAATTGCAGAATTACATCCGTGCCTAGTTGAGGCTGCCCAACATATCGCAGCCGCAGTGCACGAAGAAGCACACAGCAATTCAGCTGGTACATCAACTGCCACGTCATCTAGTCATCATACTGCCTATTCCTATAGTATAGATAACATGAGCGACGATGAAGAAATGGCTGGAGATTCTTCTCAGTCTTCAGATTCTGCACAAATGTCAAATTTATCAAGGAATCAATCTAACTCCGCGATAACTACGGCGCAATTAGCTGCAGCCTTGGCAAGAGCTGGCGCTCGAGGTTACCCTTTGTCACCGTCATCCTCATCAACAACAGCAGGTGGTGGTTCAAGTTCGCGTGTTATCACCACAGAAATGTTTTCTCAAGCAATGCAGCAAGCTTTCTCATCTGGTACTACACAATCTCCAGTTCCCGCCGTACCACCTATCCTTCCTCAACCCTCAGAATTACAAACCCAACTCGCGCAGATGCATGAAATGGGCCTTCATGATGACGCTATCAATGTACAAGCACTTCAGTTTACCAATGGTGATGTTCAATCTGCTATCGAGTTGGTGTTCAGCGGATTCAGTGATAATTGACTACAGATCTTGACCAAAATTCGCAACAAATACCTTTTCCTGATAATTTTCGATTTTTACAAGAAAAGACTGTAACAAATGATGAATAAATAAGTAACAAATCGATTTAGTAAGACTCACTTGTATTCATTTTGATCATTGTTACTTATCTTCATGCAGTAGACTAATTGTCTAACTTGGAATCTAAAACTTACTTACTGGTGTTATCAAAACATAACTTTGAATAAAAATAACAAAATATCGTATGTAAATATTATCTGTATGTCATTCTTTTCATAACCCCGTTTCACTCTACATTAATAACTTGCCGGCTTGTGCAATTAGAGTTGCACGTGGTATCGATAAATGGCGTTCGTTACGTTTCTTCACAACCAATCATACATTACGATGCTTCCTTTCTTACGAACCCTTACTACCAATTGGCTACCGATAAATGCTGTCCAGACAGCTGCACGGCAATGACGTCACAGAGGATCAACATTTCGGCGGTAAATTTTGTGCGCAGTGATGAACCCACGAAGGTTATGTCGCATGTGCTGGTAGCTAATATAATACGTGTCAATAATTTGCTTAACTAGTGTATCTCTCGAGGCGGTTTACCCCAATAAATGTACAGTAAACGCGGTATTGTTGTCGGTAAAAACTTGTAAAATAATTCGTACTATGCTAGAGGTAATTTATTTATAAATTATATATTTTCTGTTGCTATACCTAATCCAAACGCCTAAGTACTCTGTCGTGGAGAGGTTTGATCATCTTGTGTCTACGTCACTCACGTCATTCATCATTTGTAAATATTCTAATTACATTTAAGTTATTTGATCAATCTTCGATTTAAAGTAATTCATGTTCCTTTTGTCTTCTTTTCTTATAGATAAATTAGCATCCGAAAACTTACCACCATGGGCAGTGAAAGTGATTCTGATGTAGATAATCTATTGCAAGATCTATTAGCAAACAATGAAGAACCAGACGAAGAGCCTTCGCCAAACCAGAAACAAATACATAAGTCGGATGTGAATTTTTTGGACATAGAAACTAATATTGCAAACCAGCCTGTCTTGAAAAGAGCTAAGACAGTTGTTCATAATGAGGAAATTGAATCATCAGATGAGGAAGACAAACGCGATTTTCAACACCAAAAATACTCAGATTCTGGGCGTGAAATCAAAGCGATTCTAAAACATAGCTCATCGGATCAGAACTCATCTTATCTTAATAGACCACCATGTAATAAATCAGAAAATTTTAAAACTAAGCCTATAAGAGAATTGAGCTGTCCAACGGATACCGTGAAAAAAGAATCTTACGACGTATATTGCGATCCAATATTTGGATTAAGAATTACAAAGCCTTTAATTTCGTCGTCGATGCTGAGCGAAAGAATGGTAGGACGCAAGGCTGTCACAATTTCTAATATCAGAAGTCATGTAGTTAGCCAAGACTTACAGAATGACTGGGTAATCGCTGGTGTCATAATACATAAATCTCCTGTTCGAAAATCTCAAAAAGGAAATCACTACAGTATCTGGAAAGTGAGCGACCTATCTGACAATATAAAATCTGTTTCCTTATTTTTGTTCAGCGGAGCCCACAAAGAGTTGTGGAAAACCAGCCTTGGAATGGTTATTGGTGTTTTAAATCCAAATGTTATGGATAACAAAGATGAGAATACAATCGAAGCCACTCTTTCTGTTGACAATCCACAAAAAGTGATGATACTTGGCACATCCAAAGATATGGGTACGTGCAAGTCGAAGAAAAAAAATGGCGAACCATGCACAGTTGTTGTGAATCTAAATCGATGCGAATACTGCGTGTATCATGTTCGCCAAGAATACAACAAGTGTGCACGTAGAATGGATTTGCAATCATCGAGTAGCGGTCGAGGCTTGGCTGCAGTGAAAGGTTTGAAAAATAGGCTGATAGAAAAAGGGAATCTCATGTATGAAGCTCAGAACTTTTCATGTGTCCCTGCAACCAAGAATTTTAAACTAATTGAAAAAGACAAAGCGCGCTTGCAACTTTTGCAGAGTAAAAATCCTGTTCAAGCAATCCCTCAACCTCGCAACAATCCAGTTTCAAGCCAGAAGGCGTCTTTAGTTGAACTCACAAATTGTCAAATGAAAAAAGACACAGAGAGATTAAAAAAACTGAAAAGTTCGATGACTGTTGCCGAGCGATCACCCATTGAGAGTTGCAATCCTTCATCTTCGTCTCATCTAAATAGTAATACTGTGATATCCTCTGTCAAGTCTCCAGAGCCAAAAACAAACTCCACTTGTCAGGCGAATTCTAATGCGACGACTATTCCCAGACTTGGAGTTGGATTACTTGGAGATACAATCGATCTTTCTGAACCTATTAGCAAGACACAAAAAGACATGGCAAAAATCAATGCTATCAAGTGGATTCAGAAAAATGGAGTTATAAAAAAAAAAAATCCTAATAAAATTCATCTTACGCCACAGGAAAAGATTGAGAGAGCGCAGAAGCGGCGAAGAGAAGAAAGTCCAGATATTGATGGGAATGCAAAAAAACAACGTGCATTGGCAAGCAGATTCCAAGAGATGCTGAAAGCAACGTCCAAACATGAGGATCTCGTTGAAAAAGCAGATGATCAAGCAAAAGAGAAATACTTTAATAAATTGGAAATAAAGGAAAAAATGGAAGAAAAAATGATGACTACCTTTAAAGTAGATTGCAAAGCTGTAACATGTCTTGTGTGTAAATATACTGCATTCTCAGCCTCAGATATTTGTAAGGCGCAAAGTCACCCGTTGCGCGTGACCGACGGTGTCAAAAGGTTTTTCAAATGTCGTGAGTGTAAGAATAGGACAACGACTTTAGATAAATTACCGAAATATTCGTGTCAAAATTGTCATAGTTCAAACTGGATTCGAGCGGCAATGATGGACGAACGAAAGATCGAATTACCTGGAACAAGTTTGTGCATACGGGGAGGCGAGGAGAAGTTTATAGGTTCAATAATCAAAGATGGATCTTTAAATCTTTCAGTGCCTGATTGTTGACTAAAGGTCTTCAAACAAATGTATCGATATTCATTTCTTCTAACATTCGATTTGGCCAATACATAAGCTCCTCTTTTGCGAATGCCATTTACAGTATAAAGAATGATTGTGAATATCATAATGGTAACAGACAAACAACTTTATACAACTTCACACATTTGTATATAGTATAGATTGACGATTTAAAATTTTACGCGATATTATTGATGAACCTGCGTGGAACTGTGGCGTAGGGTTGCATGGAATCGTGAAATGAAATATATTTAATTATTTGTACGAAAGTTAACAAATCTCATTCATTTATTCCCTGCTAAACACTTGGTACAGCCGTTTTAAATTTGCGTTGTCAGAAACATCTCCACAAGTTGAGTGAAATATTAGCATTTGTATCAATTGAAATTTTGAAGTGTGACTCGAATGTTTCATAGATCTCATGCACACAATAATTGATACTCAGAATCCAGTATTTTCGGATTATTTGCATTTGATGAGATTTTAATTACCATTTTTTTTGCCAATTTTTTGGTTTTTACACATGTATCCTTGTGCTTATGATTGGTATACCGATCGTTAGATTTAGTATGCGTCAAACAATGAGTCTGAGCCCGTCAATGATCAAAGAATCACTTGTAATCTAGACATTAGAAATATTATAGGTAGCAGAGAATAACGTGTCAATTTCCTACGTTTTTTTAAACATAGTTTCATTCAAAATTTTTCTTTTCCACATGGGTTTGATATAAATAAGAAACGGTAGTCTACTGGAGTTACATCACATGTCGAAATGTGACTTACAAAATATATCTACAATCTTTGCACAGAGTGGTAGTTTTGAAAGCTGTATTGTTTGTCCACAAATAGATAATGTTCAGGAATATATTCATTTTTTTTTTGAATTTCTGGAGAAGATGAATACGAATATGGTGCTATACTATCAAAAATAATGATCTTAGTATATTCTCTCAACGTCAATGGATTAAAATCACAATGATTCAAAGATTAAATATTCGTTATCGTTACTACTAAACGGCAGTGCATTCCAATTATCCTCTGTTTCTCACTTACAGCATTAAAAAATGGATAAAGAAGTATGTTTATTTAATTATTTAAGGATCGTACGTATAAATATGCCACAATTACATGTACCTTTCGCACTTGAATTTCATAATTTTTTCTCATACTTGGTTAACAATAATGTAGGGAAATAATTGGGTCGAAAGATTCAAATCGCACTCTGGACGAGTTGCGAAAAATACAAATTTTACACATTGATCAGCAACCGGCACCAAATATATTTGTACAAATAGTTTCAATTCATGCGCTCGTAAATAAGTTTTTGAAAACTATTTCTGCAGCTATAATATGTCTTGCTAACTATTTTCAAATTATACCCAACAGCATTTGGAAATCAACCAAGGTAAATTGCACAATCATCAACAGATGTTAACCACGACCAACATTGTGAAGTGGTTAAATATTGTTCATCACTTTTTACAAAGCTGCAGTTGAAGAAACTACTTACAAAATAAATCATACCCACTCGAACTGTGCGAGTCACCAAACTTTTTACGCTACAGGAATAAATTAATATCTTGTTTCTAAATCAATTAGATATGACAATGCAAAGCCTGAATCGCACCAGAGGACTATCAAGTACTTGGTGCCAAATGTCTCACGTTTTTGAAAATCTTGTTTGCGTCTTTATTTGTTCAAAATGCTGTCACCACGTACGTAAGAAGTTCAAATTATGGACAGTTAGTTCCCATGAATCGATACTGGAACAGTTTTTTCTGAATTATTTTTACCATTTACACGTTAAATTATTATTTTCTCAAAACTATAATTTGGTGCAGTCATATCCTCCACAGTTTGCAAGTTGGCACTGTGTTGCCTGTTTTAGAAGCTAAACATTCTCGATACTGAGGAATTGCCATTATTCAGATAAATTTAGCTAATGGTACAAAATGTACGATACACAATTGTATTTATAATAACCAATTTATTATTTTCATGGTGATTGTGTATGAACAAAATTAACGCTACAATTATACATACATGGGTCCAGTACCACTTTTATAGTAAGAATTACAGTACAATGACATAACACCATTGCGACGCCAGATAACCATTTTTCGAAAATATGTACTGTACAATTGCAATCGTCGTTGTTAGCTTGCGGATAAACTTCAATGAACCCGTGTGAATAATTAAAGAAGCTAATGTAATAAGACAATGTATTATCAATATAATAGGCAGGCATCAAGCTGGCTGGCGTTTTTTACAGACTTGAATTGTCAGCATGCGGCCGAATTTTCAGTTTTGTATGCAAACTAAGAATGCTCGACATTCCGTAATTAAATAGTAGATGATAATGACTGAACATTTGCCATATATTCACTTTGACAACATTGTCCACTACACGCTGATCTTTCCTCTTTGTTCATACTATGAAAAATGGCTGATAACAATAGTACGCTGACAACTGACACTCAGCATCCTTTCGTTTTCGTAAAATTATTATTTTTGTTCTCATGAAAATATGTTCATGTCCTAGAATCAGAGTCGCGTACTTGCACAGGTCCGGATGTTAAGAGCTTAAACTGGGCTCGAATAGTGGTTTAATAATCATCTAGATCAAAACTGTCAACTTCGATATCATCCAGTTGCATGCTTTGGAAGTCCACTTTGTACCGTAAAATACCTGTAAATAATACATAGGTACATATATATATACACATATATATATAAACATAACATTAGTAAAATAAAATTCTCATTCCCCACGATCATGAATATATGAACAACAAGTGCGAGAAAAGTGATTCCAAAGAATTCTTATAGTCCACTAACTAAAAAGATTATCTTAAACCGTTTCTTCTCGAATCGCTTCAAAATATATTTCAATAATATTTCATTCGAGCAATTATCAGCGATCGGAATATCATGATAATGTACTCGCAGCATATCAGTTAATGTTCTAAATAGTCCTATTGGAGGTACGTAATCTCATTGCGAAACGCTGAATAAGTTTTAATGGAAATTATGTTCTGTCCATGATCCTAATGAATCACAAGTTTTTCATGATCGTATTTACAATAGACAATTAGGGGTGAAGATTGCAAAATCTCTGTCACAATCAATTTCGCAAAATAATATGAAATAAGCTTTGTACTGGATTTATATACAATGTTACTAAAAACGCAAGCCGGAAAATGCAAGTACGTTTACTTGAAAATATCTGAGCATAGGGCATCCAGCGCTAAAAACACAAAACTGTTTAATCTTACGTAATAGTTATACTCTCTTCCTCATTTCATAAAACATCAGTGAGAGTGTTATGAAATGATACGTAAGAGTAATCTTTTAATCCCACCAAATAACTCATGTAATGTAAATGTGAATATTCTTACACCAACACTTGTACTATACCTTTCCCATTTTGCAAGCTAATGGAAATTGGATGTCGATTAATATTCTCATTGTCGAGTATAACGGTAGACTAACAGTGGACTAGTTTTCAACTGCAATACTTTGCATGACATTCAACTATTACGTATACTATGATAATTCATAAGAAAGAAAAAAAAATTCATGGTGTTTGTAAAAAGCAACGATAAGAAAATGACTAATATTAAGCTATCGTGACAACTAGATTTTTGAATATTGAAGAATTCGTATTAAATGTTATCATGAGCAGTCATATTTCTTAGTTCGTTGCATTATACTGTTAATCAATTGTATGCTCATGCAGATTCAGCAAGTATAAAAATAAGATTTGTGATGAAAATTAAACAAAGCTATCGTATAACAATTTCAAACGGTCAAACAGTTTGATTCTCGGACCATTAGTCTTAAGTTGAAAATCTCAAAAAACGCGTCATATATCAAATTTGAAAACAATGCTCAAATTAAGGAAGTTCCCTGTCGACTTGGTATGTCAGCCATTTGTTTGAAAATTTGACAACGTCGGAGAATTGTACTTATGAATTCGTTCCAAAATTAATTCACAATACTGACTGTGCGTAGTATAAGTCACACATACTATACATTTTTGCAGGCCTCTCGGTACGATTGTTTATATTGCCGATCACATCTAAAGTGACCATCGGGTAAATACCATATTAAAAAATCTACCTAACATTACGTATTGCTGTGCCACCATATTTCATTATTAATGACTGCCAAAGTAAGGGAATTCTAAAGTTTTTACAGTATACCACAAATTTGTTAATGCCCAAGTATCTGTTTGCTCTGATGTTTCAATTCTAGTTGCATCAATTATTTATCTGTTACTAAAAAAAATCTCATAGAAATTTTGCTCTTATTTCTGTATCGATTTTGTTGTGAAAACGTGTATGTGGTGGTGTATGCTACGTGATATCATGTTAAATACCAAAAAATTCACCAACATTTATTTCATCACACGTCAGCTCAGTTATTGAATCTTTACAAAACTAACAAAACGTTATTTTTAGAGCCAATAATTTCATCATACCAACTTCTACTTAATTCTCTCCCTTACTTTTTCACTAGGGAACTCCCTTAATTGCTTTCGAGATGTCTTATCATCTCCATCATAAAGTAAGTAAACCACAAAATTTGGACGTGTTAATGCAAATAATTTATTTCTCTAGCAAAAATCTACGGAAACGAAAGAAAATATTGCATTCTATACAACATTAAACGAATATATGAGAGCACGCAAGACATTTAAAATCTACCTGATTAACTTTGAGTACTTGACAGATGATGATTTTAGTAATCATCGAGGTCAACATCATCGAGAGGCTCATCAGCCTGCAGTGATTGGAAATCGACTTTGTAGCGAAGGATTCCTACAGATTAACATATGCTCTGCAGTTATTAATAACTACTACTGTTTATTTTCATGCTTTCAAAAACCAAGTCGAAATTTGAATCGCAATAATATACCCGTAATTATAAAATAATTTTCTATCTTCTCGTTAACTAATAATTCTGTATTTCCGTGAAATTTTTGTTTTTGATATCCCGCAATACTGATAGCAACATTGGGTTCTTACAACGTATCGAGGACGTCCAAATTAGTATCGACGACTTTTGTCAATACCTTTCTGTTGAATTGATTTGAACAATTAAAACTCAATCACAGATATTCAATTATATCATAGAAAAATGATCTCAATCCAAGAAATTTAAATGTGATGCCTACAAATCACAGTTTAATCAGGCCTTTTACATCAGGTCAAGGGAAAAAAAGTTCATACATTGTTCTATCGTGTGTTTTTAACTGGACGAAGTTTATAACCATTTGTGGTATTCAATAGACTACCGCACTGTACTTTTCATATAGTATGGTAATGAAGAGATAGTAATTCAGAGAAATTAATGACAGATTAGCTGTCTCCACCTTCGATAACATGTAGAGGAAAAAAGCGCATGAATAATAAGATTGATGAAACTTACCGCCAATTCCACCAAATCCTCTAACGAACTGAGAGCCTTCTTGAGATTTATCTGTAATGATCTCCAACGTCGCGCCAAAACTTTTGTAATTGTTCGCAAGCCATTCCAAGAGGGGTTGACATTCGACCAATTCCAATTCTACCCCGCTCTGTAAGTAGAACATATGGTTAAGTGCGATTGAAGGTTTTAGTTGAAGTACAAGTTCAACATCTTCTATCAAATCATCGTTGAATTCTTTTTAAAAAAATGTTTCGTTAGAAAAATCTCTACGCACTTCTTTATCCGTAAAATGGCTCTTATCCTTTTCTTGTTCGGGTGTGAGGTGTAATACTTTCTCTTCGGCATTAGTATGATTTTTCAGAACGTATCTTTGAATGTCTAAATTCTCCCAACAAATCAGAGTCTCAACGCTTCCGAGTTCTAACGCCTTCAAAGTATCTTCAACTCCAAAACAATACTTCCCCGTGTCTTGCGATATTTCATCAAAGTATCGACCTGAAAAACACTGCGTTGTTACTATCCATTGCGCGGCCATCAGATGGAAATCAAAGTATCAGAGTGGTACCTAAATAAATTACACATATTTGAATTAGTTTTTTTTTCATTACCTATGAGTTTCTTTTCTTGAATGAATTTGACGTTCTGCAAAGATTCAGCAGCCAACTCAATCGCTTGGTTGAATCCATTTTCACCACCATATGACACGTCAACCAATTTGATCACCTTTGCTTGCAACCTCTGAATAAAAAAAAATTGACTTTCATCTTCCGCCATTTGGGAAACAAGCTTATCAATTTGTGCATTCACATTATTAAATAAAGAATAACTAAAGCATGGGTACGAACAGGATCAAACATGTCGGACTGACTTAGCTCCGTTTTGAAATCAGCACTACCAGCTAAAATGAGTCCCGCAATGTTGGGCTTGTCGTTAGTTATGTAAAGCTGAGTTGCGACTTCAGCCACTTTTCGTACATAGTTGTGCCGTTTCTCCATACGTAATCGAGCGAAACGTAGAGCTGACTGTCCTCCTCTACCTGAAATAATAGGGCACGTTTAGAAGGCCGCTATAAATAATTACATCAAATTTAAAGCAGGAGGAGAGTTTGTACCATGTTTTTTGGGTAGGTCAACAGTGAATTTATGAAGAACTTCACGTGTGTTTCCTTGCAGTGTACCGAATAAGGCTCCATTACCATCCATGACTATAAAACCAAACTTATTATCATCGGCCAAAAGCGCCGTTAAAGCTTCTGTGTGGAACTGAAAATCAAGGGCAGCAAATTCGATTCAATAAATTAAACGAAAAAATAATTATTGTCAATGTAATCCACCAACCATCTATCAGAATAATGAGTACAAACTGATTTCACGTACCTTATTATCACAGAGATATAACGAAGTGTTGATTGGTTTGAATGGTTCGAAATCGATATTTACTTTCTTTTCTTTTCCTTCTTCCGTAACAATCGTACCACAGTATATAACCAATCCGTTAGGTGGAACTGGACAATTTAACATAATGCATTGATGATGAAACTTGTACGAAACAAAATGCTTGACGATAAATTCGATCACACTATTTTATCTTTAAACTATGATGAAATAATAAATTAATACTCCAATGAATATAATAAGGCTTATGAAATGCAACATGGATAAAAATTAGCACTTTTTACCTTTGGTGTACAATTTCAGTCGATGCTGAACAGATGTGATTGCGCCCAATACAGATAATCTGTTCACACGAGACTTGATGTTCGATGCTGTGCCAAATTCATCAGCCAACATTTTGCTGACCCTGGATATTTGATCCTTCGGTGGGATGATTAAAGAGATCATACTCGTCCCATTTCTATAAAGAAAAATAGATGTCTGTAAGTTTTCAACACTGCAAAGGGTTTAATACAGATAGGCCTATCTACTGATGAACTAGTAGATAATATAGCTAATCGAGTTAACGTCGATTTCATACAAATAATTGTTTTATGACCTGAAGGTGTCTTATTTTTACTTAAGTATATAAAATGAGAAATCATATTGAAAGTGTGAAAGTGGAATTAATGTTTAACCAAATTACAAACTGGTCAAACACATGGGCAGATGCACTGCCTGTAAGGATTGAATAACATATCAAAGAATCACATGTGTATCCAGTTTCGTATATATATCGAGCAAGAATGCAATTTTTGGTCAAATTTGGAATGGTCGAACGAGGTAAGACTTTCCACACGAGATACAGGAGACTTTATTATTTAGACACATGGTAGCATGTACAGTTATTCCGAGTGCATATGGTATAGTTGGAATCTAATGCACCTTTGATGCAGTGGACACGCTTAATAAAGTTGATGTATAAAACGAAAAAGGAAGTTTTCGTCTGATTTCACTCACCCTCGTGCCATTTCCAAACTCTTGATGAGTTTTTTGATCTTCCAAATTTCGACATTCCTATCAGCGGAAGTTTCCTCGTTGGACATGATTGTAATTTTCCTTTAAATCTCAGTTATCTTGTGGTTATATACGGTGAAAATCGTCGCTGAAGAGTCTGCCGAGAATACGAGAAATGAAAACGCGTTAAAACGTCCCGCACAAAAATAATACGAAAGAGTTTCAAGATTTTTTCAGGCTAAAACAAATGGCCAGCCTGTTTATCGACGCAACTACCCGAATCCAGATTATACCGGTTTATGTGTGACTGAACGTGAATGGCATGGTGCTCGACCGTAGCATAAGTTGGTTTTTCCAAATTTCTTTGTTACACTCACATATAGTATTCTTTTATCTCGCAAGGATTAACGATGAAACTCGTAAAACGGAGACGACCACATTAAAAGGAATTTCGGAATGCACTATCTCGAGATACAAGCAAGATACCAATAACCCAATGAAACGTCAGTCAGTACACTGCCCCAAAGTGAAAAGCAAAAAGACATGCGCCACCTGAACGCCGAGTGACCATGCCTCGAGCGGGAGCGAGTCATACTTTCGCAGCGTCTACATGAATCGGCGCTAAAATTTGATTCGTCCAGTTGCTTGAACATTCGCCTTATCGTTTATTGGTTGAATCTATCTGTTGCAGGGTACACCTCCAATCATAGTTTCTAACGCATTCGTAAACTTACTGCAATTGGTTCAATTCCACTGTTGCGAGATTGCTATTCGTGCCCGGCTTAACGAAAACATGCTTGTGACCAGAGCATCCGGTGAAAGTATACAGCTGTTAGTGAAAATTATGGAACAGAACCGCAGGATAGCGCTGTCGTCGTATGAATCGTCTGCAACTGCTTGTCAAGTGGCGTTTGAATTTTAAATTGCGCACTAATACCATTGTTCAAATTAACTTTATTTATACGTATCTTTAAACAATATAAGATGTTTCATAAATATTTGTATCTGTTACGATCAAGTAGCATCTGTGTCGTGTTTATGGGGTACGAAACATTTTATTTTAAGGTTATACAGGTAGTAAACGACAATCCAATATATTTTATACAGGGGATGTTGGTTTTACTATCAATTGCGTCAAATCTCACGAAAACTGAACTCTCTTGTTGCTACGAATGTTTTGGATTTGGAGCACGCCCAAGCTCAATATATATATGTAGATGATGTACATCTACAAGGTAAATGATTTGCAATGAATAACAAGATTTGCATTTACAGTTGCAAAACTGACAATCTGTCGTGCGGACCGTGTTACAGTCCTGGTATCTTCTCCTTTTCTCTACAGATATGTTCCCACCTCAGAATGAAGATGTTCGTTCGCAAAATTTTGAACAAAAACACAAAATTACTGATGTAGCAATAACATGGTGGAAATCCTTAGATCGCAAATTGTCATATAGACTTCTTCATATAGCTCAGACCGGATGTTTGTATGATCGCGAAAAAGCTGTACGCTCGTTGAGTACCTTAAAATATCTAAAAGGTATTGGAAATCTATCATCAACACGGACTACCCTCCCTGTTCCTGATCGATAGATGTGTCAATAATAAATTTTATATCGATTGATAGATTGGGATTACCGGCAAATTGCGCAGATGTTAGATGCAAAAACTGCTGTTGCTCTTGCTCGACAACAAAATGTGGATTTGCGATTTTTTCTCAAACCACTATTTTGGCATATGCAATATGCTTCATATGTATGTATGTCTATCGTGTATGTATGAATATTCGAACCACATCCACTTAAAATGAATTGTACAAAATATTTCAGTGAAACGTTTAAATTCTGCTGTTTACTACAATTGCAAAAGAAATATGGTACATATTTTAGCCGAAACTGAAAATCCTCTGTTTCAGGATATAATAGAGAATCTCAAGCAATTATTAATCCAATTAGATAAGATGTGCGGCAGTTGCCATCCGTGCTTGACAGATTTTCTGAACAAAAAATTTCACGATTCTCCTCGGGTGAGTTCGAATCAGGAAAAATTTTATACATGGATAGTGATTTCGTTATATCATGAGTCATCTAGTGTACTTTTTATTGATGTTCAAATAAAATTCCATTGTGTTTGATAAAGTCTTCAAGTCCTATTCGAGTAACTCTTTCGCTCATGTTATTGAGAAACTAAGTTGGATAACTCGCATATTATAGGAAGGATTTATGTTCGATCATGATCTAACAGCATTTGGTTTGAGCATGCCATCTACATTAATATGGGATGAAATGTTACTTCAATCCTGTATTCAAGCAGTGTATCATCATTCTTCTCTCGACGAACATAGTAAAGGTTGGTAATCCCCTTATGTTGCAAATTCATATGAAAGGCCTGTGAAAAACATCTGAAAGAAAATATCTTCTTCGCAGATATTGTCGATGCTGGGGGTTTGAAGATATTAATAGAAGTTTGGAAGTATTTTGAAGATGACCTAAATGTCTCCATCGTTCTGGCAGAAATACTATCAAATATTTCCCTTGACAGGAAACACTTGGATGACATTTATGCAACTGGTACTCTTTTATACTTAAATCGTTAATCATATTTTTCGTACTACTCATATAAAACTAATGGCAATTTACTTATTTTAGGATGGATAGGTGTGTTAGCTAAATGGACTAAAAACAATGATATACGTTTATCTGCACCAGCAGCTCGAGCTCTTGCTAATCTATGTATAGACGAAAATCAAAATGAAAAATATCCGCGACGGATTTATCTTCTCCATCCATTACACGAGTCCCGTTTGGCTCTCAAAATGGATGTTGTGTTTGTACATGGGCTTTTGGGTGGAGTGTTTTTTACATGGCGACAACGTGATCGTGACCTTTGTGCAACAAACTTCTTTGGTATACAATTTGTCTATATGAATTGCATGATTCTAATTTAACTTCGAATCATTTTTGTATAATAGTAGAAGTGTTTATTCGAGAGATTTCATTGTAGGTACATACTCAAGTAATGGAATGGAATCCATTGTCAATATGTTTGGAGAACACCCTCAAGATTTTTTAATGGACTTGGCCAGAGATCTTGAAAGTAGGGAGTGGGAACGACTTGGACATGATTTCGAAGTCATATTCAATGATTGCCCTGAAAAGGCAAATTCCAAAGCATGTGGGCCATATACATGTAAAGGGTGAGATCCTACAGATGAAACGTGATAACTTTGAAAGATATTATCAATGCGAATAGATGACGATTATATATTTGATGATTCTCATCAATTTTTTAGAACTGACATGTGCAATAACCAGAATAAGCGTGATCTTAAGTACCGATCACAGTGTTGGCCTCGGGATTGGTTGGCACAGGATGTGCCATCTCTTCGAATCTTGGGTGTGAATTACAATACGAATTTATCTTTGTGGACTCCACTCTGTCCAATTGAAGGAATAAAGTTAGTGTTGTAACCAATTTCTTTCAGATGTAGAGTAATAAAATCCTGAATCTTAAGTATCAAGACGCGCGCATCACTAATTTTTTAACTGACGTATGATGACAACTATTTCAGAAGTACCATCACCGAACGAAGCAACGAACTCACTATCAAGTTATTAATGGCAGGAATTGGTAAACGACCGATCATATGGGTTTGTCATTCTATGGGCGGACTACTTGTTAAGAACATTTTGATTCAGCGTATGTTAACTGCAAACTGTACTCGAAATCTTATTGGGATAAAGCATCATTTGATAATCATCAATTCGTTTCTAATTCGTTCAGTTTCTCTAATATTCATTACAGAATGGAAAACAAACGATAAAAGCAACATTTGTAAAAATACACGTGGCATAGTATTCTATAGCACACCTCACCGAGGTTCTCAAATTGCAGCATTAAAACAAGCAACTCAAATGTTAGTATGGCCATCAGTTGAAGTAGTAGAACTCCGAGAAGGTAATGTATATATAACGAAGTTGTAAATAGAGATATATCCTCTATACTATTTTTTATTTGCAGGATCTTCTCAGCTTTTACAGCTTCATACTGACTTTTTGGAATTCTTGAACAATTATTCAATAGATATCATCAGTTTCAGTGAAACCAAATCCACGCTAGTTACTGCGTTGAAATTGCCGTTTCAGTTTGTTGAGCCAATATCCGCAGGTAAATATCAAGGAGTTAATAATTGTCGAACTAAACGAACTCATGTATTCATTTGATAACGTTCACAAGAGTAAATCAATGATGTTAATTCAGATCCAGGCGTTGGAGAATTCTTTGAAATACCTCAGGATCATTTGTCTATTTGTAAACCAGCAAACAGGTAAGATTTTTCCTTATTTTTCATTGGATAATTATTGATAAGAATATAAAGTTAATCATTACCATAATTCAAATGGAACATAAATTGCGCCATCAAAGTATGCTCAATTGGTAAAAAAATGACGCACAACAACTCTGAAATCAAACACGAAAATAAAATGTTAAATTATTCTGATCTATGATAATGATGCGTTCTATTTTCTCATTTTTGAAAAATATTTAGAAAATAATTGGTCGAGTATTTGAATTAAACGTATATATTTCCACAGACAGTCATTCTTGTACCAAAAACTGCTCGGTATGATTAAAGATCACCTCCATTTCAATGAAACGGATATCTAATATGGAAGATAATTAAATACCAAATTGTGACGATGTTTATGGGTCTAAATGCTCATTTAATTGGTGGTATTGTCAGTCCAAGTAATAATTATTTGGAAAGGACAAGTAGGTGAAGTTTGGCCACCGAGTAAGTATCTGTTGTACGATTTAATAGCTACGAAAAATCTTATAAACTCAGGCTCCTGCCATCTGGGTTAGAAATTTATCTGTAATCAGAAGAATGAAATCTTGATTTTCACTATAGTGTTCTTCAGGGTAACAAAATGATGTAAAGTAGTACAATTACCCCCCTGTTTCAGTGTTGCATGAACGTTAATTCGAAAACATCGTGAACCTATGAACTACTGGTTCGCCATAAATACCATAATAAGGATGCTTGTGACACGTTTCGTTATAACTACTGAAACTTAAGATTGTTACACAGTTGAAAAGGCTACGGAAATTCATTTGACTTATTCATTCATTTCATATCAGGAGGGAATGCAATAACTCAACCCGTATAAACACCCTCCTTTGTTAGTATTTACTACATTGAATTTGGTTGATAAATTTAAATGCGTTTATTGTTAAATTAACGTAATTTAAAAATTGGAGAAATTCTCTTCACTCAAAATGTCGATGGGCTTAATGAATTATTGATCCGTCACATGTGATACACATAGAATGCTGATGTATTTTTGTAATTTCAATAAAATTTAATAAATCTATATGCTATTTATTTGATTTCGAACCAAAATGTACCTTCATCGTGATGAAGTCAACTGATGTATCCTAATTTGTAATTCAAATTCATAAATTATTTTCTTTAATAACCGTCGTCAGCATATACTTATTATGTTATCCATTCCAAATATTGAGATAACGTAAGCTTTCGGAAAACCGCGGATTTTTAAAGTCAACTGATCACGCAAAAGGAAATGAAACTCAAGATCCTATCTATCGTAATAAGTCACTGATTAGTATTGACAGTGATTGTGAAACTTATATCTGCAATCTCCGTACAATCGATCAATCGTTAAGGGGCATTTAAAATTGCTGTAGAAAATATAGATTTGAATTATTTTACACTGGATAATGTTGTGGCACTTTTACATTTTGTAATAATAAAACGTGAAAGGAAATCTTAGTTCATCCTTGCATTTGTTCATTTATGCCATCCCGAGATCTCAGTATAGCACCGCGATGATGAAAGTATATTCACCAGATTGATAATGATGTCATGACATAGCTCGTGGAAACTTGAATGTATTGAATAAATTTGACAAATTGTAGTGCATAAACGACGAGTTCCTTATCTGAATAGAAGATAGGTTTTTCAAAGTGGTACATGAAATTTTCATGCCATCACCATAGCACGCTTCTCATTCCCTTCATTAACTAAATTCGATAAGTCAGATAGTATTATCTAAATTCGAATCTAAGTTACCCGAGAATCAGAAACATGTTCTGTAATCATCACCATATTCGATTGGCTGATATCCGTGATAATATGAAATATAAAAGAATCGGTCGGTCCACATGTGTCGCGAGTAACAAACAACATGAGGTCACTGCAGCACCTTTTTGTCTTTCTGACATGCATCGCTGCGATCAAAGGTTGGTAATGTAATTTGTATAAATCAGTACATAAATATTCACCCTGCTATATAAACTGTCAATAATGATACACTGCAATTCAATAATGCATTTTTATCTGAAATAACGGACCTTTTTCTTATACAATATTGCAGTCCGAAAATTAGAGTATTCAAACTGTAGATGGAATTGTTGATCAGATGGGACGTAATTAGTTGTAAAAGAAAAGCGCACATTTTTTTACAGTGTATGTGAAACTTTTATAAAGTTCATAACTTTATAACAGGTCTTATATAGTTCGAATTTAACAATAATTTCAACTTAATAAATTTGTATCAGTAGTGGTGATCTCATATCTTATAATTGGATGGTAATATGACATGTTTTAAAAATTTCTCGGTTCATCTTTTCAGCTCAGTGCTCGGTGACCATTAAAGATGACTTGCCTGATCCTCAACCTTTGGTACTGAAACCAGGAGCCGTACCGGCATTTCGCTACCCAGATGGTATTACTGGGGAACTTGTGTTTGCTGCCGGAGAAACTGTTCGCCTGGCATGTCATGGAACCAACAATAGATTCGTGAATCTCGATGGTTCTGTGGCTGATGTCATTGCCACATGCGTTAGTGGAAAAACATTCAATGTTTCCGGTGTGACAATTGGTTTCAGTAGCTTGTCATGCAGCTTCTTACCCTGGCATTGGCAGAGGAGAAGTGGAAAAACCTGTCTTGGTTCTCTTACTGATGTCGAGCTGGGATTTGACTTTGGAGATGAATTTCTCGTAGTGCTGAACGTATGTCACGATGAAGCCAAACTGGAAACAGCTTACTCCGTCTTCCCTCTTGTGAAAGAAATTGCTGGATACCAATCAGGATTCCCGCGACCCAGTTGGGTCCAAGGAATTTTCTATTCCGGTTACACTATGGCTACCCAATACAACAGAGCAACTCAAATTGCGACTCTGGGAACAATTCTTGGCTCTGCTGACCTTTCCGCGGAACTCATTCATACCAACACCGAATATTACTTTGCCAGGGGACATTTGACAGCCAAAGCAGATTTTGTTTATGGCGTTCAACACCGAGTAACCTTCTATTACGTCAACTCAGCACCTCAATGGCAAACGTTTAACGGAGGAAATTGGGAATCCCTCGAATCTGCTGTTCGCCGCTATGCTAGTAACACGTACCAGGACCTCACGGTGTATACTGGAGTTCATGGTATCGCGGTGCTCCCGAATGTAGATGGCGTTCTAACGGAGCAATATTTCTATGCTGATGATGATGGAAATCGTGCCATTCCTGTACCAAAATTCTTCTGGAAAATTATTTACAATGAAACAACACATCTGGGAACCGCTTTCGTCGGAGTTAACAATCCATGGTTGACAGAAGTGACCGGCGATTATTATTTATGCGATGATATCAGCTCAAAAATCTCATGGCTTACCTGGCAACCAACTTCAATACCTCTTGGAATATCCTATGCTTGTGAGGTGGATGACCTGCGGAAAGTGATTCCTACCATCCCTTCTTTCACAGTGGATGGCATTCTTACATAGAAATAAACCTTTGAATGTTACGTTTGCACTTATCACAGTTTTCTGATTCAATAAATAATACCTCTTAGAACAAGGTTGAATAGAAACTAAGGCTCCGTATTTCTGAAATTCCGAAAACTATTTTTGGAATATGACTATTGTATGCGCTAAACAAATGTCACGCATTAGACATCAAAAATACTTGAGAACATTACTCTGCATAACAAATACTTGGATGAAGATAATTAATATCTCTCAAAAGTATGATGCTGAAAAGTTTACTCGTATATCGATTGATGCTGAAGATCATTTTTGAGCCCAAAATCCAAGTTCATCTTATAAAAGAAGTAACTTTGTAAAACGAACCCTCAAAAAAGAACTATACAATATACAGCCTCCATTGAAGTTAATCCTAGAACCTTTCATGACGCGATGAGACTGGGAAAATTTGCCATTGGTTTTGAATATATTTTCCATACAGCAGTATTTTATAGCACACCTCACCGAGGTTCTCAAATGGCAGCATTAGAACCGGCAACTCAAATGTTACTATGATCATCAGTTAAAGTAGTAGAAGTTTCAGAAAGTAATGTATATGCAGGATGGTCGATTTTAATCGCCTGAGACGAATATGTCGAAAACTAAAAAAGGTACAACGAAAAGTTGAATACAAAACTTGGAGGGTTTTGGGGAGGAAAAATGGCGATGCTACGTGTTGAATTTCAGATTTTGCCATTTCTGAAACTTCGTTAGAATCTTCCGATTTCAGAAAGGGAAGAAATGTTTCGTCTCTGAGTACCTGACGGTAAGATCAGAGACTAATTCAAAGATGAACAGCCAAAACATCACAATTTTTTTAAGAAATTAAAAAAAAAAATTACATGACGAAGTGTAAAATGAAATCTTGATTTTCACTGAAGTGTTCTTTAACAAAATAATGTAAAGTGTTACGATTACCATCATGTTCCAGGGTAGCATGAACGATCATTTGAAAATATCGTGTACCTATGCAATTCTGCTTCAGCATAAAAACAATCTATCAGTACCAAGATTTAGAGTAAAGAAAGGATGCTTATGACACGTTTACACCAAAATATTTCCACGTTCGTTATAATTACCGATACAAAGTTGAAACCAATCTCTTTTTGTCACCGAATCAATTCTTTCATGGTGAAGCATAGGATTGTTACACTGCTGAAAAGGCAACGGAAACCCATTTGACTTATCAATTCATTTCATGTCAGGAGCGAATGCAATAACTCAAACCGTTTAAACACCCTTCTCTATTAGTATTTAATACATCAAATGTGGTGACAAATTTAGGCGCGTGTATAAACTTGTATATGCTGATGTATTTTTGAAATTTCAATAAAGATTAATAAACCTGTATGCTACTTATTTGATTTCGAAAAAAAATGTGCCTTCATCATGATCAAGTCACGTGATGTATAATAATTTGTAATTCAAATACATAAATTAGTTCCTCTAATAACCATCGTCAGTGTGAAATTATTATTTCGTCCATTCCAAATATTGAGATAACATAAGTATTCAAAAAACTACGGATTTTAAGAGCCAACTGATCACGCAAAAGGAAATGAAACTCAAGATTCTATCTAGCGCAGTAAGCCACTGATTAGTATTGACAGTGATTGTGAATTTTATATCTGCAATCTCAACACAATCGATCAATCGGTGATGGGAGTTCGAAATTGCTGTATTATGTTCGAATTGAACTATTTCACATTGAATAATTTTGTGGTTCTTTTACATTTTGTAATAATAAAACGTTTAAGGGAATCTTAGTCCTTCCCTGAATATGGTTCATTTTTAGGATCCCGAGATCACTCTATTGCCGTGGTGAAAGTATGTTCGCCAAATTTATAATGATGTCATGACGTAGCTCATGGAAACTCAAATGTATTGGAGAAATTGTAGAAATTGTATTGCATATGCAACAAATTTCTTATCTGAACAGAAAATAGGTTTTTCAAAGGAGTACATAGAATTTTTATGCCATCACCATAGTGCGCTTCTCATTCCCTTCATTAACTCAATTGGATAAGTCAGATAGTATTATCTAAATTCGAATCTAAATTAACCGAGAATCAGAAACATGCTGTCTAATCATCATGGACCGCGATAATTTGTCTGATTGTTTTTTATCAACATTCGATCGAGTTGATATCGGTGATAATAAAAAATATGAAAGGATCGGTCGGGCCACATGTGTTGCGATCAACGAACAACATGTGGTCACTGCAGCACCTTTTTATCTTTCTGACATGCATCGCCGCAATCAAAGGTTGGTAATGTAATTTGAATAAATCAGTAGATACATTTTCACGCTGCTATATAAACTGTCAATTACGATACACTGCAATTCAATAATGCAGTTTTATCTGAACTAACGGACTTTTTTCTAATAAAATATTGCAGTCCGAAAATTGGAGTATTCAAACTGTAAATGGAATTGTTGATCAGATGGGACGTAATTAGTTGTAAAAGAAAAGCGCACATTTTTTTACAGTGTATGTGAAACTTTTGTAAAGTTCATAACTTTATAACAGGTCTTATATAGTTCGAATTTAACAATAATTTCAACTTAATAAATTTATATCAGTAGTGGTGCTCTCAAATCTTACAATTGGATGGTAATATGACATGTTTTAAAAATTTCTCGGTTCATCTTTTCAGCTCAGTGCTCGGTGACCATTAGAGATCACTTGCCTGATCCTCAACCTTTGGTACTGAAACCAGGATCCATACCAGAGTTTCGCTACCCGGATGGCATTACTGGGGAACTTGTGTTTGCTGCTGGAGAAACTGTTCGCCTGGCATGTCATGGAACCAACAATAGATTCGTGAATCTCGGTGGTTCTGTGGCTGATGTCATTGCCACATGCGTTAGTGGAACCACATTCAATGTTTCCGGTGTGACAATTGGTTTCAGTAGCTTGTCATGCAGCTTCTTACCCTGGCATTGGCAGAGGAGAAGTGGAAAAACCTGTCTTGGTTCTCTTACTGATATCGAGCTGGGATTTGACTTTGGAGATTACTTTCTGCCAGTGATGAACGTATGTCACAATGAAACGAAAATGGAAACAGCTTACACCGTCTTTCCTCTTGTGAAAGAAATTGCTGGATTCCAATCAGGATTCCCGCGACCCAGTTGGTTCCAAGGAATTTTCTTTTCCGGTTACAATATGGCTACCCAATACAACAGAGCAACTCAAATTGCGACTCTGGGAACAATTCTTGGCTCTGCTGACCTTTCCGCGGAACTCATTCATACCAACACCGAATACTACTTTGCCAGGGGACATTTGACAGCCAAAGCAGATTTTGTTTACGGCGTTCAACACCGAGTAACCTTCTATTACGTCAACTCAGCACCTCAATGGCAAACGTTTAACGGTGGAAATTGGGAATCCCTCGAATCTGCTATTCGCCGTTATACTAGCAACACGTACCAGGACCTCACGGTGTATACTGGAGTTCATGATATCGCAGTGCTCCCGAATGTAGATGGCGTTCTAACGGAGAAATATTTCTATGCTGATGATGATGGAAATCGTGCCATTCCTATACCAAAATTCTTCTGGAAAGTTATTTACAATGAGACAACACGTTTGGGAACCGCTTTCGTCGGAGTTAATAATCCATGGTTGACAGAAGTGACCGGCGATTATTATTTATGCGACGATATCAGCTCAAAAATCTCGTGGCTCACCTGGCAACCAACTTCAATACCTCTTGGAATATCCTATGCCTGTGAGGTGGATGACCTGAGGAAAGCAATTCCTACCATCCCTTCTTTCACAGTGGATGGCATTCTTGTATAGAAATAAACCTTTGAATGTTACGTTTGCACCTACTACAGTTCTCTGATTCAATAAATAATATCCCTCATAACAAGACTGAATAGCAACTTATGCTCCATATTTCCGAAATTACAAAAATTCTTTTATTGTTGAAGTATAAAAATGAATTATTCCGAACCATTTGATGTTTTACTATAGAAATACGGTTCATACATCCGATCGAATATGATCATTGTATGCGCTCAACCAACGTATTGCATCATGCATCAAAAATGCTTAAAAACATTAGGCTGAACAATAAATACTTGGATACCATTTACGGATAAAGTGAAATTTTTAATTTCAACTGTTGATTCTGATTTCATTACCTGCTAATCATAGTCACGAGTTGACAATATTTGGGATGTCATTAGACGAACCAGCGCGTCAAGTGAAGAAACAAAAAACTGACATAAGAATATTCGAATGATTTTTTGATAAAATCAATATTGCTAAAAATAACTTTACAAGGAAATGCAACTTTTCTTCGTCATGTTACATTCGATTGAATCTGATAATTTTCTTTTTTACTTACTATTATAATTTTAGCTATCTTTGAAAAGAAAATTATGCAAAATGATTCAAATGCCAGTGGAATCTTATTTTGGAAATTATCACCACAGGTGTCATATGCGATTCTTTGTCGATAAGTAGAGGTAATCGCATACGTCATTTAGGACTACAGTTTCGAGGAAACGGTTCCTGTGCTCCGATGCAGTATGAACATCTATTTGAAAATGGACACACCTGTTAGCATCAAACTCTATCACACTGATTCCATTTTCACGCATCTGATTATGCTAAAGTTGTCAATTTGTTACCGTTGAAATGCTTTTATAAACAAAATTTATTTGATCGAAACCATGAATACGTTTAGTTTGCGTGAAAATCAGATAAGATTGGCCAGGTAAGCACACGACGCACAATAATTGTTCAGTAATCTCTACAGATGGGTATTAGATTAGCTGTTAACGTGCTCATATACCAGTACTAATTATAGACGTATATGTTTGATGGTTTAGAAGTCACGCGGGACTCTTGAGATCACTACGTATATTCTTGTTATCTACGATTTGTCGTGTGACATGCAGAGATGCTCACATCTGCACAATATGTTCTTCACGTTTCTCTCACGTTTGGGACACATTACTATTTGTAGATAAGCAGGTGATTGCCAAGGTTATCAGGTGATATATATCGGGCGAGGTGTGGCGGGTATCATGGGTTAATAAGAAGTGCCAAGTCTCGTCTTGGACAAATGAGGAAATAAAAAAAACGTTGAACACTGATTTGGTGGGTTAATTAAGCCACTTTTAGATAAATCGTATAATATAGAAAGCACGAGAAATTTATGTCAAATGAAGTGTATGCTATATATCGATATTTGAATTCCAAAAATATATATCTCTGTATCACGCTAAATTGATCAAGTCTATAGCACATTGAATCTGAGAAGCTATGTTATGCTTAGATAAATAAATTATTCAACAATTATTATTTTGTTAAGGAGTGCTTTAAATTTTCGTGGTAGCTACTTGCATAAGTTTTATTTCGTTTAATAACTGTACCATATAAATAATTTTACGGTCTAATTCAAAGCTGTATCAACTGAACATCAGCAATCTGTCATATCTTTTATGAAATAATTAACCACAGGCTATGATAACGTGAGTCATAGCAAAACACAATTTAATCAATTCATGACAATAATCATATCGAGTAACTGATTTAACGGAATCGTTGATGAGTAATGGAGATTGGGTCATTGAAAGGCAGGCATATCTTTTTTATATGCATTGAAAATGTGGAATGTTTGTCAAAAATTTTAATCGCACATGGATTAAATTTCCGTGCATAACTGTTACCCATAAATTGCCAAAATTTAATACAAAGATCGAAACAATACAGATGAAAACGTATGCTCTTAGAATATTGCATTGACCACAGATCAGGAACTAGTGATTTAGTTGTCATATTTATCAATGATACACAAACCTCTGCTGACCCATGTCGCATATGACTCAAAATTGGGTCTTTGGTATGTCATGTTGCAGCAAGCGTGATAATTATCACTCGTCGGACTGACAACATTTTTCAAGACTAATTTGAAATATCATAAAGAATTCCCGATATGGAAGGAAAACAAAGAAGTTGATGATATGTCTGTGAATATTTGTATTTTCAGTGTTATTCGGTCATATTTACCCATTTATTTGTTCTGGTATTCACAGAGTAGTAAGAAGGGTGAGCTTTTCATTCAATTGCAATTGGGTCTTGATAAGTTGTGATAACGCAACTACCATAAGAAGATCCTTCACATTGCTGTTAAACATTGATTCAAACTGGTCGGCAGACATTTTTGGAACCGAATGAACCATATCCAACAACGCTCGACCCACCTTGAATATAAAGAGTAAAAAAGTTACGAATTTAGTTGTATTGTTTGACACCATACTAAAATATAAGGGCAAGATTCAAATGAGAATGCGTACAGTAGATAATTGAAGCAATTTGATGTATCACTAACACACCTATCATACTAGAACGATGCTAGTTGAATAACAAATTATCGAATACAAAATATAAACTAATTTTCATTGCCTTAATCACGGTTGTCATTTTTCTCATCTGTCTTCCATTACGTTCATTATTTGAATAATCTCATTGAACTGATTTTAGTGTGTATTAGTGAGACAATGTCAACAAAAGAAATCAGTATCGAAAAAAAATCGTTACACATAGCTCGATGAAAGTTGAATTCTTACCTGATTATCCGCGCTCTGTTTTCCAGCGAGAACATCATCTACATAACTCAAAACCTGCTCAACTAGCACAGATAACTTTGTGCTGGCTTCAGCAATTTGCGCCAAGTCCAACATTGGTTCTACGCTACTTTGTTTAGACAATGCTTGACCTTGGGATTGTGTCTGTGTTTTTGCACAAAGTTGCAGTCCAACAATTTCTGGTTCATACGAGGTGACCTATAAGAAGGCATGTTTACGTCAAGGAAAAATATAACACTCTCGTGTTTCTAAAATAATCTGTAGAATAATTGCCACAACAATGAATACATGAATGCTGCTTTCTGCTATGTTAATGATATTACAAATCTGAAAAGCTTAGTGCTCATATAAATCTATACCTGTACTCTGACGGGTGTAAACATACATCCTTGTTTGCCATTCGGTACACCCAACTGAACGCACACATATGCTTTGATTCCCATTCGCGTGGTATTAGCCATAGTGGTATCCAAAGTGAGATGAACCGGATTGTTACATTCACGGGCATAGTATTCGTGTATTACAGACGAGTGATTAGTAACCTACATCAAATCAACAATTTATTTAAATCAACATTTGATGGTCAAATCATCTATAATTTTTCTCTTCTTATACAATGATACATACCTCTTTACCCGTGGCCCACCATCCGACTATGTTTTCTTGAGCATTAACTCTGCGATTCAAATCATAAAGATCCATCGCATAATTTAATTCAGCTTCGACCTGATCAGCATATTCTTTGTGCGGTACGCAGAAGCAATTTGTTACTTCTACAACACCCTTTTCGACAGTACCTGTAAAACGTCATATCAACACCGTTAGAATCGATGGTAAAAACAGTGATGCCTCGTTAGTTACGAATGACAGAAACAATGTGCTGCGATGACAAGTCATTGTAACATTCGTGTATATAATCAGTACAGCATTAGACCGATATACTTTATAAACAAGATCAATTTTTAACAGTATAGCCATACAGACATATGACTCATTCATCTCAGAAAATATGTTCCAGCAATTTGGCATGCGGAATATAACCTGTAACAACTGTCCGGTTTTCGACATCGAACAACATTGGGAGCCGAATTATTCCATAGTTAGATTCATACCTAGCAAAGTTCCGATGACGCGGTGGGAATCGGCATTCCGTCTTTCGTAAGCATCTACAATTTGGAATAAAACCACGGGATGCACTTTTACAGTGAGGTTAAGCGCCATTTTCGGTACTTCAAAGAGAGGTGGAACCACGGTCGTACATACAGGTCTAGAAACGAAGCCCATATTCCAATGAAGCCGTATGGCATGTACCTTAATGAGTTCCGCTTTTAATTCTGCTCGCTGCCACATGCGCTGCTGTCGGAGTATGCCCCCAGTACAGTCATCTATGCTCAGACCCACTGCTCAGCCTTTTCCCTGGGCATTCGCATAAACAATATATCATATACGCGCATGTGCCGCCGACCTTACGTCTAGTTTATAGAAGACCGTGGTTGGGGTATACTCCGATAGCAGCACATGTGGCGAGACGTGAAAATAAAAATGGATCAGCTTAGTGCGCCCAAAGTGCGCCTACCCCCACCATCGTCGTTTCCAGACCTATATGTAAGTGATGTAAGTCCATCATTAAAAAATGGTCGTATCGATTGCAGCACCATCTACCCAGGAAGCTATTCATTCTGGTAGCGCTGATTTGGACAATTCCGATTCCAATTCGAATTTCCGTGCCGTCACCGTTCATTATAGTTCCCATCGACTTATCATAGCTATAGTCCGTGGTTGACGGATATCATCATTCAGGGCAATTTGGGGTGTTGAGGATATCAATGTATTTGATTTTACTACTTTACGTTTCTGTGAAATTACTCTAGCTTGTCCCGAGCATTCGTAGACAAATACTACAGAAAAATGTCGATTCTAAGACCATTTACGTGCGATGATATGTTTAAATTTAACAACGTGTAAGTAACATTGAAGTAATCTACATGGGCAAATAACCTACAAAAATGATTCCGTTTGATTTATTCTAATTGCATATTCTCTTTTCGAATGGTATAACACGTGTCCAAATGCAGGAATTTGGATCCGCTTACTGAAACAGTATCCTTTTAATATGAATCGTATCATTGCGACTCCATATTTATATCCAACTGTATATCAAAAGATGCAATTTGGAACATACAATCCTTGACAATCATAACATAGTATGGTTTGTCATTTTACATGCAATATCTCGCACATTGGCCCGAGTATTTCCAAGTCGCTGAATCACCAACTGGCGAAATTATGGGTTACAGTAAGTTCACCTAGGATATTGAATTTGATAATTATCTTCGTTAACAAATTAACATCTATAACTCATGCTTCCAGTTATGGGCAAGGCAGAGGGTCACAGTGAGAATTGGCACGGTCATGTCACAGCTCTTACTGTTTCACCCGATTATCGAAGATTAGGACTAGCTGCAACACTCATGAAATTTTTGGAACAAGTTTCAGAAAAGTATATCATTTTGCACAAAATCTCACGATTCAAAAAACATTACATACAGTTCAGTTTGTATAGTTTTCATCGAATATTCAGAGTTTTATATAAAAAAATCTATAATCCATATGGAATATCTAACGACCGACATGTCTATCACAGACTGAGTCATGGGTTCTCTAATTCGATACTTTTTTTTCTCCAATATGCTAGCAATGGATTATTTTAAAGGATTAATTTTCTGAACTTCCAGAAAACAAGCATACTTTGTTGATCTGTTTGTCAGAGTTAGTAATAAAGTGGCGATAAATATGTATCACCAATTGGGTTACATTGTTTATCGCACTGTCTTGGAGTATTATAGTGGAGATCCAGATGAAGATGCCTATGGTAGGTCATGCATAAACGTATCGTTTAAAATACCTGCAAAGCTTCGAGCATAACACAATTTTTTTGCTTACAGATATGCGCAAAGCATTGTCCAGGGATGTGAAAAAGAAATCAGTTATACCGCTTACGCTCCCGGTCAGATCTGAAGACGTCGATTGAATAACCATGAATAGTACAATAATGAATTTTTTAGAATTAAATAAATTTGTATTTATTTCAAGTTTCTTGATCATCAGTTTTATACTCTGTTTGACCATCATTACCATTATTCATGGTGTGTGAATGAAGTCATTCAACATATCATTAGTAATAACATAACAGGATAATGTTTATTCGTTGTACGTTTCGTAAATTTAAATTGCCAAAATTCGACCCCTGTATAAATGCCGTTCTTTTTCATGACTACCCATGTAACGTTCATAGATCGTACAATAAAAATATACTTTTTTTAAGTCAAAATTTCACAAAGCATTGATCGTGTTATACCTGTACTCGCAAAATGGTAAATGGTAGTATGACCGCTAGTAATATTAATCTATAAATTACTGTGCATGCATAAGTATATACCTATGCTTGCGTACATTGTGTAGTTCAAAGGTATAGTTGATTTGTCGATGCGCCATCTGTAAACTATTACAGACTTACGTAGTTCATCTGACAGTTCGGAAAGAATGTTCATTTTTTGATAACCGGAGAAATTGTTGATAATGTCAAATATTGAATAGAGATGCAAGATATTTGCGAGAATATTCGCACGGCAATCGAACACGGCCGTACCGATATCATCAGATCTTTGTTAGATGCATGTACGATTCTAACCTTACTGACATAACCTTAAATATTACTTTAAGTTCCGTCATTAATTAAAATTTTCTACCATAAATTTTTTGAGTGATGTGAACTTGGTTTGGGCTTAAATTTTTAATATCATGAAGTTTACGGTGACCGATCTACGTCTCTTTACTTGACGTCATTTTGTGCTAGTCACATGCTACACACTCTGACTGCTCATTTTTTCGGCTTTGAAATTTGAACGATATAATTCGAGTTCTGAAATTGATTTTTTGTCGACGTGGTTTAACTGTACTCAATACTTCGATTGAAATAATCTGTTATCTTTTAGGCGAAAATGGAAATACGGGAGATAGTCTCACAAAAGATAAAATTTTAAACCACCCCCTGATAGAAGATGAAACTTTCCTATTATATGCGTCAAAGGTAGGCTATATTTTCTATCCAAAATGAAAATTACCTGTGTATCAAACAGTGCACGATTTTGGTGTAGCAATGATTGATGTGTTTAGTATTTATCGATACATTTTGCATTTCATGTGTTTAGACTAATCAACCTGATGTGGTTAGGACTCTCCTAAGCTGTGGTGCTGACCCAACTATTCAAAATTCACAGGGATATAATGCAGTGGATATTGCATCTTCGGATGCAATACGACGTATCTACGTCGATGAACTACTCAGAGCAACAGCGGCATCCGAGTAATTTTTGAAACTAGTTATTTCTCTCTTATAACAGAAAGTAAACTCTTCCGATTTCTCTAGCATTCCAAGGGTGGTACAACTCCTCGCTACAGGCATAAATATTAACTCATGGGACTCGGAAGGAAGCAAGAATACTCCACTTCATTGGGCTGCTTGTTACGGCAATAAAGATATAATTACGTGTCTTATAGGTAATTGGTCGTTGGTATGTTTTTCTACTGTTCGAAAATGTGATGTTGTGAGTTACTTAATCATTCTAGATAGGGGTGCCAATATAAATTCAGAAAATGGTTGTGGAGCTACGCCACTTCATGATGCAGTAAATCGTGGTGACTTGGCCATATGTCAAGAATTATTACATTCTGGTGCTAATCCAATGGTCCGGGCTCTCAAAGGGTAACTTTCCCTCATATGATACATAGTATCGGACTTTACCCCATGGAAATATTTGTCATTTCAGAACGTTTGCTGGTAAAACACCATATGATTTATCAATTGGAAAACCTCTACTCTACAACTTGTTTCAAAAGTTCGTTTCAAATACAACTTCAAATGAATCTGATATTATGCACAACGCTGCATTTATGGGACAGAACTACGGCAATCGTAAAGTTTCAAAATCTTCCAATTTGAGTCAGATTTCGATTGACTCAAACACCAAGTCTCTGGATCAAATACTTGAAAGTACCAATTGTGATGGTGGACTTGACAGTCCTGTTAAGAGTATAAGCGACAAGGACGAGATTTATTCGCTTATCTGGCCACAACCAAAAAGCATTATAGAACTTACAGATTCTCCTCCATTTATCGCCAGCAAAGAGTTATTCATTTCTATCATCCAAGGTAGTGAATCGATACATAAGATCTTGGATGTGTGGGAGATTAGTAGATCCATTCTACTGCAACTAGGACACGATGTAAAAATTGGTGAAGTACAGCCGAGATCTGGAAAGCTGTATTCAGATCATCAAATAGAGTGCTTAGTAAATAGCAACTTGTTCAATGTGAGCGATGGCTATCAATTACTTGTATCACAAAATGTAATTAAAATAACTGCCGGAAGCTTAGCTGGATTGCATTACGCTGTTTGTACATTTGTTCAAATTTTGAGATTGTGCAAAACTCGACGAACGACTGATTTGTGTGAATTAAGCGCAGTTTTGATTAAAGATGAACCAAGACTGAAACATAGAGGTATTTTGTTGGATATATCACCCAGAGGGCGAATTCCTAGTCTAGAATATTTGTTGCACATGATCGATTTATGGTCTGCTTTCAAAGTTTCGCATCTACATCTGTACTCTAGACTATCGCCAACATGCGATTGGCAACTTTGCTATAGTAGATCAGAAATGGTGACTCTTGATCGATATTGCAGGTGAGGGGAATCACATTTCAAATATGCAGACAAAGGAGTTACCTTTGTCTCTTCATTGTTGATGTTTTTGAAACCTTGGCATTTTTATAGAGATCGGCACCTAGAATTGGTACCCGCCATGGATGTTGATTCGAACGTGAGTCAACGTCATTTACCACAAATGTGGCCAATTTTTCAAGAATTACTCGCAACGTTTCCAAGTCTGAGTTACATTCACGTTGGACCCAGATTGGCGAGCCTCTTAGTCCAATTAGAAAGCCTAGATTCGAGTTTATCGGCGAATGAAACTGTGGAAACAGATATGTCTGAAGTATTCAAGTCGTACTCTTGTCTTCAAGAACTTTGGCATATTTTGAATTTAAATTCAGATGCAACGTTGTTGTTATGCTCAAACGGATTTCATTCGAAACCTGAGTTACGGAACGTACCAAGTAACGTGGTTCTAGTAGAATATGGATTTCAGGTACAATTTTTGTGATCATTCATCTTGAAACACTACAATAAATCTCGAAGAGCCGTATAAATTTTAGATTATCGTTATATAAGTAGTGGTAGATCCATTTGTTCACAATTCGAATTATCTTTGTTTTAGGCAGACTACGATTTTTCAGAATGGACTGAAGTATTCAGAAATGCTGGAGGCAATGTGTTACCAAGTTCTGGAACAGCTAGTTACAATAGTTTGGCCGGTTGCCCTGCATCAACGTATGCAAATACCAAGAATGCTATTAGGGCTGCTATACAGCAAAATTCTATCGGCATCGTAGTGGCTCATTGGTCGGGTAGTCATCACTTAACTCCACATCCCTTTGCCTGGGTAGGATTTCTGATCGGAGCTGGCTTTGCGTGGAATCCAACAACGGAGTTAGAAATTTTGGGTTTGGAAAGCTACGACATGACCGATCACGCCAGTTCACCCAGGTAATCGATTATACTAACTGTATTTTTGCACGGGTTTTCTATATGTAGTTGAAAAAATTACTGTAATTTTACCTGAAAGTGAGCAAACTGTGATATCCAGTTTGAATTTTACCTATTTTCACAGGCAATCTCTATTAGCGAAGTTACTCGATATTCATGTGTTTTCTGACTCTGATGGCAAGTTTGGGAACGCAATTCTCGAATTAGGGCGTGTTGATACATTGGTATTAACACTGAGTAAAAATCAGGCGGCAACTGATTTGAAACAAATACCAGACAATCGTGGATCTACACTTTACAGACTCCTAACTGATCCGGATAATGTTACATTAGAACACCTGTCTGCTGATTTCTTTGGAGTAAGTTCGTTCGCTCCTACTCAAAATTACGTGTTTTTTCATTAATTGATTTGATTGTTTGTACGGCAAATGATCATAACGTATTAATCATACTTCTCATAACATTTTTGCAGAAAATGACAAAGCAGATCAAACGTATTTCGCATTCGTTATACGAATCAAATCTCACTTCCAAGTTTTCATCTATGGAAATTCAAGAACTCCAATTAACAGCTGATTTGATGTTGACTGCTTGTCGGATTGGCCGAACACTTATCGGTGTTGGCATCAACCCAAACAGTAATATGGGGCTTGCTGTGATTAATCTCGGTGTTTGCAATTTGCCACCCACTTTTAGAACGGATATAGCAAATAAACTTCTAGCTCACATCGAGCAGTATAAAGGTGCTTGGTTACAAAGGCATTTGCCACAAGGCTTACAAAGTTCCTTGCTTGTATTAACTGCTGCTCTACATAGATTTGTGCCTGAATCATGAGTTGTCGTTGTACGACCGAAAATACAGGAAAATTTTGTAGATGAAAATTTGGGCCGAAAAAATTTTGTCCACATACAATCGACGTCAGGTCATTTGGCAACTAACTCAATTTCTATTTGCCACATAACCAACAATATTTACATATAGCTTGATACACGACATTTATTAGCCAAATAGTCAGATAATTTGTCAAATAAAATACACTTCAATTATGACGTGACAGGGTTGGGAACGTCATGATTGCAGCATATATTATTAATGTGAATTTGTAGTTTCAAAACAAGTACTTCAATTTTTAACATTCCAGCAATGTTGATAATCAACTTTAAATCTTAACCCCATGGACATGTGTTGTAACAAACAATCACAAACTGCGTTTCAGTACTTCCGAAATTGAAGAAGCATCCAGCATTTTATCAAGTTATTGTTTACGCTACGAGTGATTATATTATACAGCCCTTGCGTAGAATAAAGGTTAAAAAAGTGTAAAATTTTCAAAATAACAATATTTTCATTTATTATCAGAAAATCTGTGTTGCAGAGCACATCAGTAAATATTTGCCACCTCTGGCTTCATAAAGCGGGATTATTAAATATAATGAAAATCACCTCATCAAGTAAACTCACGAATGCCTTAACATTAATATGAAGATACTGAGGTAATGACTAGTGCATAATAAATTCGGAATGGTCAACAAAGATTTGGTAAATCAGGCAGATACAGATAACGTGTATCTACATCAAATGTAGCGTAGATCATATGTACGTACTCTTCAATGTTTTTGAGAAAAAAACTAAAGTTACCATACCAGTGCGGAAATATGTTGTTGCTTCTTTGTCAATGAAGATTAATAAGCAGATGCTAGAATACATAATCGTTTTCTTAAAATTGTAATTCTTCCTAGAGATTACTGTAGGTATGAAATCTGTGCAAGTTAAAGTACTTAACATATTGTACTTTACTAGATTATGTTTAGTAGTTATGGAATATATTTATGATTATTTTTCATAAAATCAGCCTTGATTGTGTAAATTTATAAGCATATTTTGGACATTTACATGGATGCTTATATTAATAGATATATCTAGTAATGTTCAAAAAAATATGCTTAGTTCTTTCATTTGTGCACCATTAATTATCACAAAATTATCAATGCTTTTGCAGATATTCGTCAATTGAGTAACAGTATTAAAACGTCTCAGCATTCTATACCGTTTCAGATGGAGTTGGTTCTATGAGATTATTACGATTTCTCTCGGTCCAACCGCCCATTTCCAAATCCTCCTTTTTCTTCACCTCAGCTTCATTTTCTTTCATTCTATAATACTCATTTATTTCAAGCTGGTATTTTGAAGCCGTGATGCCAAAAAAGTTTGCCAAAGATTCACCAACGTAATCACACGCTGCTAATGTTTTTCCGCCAATCCAGGTAGTTTGATACCACATCCACGGCATCCACGTTAAATTTTTCTGTTGACATTCAACCATTGTTTCGGAACATTATATACATGAACACTTATATTATTGCAATGTACTATGTAGAGAATACACCTCATCTGCGCACATCGTTCAAAATACAAAACCATTTTGTTTCCCATAAAAAATTAAACTTACTGGTTCAATGACTTGTGTCTGAACAGGTTGTCTTTGATCGTCTTCATCGTCCGTGGAATATTCTTCGAGTACACCGTCTGAACAATGGATTACTCGTTTCGGATGTTTGACGGAGACACTTTCCATCTAAAGATAAAAGCATGTGATACATTCTGATAAATTATTGGTAGAAAGACTAATTATAATTTTTCAACTTGCAACTGCGACTTTAAACAGAATAAGTATAAACCTTTATTTTATAATAATTCGCAAATATAGAGAAGGAAAGTGACAGGCACGAATATCAACTGAACCTAATGAAAGGATTCGTGTTGAGAAAAAATTAAGACTTGACACCACACAAATTTGGGATCGACTGCGGAGATTAAGTACGGTGACGAATACGGCGTATCAAACATCACATCAGCAACCTACGTGGACGTTATCAGGGATCCCAGTCATCTGATTATACTATCGTTATTGTTTCTGATAATCGTGATTTGTTTCTTCGCAATAGAGACATAACCTTAAAACGTGATTCAATTTCGGGGTTATCCAATCTCGTCATTTTCGCATTCTCTTCCAAGTTACCATGGGTGCGTTCCACTAAGCGCTCACAACGATCAAAACGCTCCTTAAGTCGTTCCACATAACGACCGCGGTCGTTGTGGTCGCGACGAAAACGTCACTTATGACGTCATGACTTACGCTCACGTGAAGCTCACGACGACCCATCTAGAAAGGTGGGTCGAAGTGATCGTTGAGAAAATTAGCGGTGTTTTCAAAACTCAAAGCATCAAAAATGGCGACCGTTAAGCTTACGTTATTTCATGCGGAAAAAGATATTCTAGTAGAAGTGAATGTTTCTGCAGCGGATGCTCAACGTGCCTCCACAGGTAAATATAATTATGTAAAACAAGCTTAGAAAAATTAATTGTAGTTTATAATTAATATACACGTATATTTACATTTTCCCTTGATTGCCAATAATATAGCCTAACTTTAGAAATGAAAATTAACTTAGCCTTCTTTAAATTAGTTTTCTTATTGAAAATTTATTTTGGTTATAGACACAGCATTTGCGACACAACTTTTGAACCGAGCTTTAAATGAACAGCCCGGAACATCAACGTCATCTTTCTGGAGCATTATTGCGACCTCTTACCAAATATCCAAGTGCCGCCGAAAAAGACATTTTAATTACATCTGAACGTAAATTAATTAAATACACCACTAGTATTAAATATAAAAAATTAAAAACTGACAGATTATAACCTAACCTCTTAAATCTTTTTATTAACTCGTCGTTTGTATTATTTACCTCCACGCTCGAAACGCTCTATAATCCATTCCACTTGAGTTAACGACAGTAACGCTCACAAGCAAGTGGAACGGGAAAAATTGCGGTCGTGCGCGTAATCGTTGTGAACGCTTAGTGGAACGCACCCCATGTATAATTCGATGACGTCAAAACATTTGATTCGTTGGAAAATCGAGTTTTTAAATTTTCGACCAAGGTCGCGCGGGAAACGTATCAGTCATAAGTTCATACTCGATACAAATATCAGAAGTATTCACTGAAATAATCAAAGGTAAATTTTCATTTGTTATGTTCATGATGTTCAAAATAGGCAACCCTACGAAACTCTAATATGACATTGGCGTGGGATTTAAGGACGCGATCCTGCGTACGTAGTCAGCGATGTAATTTAATAAGTATACAATTCTACGCCGATCATCAGCTGTGCCAAACTGCGTGCCGCATGGACCGTAGGCCGAATGCATTGTACGCAGTCACTGCTCACATACAAACCTGATCTGCGGATACCGGTACTGGTTCCCGCTAGTTTTTAACGAAAAAAATCATGGTTCATGGAACAAGTCAACCGAATTAATCATTTGTCATAGTCGGTAGTGGTACTAAAGTGGTGGTAATCATTATCACCTGACATTTTATCATTTCAATCTGACTGCTGTCATTTTTGAAGAGGTAAACTTCGAGTTTGTTTTCCCTTTGAACAAAGAAAGAGCATAAATACCAGTCATGGAATAGTATTTTGAATTTCTAAATTTTCAGGCGCAGGAACATCAAATATCAATTGTTTGATCAAAGTTATTGTGATGGAACCACCGGAGGAATTTGCCTTTCCCTTTCCTGCGTATGAGATACAAAAAGATTTCATGAAACAGTTGTATCTTTGTCTTGAAAATGGTAACTTAGGGATTTTTGAAAGTCCAACTGGAACTGGAAAATCACTTTCAATCATTTGTGGCGCTGTGAAATGGCTGATAGATCATGAGGATTACAAGAAAACACAATTGAAGGAAAATATTACTATGTTAGATGCAAAGTTAAAAGACATGGATGAGAATTCAGGCACCGACTGGTTTAATGTACAAGGTGACCAATTGAGAATTAAAAATGAAAAGCAAAAGTTTCAAAGTCAATTGGATTCAATCGATAAACACGAGGAAAAATTATCTAATATGACAGAAAAAATACGTCTTAACGATAAGAAAATATTTTCTAAGCGAAAAAATACTGTTGCATCGTTTAAATCAATTTTAGAAGAAGAATCTAAAGTGGATAATAATGGCGACGATGAAGAATATGTTTTAGTAGATTTTTCTGATCATTCAGATGACTCGGATGAAGAAATCGAACAATATGAGAGCACTAAGATTTACTTCTGCTCCAGAACACATACCCAACTTTCACAGTTCATTGGAGAACTGAAACGTAGCCCGTACAAAGATTCAGTTCGTTTGGTACCACTTGCCTCTAGGATGAGTTACTGTATCAATAAAGATGTTAAGCGATTGAAACATGTTAATCTCATTAATGAGAAATGTTTACAAATGCAGCGCAAAAAGACCACGGTCAAAGATGAAAGGAAGGTAAAGAAATCTAAAGTAACTGCAGCCTGTCCGTTTTTGCCTGGAGATCAAGAATCCTTGAAAGCTCATATCTTGCTTGATATCAAAGATGTGGAAGAGATTCATGTCCTTGCGGACGAACTGAAAACGTGTGCCTACTACTCAACAAGGCACACGATTGGGGATGGTCAAATTATTGTTGTACCATATAACTCAATTTTGCACAAAAGCACACGACATAGCCTCGGCATCAGTTTGAAGGGCAACGTGTTAATAATTGACGAAGCGCATAATTTGTTAGATTCTATTGAAAGAATGCATAGCGCTGAAATCACAGGGAGAAATTTGTTACATTGCTTCAACCAGCTGAGCCAATATCAGAATAGGTAATAATTACACTTCAATAATATCTATCCAGATTAACATTTTACTGAACAATTGTCAAATATTTGATTCTTATATTTCAGATTTCAATCCGCATTTTCTGCAAAAAATCTTTTATATCTAAATCAATTAACGTTTTGCCTTAAAAAATTAATTAGCCTACTTGGCGGGACAACCAAGTCTGATCCTTGTGATAAAGTCAACACAGCCACAGCTTCGAAGATATACACGTTGCAAGAGTTTGAAACTATTGCCGAAATAGATACCATAAATTTATTTAAACTCATGGAGTTCATTGAAAATTCAAAATTATCCTACAAATTACAGGGATATCTGGATAAAATTGGAAACTCTGTAATAATCCATGACAACAAAGTAAACAAATCTGGAATTTTAGATTTTTTAAACACACTGCAAGGACATGGCGTTGAAGTTGAAAATAATGCTCCCAATACTGAGAAAATAACTGTGGAAACGCAATTCAATTCGCTCATGCTGGTTCTTAATTTCTTCAAGTGCTTGAATAACAATTGTTCTGATGGCAGAATATTCTTGCTACCTGCACCTACTATCGGTCATGCTGCCCTCAAGTTTGTTCTGCTAAATCCTGCTGCACATTTTGCAGATATCGGTCTGTATTCATCCTGCATGAATTTTTTCACCGCATGATGTTCCATATGAATTTCAACATCAATAGCTGTGCAAAATTACAAATAGTTGCAGAAGCCAGAGCAGTTGTTGTAGCTGGTGGAACCATGGAACCTATTTCTGAGTTTCGGGAACAGCTCTTCGAGAGTGCTGGTGCCGATCCAGAAAGAATTCGAACCTTCTCTTATGAACATGTTGTTCCTAAGGAAAATATTCTGGCAACTATACTCACCAAAGGTCCAAGTGGCACAGATTTAGAATTCAATTTTAAGAACAGAGAGAATAGTAAACTTGTGAGTAAAGTTTGAATTGTTACTCGTGTGTTAGATATTGGTTTGTTGTATTTTGAAATTCAGAAAATTTTGTCTTGTATAACATGTACATTGCTATTTTCAGCTGGATGAAGTTGGGCGCATATTATCAAACTTATGTAACATTGCACCAGGTGGAATGGTGGTATTTTTGCCGTCCTACAATTACGAAGTTACATTGCATAAACATTTGGAAGCATCAGGAATAATACAAAAATTGTCAATGAGAAAACGAGTTTTCAGAGAACCTAAGCTTGGATCAGCAGTAAGAGTTACATACTTAAATATAATCTCGCAGGGAAAAAATACATCAAAAATAAATAAATTCTCTTGTGGCTCAACATTATATATAAAAGTAGGATCTAGTCGAAACTGATGTACCGATTCCAGGTGGAAAAAACACTTCAAGAATATGCAGATGCTATTCACAGTCCAAAAGATGGAAGGAACGGGGCTATATTATTCAGCGTAATAGGTACATGAAACAAACACAACGCAATCTGCGGGCCACATTTACTTTTGTATTTAACCGATCTTTGATTATTTAACCATACTTGTTATCTGTTTATTTTCAGGCGGAAAGCTCAGCGAAGGATTGAACTTTTCTGACAATTTGGGGCGTTGTATTATAATAATTGGGATGCCATACCCGAACATAAAATCGCCTGAACTAGTAGAAAAAATGAAGCATTTGAACGAAAACAAGGTACTTGTACATAATGCGAAACACAGGGTGTTCCCGAAAAATACTACTAACATGATATTTTTAACATTTATTCTCAGGGCTCGAATGCTGGAAACATATTTTATGAAAACTTGTGCATTAAGGCTGTAAACCAGTGCATTGGAAGAGCGATCCGTCACATAAATGATTATGCATCTGTCGTTTTGTTGGACAAACGTTACGTCAACAAATCATCCTCACTGCCAAAATGGATACAAAATTCTTTATTGATCTCAAATTCATTTCCCACTTTAATTCGAAGTATGGGAATGTTTTTTGCCAACAAACGAAGCAAAAACAATCTCCAATAATGACGAAACAATAAAGGAAACGATTTATTTCATGCAGTTAATTGACCGCCGCGATTTCCTATTGTTATTGAATTGAAGTGATCAGCATCATTCCAATGAAGTCAAATTAACTCTGTGATAACTTAGAGTAAGCAATTTTTCGATACAATTTTACCAATTTTTGTATCATATTTCAGTTAATAAACAGTACATTCTTGTAAATTTCGCCTTTTGTTCGCTCATATATCACCTTGTACACTACAGAATCCAGGGAAACTCGTCAAATAGTATTTTTTTTATGGTGAAATCTTATACAAAATGATTCGGTTGATGTGGTTTCACACGAATTACGTAACTTTTCAAGATCCCAAATCAGTATCACAGAATTTTGGAAATTCAATTGTGAATTCTGAATATATTTCGGAATAATTCAATATGGTAATACACTTTTCCGAAGCGATTTAGTAATAAAAATTACAAATATATTTAAAATATTTACAAATACAATCAATAATTGGCATGGCATTCGATTTTTCTACCCATGGCTCTGTTTTAAGTGGGATGATTCAAGCTTCAAATATTGCGGTACAAAACTGGTTCTCCCACTGAAATTTCTTGAGAAACTATGTTACGAAGATCGTTCGAGTTGTATTCACGAGATACAAGTAGATACAAACGGCTCGGAGTACTTGACGGTCATGTTTTAAGTAGATCACAATTCAATCAGTCAACGTTCACGTAGAATCGCAATTGATACATCATTTACTTCACGCGTGCACTTTCGTGCTTAATTCTCAGTGCTGCGGTTTTATTTCAATGATGGAATAAAGTTTCGAATAGGAGTGACAGTTGGGATGTTTTTAATTTTGTGTAAAAAGTGCCATAATAATAGAGTGAAATGATACAAAACGTATCAGGTATTTATATAAAATATCATGTCACATCGTGAAATGATTATCCGAATGTGATCTGAACGTAAACCAATAATCAGGAACTAATAATAAATATGAGTTTTAACGTTATGGTGACAAATTGTCAGAACAAAACTGAGAAATATAGTCTAAGACCTCGTACCAATGATCGAGTGAAGCGAAAAATTCAATTAGCTGAAGAAACTTATATATTGCACGATACCAAAGAAGAGTCGATTCTGTTCAATAATAAATTATGCAAGAAAGATAATGCCAAACAAAAACCAGCCACGTTGAGTAAGTACAGAAGAAAAACAGCAAATGCAAGAGAGCGCTCAAGAATGTGTGAAATCAATTTGGCTTTTGAAACATTAAGAAAGGCTGTACCGGCTTACATGCCTCAATTAATTTTCCCCGTAAGTATTTATCTCAAGCTTGGTTTGAATGGAATAAAAAAACGGATATTAACAGCTATTTGCGAAAATGCGTGCACCAAATTCGCGTTTACTTGTTTGTTTGATTTTCGCGAAGAAAACATGCTTAAAAAATGTACGTACATTTTTAGAATGCGGTCAATTCATCACGGAACATGGATTCCGGGGAGCTGACCCTGAAGTAAAAATTACTGATATGATTTAATTCGTTAAAATCCTTCGGACGCTATAATTTCACCTAAAAATTACAACGCTACGGAATACGGAATATGCTTGATGTTTCCAGGGGGATGGACCTAACGAAAAGCTGACAAAAATTACCACTTTACGGCTAGCTATGAAATACATAACAGGTCTTACAGAAATGTTGCACAAAAACGACAGAGAATGTGTAATGGATGTAAGCAATGATTTTACGGAATGTAATCCGATCATTTTCCGCGATGCAGATACATGTACGCTGGCTGCGCTAAACACCTCGACCTACGATCTCCTAAACTCACCGAATTATATCACGGTGAGATTCTGCACGGGAGATTATATCATTGCCACGTCGGAAATGCTATTATTGCTGATTTTTTTTTAGGATGGTGGAAGCGACGGCGAAAGTTTACATTCAGGTGCTATGATAGATAGTGTAATTGACAATTCTATCGAATCTTTGGTTCCGCAAGTGAATTTTGACCTGCCAGAAAATTTCTTCAACCCAGAACTCGGATAGTTTGACGAAAATAATTAAGGTTCGCAAAACATACGAGACGTGTATTTTTTTTTGGACGAAATATAGCTTTGTATGCTGATTATACATACTATCGAGCGCAAGTACTTTGGATTCGATATCAAGTGAAGTTCATTAAGTCCGTCGAAGTAGCTGCAAGTAGAATCGTTTGACGACCAATGCAAAGCCGTTATTAACGCAACACGTCAGAAATTAGCTTAAGTTCTGTAGATACAAAGGTGCTAAGTTTACGACATGAGAAATGGATCGATTTCGAATAAAAATACTAATACCCTTAAGAGTGTCTGATGACATTCCATGATCAAATAATCGGTCATATCTCTATATGAAAAAAGCATTGCCATGCCACAGCGCCCACATGGACCAGTTTTCAGGCTGTACTTTGTGTCACCGTCGGATGTGATGAACAAAAACGAGTTCTGGATTTCAAAATTTTCTGTCTTTATCGTATCGTAAAGTAAGCCCACGTAGAAGTACCGCAATACACGCACATTCACGTATTCGGGTTTGAAGCTATGCAGTTTTGTTATCATCCAAGGTAAGTTTGGATGCTCATTATTTTCACCGTATGGAGGTTGTTTGGTTGTAACTTCAACGTGACAAATTTTAATAAAATCATCCCAGAAAATGTATCCCTACGTTGGGCGTATATGATCAGACCATAAAAGGTATCGGTCGACGAATCCTGATCTTGAACAATCTTGATTGCGTCGAATTAATAAGATTTTAAATATTTTCTCAAATTTGAAAATGGGCTTTTGTATTGTATGCGTATCTCACGTTAAAAAAAACGTATACTTTATGATATTTTTGGAATTCCATCAGTACATAGAGATAGGTATATAGAGGCGCCGCTTGGCCTATATCCATAAAAGGCATGTAGGACACCGTCTGCATCACAGATACTCGCTGAATGTACGTACTTTAATTACATAATAGCTGTCAGTTAAATCGCGAGCATGTTAATCAAACTTTAGCAAATATATAAGAAATGTAAAAAATCGGTTTCTTGAAATTGCATCATAGCTGTGTGGAACAACAACAAACCGATTTCACCTATTTTCCTGAGGTAGTCATTAAAAACCGGCGGAAAAAATGCGTTACGCAGTTTAATCATATGAAAAAATGACGCATTTTCTCAAACAAATATCGGCATGCGAATTACAAAATATATCATGATCAGTGATCGAATAATGCCACTGGAGAAATGCAATGCATTTTGTATAAAAATACAAGGAATTCAAGTGACGTTTTGACATTATTTCACAATGCTAACACTCTCATAGGTAGACCTAGGATAGAAATCGTTGACATAATTTAAACACGAACAACGTAATCTTCGTTCTATGCCATAGAAAGTATAAATCTAAGCACTATGACCATATTAAGTGCGAAAAAAATTCAGGTCCAATTTAGTCGCGATAAATATCACTCTCATATAGTACTTCAAGAAAGTCTCTGCAGAATTCAGGCTCGGCGTAACACAATTTTTAATCATTGCCTTGTATGGGATGAAGCCAATTTGGCTGTACTACTTTCAACGTTTCAAGACGTATGTGACCATTTTTGTACAACGAGTATTTCACATTAAATTGACCGGCTTTTGACCTTTATTATCATGATTTTTTCGCGTCTTTCGATCCGACCAAATATCACATATGCGTGGGATCCTAATGATCAGAATAATGGCCACATGAAGAGGTAAGACCATTTATTTACCTTGGTTAAAATTTGACAAATAATGTTCAAATGCTATTTTCATATATGCATGACCAGAAATGCACATCTAATTTTGTTCTTGATTTAAGAAAGATACGGATCATATAGTAAATGTTATTTCTAAAAAAATGTTAGAGATTATTTTTGAGAGTTTGTGAAAAACATTACATTATATGGTCACCTTCAAAAAATAATTGATTGCCGAGCAAGATTAAAAAATCGGAGTAAAAACCATCTGCCTAAGAGTAATAGAATATTAAGTTTCTATTAGGCCTACATACTCTCTTGTGAAGGGTAATTTGTCAGAAGACATCATCGTTAATAAAGACTACCTTCAAATTTCTTACACTTCCATGTTTGTACTGGATCCAACACATCTAACGATTACAAAATATTTCCCACATTGCGATAATCGTTTATGTAGATTTACACAAGTGTTCATTTTTCGGCCCTCAATACATTTTTCCAGTACCAACAATACTTACTTTTCACGCTAAAATTGACTGAAACAGGCTCATTTTTGAATATTGCATCCGTTAGTTCATCCACCGCTAGATGTCGGATGAATGGTAATACCGGCAGGGTCGCCACTAACGTTATTAGTTTTTGCATTTCACACAGTGGCCGTCTGTTGCGCAACGATCTGGAAGTTTTTTCGAATGGTACTAATGATTGTTTATGCTGAAAACGTAAATGCTATTCTTGCTAGAATTTAATAAAGTGGTGGATGAACAGTAATTTTTCATTACGTTCAATTTACTCATTTCCCTTACATGCTATACATTTTATATCGAATATTCTTGGGGTAACTCGTAAAAGGTAAAATCGTTTGTCTTGCCTCATAACATGAGTGCGCATGCGCCGCTAGAAGAGTCCTGGATCTTCACGACTCTTGCGGTGACGCTAAGAACTGCATAAACGGGTACTGTAGCGTGGGCACCTCACCACCAAAGAATAGTCGAGTTTCCAAACCTGTGTGTAAGACCGTGGCCATGACTATTGTGGTGTCACGTGACAATGCGAACGAAGCCGAATGTGATCTAACGATCATAGATAGACATCTTGGTGTGAACTGGTGTGCACAGTAAACAATGTGATGTAAACTCCATCAGCAACTGCATAATATCGTGTTGGTGCATATACGGTCGATGAATGTTTCAAAAAGTGCATAATAACTTTTTCTAATTAATTGTAAGTATTATTCCGATACTTCGTGCGAATGTCGTACTATTGAATTTGACATTGACCCATTCGTACAATTTTTGTCGATCATCAGTGTTTATGCTGCGATGTTTGGTTGTAGGATAATTATCGGAGTATCCATTCTGTGATTTGTTCGTAAGTAGAGGACGAAACATACATTATCTGTTATACATATACGATGATATACATGGAAGGTTATTCATAGCTTTGTTAAAATTATTTTCATTTCCGAAGTGCTTTGCGTCAACGGGACACATTTTCAATAAGAATATACTCGAATAGTTTCGTGGGCGTACAATTATAACCTTTTCAAGGGGTATTATTCGATGTAACAATATTAAGCATGAATCGTTTTACGTAAATATCGTTATAAAAAATGTTAACAAGACGTTAACAGCATCGAATGCTCATTGTGCACAATATCGACTTCTCGTGGCTTTATATTTTCATTTAACGCAATTCATTTTTTACTTCACTCTCGCGTGAAAGAAAATTCACCTCATGTTTGAACTAACGATCATTAAACAGGTTGATCTGGGAACATGAGCTCGCATCATCATCTGAGCCCTTCATCGGGCGAGATCGAACACAACAACTTTTTATCAGAAGACATCGGTGCTTTGTATTTATCCGATGATTATTCTGATGTCACTTTACTTGTCGGGGGCCAACGGTTTAATGGTCATAAAGTAATACTAGCCGCGCGTAGTCAATACTTTCGAGCTCTCTTATATGGAGGATTGAAAGAATCCAATCAACAGGAAGTAGAGTTGAAAGGCACCACGTTACCAGCTTTCAAGGGACTACTCAAATACATCTACACAGGCCACATGTCTTTAACAAATCAACGCGAAGAAGTAAGACTATAAGATTAAACAAATAATTTTCACTTGAATACCAAACACGGACATTTGACTCTTCAATGCTATATTACAAATATGTTATTCAGGTGACTCTGGATATATTGGGATTAGCTCATCAATACGGTTTCCTAGACTTGGAAACAGCTGTCTCTGATTACTTGAGAGAGATTTTAAGTATCAAAAATGTGTGTCTGATATTTGATGCAGCACGCCTATATCAGCTAGACTTTTTGACCAAGGTATGAATGTTGTGAAAGCTCAATTTTCTGTAGACATTGCCTTAGAAAATATTGTATAGTATTCGCTATTTTGTATTATAGTGTATATTCATTTCACAATTGCTCAGCCTTGAGAATAAATGCTGTTTTTCATGTAGGTCTGTCAGGAGTATATGGACAAACATGCACTGGAAGTGATTCAGCATGAAAGTTTTTTACAACTTAGTCCAAGTGCGCTCAACGAATTGATTGCTCGAAACTCGTTCTATGCTCCAGAGATTGATATATTTCTAGCTGTACAGGCGTGGGTCAAAGCAAATCCCGAAGTGGACACTAAGGATGTTGTAGGCAAGATATTTGAACGTAGTGAATCTGATACAGATATTGTCAGTATTGGTCAGCAACTGGTACAAAATCGCAAAGATGTACAAAAGTGGTCGTAAGGCACAGACATGCCATATTCTCGATTAACTATTAAATGATGGTATTAAAACGAATACTGAATGTTTAGACGTTGCTTTGATGGAAGATGAAAAGGTCCATCAATATACTATATTTGCTAGATAGTGGCAATATTAATTTAACCAAGCTGCTGATTTAAAATAAGAAAGTTCATTCGTGGTTCATAATTGTACATAATAAACTGTATCAATCCGACAATCCGAGCTCATTCACCTACAGATTGATACTGCTATGACCTATGTACAATATGACAATATTTATGCAATATCTGTTCTTAATAATTCCAAAATCACATTAATTTGTACAATATTGCTTGTTTATCATATTTTCAGGTCAAGTTAGACTAGGCCTAGTTGATATAAAAGACCTACTGAACGTCGTTCGACCAGCTGGGTTAGTCTCCTCGGAGGCCATTCTAGATGCTATAGCAGTGAGGACACAAACAAAAGATTCACAGCTCAATTATCGAGGTAGACTGTTACTCGAAGAAAATGTAGCACATCCGCGTCATGGAGCACAAGTCTTACAAGGTGAAATGCGAAGTTTTTTACTTGACGGAGATGTACACAGTTACGATATGGAGAGAGGGTATGTTTAGTATAATTTATACCATTAACTATAGCAGATTTGATTAACTCATTGTGTTTTCTGTGACAATTCAACAATTCACTGATTGCTATAGTTATACCAGACACGCCATAACGGACTCGCAAGGTCATGGTATCTTGATCAAACTCGGGACACAATGCATCATTAATCATGTAAAAATGCTCCTATGGGATCGAGATCTTCGCTCATACTCCTATTATATAGAGGTCAATATAAAAAAATTGGTAAATCGTCTGTCTCAATTGACAATTGATAACATTTTTCCTACTGACGTTTTTCAGGTATCAATGGACCAAAAGGATTGGGTCAGAGTTATTGATCATACGGATTACTTTTGCCGCAGTTGGCAGTACCTATATTTTGCACCAAGGGTCGTTTCTTACATTCGTCTTGTCGGTACGAACAACACTGCGAATAAGGTATCTGCTAAGATTAGATTGACATTTTTCACTTGTCACTACTGGAAATATCAAAGATATTCAGATATCAGTATGTTCCAGAGATGTGAACGCGCAAATTCCAGAACTAAATGATTACTCTTTGTATTTATGATAGGTTTTCCATGTTGTAAGCTTTGAGGCTTATTTCACCAATCAACCAGTAAAGTTGTGCAGAGGATTTGTTGTGCCAACGCGTAATGTTGCTACTATGGACCGAAGTGCCAGTGTTACAGAGGGTGTGAGCAGGTGGGATTCCATGATTTTATAGAATATTTATCTCAACATTTTGTATATACGTTCATTGTGACCGAACATATTATTCAAACGTAGATCGCGCAATGCGCTTCTAAACGGAGATATATCTAACTATAATTGGGACAACGGATATACCTGTCATCAACTTGGATCTGGCGCGATTCTAGTGCAGCTTGGACAGCCGTACATGATTGACTCTATGCGGTAACTATCTTTTTTTATGACCACTATTTTCATATTTACGAGCATAAATCTATATATTTGCTACTATATGTTAGTGTCTATCATTTTATGCATTCATAGATTACTACTTTGGGATTGTGACGACCGCTCATATTCATATTATATTGAAGTTTCGGGAAACTCGTGGGACTGGGAACTGGTCGCGGACAAAACCAAAGAATTTTGTCGATCATGGCAAACTCTTCGTTTCCATCCACCAAGACCAGTTGTCTTCATTCGCATAGTTGGCACTCATAATACAGCCAATGAAGTAAGTACAAGCACATGGGAACAACCGCCAAAACTGAATTATGGAATCCACGAGAATATTACTTCATCAAAGAATGATTTTCTTAATAATAATTTGCCGAATTTAAGTTGCAATAATTTCTGAGGGATCGTCTTGATAAGTCTAAGCCTTTTAACGCTGTTTAAAGACTGACTTTATGTCGTTCATTAGGTTTTTCACTGCGTACATTTTGAATGCCCGGCGCAAACCGATGATGATAATCTGAAGTCACCTGCAAGACGAGATAAGAAATCATCAACCAGTATTCTTAATGCATCACTACCATCATCACCATTGGAAACGGCAACCGAAGCCGTCAATATTGACAACGATGATAATACAACTGACGACTTGGCTGTAGCGGTAATGCTTTGATGTATTAATAACTAGTCTATTGTTATAGCACCCACTAAGACTGCTCGTTGATAATTATACCTGTTTAAGATTTGTGTACGTCCACATTATTTTTTGAAATGATTTTGTATTCTCATTAATATTGCATAGGCATATTAAGCAGGTCTATATGTACATAAAACAAAACAATAACTCAGTACTACTTTGATATGCAAATGTTATAATTTGAACAATAATTTTCCATTCCTATTAATATGGACAGCCGTGAAAAGAAAATGGAAGCATCATAAAAAAAGTAGTTTTGCGGGAAACATCATAAAGCTAAATATATGATTTAAAGTTGCCAATCAAATTTGACAAAAGCAATTTAATGGATTCAATTGAAATATAAGTGTAAAACGTAATCGTACAGTTACCTGTTTTTTGTTCTATTATAGTAGGGGTCTTAAGAACATCATGTTGTAAATATTCATTAAAAGTTTGGAGTTTCGATTACATATAAGCGGTTATAAGTAACGACTTACCGCATAATAATAAAGCTCTAAAGCTCTGATATGTTTATCCACCTGTGGGTTGTATGCACGAAGAGGACTGGTGCCTGCCCGATGCACGTGATTGATTGTGCTAGAAATTCAATATGCAAGCTCACACGTCGAACATTCATAGCGTGGAATGCAAATGCAGATCCTTTTGCGAAAATGCAATCGTTAAATTGACGGGAACGAAAGATTTTTACATACTTAATATAATTAAATGACGCACTCGAACAAGGTAGAAGATATTATTTTTTTAATGATTAATGCATCACATTTACATGCATATGAATGATGGATCAATTAACGCCATCAATAAAATATAATGCAGCTAGACAGGGCATGTCTGAATGTTGTCGAGCCAGCCTTTTTAAACTATGATTCTTATTTGAGTCTGATGAAACGGATAGGGATATATTTCATCTTTATGCAAATGATTTTCTTTTGAATTATTTACATGAGGTCTTATTCCACTGAAAGATGTAAGGTGCCTTGATAGAACTTTATCACTTTTGTTGTATTGATAAGCAATTTGCGTTCATTGATACTCCTCTCATTAAGGGTGTGTTTTGTTGTATTTACACTGAAAATCATATGTAAGGTACAGGGTTTTTCAAGTCTTTTCACATGTTTAATGTCACCTAGTATTTTCTACAGATATTTGTAAAAAAAATCACATCGCCTATTGTATGAATGCCACTGGGACGTTGTTATTCATTCATTTTGAGAGAAATCATGCAGTACTATTGCAAATATTCTCAGAAGTAAGATCTGAAACTCGCGTACTATATCAATTGGAATAATAATTTGGCTTAATATCGATCATTTCTATAGTATTAATTGTCACGTTGTATCCGTTGTTATTCCCTTATGGTGTAGTAGAAGCAGTAACTTGACGATTTTCATAGTTTGTATGGGTGATGCGTTAGTGATGTTTATTTTTCTAGTCTTGTACCATCAATGAAATATTACGGTTATCATAGATTTTGAAAAATGTGGTGTAGAATATTGTTAAATAAAATGATAATGAATAATTAGCATATCTTTTGCACATACGTATGTGTGCTACCCTTACTGGCGAATGTTTATGTATCAAATTCGGTAGGACATGGTCTCAGACGTAATCCCAGGTTAATAAATACGAGGTTCTTCCATTGCCTAGTCATCCAGTACAGAATCCAACCATTTTTCCAAATCAATTGACTTTACAGATGCTGGTGTCGCATGAACTGCATTCCCTTTAATCGGAAATACATATTCAATTAGTTTTGACACAAGGTAATATCATTAAACCAGTGCACACATTGTATGGATGACAGGTACAATTTCTGTCATGCTTTTTGGGTGACGGGTGCATTTCTCAGATCAGCTGACAGAGTATCGTTTAACTAAGAAATATGCAAACAACTGACCTTCCCTTGATGTTGTCTGAATCGGAAGAACAATTTTCTGATGCTCACTCTTAACAGGCTCTGTTAACGATAATAAAAAATCTAGGTCATCCTCTACCTCAGTGGGCAATTCACATTCATTTTGATTTGTATTCGAATCTTCGATTGACGCTTCAGACTGCTTAACGTTTTCATGATTTTTCCTTTCATCGAGTATTGCATTTTTTAACGCAGCAGTCAGATCAGCATAAATTGTTTTAGATTTATCTGTTTCATTTTGAATCCTTGTTAGTTGATCCTTCTGTGAAAAATATCTTCCTGTCATTTATATAGCTCGCTAAATGAAATGGCAGAATAACTATAGAAATGTTTTAACAAATCATTTACAGTAAAATATCTATCCTCCACATTGATGTAATCGGTGAATGGAATGCTGTCTATAGCTGTTGCAAGTTTTTTAATGTTTAACGAGAATAGATCAGAGTATTTGGTAATATCGACTGCCCAATTTTTTTCAGACTTGAAGACGAAATGTCCACCTGCCGATACAGGTGCATTTAATAAGGATTGAAAATCTTTTCCGGAATCTTCAGTCTCTGGAATTTCTTCATATTTTTGCCAATTAGATACGATTACGCGAGGCGCGTTATTGGTTGCGGTTACGTTATCTGCTTCCTTGGTTTCATGCTTCAAGTGAGCAAACTGAGATTTATCCGATTTCGTATAGTCATAATCTTCTGGTGTCAGCTTCTTGATTTCTGCAGCGTGCTCATTCTGAGCAAGTTTTGCATGGCTAGCATTCAATGCAACACGTGGGGCAGCTTGCTGATGTTTATCACCCTTTTTGCTTCTATAAATATTAATCCAGTTGAGTTTTCTCCAAACAAATAAACAATAATTATATATATATATAGAATGCCAAGATTATTAGGTATTTCTGTCTTGATAATCTGTTGATGAAACCCTAAAGCTTACTTTTGTTTTGTTTATATATGGGTGATGGTTACCTTAATTCCAATGAGATTTAGGTAAATATTATTGTTTGATAATCATATAAGTATACACACAAAATAATCTATTAATGAAAACCTTCGCTTCCGTTGCTCCATGGTGATGGCAATGATCCTATATATTACGCCAACCTGTGATTCATTCCAATTTATGATCTTAACAATAAAAACTACGAAACGTACAAATTTCAGACTGTCAAAATTTGCGTGCGAATAGAATACATATACCAGAGAACATGGATGTACATGGAAGTGGAGCCCTACGGGATCTGTTGGTATACTCTCTTAGGGTGCTCGTAGTTAGCACTCCGGCCACTTGCGAGCGCTGCCCTGGTCTGACAATATAGGAGTGCGCGTGACTATTTTGTCCCGTTTCACTGTTATACCAATAGATGGCGCATCTATCTCACGCTCAGCAGAGTGCGTATACCTCGCACTCTGACAGGCGCGAGATGCGTGCGCTACCTGTCGGAGCGGCGAGGAAATGGGACAAAATAGTAACACCTTTCTACACGGGCCTACTTACTTCTTCCTTTATACCTTCGTGTCTGTACAAATGTTAACATAGGAGCTAAGCATAGAGGTGAATATGGGACTAAGCTTCGATGTACATCTGTGTTCTCTAATGTTACTTCCGCACACATCTGCAGGTCACGAAGGGTAAAGCAGAATAAAGACTTCTCTACCCTTCTTCACACGTGCGAAATGAACGTCGCGCCACAGCGACAGAATGGTGAACCTCGAATGAAAATCCTCGGTCGATAACGTTGTAGGCCAAAATAAGATTTTATTTCAAAGAACACTTTAGTGCGGGGATTAATGGCATAGGTTGAAAATCCGAATTCGTTCGTGATAAGGCTCTATCTTCCACAGGAGAGGAATTATGGCAGAAAAATATTAAATCCAGATGTTGAAAAACGAACATGTTTGATCATATCTCGCGTGATAGAATTGGGAACAAGTCACAGTTCACCATTTCGAAGCGTTTCTTCGCGATAAATTCGAATTTGTTCGGATTAGGGATCTATCTCTAACAATGTGATTTCCGTCAGATTCACGAATATTTCTCAAACGTCATGAGCGTATGATATACAAACGTATGAGCTCAATAGATTTGAAGTTGTCTGTCGTCTATCGGACGTAGCTGGGTTCACGAGAGGCAATCTATTTCTTCAAAATGTCACGCGGCGATGAGTTTAAGCTTTTATACGAAGCACCAAAAATTACGAATATGGACGCGATACCATATTTACATCGTTATGATAATGAGAAAGCATTTGGGAACTCACTCCACGGATTTTGCTCGAACAAGGTATTTATTTTAGCATGCATATGTTAAGGATGTTAAGGATGGAAATGCTACGAGCGGAGCGGTAAAAATACCGAATTATATTTCGAAACTCTCAGGTTCGTTTACGAGAAGTTCACAAAATCTTAGAAGACATGGCAAACAAAAATAGGAACCGAATTTTCGATAACACGATTCGTTGTGAAGAAGCAATTGAATGCAAATTAATTCCATCCCGCAGCTTGTGCCGTGAAAAGATGAAAAATTTTGCCGAAATGCTACCAACGAGCGGACTCTTGCTGGTAAATTTTTTTCTTCGAATATTCACACCCAGTGTGAAGTTATGTATACGGTGAAAATATGATTTCAGGAATGGCAAGAAAATATCTTATCGTTAATACCAAAAGCATATCGAGATAAATACCCAGAAATAATCGAGGGGTATGTAAACGATATTAAACTGCGATACCACGACGAGTTGCGCGATTTAGCAACGAGACGCGTAATTGCTATGGAATGTGATCGTGAATCGCTAGATTTCTTCATCGAACCATTCAAACACAGCGGCCGTACCGCGCATCGTCCGAAATTTTTGCAAAATCGGTGCGCACTGTCGCGAAAGTATTATTTGTCACACAAGTTCATTCGAAAGATTTTGTCAAAGTCTTTTTATCTACTGCCAGAAGTAATTTGCGATTTTAAACGATACAAGGAAATGGGTTTCCTCAGTATTGACAGGTATACACGAATACGAATTGCTCACTAATGTTCTACAATCGTTGATTAATTACGGCAATATATAACAGGTTCGTCGAACTAACTGGATTTGATATGAAGAAAGGCGGTCTAGTAATCAGTGCTACGTACTACACAAAAACTGTACGTTCTCTTTCCCAATCACGCTACGTACCAGATGTTCCGTTGAACGCCGTGAAGCACTTCCTCCGCTGTGCAAGCCGTTTTATTGCTCAGAAAATTATAGACTGTATGATAAACACTATAGAAAATTTCATCGATATCATACAAAACTCGGACAAGCGGCCATTGTTTGACGTAAAAATTCTCACCATTTCTCTATCACATTTGGAAATATTGACCATCAAAACCTGCACGGAGAGAATCTTGTGGTAAACACTATCATGAAAGCATCGTAGAAAGCACTAACAGATTTCATTAACAGCGAATACTAGTTTGTATTATTATAAATACGACATGCATCATAAAATTCACCACCTGTATATTGACTTTCATTATCTCTTATGTTACCATAAGATTTTAAGTTTAAGTTTAAGTATTTTTTAGTGCTGATATAAAATTCTCTCCGTGTTAGGGGATTTTTTAAATTTTATTTTCTAGTATATTCTACTGTTATTCTATCGAACACAGAGGTAAAAAAATTGTAACTTCTGTTCGCAAACTAGCTCCATTTGCACTGCGAACGAAACGCGATATACATCAAACCAACGATCCAAGAATTTCGCGACATGCTTCATCGTCTTATCGAGGATGTTGCAAGTATCGCGCAACGATTACCAACTTTGGAGTCCTGGTTAAACATGAAGTCTGACCTTGAATTTCTTCCTGTTAAATTACCAGAATGGTAATTGCTTTGGCGATATCGAAAAACTACGGTAGAATCTCGATTATGCGGATAAAACGCGTGGTGGATAATTTTTTCATCTGTTATTCTCGCAAACAGAATGAGAATAATAATAACAAAAATATTAATGACAATAGTAGTAATAATAATAAATTTAGTAATATTAGGTATGGAGCGATGAATATCGCGAGAAAGTAAATAAGTCTTCTCGCGAAAAACAATTTACTGGAACATGTCCTAAGTTATCCTGATTCTACGGTGTATAAAAAAATCGTTGCGATGCGCACCTTTATTCAGGTGTACAGTAAAAAAATTTCCGTCAAATTTAACTCAAAAATTTGTGTCAACGACTTTTTTTACACAGAATTAGTGTTATGCCAACACACACCGTGTGTAGTGAGAAGGTAATACAGCTCTATGTTGAACGTAACACAGGTCTGTGTTGAGAGTAACACGAAAAAATGTTCGAGTAACGTTTAAAAAGTGTTACTTTAGTATCAAATAACATGTTCTATGTTCTACGCATCAATTTCTACACTTTACACAATGACGGCAATTTTTTTACTGTGTGAGATCGAAATTATAAATAAAAAATACTGTCGTCTTTCATTCATTCAGGTACATCAAAGAGTCTCACGATCGACTCGATAACATTTTGAACAATGTGTTCGAATCTTTGGAAAATCACGTCGAGAGTCTTGTTCAGCGTTTTCGAACAGTTTACGATGCCGAAACGCGTCACAAAGTGCTGATTTCTGTTGCTGAAAGCAATGACTTCAATGGCCTCTGGGCCAAAGTTAACGAGTTCGATCAATACGCTCTGGAAGTCAACGGACTGGTAGTCTATATAATTCGATAATCGAACAACGTTTCATAATTACCGGCCGATAATTTGGTCGGCATTTGATCCAACCGCTGTTGCGACTAAAAGTGGAATATTTCAGGTGGGGAATGAATATTTTCCAGCTGGTAGACTGAATCAAAACGAAGCAAAAGCCGGGCTTAAGCGATATGCGTATGATATTCGAGAATTAATCATCAGAGAATTAGTGAAACGTCATAGAAACTTTAATCTCGAAATTTGCTCGCAATTTGAAACTATTCAGGAAAAAGCATCGAACGTTCCATCCGATACGGAACAAGTCCTCGAATTAGGTATGAGAAACGGTGGAATGCTGGTAATCATGAACATTTGTTATTGTTACGAATTTTTCATTTATTCATTCGCTTCAACGATGGTAGGTCGATATATGCTATACGCTGCAACGACTTTGATGGAACAGCTCGAAGCGAAGATCGAAACGTCGTTGCGCGTGTTGGCATCGCTCCTCGAAACGACGACGCTCGACAATGAGCATATTGAACTAAACAATACTACCATTCAATGGCTGGACCAAATAAAAACTGTATTCGCGCGTAATAGTTCTGCTCTGGAACAGATGAAATTCGAACTGCAGGAAGAGCTTCAAAGACGCGTCACTGCTTTGAACACGCACGTTGAGGATATATTCCCAAAGTCTGTGTCTATTTGACGGCAGACCATGGTTTTTCAAACGCAGATGGGCGTATTCGTATTCATAAACATTCATATTCATATTCCTAAGCATTCGTTTCACAATTTCCAACTTATGAATTTTATTCGTATTCATAATTATTTTATTCGTGTTCATAATTATTATGAATATGAATAAGCCCACCTCAAATTTCAAACACACGCTTATTAGTAAGTACGTCTGTGTTCTGTTTTTCACACATCAGACTCGTCGTATTGAATGATATGGATGACGCGACTCGCGTACCAGAATACATGGAAGATTTGCGGAAATTCATTCGTCAATTGGATCGTATAGAAGAGCAAAGCAATTGGATTAACAACGAAGAAAAGCTCTTCAAATTTCCCGAAACCGTTTATCCCCGTGTTAAAGAGTTGCACGAGATCGTATATCCTTTTTATGCATTGATGCACAAAGCACATCTGTGGCACAGAGCCGTCGGTGTGTGGTTGGATGGACCGTTCGAATACATCGACGCGAAGTATGTAGAGGATAGCACAACTAACTACTTTGTTGAGTTTACAAAAATTAGCAAAGCTTACAAAACAAAGATCAAGATGCAGAACGCTGTTAATAACGAGTACATGTGAGTTTTCGTCGCGTATCTTTTGAGTTCTTTGGTTTCATAGTGGGAGGATTAATCAATTACCGCAATAGATTTACAGGATCAGTGGATGATCCTGACCCGATGCAGCAACCGGCACCAAACAAGCTTTGTCATCAGTTGCTGGAAGACATTAAACGTTTCAGGGTAAATTAACGCGTGATCTGGTTACGCCAGTATAATTGATCCCGAATCGATGATATTCCGACGCATCTGGATTAACGTGATAAAAATGTAACACAGCACTACGTTCCTCTCGTCAGTTGCTTTTGCAATCCTGCCTTACGTCAGAGACACTGGGATGAGATGTCTGAGATTGCGGGGTTTGATTTGACTCCCGATGCCGGAACTACCATTCGCAAGCTTATTCGTATGAATTTGATGGAGAATTTGAACAAGTACGTTTCGTTCCTTGTTTGATAAAAATGTAGATTTTGGTATTAAAAAGAAAACACGATTTTTTGATGGTCTCCAAAAATTGATAGTATACCTAGAAATCAAAATTTTGAGTCCGAGCTTTTAATATTGATATTAAGATTTTCCTCGCTCCATTTTTCTATTTTCCACTCAAATAAGACTGGAAAATGGAAAAATGAATTGAGGCAAACCTTAATATTAATATTACGAACTCGAACTGGGGCCAACATTTTTATCTCAGGTTTACCTCCAATTTTGAGACACCATAAAAAAATATTTCGTTGCGTGTTTAACACAACAATGTAGATCCTCGAATTTTTCATCCGTTTGTTTGCTAGCTACGAAGTTATAAGTATCGGCGCTACGCGCGAACTCGCCTTGCAAGACTCGCTCGCTAAAATGATACACGATTGGGATGACGTGAATTTCACGACGATGTCGTTCAAGGATTTCAACGTTAACATATTAACAGCTGTAGACGATATACAAGCTTTACTAGAGGAACATATAGTTAAAGTACAGGCCATGCGAGGATCGGCTTTTGTAAAGCCTATCGATGCTGAGGTTCGAGAATTTTATGACCTGCTGCTGCGAATGCAAAGAACTATCGACGAATGGACAAAGGTTTCTCTCGGTTTATATGTTTTTTTTACCCCTACACAATAATCAAACTGTTACTCATTGTGTCGAAATTACGATTGATAGGTACAAGTACAGTGGATGTATCTCTTACCTATATTCTCGAGCAAAGATATAGTTGCTCAGCTCCCTGCAGAGGGGATCCTGTTTTCAGAAGTGGATGCTAAATTTCGCAGGGTAATGCACGCCGTGGCAAAAGATTCCCGAGTAAGAGAAACGGCTGGTTCGGTGAGTAATGGTCGTTTTTATTCGCCAGATCAAACCTTTTGGTCACGAATTTTTTCAGCCATTTTTTTAAATGAAATTTGGTTTATACGGATTTTTGCTATTTCTGATAACGATTTTGTTGTCAAAATTGCAACCCTCATGCAACACATTTCCAGAAATATTACTCGATTTCAAGATTTGGTACGACCATATTAAGTCCGCCATTTGGAATTTTAAAGATTTGACAGCGGATTCGTAAACAGCGATTTCAAACACCTTCGTATACAATTTTTCAGATGATACTAGCTATTATTTCGTCCTGGTTTCAGTTAGGACTTTTCGATATCATGAAGGAAGCCAACGAGCTGATGGAAACCATCAACGAAGGCGTCAGCAATTACTTGGAGAGGAAGAGACTCTATTTTCCAAGATTCTTCTTTTTATCAAACGACGACATGCTCGAAATCCTTTCCGAAACAAAAGATCCGCTGCGCGTTCAGCCACATTTGAAAAAATGCTTCGAAGGAATAGCCAAGCTGGGGTACGTTGATTTTTTTTTTGCCCAAGAATTTTCGAGAATTTTCACTACGCACCGCACAAATTTGTATTCAGGCTGCGTTATTCATTCGACTTACAGGTTCAACACCGAATTGGAAATATACTCGATATACGGCGATGATAAAGAAGAAGTGAAAATTCAAGATACGATATCAACACTCGCTGCGAGGGGATGCGTAGAAAAATGGCTGGTAGAAGTGAGCAGTTTAGTCCTAAAGTTCTCGCACATATCACGATACTTGCAGTATTTTTAGATCTTCTCGGTGCAGCTCGAAATACGACTCCGCATAAAACGAATCAGAAAACGCACATGTTTATGCTAGAATAGGTACGTTGGTTTAATTAGCACTAGTCTCAAAGCAATCATGCAGGTCGAAGAACAAATGGTGAAGTCTGTCAGACACGCGGTGTCTATGAGTTTCCTGGATTACGAAATCAATAAAAGAATTTATTGGGTACGCATGTGGCCCGGTATGGTTGTCCTGTGTGTTTCTCGAATATATTGGAGTATCGAGGTGCAAAATTGTTTGATGACGCATCGGATCTCATCCATGGAGTCACTCTACAATAAGCTAAAAGCACAAATATTCGATATCGTAAACTTAGTAAAAGGTGAACATTCCAAGTATTTTGCTGTTTTAAGCGATCTTCCGTATTTGTTTGCCAAATCAATTCATTCCTCACGATTTCATATCACAGGCGAACTGTCGAGGCAGAATCGCACAACTTTGACGGCATTGATTACCCTCGATGTTCACGCGCAAGACGTTGCGAAGCTGCTCGTGGACAAGGGAATCGTATCGGAAACGGATTTCGAGTGGCTCTCGCAGCTAAGATATTATTGGGAAGACGACGTACAAGTGAGAATAATTAACGCGACTGTTAGATACGCTTACGAGTACCTTGGTAATTCCACGCGACTGGTTATCACACCACTCACGGACAGGTATATTTGTCAGTCCAAAAAACGTGGGTAGGCGAATGTGGGCTGATTGGAGCTAGGCAAGGAGAAGCAATGAAAAAACTAATCTAATTATCCTCCTTCATCTTGCTACTAACGTGGTGCCTGTCGCGTTCCTATTTACTTCTTTGATATGAGCTCTCATTATCCCACGTTCTACATTACCCCTACTTATCGTAAGCCAACGTTTGGAACGGGCAGATAGTATTTCTGGGATGATTTTTGTAGATGCTATCGAACGTTGATCGGGGCATACTCTTTACACTTGAACGGTGCACCTGAAGGTCCTGCCGGAACTGGAAAAACAGAAACTACAAAAGATCTTGCCCGAGCCATTGCCGTTCAATGCGTGGTGTTCAATTGCTCTGATGGGTTAGATTACAAAAATATGGGAAAGTTTTTCAAAGGTCTATCATGTTGCGGAGCATGGGCATGTTTCGACGAGTTCAATCGAATCGAACTCGAAGTTTTGTCCGTGGTAGCCCAACAGATTTTGTGTATCATTCAAGCAGTTCGGGCAAAGCTTAAGAAATTCGTATTCGAGGGAACCGAGTTGACTTTAAACCCAGCGGTTTACGTCTGCATTACCATGAATCCTGGTTACGCTGGAAGATCGGAGCTCCCCGACAACTTGAAAGTTTTGTTCAGAACAGTTGCAATGATGATACCCGATTATGCAATGATTAGTGAGATTTCCCTGTATTCCGGTGGTTTCGCCTCGGCACGAGAACTCTCTGTAAAAATAGTAACGACATACAAACTTTGCTCCGAACAATTATCGTCGCAGTCGCACTACGATTACGGGATGCGTGCAGTAAAAACCGTATTGACAGCGGCTCAAAATATCAAGTTGAAATTTCCCACCGAAAACGAAATGATCCTCTTACTACGATCCATCATTGATGTAAATCTGCCGAAGTTCTTAGCCCATGATGTTCCCCTATTTCAAGGCATAATAACGGACTTGTTCCCAGGCATCGTTTTGCCATCGCCAAATTACGACGATCTCCTAAAAGCTGTAAGAAAAATCTGCGAAAGGATGAATTTACAACCGATCGATGCATTCTTATTGAAAATCATTCAGACTTACGAGATGATGATAGTTCGGCATGGTTTCATGATAGTGGGTGAACCTTTCGGTGGCAAAACGACAGTCTTACACTGTCTAGCAGAAGCGTTGACCTTGATGTACGAATGGGGATATGAAAACGGTTTACCCACACAGTATACAACTCTTAATCCTAAAGCGATAACTATGGGTCAACTGTACGGTCAATTCGATCCAGTTTCCTCCGAATGGAACGACGGTGTGTGTGCCTCAGCTTTTCGCAAATACTGTTCAGAGACAACACCTGATAGAAAGTGGTTGATCTTTGACGGTCCTGTGGATGCTGTCTGGATCGAGAATTTGAACACCGTTCTGGATGATAACAAAAAACTGTGTCTGACATCCGGGGAAGTGATGCAAATGACTCCTCTGATGTCCATGATTTTCGAAGTGATGGATCTGCTTCAGGCATCTCCTGCGACGGTTTCACGTTGCGGAATGATTTACATCGAACCTCGCGTTATGGGCTGGAGAACGTTTTTCAAATCCTGGTTGTCCATGGCAAATGATGATTGGCGACAGGGCTACGAAAAAATAATAGAAGAATTATTTGAATGGCTGATGGATCCGTGCTTAGAATTTCTACGCAAAGAGTGTCAACTATCCGTAAACGCCGGTCAAATCAATCAGTTGATATCCACTTTGAATTTATTTGAAATGTTTATGAATGATGCTGTCGAAGAAAATCCTATAGATTACGATCAATTTATAATTCCATGGCTGCAAGCCAGTATGATACTCGCAATGGTATGGGGTGTGGGAGGTGCTCTATCGTATGATTCACGTTGCAAGTTCAACGAATTTTACATGAAATTTTGGATAAATGAGAACTCTGATTATCCGGTGCCTAACGTGATCGGTGAAGTTATCTCTCTCCCCATCGAGGAATTGATACACGACAACTATTACACGTTCAAAGGAAAAGGTGCTTGGAAACTGTACAGCGATCTGGTTATGAGTGAAAAATTAATCGAAACCCAAAGTATCGGTCAAATGGTAGTTCCTACAATCGACACGATGAAATATCAAAGCATGTTTCTGCGACATATCAAACATCGCAAAAGATTTCTCTTGCACGGAGAAACTGGTACTGGGAAAAGTTGTTATATCAAAAATTTCATGATGACCAAACTGGATGGCGAGAATTATTTGCCAAACTTTATAACATTTACGGCAAAAACTACGGCTAATCAAACCCAGGAACTTGTCATTTCCAAGCTGTTCAAGAAACGTAGAGGTCATTACGGGCCCTTGGGTGGATCTTCGTACTGCGTCATTTTTATAGATGATGTTAATATGCCGGCAAAAGATACCTACGGTGCTCAACCGGCAATAGAATTACTGAGGCAATTCTTCGACCATCGATACTGGTACGACTCCAAGAAACCTGAAAAATTACGAATCTTCGATACAATGTTCGTCGCTGCCATGGCCCCACCTGGAGGAAGCAGACAGGAAATTTATCAAAGATTCTTAAGACATTTTAATCTTTATGACATAAGTGCTTTTTCCCGGGAAACCGTATTCAGAATCTTTTCAAACATCGCACTCGTAGGCTTGAAACGAAACGGATTTCCAACTGAGATTTCCATGACGATTACGTTGTTGGTTAACGCAACGATGGAGATCTTTTACGCGGCTTGTCGAGATCTCAGACCGACTCCCTCCAAATCCCATTACTTGTTCAACTTACGAGATGTTTCCAGAGTTATAACTGGATGTACGTTACTGAAAAAGGAATCGGCTGAATTAAAAACAACTTTTGTTAGACTTTGGGTACATGAAATTTGGCGAGTATTCGGCGATAGACTCACCGATGCGAACGATCGAAGATGGTTGTTTGATAGAACGAAGGAGACGGTGCGTAACGTGATGAAAGAAAACTTCGATATCGTCTTCGATGATTTGCCAAAATCAAACGACCAGCTGACCGAAGCGAGCCTTCAAAATTTGATATTCGGAAATTTCATGGATCTCGATGCAGTACCTGAGGACAAAAAATACGAATTAGTACCTTCTATGGAAGAATACGAGAGTGTAGCTCTGCTCTGCTTGGAAGAGTATAACAACACGCATATAAACAAAATGGATATAGTTCTATTTCGCTACGCACTGGAGCATTTGGCCCGAATTTGTCGCATATTGGCCATATCATGCGGTAGTTTGCTAATGGTCGGTGTTGGAGGCTCGGGTCGACAATCCTTGACTAGACTTGCTACCAGTATGTCAGGTCACTTCCTCTTTCAACCAGAAATTTCCAGTGGATATGGAACGAGCGACTGGCATGACGATATTAAAAAAGTTCTCAAAAATGCTGGAGGAACAGGAAAAGATGTGGTGTTTCTGATCAGCGAGGGTCAGTTGAAAGAAGAAAGTTTTTTGGAGGATATCGATAGCTTATTAAATTCCGGTGAAGTGCCAAACTTGTTCTCCGTCGAAGAGAAACAGGAAATAATTGAAATGACACGATTAGCAGCTCAAGGTGGCGATCGAAACAACGATATCGGTGTATTGTCGGTATTGGCATATTTTATTAATCGTTGCAAGGAAAAATTGCACGTCATGCTATGTTTCAGTCCGATCGGAGAGACATTTCGCACCAGATTACGCCTCTACCCGAGCTTAGTGAATTGTTGTACCATCGACTGGTTTGAGATATGGCCAGAAGAAGCTTTGGAACAAGTTGCTGTTCGATACATGACTCAGGTCGATATAGACGAGTCGATAAAAGTGAATTCCATTGTGGCTTGCAAATATTTTCATGTCTGCGCGAAGGAAAATAGTAGCCGGTTTTATCAGGCTTGCGGAAGAAGAACATACGTAACGTCCGCAGCCTTTTTAGACATGATTCGATCGTTCGCTGAGCTCATAGCTGAAAAACAAAGGGAACTCACCGAGGCGAGGAATCGTTACTTAGGAGGATTAGACAAACTAGACTTTGCAGCCAAACAAATTTCTAAGATGAAAACTACCCTTACGGCTCTTAAGCCTCAGCTCGAACTCTCAGCACAGTTGACGTCGAAAATGATGAGACAAATTGAAAACGAAAATATAAGCGTGGAACGAGCAACAGTTCTCGTGAAGAAAGATGAAGATGTTGCGAGTATTCAAGCCAAAACTGCCGGTGCTCTCAAAAGCGAATGCGAAGCAGATCTTGCCGAAGCAATTCCTATACTCGACGAAGCGCTAGGTAATATATGTAAAATAAGAAAGAGATCCGAATTCTTACAATTTTACCCACCACCTGAAACTTTTCAGCTGCTTTAAACACTTTGAAACCTGCTGACATAACGCTGGTGAAATCCATGAAAAATCCACCCGAAGGAGTCAAATTAGTCATGGCTGCTATTTGTGTAATGTTGAATGTTAATCCAAACCGTATTAACGACGCGGCTTCCGGTAAAAAGCGCCTAGATTATTGGGGTCCGAGCAAACGTTTACTCGGAGACATGAATTTCTTGAATAATCTGCGAGATTACGACAAGGATCACATTCCTGTTGCTACAATGCAGGTACCTGGTGTATATTTCATGACTCGATAAATAGGAATGATTCGATGAAATGAGTTTTATCAGCATTAAGTTCAACTTACATTTCACCAAAGGTCATTGAAAAAACCTACCTAACGGATCCCAATTTTGAACCAAAGAAGGTTGCAAAAGCATCGCAGGCTGCCGAAGGGCTCTGTAAATGGGTTCGAGCGATGGTTTTGTACGACAAGGCAGCAAAAGTTGTTGCACCTAAAAAGGCAAAATTAGCTGCTGCGGAAAAAGACTTTGAAGAGACGATGGCGATACTGAGAGAGAAACGTCAAACGTTGTCCGAACTGAATGCCAGACTAAAACTATTGAATGAGAGTTTGCAGGTAACTCTCGCCAAGAAAATCGATCTCGAGAATCAGGTGAGTCGATGAGCCGCGAGCATTTAGAATGGATCTCCAGTTTCCATGAGAAGTAGCTTGTTCCGTTTGCTTGAAAACTATTTTCAGGTTTCTAGCTGTACTAACAAACTGCTGCGTGCAGAAAAACTTATTCGCGGCTTGGGAGGTGAAAAAGATCGTTGGATACAATGTGCCGGGAATTTACAAGCATCGTACGACACCATATCGGGCGACATGCTCGTTTCTTGCGGAATGATTGCTTATTTGGCTCCTTTCGCCGCGTCGTATCGCTTAGAGAATATGGAGAAGTGGTGCAAATACGTGAAGGATTTGCGGATTCCCATTTCAGATCAATTTAATTTCATCGAGGTTCTAGGTTCAGAAGTGAAAATCAATTCGTGGAATATTCATGGATTACCCAGAGACTCGTTCTCGATCGAGAATGCTATCATCATGGATAACTCCAAGCGATGGAGTTTATTCATCGATCCGCAGAGCCAAGCCAACAAATGGATTCGAGCGATGGAAAAAATAAGCGAATTGGAAATAGTCAAATTAACGGACCAAAATTATATGCACACTTTGGAACAATGCATAGAGTATGGTAAGCATGTAATTAACACGCATTCGGCACGTTGAGTCTCACTGACGTAAACTACAGGCAAACCGGTGCTACTTGAAAACGTTGGTGAAATCTTAGAAGCTGCGTTGGACCCTATATTAATGAAAAATATCTACAAAATTGCTGACAGGTGGTACATAACGCTTGGTGAAAAAACTGTTGAATATGATTCAAGATTCAGGTAATTGTAGTGTAGTACTCATTGTAGTGGAATATATTTTAGTCATAGCTGTCGTTTGCAGATTGTACATAACAACGAAGCTAAGAAACCCTCACTACTTGCCAGAACTGTGCAATAAAGTAACGTTAGTTAACTTTGCATTGACGATCGAAGGATTAGAGGACCAACTATTGGGTATTGTTGTCGCGAAGGAAAGACCAGACCTCCAGGATAAACGAGAATTCTTGATCGTGCAGAGCGCAGCTAACAAAAAAGCATTACAAGCAGCAGAGAACAGTACATTAAAGACGCTATCCGCATCGGGTGTCGATATCCTAGAGGATGAAGATGCAATACAAATATTAGACTCGTCAAAAGTATTGTCGGTGGATATATTGAAAAAACAGGAAGCTGCCAAAGAAACAGAAGCAAAAATCGAAGTGTTTCGTCAGAGTTACAAGCCGATAGCTAAACACAGCTCCTTTTTGTACTATACGGTGACAGATCTGCCAAGTGTTGATCCCATGTATCAATACTCGCTCACTTGGTTCATTAATCTATATACAACCTCCATAGACGTTGCGCATAGAAGTAAAGTTTTGGAAAGAAGGCTGATGTTTCTTCGTGAAACGTTCACCAACAACCTTTACGAGACCGTTTGTCGGTCATTGTTTGAAAAGGATAAGGTGAATCCAAACTTCATTTAGCATCATTTCATCCGTATGAATAATGAGAAAACGAATGTTTGTGCATATTCTTCCCGAAAGGTTTTGTACTCGTTCATCCTCTATTCAACTATTCTGATGGCGACGAACGAAATCAGCAAAAGCGAGCTGTTATTTTTCTTATCCGGAGGAATCGGATTTACCAATACACTTTCAAAGCCAGCATCCAATTGGTTATCCGATAAATCATGGGATGAAATATGCAGAGCGAGCGAAGTGCTGCCGTCGTTTCACGGATTTGGGAACGATTTTCAAAAAAATCTAAGTCGTTGGGAAAAATACTATGATTTGATGCATCCGCAAGATGCTCCAATACCAGAACCATGGGAAGGGAAATTGACTGCTTTCCAACAATTAATTGTAATGAGAATGATCAGACCAGATAAAGTCATCATAAAGGTATCAACAGAGAGATATTCCTATGAATCGTATGAATACAATGAGATGCTTTTTCCTTTGAAATACAACTTTTAGTTTCATCATTTTTACAGGTATCTCAATTCGTCTCCGCTGGAATGGGATCCAAATTTGTTACCCCACCACCGTTCGATATATCGAAATCCTATGCAGATGCAAACTGCTTGATTCCGTTGATTTTCATTCTTTCACCCGGATCTGATCCTATGAGTAATCTTTCGAAGTTTGCTGAAAGTAGGAATTACTCTTCCCAATTCAGTTCTATATCATTGGGCCAGGGCCAAGGGCCAATTGCTTGGAACCTCATAGAACAAGGTCAGATTAAAGGTGGATGGGTTTGCTTGCAAAACTGTCATTTAGCTGTTTCCTGGATGCCAGAACTAGAAAAAATTTGCGAAAATTTCGATGCAACAAGTACATCTGAGAACTTTCGACTTTGGTTAACGAGCTATCCTTCGGACAAGTTTCCCATATCAGTATTGCAAAATAGTATTAAAATAACTAATGAACCACCAAGTGGTCTGCAGCAGAATTTGTCAAGGTAATTTTTGTCGACGACCGCTGGAGAATTTTGAGAAAATGGTCTACTGAAATGTTTACTAAGCGTTAGTTGGACTAATACGTGAAATAGACAACGTAATTTTATTTGCAAATCAGATCATATCTCTCGGAACCTATCAAGGATCCAGAATTTTTTCACGGTTGTTCCGGAAAACAAAAGCAATTCACCAAATTGCTGTATGCGCTGTGTTTTTTCCATGCGGTTGTGCAGGAACGAAGAAATTTCGGAGCTCAGGGATGGAACATCAAATATGGTTCGATAGACATACATGCGTATCAGATATGACGATTAAATTTTCATGAAATATTGAAATATATTCAATCTATATAACTCCATACATTTACTAATCTTACGGTACGAGTCAAATTCATTTTCTTTCATTTAAGGTTTCAATGAGTCTGATCTTCACATATCTCAGCAACAGTTACAAATATTTATAAACGAATACGACGAAATCCCATTCAAAGCTATAACATATCTAACAGGAGAATGTAATTATGGGGGAAGAGTTACGGATGATCGAGACAGGAGATGTTTGACCACTATCCTGAATGAATTTTATAATTCAAACGTCGTAAAAGATGCCAACTATAAATTCGCCAATATTGGGCCAGAGTATGGCCTACCACGCGAGTAAGTTTTTCGAAGTGATAAAGTTTTAGAACAAAATTTTCCAATCAGCATTCGTTAAAGGTACGAATATGAAGATTACATTGAACAAATTCAAAGTTTACCAGCGAATCCATCACCAGAAGTATTTGGCTTGCATACAAATGCAGGCATAAGCAGAGATCTAGAAATATCAAAGACATTTTTCACGTCACTGCTGCAAATCCAAGGAACCGTATCAGCAGGCGACGCAGCCAAACAAGACCGACTACTTTTATCCATGAAAAATGACATTTACGATCGCATACCCGAATTGTATGATATCGAAGAAGCTCAGAAAAAATATCCAGTGTCGTATTATGAATCTATGAATACTGTCCTGATACAGGAAATGGAAAGATATAATAAGTTGTTAGAAGAAATTCGCAGTTCCATGACATTACTGGAAAAAGCAGTGAATGGAATCATTGTCATGACCCCGTCGCTCGAAGAATTGTCTCAACAAATGCTAATGGGAAAGTTGCCCGCATCATGGGAAAAGGCTAGCGCGTATCCTAGTCTGAAGCCACTACCAAGTTTTATCAATGATTTGATAGAGCGAACGAAATTTTTGCAAAACTGGTTCGATAATGGGAAACCAGCGTCGTTCTGGATATCTGGTTTTTCTTTCTCGCAGGCATTCTTAACAGGAGCTAGTCAAAATTTTGCCAGGAAATATAAAATATCCATCGACAAGATCGACTATGATTTCCAGGTATAATACAAATTCTATTGCCAAGCATACTGGATCATTTAGGTAAACCAATTCCAATAATGCCGCAGATTATGCCGACGTATCAAGTGCAAGTACCCCCGATCGACGGTGTTTACGTCTACGGATTGTTCCTCGTTGGTGCAAGGTGGGACATTAAAGAAATGACACTCGCGGAAAGTTTTCCGAAAATCCTTTCGAATATGTTACCGATGGTTTGGTTCAAACCTTGCGAAGTTGTAAATAGGGTGGAAGGAAAGCGCTACTCCTGCCCGGTGTACATAACTTCGGCACGTTTCGGAACGCTCCGTACAACCGGACATTCGACCAATTACATATTGTCCATTCTATTAGATACTCAGTTACCTGTTAGCCATTGGATCAAGCGAGGCTTAGCTTTGCTGTGTCAACTGGACGATTAACACCGTATCTTTTAGTTTATACCGTTTATACAATGTTTATACGTATGGTGATGTAAGAATAAGTGAGAAACCAATCACTAACCTTGGTGACCTTCATCGTTCTTTCCTCTGAGCGCTGTATATGTATATGTATAACATATTAGAGACACTCACGCTGGATAAAATAATGGAGTCTATTGCTTAATAAACATACCGCTTCGACCTCTGAATCGTACTCGTAGAAATTCGAATACTGGTCGAATCCTGAAATTACTATTTCATTGGATTCGACGCGAGTACATACTTACTTATTTTTATTTATTATACATACAAAGATTGACGCGTCGAGGCACGCGTAATTTTTAAATGCACGGAGACGTGATGGAAAGTTCTTCCATCGAGAAATTTCCAAGATTCGGATACCCACTTAAAGGGAAATGGGGAAACAGCCGAAGATAAGTAGTGTCAAATACCTGTTTCGATAGAAATAGGTATGTGTGTCTACCGGAAAACTCGATCGGTACCGTACCATAGTTTTACCGACGTAACCGACTTTTCTGTATCCTCGGTTTTCCAACGCATCGTAGCAGCATGCGAAATCTTACTATTTCCATTGACCACCACCGCGTTGTGGTTGTGTTAGTATCGCAAGTATCCGAGGTCGCTAGATGCGCACTGTGTACGACGTTCCTTCGAAAATATGTGAATTATCAAGGATCCCGATGATCCCTGAGCGCGGGATATCGCGCGTTTGTGTCCTCTGCTTCCGATAATGACATTGAAGTGAGAATGCAAGCTCTGTAAACTCGTGGAATTGTGACAATTGTGCGGTTAAAGTTCGGACATCGTCATCCAACGCCATTTTGTGACCCCTGACGAAGACGTAAACATCAGACTTTCTAATCGTATTTACAGAACTACGCGACTTCCTCTCCAACAGTTTTCACACGGGGGACATTCGGTTGCACGTTTTGTCTATTGCTGACGAACATCAACTGAAAATACATTGGTGGATCATTAATGCATGCGACTCATTTCGCGCCAAATCGGTGGCTGCACCTGGTGCATCTGCTGTCCTACGGAACAGCTGTCTTCTGTTCGCGTTTCTTATCAACTTAACTGTCATTAGTTTCGCAAAAGACACCTGACATCTTACGCGATCTCATGACGGCAGTTTATGAAGACACGGCCGACAATCGGGAGACTGTATTGTTCGAATCTGTTTTAGAACAGAGGTCGAGAAATATTTCTTTTTTCCAACTGAAGACAGACATTGCGTTTTCCACAACTATAACTAATTACAGTTGACTCCAGTATTTTCGATTGGGTCGTACGAACGCTACTATCACTCAAAAAACTAAATATTGTATCATTCTGTCCCTGTACATATACAAACCAAATTTACCGATGTGCGCTGCTCCTTCAGGCCGATAAATGAGAAAAACGATCAAACCTATTTTACATTTTTCTGCTCATCTGTCTCGACACATTTTCCACAATGTCAACGATCCGTACTAGGATAAATATATTGATGCTAATGCTCATGGGCATTGACTCGTTTTACATTTCAAAGATCGGATAATTATGGATGGGTAAAAGACATTTATTTTCATCCAATGATTTATGGTGTTAATCCTTGTGACACTCACGCGATCTGACATAACCTGGTCATACTGGTGAAAAGTGAAACAAATCCGAGCGTAGATGTTAAAATGATGATTAGTGAATGTTATTCATAGTCAAAGTCATGAACAAATGTACTTTTTCATTGATACGTGCGTGGTTCTAAATAAACTCTGGATGGACAACCACAGTTCTAAAGGATATTTTTTTATCCTTAAATAGTCTACGTATGTAAGACAACTAAAACATGTCTGGGGACTCGGGATGGAGTGCGGTTATCCACCGTCCCTCAGAACTTGGATTAGAAAATTGGAATTGGGATGAAAACGATGGAGAACAAGAACGAGAACTTCCATCTACTGTGGATATGGATGCTATAAAAGGAGGTGGAAGTTGGGATCCTCCAAACGGGCCGAACGGTAATTATTCAAGAATTTAAATCACCACAGGTGTTTTTAATTTGTTAATTATTTGCAACATGAATTATAGTTCCGTAGATTTGACGGTAGATTGCCGAATAATACTCCTCCCCAATTTGCCTAGGTACAGATTCGGTAGATTCTGAAGAAGATTCAGAATCAGAAGAAGAGAGTTCTGCAGGTTCAGACGGCAGTTGTTCTTACTCTGAATCTAATTCTGGTTCGGAAGAAGAATCGACCGGTGAAGAAGAGCTCGAGGGTGAGGAAAGTGCTTCGGATTCTGATTGTACTTCGGAGCACAGCGAACAAACCTTCGCTATCAGAGAAACGAATTTTGAGCAGGTGATTCAAAGTTTTACGTTTTTGTTATACAGTTTTAGCCGGTCAAGTCAAAAACGACAAATCTGCGATGACATTTACGTTACTTTGTTAATTTCCAGATGACCATGTCCAATCTGATTTGCATTATTAAATTGTTCCCCTTTGAAATTGGGTGGTCATTGAATTCCTAGTGAAAGAAATGTTTGGGATTGATTTTAAGTGTCTTCGAGTACCGACATATTCATGATGGTTAAAATATTTTATTTGAAACCTTTGATTATTGCAGAAATGGATTGTAACCAAATGTATGAGTGGTTATTTGCTGTAAAATATGGTAGGAATGGCTCGAGCGTACATAGTTTCTCAGTTTAGCTATCGAATCCATTTTATTAATTGATTTTTCGGCACAAGCAACAAGAAGTCTCCTATTCAAATCTTGCTAGCCAAAAATAACGTGTTTATTGATTATAAATTATCACGAAACTAATCGAGTGAATATTAAAAATATTTGTGCGATTCGTGTGGGAGCTAAATGTTTCAGCGGTTAATTTTTGATATAAATATCTGTATCAAATGTGTCATTAATTCAACTAATTTTTGCTGTTACCGTTTACACGTAGCCTACTACTGTCAAACATGATGACCACCGGGAGGACACATTGACAATTCTGGTAAATTGTTTTTCGAAATTTAAAATAAACATTTTTTTAATGGCATAAAAATGACATCATAGTGTTTTTGGCATTAGTCTGCTTTTTCAATTAAATTCATGTACTTGAAGTAAAAAAATATAGTCTCTTATTACTTGATAAGGATGCAGTTGAAATGTGCTGTAATAAAATTTTCATCGTTACGTATAGAATATCCCTGAAAATAATAAATTCAATTACATTTGGATGTTGGGAATAGCCCACAAATAATTATGCATGGCATTGATTAGAATGAATATTTGATAGAACAATAATAATCATATTATTCAGCCATTTGATCGTGTGTTCTGTCCATGTGTATGTATTTGTTTTATATATCATATTCATGTCATAAATCAACATCCGTATGACTTTGTATCACGAGTCAAATTTCCCAAAATCTTTTCAAAAATTGTGATCGTGTTATTCGGAATAATAACAATAATAATTGTTATCATGATAAACATAGACCCTACGCAGCTTAAATCTGATTGTCTATACAATTCACCAATCAATCGGTCGTTAAGAATGAATCATACAAATCCAAAAGCTATTATTATAAAAATGAATTCGTCTGTCAAGTGAACGTTCACGATTTGATTGTTATATAAAAAAAAATATAATTATTAGATTTATCTGATTTTCTCAGGGGGCTTTGAAACTGAAAATCGCATTGAAGGCTTCTAGAAAAGAGGAGGTAGATAAGCCAAAGTGTGAAAAAACTCGAAGACCAGTTTCCAGACGACCCAAGGTTTTTAATCGTAGTACTAAAGTAAGTTGTATGCTGAACTAGTATCAATTAGTCTGAAGGGTTATTATATTGAGCGCTCGATCAAAAACTATTCTGTTGACATCGTTCACATTTCCCACCTATGCTATTCATGGGTTCATTCCATATCATTATTCGAAATGTTTATTTGTAGGGTATAGTTTATCTGCGCATAAATTATGTCACGGGTAGGTCGTACATGTGGCGACATCAACCACATGCCTTGCTTAATAAAAATCAATATAATTCCACAAAGCAATAGTTTATACCAAGTTGAAAAATCATAAGTACATTTGGTACACGACTGGAACAATTTCTGAAATGTTTTACATGTATTTCATTTGGCAATAAATGGGCAGGTTTGTTGGTTGTTATCCAAATGTCCATGAAAATGTCAATAAAAATTATAGAGATATGAATATGTCTGTAGCTATTGATGGATATTGAATTGTAGAATTTGTTACGAAATGAGTCGTTGCAGGGAATGCAACAATTTACATACGCATGCGAATGGCTCTGGCGTTGAATGGTAGAATGCACTATTTATATGCAACAGCAACAATAATACGATTCAATTATATCAACTAGGTATTGGAATGCAGTAGCGACGACTCTGACTCGTCTGTGGTGCGTCCGACGCAGCAACCGCTTCAGGAAATTAATCAGGAAGACTTGGCTGCTATTTTACCCGATCAAGAACACGAAGATGCGCCTTTTGATGGGTTTGAAGACTCTGAAAGCGGCCGTCTAGTTTCCAAAGCAATCGAGCGAATGTCACTTGGAGCTGATTCTGATTCTAGCGAGAACGCTGATCAGAATCCAGTACCGGCTTACAGTTCTACTTTATTGCAACAGTTTGTTGAAAAAACCGCAATGTTGTCAGAGCCCAGAAAACGACGTAGCAAACCTCTGAAAAAATCCAACGAATTAGAATACGCTTCCATATCGAACGTTTCACCAGATTCGGGAATTCAGTCTGTCAACAATAGCCCGTTGCACTTGGCAATAAGCCCTGCTAGTCCACCACTGCTTTCGCAATCACCGGTGCAAACTGCTCCGTCAAAACCTGCTGTTAACGTTGACAGAGTTTTATATCCCCCGAAACGCAAGCCCGGGAGGCCTGCTAAAAGCATTTCTACCCAACCAAGAGGTCCTGGTAGGCCAAAATTAAAACCGGAAATTATTGAGAAAATTGAAAAAATCGAACAAAACGAAAGTCCTGTCGCAAAAAAGCTTAGGGAAGATATTAACAACGGGAAAAAGACGAAGTCGAACGTGATTCAGAACATTGGGAAAACTTCGGACGGAGGCAAGGACGAATCTAGTGGTAAAACGAAAAAGTCTAAGAATAAGAAGCATTGCCAAGATAAAAAATGTAGTCCGCTCAGAAGAACTCACGATCGAATATCTTCCAAATCTGAGAAAGTTGGATCCCCGCAGGATAAGTGCCTAAATAAGTCTTCGAGCAGGCAAACGAAGAATCTCTCGCAGCGCGATGGGAATGTTAGTAAAAAAGTGAAGCAAGAAAAAGCTGCCGCTTGTCAGCCAAAAGTTGCCCAATTGCCAGTTCGGCAGAAGTGCCCATCTGGGCAGAGTCAGAACGAGAAAGACGATAAACTCATTCATAATAAGAAAGTAGCGAAAGAAAACAGAGCCGAAACATCACATGCCAGTAGAAAACAAACTAACGTTAAAAAAGCTACAGTCACAGCACCGAGAAGGGTTTTGAAAGAAAATAAGAATAGTAAAAGGACAAGCCCAAACTCAATGTCATCCGAAGAAACTGTATCAACAACAATAACAGCGGACCTTATTACCGACGATAAAATGAAGTGCGAAAGGTTGGACAACGTGTCTAAACATACGTTAAATAATTCTATTCAAGGTCACCGACACAAGCATCATCACAAGCATAGGAGACGGTACTTATCACCACCGAAAAATCCTGTACGCGTTGACCCGTGCGTCGTACAAGCACTGGAAAAATTGATCGAGGAATTTTCAAAATACTGCAGCTTGGGACGATCTAGTGCAAATTTGGCGCACGCGGAATTGCCTCAGATATTTCGAGTGAAGAAAATAACGAAAAAGAGGAAGGGTGGAGATGCCAATATGAACGAGGAACAAAAGTTGAAGAGAAGATTAAAGAAGGATAAAGTATCTTCGAGTTCCGATTCAAAGAATAATGCGAGTGCGAGCTCAAATTCAAACTCGAACGAGCAGAGACTGCCGTTAAAAAAGAGACACTACCATGTATCCAGTCCTCATAGTTCGCAAAGTTCAACTGTGAGTTGTGCTGAAATCAGTAACATCGAAACGAATTTGACTGAAAATCATATCGAGGAGGCTATCGAAGCTACTATAACCAGATACAGCAGCAGTCCAACCTTTACCAAGGACTCTATTTCTGTAACACCGAAGAAAAGGCATAGAGATGCGGAGGATGCGATATTGGCAAATTTGGAAAGCGATACTATCGACTTGGCGGATGATAAACCGTTAAATTTACTGGAATTCCAACCAAGACGGAAAAAGAAAATGTTGAGGGATTTGCGGGTAACCGTAACAAAGCTGGATACTTCGGAGAATTATCCGATAGCTGAGAAAACTGAGAAATCGGAGAAAAATTCAGCGGAAAAATTGGTAAAGAATCAATCTGATAAAGTTGGTAAATCAGAAAAATCTTTATCCGATAAAACTGAGAAGAATGAGAAGAATCAGTCGGACAAAATCGATAAAAATTCATTTGAGAAAATTGACAAAATTGAAACGGAAGGTCAAGGCGTAAAATTAGAGAAAAGTCGTGGCGAAACTGACAATGTTCAAAAGAGTAAGCCAGAAGTGTTAGAAAATAAAAAGAAGGTAGTGTCAGGTAATAAAATGACGTCTAGGAGCAATTTTACACCGAACGTTCCGAACCCTGTGAATCCTATGGCAGCAATGATTTTGACGAAAAAGAAAATCAGAAGACGGAAGGCGATCAACCGAACAGGATTTCCCACTTTGAAAAAAAAGAAAAAGAAACTGCCAATTTTGACCAATAGTGTTGGGGTGTCGGATGCTTCTGCGATTAATGAAAACTCAACTTGTACATATCGGAACTCATCGGACGAAAATTTGAAAAATTCTAAAGCTGAAGATGACGAATCAATATTATCGCAAGCAGAGCTGCAAGATCTGCTCCCGGTTCTGGAAAATTCGAAAGTACAGAACGATATTGACGACGATGACGACGATAAGACTGAGGATACTCGACACGAACTGAACGATTCTGAGGATTCTGCTTCTATGCAAGATCATCCCATTACGCGACATGGATCTGATAAAGCTTGCAAGACCTTGCCGGGCCAACTGAGAGTTCGAAAGGATCTAGTTGAATGTGACGGAAGTCGACCGTGCGACAAGCTGTGTCCAATAAAATTTGAAAAAGTTCAAGATTCTCGAATTTTTGACGAGAATGCCACATTGGAGGAATCTCTGGAGAGGTACAATCAGAGTCAACGCGTGGCTGAGTTGAATGAGGAAAATTTGAGAAAGCTGGAGCATGCCAATTCGCAAGATACCGTGAAACTGGAGATTTCTGGAAGTCTGAACAACAATCATGGGCACAAGAGAAGACGAGGTTCTGTCAGCCCGTGCAACCTGACCGTGAGAAATTTGAAAAGATTACGAAACGCTGGCTATGATACGGAGAGCGATGCGATGCCGAGTAGCGATGTAGCCAGCGACGACCATGACCTCGGGAAACATTCAGGATCACTGCATAATCGAAAGAAACAACCGAGGTGGAAAAAAAGATATCTACAGGCAGGACTGTTTTCAGATTATTATAAAGAAGATGAACCCAGAAAAGTGCCGAATACAGACAACACGGGAAAGAATAAATTGGTCTACGTTCCATCAGAACATCCGCATGGCTTATTACCACCGCCGTACCATTGTGGAAAATTTTTAAGACAAAGAAAAATACCATTTCAACTTCCCTATGATCTATGGTGGTTGCATACCCATTCAAGATTGCCTGGTAGAGATTTGGTGCCGTCATGGAATTACCGGTGAGATATAAATGATCAAGAACCTATGATTTTCACGTACACTATGATAGTTACTAATTTCCAATTTCTTTCAATAGAAAAATTCGAACGAATATTTATTACGACGTGAAACCGACAACCCTTTACGAAGCGCAAGCTTGCGAGTGCAAATCTGAAACTGGTTGCGGTGATGATTGTATAAATCGGATGGTCTTCAGCGAATGTTCACCTCAGCTTTGTCCTTGTGCCGACAAATGTAAGAATCAAAAAATTCAAAGACACGAATGGGCACCGGGTCTGCAGAGATTCATGACCGAGGACAAGGGATGGGGCGTAAAAACGCAGGAGCACATCACATGTGGCGATTTCATTCTCGAGTACGTCGGCGAAGTAGTCTCTGAACGAGAGTTCAAATCCAGAATGGCAACCAGGTATGCATTGGCATTACATTTCTACCATACATACAATTATGTGTATTTTATCTATTTGAATGTATAAATATTGAAGAATTAATTAACATGTTTGTTTTGTACTTTCTCATCATCAGATATGCCAACGACACGCATCATTATTGTTTGCATCTTGATGGAGGACTCGTGATCGATGGACACAGGATGGGGGGTGATGGTCGTTTCGTTAATCATTCTTGCGAACCAAATTGTGAAATGCAAAAATGGAGTGTTCACGGATTACCAAGAATGGCTCTCTTTGCTTTGCGAGATATTAAAGCGGGAGAAGAATTGACGTACGATTATAACTTTGCCCTGTTCAATCCTTCGGAAGGACAGCAGTGCCGTTGTGGTAGCAACGCTTGCCGCGGAGTAATTGGTAAGTTGATCATTACATGTTAACGATCAAGTTCTGAATTGGGAAAACATACAAGTTTTGCGTTAACACCGACTTGTGTCGCATTTCCAGGTGGAAAAAGTCAACGGGTACCTCGCCCGGTAATGATAGCTACATCTACAATTCAATCAGAACATACCGAAAGACGTTCGGTTGGTCGACCTAGGAAAAATGTACGAAAATCGAACGTCGTACAATCAACGAATATCAAAGGAATTTGTAAATCTCGAAAAATAGGTGATCCTAGTTTTCTGCATACGCCCCTAGTAAAGCCGATGTCTCATCAGCAGCGATGTTTTGCCCAACAGCATCATTGTTTTCTCCTAAGAAATCTGGAAAAGGTTAGACGATTGAAATCGGTTGTTAATACTTCTCAAAGTCAAACGGGCAAGTTAAAAGTGATCGTAAATCAAAACGTGAAAGATAAGGTCCCTGGTGATGCAAAAACACAGTCTGACGCATTTTTCTCTCAGTTAACCGCGTTAACTAATACAAATCCAAGAACTGTTAGAACGCGTCGTCTTGCTCAAGCGCAGGATGATCCTGAGGTGAATAAGACTGCGAAGTTAGCCAAGGTATTGCTACATTTCTTATTTCAATCTTTCTCGTACCAATCAATTGATCGGTTACAGCGGTTGTATCGTGTGATTTTCACAATTTCAGGTCTTGAAGGATCTGTATACGCTCGTGGCGACTGCTAAAGACGAAACCGATCAGTTATTATGTGCAGCTTTCACCAATTTACCCCCGAAACGAAAATTACCCGAGTACTACGAGAAGGTCGTTGATCCAATTGATTTAACAATGATAGAACAATGTATAGGCACTGGCCATTACAAGACAGCTGAACAATTTGACCAGGACATGATCCGACTATTTGATAACAACGTCAAGTTTTTTGGTCGCACGTCCGAAAATGGCATTGCCGCAGCTCGACTGAGAAAACTGTATTTGGGGAGTAAACTGGAATTCGTTGATGCAATAACCGAAGCTACAGGTGCACCTCCATCTCAGGCATTTTTACCACCAAGAGGTTCAACTGCTGGTGAAGAAGATGTTATACGATGCATATGTGGGCTGCATAGGTAATTGTCCTTTCAAATCCGTCAATTTGTTTACAAAAACTGTTGCCAAACTCGCAATTCAATTTGCAACTTCCCGGACCGTTTTTACAGAGATGAAGGTATGATGATCCAATGCGAACGTTGTTTGGTCTGGCAACACTGTGATTGTGTTAAGGCCGATACTACCGCAGAGTCTTACTTATGCGAGAGATGTCAGCCAAGAGACGTCAATCTCGAAATCCCAATAGAAGGCGAAGAAGGAATAGATGGTAAATGGCATTATGTAACCCTATTGCGAGGCGACCTACAACTGCGACAAGGCGACACTGTCTACGTACTAAGAGATACTCCAGCCAAACATACATACATGACCATTCAGAAGCCAGATTACGAACAAATGGACATATTCCGAATCGAACGGCTCTGGAAAAACGAGAAGTAGGTGTATTCAACGTTTTTTCATTATGGCAAATTGTAACTTCCGTCGTTGTCCTAATATTTTGTCACGATTTACAATGTTCATTTTATATCGTTCATAGAGGTGAACGATTTGTATTTGGTCATCATTATTTGCGACCACACGAGACTTATCACGAGCCCACTCGAAGGTTCTACGAAAATGAAGTGGTCTGCGCGCCTCTGTACGAAGCAGTTCCGTGTGAACTTGTGGCCGAGAGATGTTGGGTCCTTGACCCACATACGTACTGCAAAGGTACGTTAAACGTCATCGTAAAGGAAGAGAACCGTGTCTTTGTAAACGTCATAGATTACCGATTTGTTCTCATTGTTCATCCTGTTCAGGTCGCCCAGTTGGCTCAACTCCAGAACATACATACGTCTGCGAATATCGCGTGGACAGGGCTGCCAGGTTATTCACGAAAGTTGCACGTACAAGGCATCAAGTTTGCACAAAACCGTACGCTTTCGAAACGTTTCCGGAACGCATGAAGCATTATCGTACTTACTTGGTGAGTATAAATGTAAACCTTTTCGAGAGGGAGAGAGAGAGATAGAAGTAAACTGCATTTTACCTAATGAAACTAACCGTACTCCTCACGTACCTTTATGTCAATTGCAAATATCCGTTTTAGCCTCATAGCTTGGAAGGAATTCCATCGTGTTCGCACAGCAAAGGGCATCACAGAAAGAAAACCATTATCCATGAGGCTGAGTCTCAAATCAAACCTGATTTGAACAACGAGCAGATGAAAGTGAACATTAAAGAGTCAATAAAGAGTTCAAACAAAAGATTAAGACAGCAATCCAGTGATATTTCACAAGTGCCTTCCACTTCCATGACTTGTCCACAGGTAGGGTAGTCCATCAGATCCTCGGTGCAATTTATCCAATTCGTAAACGTTTACGAATTAAAAAAATGTTCAATAAGAAATTAATCAAGGTTTTTCGCGTTTTTAATAGCGAGAAGATCAGAGGAGGAGATTGAATTGTATTCTAATCGGCTTGCTAGAAAATATGCCGAACAAGAAGGATCCGTTAGACTTGTCGTTTTTGTTGGAGCGCAATAGACGGAATCGTAAGCGACCAGGTGGGCTCAACCCGTGACATTGGCTGATAAGTCGATGATAACGTAACATCTCGATACAGGTATTGGTTAGCTTATCATTTTTTTACGAGAGCCAACCCTGCGAATAAAGCATGAATGGTTTTCGCGTACTATACACGAATTTCGTGAAATAAATTTGAAATTTGATCAGAATTGTCTAATAAGAACTTTATTTTTCAATGTCAAAGTATTTTTCTCTGTTCAAGTATTCCGATATGAGAAAGCATATAATTCTATATATTTTGAATCACGTACGTACTTGTTCACTGAGTCATTTTCCAAGCCATTCGAATATACATATTCAAGATTCTACTTCACTGCAGGTTTGGCTGACTGCGTGTTCTTTTTCTTTTCTATTTATTACATATTAATATTGTACAGAGTTGTTTGTAAATTATTTTTATTATCACCTTATTAAATATTGTTAAGCCGATAGTTAATTAATTGTACAAATTATAAATTACATGTGAGAGACAAAGAATGAGTGAAGCTTGTTGCACAAAGTAATATTATATTTTTCATAACTCCGGTGTTGGAGAAAATAATTGTAAAATAGAATACTAAAATGAAAATTGGTCTATGATTATTGATAATAATAATATTATTATTACTATTATCATCGATTCATTGTATTTAAATTATTACTATTGTAGCCATTGCGGCCATTGAATTTGATGAATTTTCAACTGTATATATACACACACAATTGCATATTTATTATGTTATATTTAATATACTTGATAGTTTTTATTTTTTGTCACGTTGAAAAGACAGGCTAACACATTTTTTATGGATACATTTTTGCCTAAATTATACTATACGATAGACGTCAAGTATTTTTTCCCCAGTGGAAGTGGAATATTTTCTTCTTTTTGCATGTCGTACTAAAATTGTCACGAACGTGTTTATGCGTTTGCTTCATCATGTTATCAAATTCAGGAGATATTTCAACGTTCACCCGAGAATAATTCAATGTTAATTACAGTATGCCCTTCCTGATTTGTCAAAACTATTATACTATACGATTAATAACACGATTCTTCAATAACACATAGAACATCCAACGCCATAAATGAATTTGTTTTTAACGCAACAATCTACTGTACGTGCGAGTTTAAACGCAATTTTTCCAAGTACACTTTTCCATTTATTTGAGCAGGTTTTTCTGGTACCTGTTCATAGGTGAACAGCTAAATATAAAGGAGTAGAGCACACGCATTTTTCGCATCATTACACCAAGCAAAAATCGCAGTTTACAAAAACGTAGGTAGTTTATCCTGTTTTTGAGTGGAGAAAAATTATATTCATCTCTGCTATTAGCGCTTTTACTTTCACACATTTTGCTGAGGTATCAAATTCAGTATGAGTTTACGCGCCAGGTAATGCAACAGTAATCTAAAATGCATATAAACGTACTAAAGCTAAACTAAATGATGACATTTCTCACAGTTTTGAAAAAATATTGTTGTTTGTTAAATGAAATTTGAACCTTCGTACTTGGTACACAGCACTTGAATAAAAGGTGTGCAGTATCCGAGAGAAATTGAATCGATAACTATTCCGACACGTGTTTATTTAAAAAACGATGTTCTCTAAAGGGCAACGAATGGTTGTCGTTCAAAGCAATGTGTATGTTTTCAAACGTCTTCGTTACTTTTGTCACGAAGACTCACTTCGAAATGTTTAATCAAATTTTTATACCGAGACAGACTGTATATTGTACCGAACTCGTCCTATGCATATTTGTTGATAATTTACAACTATATCTTTTCCGTCAAAGTATTGGATAGTCGGAGCTTGCCATTCTAATTAATTTTCATCATTTATTCTGAACCCCCCTAGAAAATTGAATCTCAGATATCGCTACTGTAGGAGGAAAGACTTGTAAATTTTGCAGCTATTCATTTTCTACACCTACGAATTTGTCACCGATCGATCATCATAAGCAAATACTTGTAACGAATTATTATTTAAGTAGTTATCTTCGTCTCGAACAGTAGTGACATTTTATTGCTAATTAATTCGTAATATAAAAATATAATTGTATTAATTTCGGTAATCTAAATATACGTTAACATTTTCAACCGTATGAATTATTTTTCCATTTATCCTCCATATGTGCTACGACATTACTTTCACCTCGTACCGTCCTTATACTCAACATGTACAAACATCACAAGCCCAATTGTGAGGTATCATTTGAGAAAATGCGATCGTATTGGGTTATCAGTTGTGATAAGCAAATTCTGTTTTATTTGATAACAAATTTCTTCGCCCTTTCTGAATTGGGCGGCTGACCGTACGAATTTCGCCGTGGCTATTTCAAGGTAACTAGGTAGTAAATGTTCGTCGCGGAACGCTAAGAATGAAAAACAAGCGCAAGCGGATGCCTGATTGTTTTTAAAACTTACCAGGCACGATTTCAGGATCTGGTAGGCTGAAAGTAACAGTATGTACGGCAATCACATACCGCGATACCGTTCGGTCCGTGGTTTCTATCTTATCGATGATCAACGAGATTGTCGTTGAGGGCAGCTGTCATACCACCCCGTGCGACAAGATCTCTTGCGGTTAACGATCTGTCTTACCGATTGAGCTCGCTCACCGAACATTTAGTTGTTCGTGTTCATATTCTTCCTCGCTGTTCACTAATGGCGGTGGCAAAGTGGGCTGTGGCAGGCGACACTCATCAAAACAATTAAATTTAATAAATTAATCTATATTTTTTAGCCGAAGTGACTAAACACTCGAACAACGAGAAGAATTTTAAACTTATATCCGTAGTGAAATGCTGTGTTGAACCTCCGTAAGTCCGAATGTATTTTCATTTACGATTTAAGTCAGTCTTATATGTGTTCTTTTTTTCTGACTGCAGAAATCACCTCTGTTTTTCTCTTACGCGGTTGACAGATGGAGAAATGCAAATTTCATTAGGTCCGAAATCGTAACGTAACATCGTTCGTTGTTATGATAGCAAAACCATTTAGCACAATACGGTATGAACCGTGTGAATAACCTTTAATACACTTCATCGTCACCATAAGATTGGCACTACATGTCCAAGGAAAAACCTTCGTATTCCAATCACAATCGACTACTTCCAACGAATTTTCCTCTTTGTTCAAAGTTCGAGAAAATTGCCGCGAGGTCCGTAACGAAGTTTGTATCCGAACGAATGCTTACGCATATTTGTCGTCCGATGGACTATGCATCGATTCATTTTGTTTTCGAATCGTATAGTCGAGAAGGCAACAGCTTATCTTGAGTATTATCAAAGCAACGCGGATAATGTTTAAATACCACGTCTGTAACTATTACCATTGAATAGAGGTTTACGCGAGCGAAGATTGATCTGTCAAAGCTAATGGGATGTTAATATGTTGCACAGCCGTTCGTTTCAACCTCGCCAAGAAAAAGTTCGTAGGGTCTGGAACCTTGGTTCGCGTTGAAACTTAAGTACAGAAACGTCATGACAGAATACAAGTTGGTAGTTGTTGGCGCTGGAGGTGTTGGCAAATCAGCGCTGACCATCCAACTCATCCAAAATCACTTCGTCGACGAATACGATCCAACGATAGAAGACTCGTATAGAAAACAGGTGAGAAAATTAAATTCAAGTGTATAGGTTCGATCTACTCATTGCCTTTATCCATTATTTGCTTTCTACAGGTTGTTATAGATGGAGAAACGTGTTTGTTAGATATTTTGGATACAGCTGGTCAGGAAGAGTACAGTGCAATGCGGGACCAATACATGCGAACAGGCGAAGGATTTTTGCTAGTCTTTGCTGTTAATTCGGCAAAAAGTTTCGAAGTGCGTCTCCATAATGGAAAATACATTTATATGACCTTGGCATAGATGAGATGATTTGGCATTTTTTCTGATTCAATAGGATATCGGAACATATAGAGAGCAGATAAAACGTGTAAAAGACGCAGAGGAGGTACCAATGGTTTTGGTAGGAAATAAATGTGACCTTCAGTCATGGGCTGTAAATATGACTCAAGCGAGAGAAGTCGCGCGCCAGTATGGTGTACCTTTTGTCGAAACTTCAGCCAAAACTAGAATGGGTGTGGACGACGCGTTTTACACTTTGGTGAGTCGATGAATGTGGTATTTGTATAATACAAGATTCCTTATATATAAAGTACAATTTGTTATGAAATCAAAAAATTAATCAGACAGTACCGTTTATTTTTTTTCTCAGTCGTTATATTAATTATTCCCAGGTCAGAGAAATCCGAAGAGATAAAGAACAACGAGGTAAGGAGAAACGAAAACGTTCGCGAGCCGGGGGTTCCGGGCGAAGAAGGCATCGTTGCTGTATTTTATAATTCGATTATGTATAACTGTTACATTTATATGATATACAAACGCGAGTAGAATGTAAAAAATATTTTAGGATATATCTGTGCCGCACATTTTCGCATCTTACTTTTTATTCGAAAGTAAGGGCCAAGACAAATTTTTTAAAACAAACAATTGATGCATGATTGTATTATAATGTTACGTAATACATTTTTACTCGTAGTATTACATTTCATCTTAATATTTCAATGAATTAGCTATCAATCTTTCAACTCCATTGGGCATCTGGCCGATTTTAAGCTAAAAAATTTAACTTCGAAAGTAATGTAATCGTACAATTTAAAACTATATTCATACGCATAAATACACACAATTTTAACAGTACTATTTTATGCACAATGGCAATGTTAAAAATCAATTATTAGTATAATTCCTTTGTGGTTACAACCCATGTATGGTTATATTCTTCTGTTAATTTTTGTGACGAGAATTAAAATGGTATAGTGACGTAGACGTCGCAGAATGCAGGGTGACTACAGAAAAGCGGGCAATCGACGCGAGAAATAAATAACTCTTATAAATCTCCCATCTTGCATTCTGACTGGAACAAGTCACTTCAAAAGTATTGCCTATTTGTGCCAACTGCAAATTCACAACTACGACTGTCGTGGAATGAACTAAACGAGGACTACCGTCTAAGTGTAGTCTGTCATGGAAAAATCAGTAAACTTTTCAGTCAAAGTTCTGTAGTCGCCTTAGGATAATTACAATTACACGCTTCTGAGCATCTAAATTTCCAGTGCCCATTGTTATGTGTGGCATTGAGACAATTCTAACTGCTATGAGCATCCAATTGTCTCTGATGTTAGTTCATGATTTCATCATTTTTTAAAGAGCTGTAAGATAACAGCACTCTGAGTGCATTGTTCAATCGTAATGAAGAAAAATACACGCGCACACACACGTGTATTATATGTATGTATCATCTATATATGTATGTATCATCCAACTTGTGCTTTTGATATCTCCACCAGCTCAGAGTTCAATTGGAATAATTGCTCGCCCTTTTGTTCAATCATCCGATACTTGTCTTCATCAATGCGATCTTCTCGTCAAACGACATAGAGAAATTTTATAGCTGAACCAAAGTTACTTTAATTTCATCGTCGGAATTCGCTATACCAGTATTGATTGTATCATGATAGAACTATCTAAATTGTTACGATGAATTCGTCAGCGACAATCGAGAATGCGGATCGTAAATTAAATTATTTTTCGCTATATCAAGATTGCCCATTTCTTTTCCTTTGATATAATCAAATATTTTATAGGATGTGCGTGATACGCCGTTAGCATAGAATAAATTGAATTTACCAAGACTTTTCGAAGTTTCTTAAACAAAGAAATCATCGAAATTTGTATTATATCGACATGAATAAAACATTTTTTATTCGTACGTAACGCTGTACCCATATGATTATATCATTCAATATTGTTTCGCCTTATTTTCTCAATAGAGCTCATCGTCTCGTTCGAAATTACTGTCAGATAATAGTTGGACATCATTTCGAATCTTACGAATTATTGATCTTCAGTTTAACAAATACTGGAAAAATTCAACGGTACATTATTTTCACAAGCCAAAGTCGAATTTTCTACACTCCAAACATTTATCACCTTTCATATCGTACTCGGGTGAGAAAACAGATATTCGCATCAGCAATCGATGAATTTTTTCGATAAAAAAGTCACGTATTACATTTCAAATTCTCGTGGCCGCACCTACCGTCTTTGGTCAGTCACTGCCACCACGCTGCGGAGACGATATTTTCGACCGTTATAGTTGCAAAACGTTGCCAAAATTGCTTTGTTGCTGACCTACATCTCAAAATGTACGTGTCAAATTCGTACCTCATATCGGCGCCACACAATTTAGTCACAAGCTTGCGCATCGCGCAAATTGCATTTGGATTTACGACTAAAAGTTATACCTAAATGCACATTTGTACGTACCAGTTGGACGAACAAGCTTTGCCAATGTAAGTACTTGTAAAGAGAAATAATGAAAATGTAAAAGAAATGTGTGGTTTCTAAGTCGTCGAGCTGCTGTCCTGACTCTTGTCGTACAGAGTCGTAGTAGATTGGTCAACTGTGAAATGACAATATCCTTCAACTGCTTGATTTAATATGCTTTTATTTTTGGAGCACCTAATTGTATATATAAAATTGTCATATGCCTACATGTGTTTCCTTTTACTGCATCGCAAGATTACGACTATTTGTATAAACTATATTCTAGCATATGAAATATTAAATGTAGGCTCGTGTATAATAGTATATGGCACGTCAGTCTGTTACTTTTAATTACTTACAGCTAATTATTAAATACTATCGTAAATTACTTATCGTCATTAGTTATTAATTATTCAATTTGTTGTGTTTGGCATCGAGAACTCTAACACTACCGTATCATCTCCATATATTTTTGCTTATGTTTGCTTAACATATCAGTCACAGTCACTAGTTGCTTTATCGTTGGCTGAAATGAAACGATCGATCATCATCTTGTATCAATGTGACAACAAGCAATTATTCGTAACCTACCGATCTGCTTACCTGTGTTTTTGCTAATACTTGTAGTTCTTTCAAATGTGAAACGCAAATGTGATGCAGCGTGGCTAAATCTCTCGCGGTATCTGACACGCATGCTATTTTTCCTCTCAAGTCCGCACCTTCCGACTCTGGTTTCTCCAAAATGTTCTAAACAGACCGTACGACACTGTTAGGACCCCCACAGTATTAATATTAAATTTCATCTTGTAATATGTTAAACCCTTACCGACAGTTGATCCAGAAATACTACCATCCGTTCTTTGTTTTTCAGAATAAAAGGATTCACAACCTCCATGTAAGGTTCTTTGCCACCGAATTCAACCAGATTAGCCAAGTTTTGTAAACATTTCGCCACCATCACCAAAGATCTGTGTAAGATTTTTATAATTTTATAATGTAGTTTTTAATTCCATTTCAAGTAGAGTCAATTCATGATTTTTTCTTCTTTTTTTTGTTGTACCTAATGGCCATACCTTGTGGCAGCAGGAGGTGGTGGTTCTGCTATCAAATTGAATGATCTTGGATTAAGAATCGCCGGGCATAGGAGACGTAGGAAAATAAAACCACTGACAACTCGCGTTCTGACTAGTCTTTCGTGAGGCCATTTAGAAACAACGGATCGTTGTAAACATCCACAGATGTATCTTAACGTTTTTGGACAAGCATCCGGACTAGTAAAAATGCTCAATGTAACTTCATCTAAAATCTAATAATTCAGTTAGTATATTTCAGTTAGTTTTTGTCAAATATAACTTTTCGAGCGGTTGATGATCATTGTAAGTTCTTACTTGTAATAAAAATTCGGCGTTACTGCACGCATCTTCCGGTGAGTCCATTTTCGTGGGATTCAATTCGCAGCTTTGTTTACTCTCGATCAATTTCACAATTGTGTCTCGTAATGCAGCTTTCAAAAATGAAGTACAGACTGATTTCATGTACAAGTCCATTAATGTTGTTGTTAGGCTTGCGGCTCTAAATAAAGTGGGAGTTTCGTCTTCTTTGTCCACCTGTAATAAATAGTAGTCGATGCATTGACGTCAATTTTTTAATCAATTTATGGTCAAGTGTTTGAATATTACGTATGCCATTACCCGATCGTCACAACCGGCAAAATTGAAAGTAAACACTTACTTCTGCTTGATTGAGAGATCGAAGAAGATCAGCCTCTTTTTTTTCGTGTCTGAAACAAATGAAATTCACATTTTCACTCCATTATTTTACTCAGAGTTTGCATTCGAAACCCTACTTCGTAGGCTCTCGACCATACCTGAATATTCGGATGAGACTATTGGCTAAAGGTACTCTGTCCAAATGACAAACATCAGCCAGTGCTCTCACAACGTGCAAGTCTGGATCTAAGAGTAATTGTTGTAACGGACTATATTCTTCCGGTGGCATTGCCAAATCGTGTCTATATCTGTGAGAGAAATGATGTTTTCACGGAAATTCATATCAACAGCAGGCGAAATTCATTCAATTATTAGGATATTCACCTTAGACGTAAACGTAGTGCACCCCATTCTCCTATCGGCGTAACACCTGATAAGGTATACCATTCTTCCATTTCTTCACCATTGGCTAAGCTTCCCAAATCTACCGTCAACTCTGCCACCTCTGTATCTTTGCTTCGTTTACCCTTGTTGTATAACGTCAATGTAAACGACACAACATCAGGTGGTACATCTCTAAAGAATATCAGAGTTGTCAATATTCTAGGTTCGATTAGGTTTCGTAAAAACAAAAATTTCCATTGTAAACGAGCAACGGCACTTACTCTAAAATAAACTCTTCATCCCACAATGGACTCGTACCAGTTTTAGCCTTTGTTCGAGCAACTTTTACATTGTTCAGCGCGACGATAATAAATGGATTTGGCACCAATTTACTAGGCAATCTATGTGCGTCTAATATATGCAAGTGCAATGAGCGTAGTTCTCGCAAACGAGCAACCTTTGGTGCACGTGTCAATTGCGAGACACACAATGGTTTCAAGGCGTTCACCCAATCCATTGCGTTTTCAGAATTTTGGGCAGCTAAGTATGTTATGGTAGATAAACAAGGTAGAGCTCGTTCCACTAATTGGAAGCAGTGAGGTCGGTCGAACACGCTTTCGTGCACCTAGAATTATGATTGAACTTCACGGTTAAATTTGGAAAACTTTACAAGTTCTGTATTAATTATATCTGATATTTCACATTCCTAAATGAATCCTTTGGTTGATTCAAACAGTAGTACGTTTAGAGTTGTATGAAATACTAAAGTGTTAAATTGTTACCTGATACAGATATGCACAGCTTAGATCGATGAGTCCCTTTGGTTTTGTTCTTTTCGGATTGTCATACAAATAGAGATGCGTATCGGTAGCATCTACCAATAAAACGAAATATAATGCCTTCCATTTCTTGTTTTTTTCCGATTTTTTCTCCAAATATCCTTGCATTTTGATCCCCTTATTTTTCTTGACACCCGATTGTTCCCGACATTCTCTGAGTGTCGCGTAAATCTTCTCCGCGTGTTGTACTTCTTTGTTTACTCTGACACTACCGTCTGGTTCTGTAACCATGGCTTGTACAAGAGTGTGACCTTCTACGATTTGCTCCTTGCGATACCTGTTTAACCCATAATATAGTATCCAAAATTGATCGATCAGAGGATCGCGATTTATAGACGTCGATAGAAAAATGAATTACCTATTTATTACAGCGTCAAGACATTCGAATGTTCTTCCCCCCATGAGATATCTTACACCTTTTTTCTCGATTCTGAATCTTTGAATTTGATTATTTATATGGAAAAACAAAGAGTAGTCACCAGGACTGTTATCCGACGGTCTGACCTGTAGGAATAAAATATAACACCGCATGCATACATTACACAAATCATTTTTACTAGCTTTTTAAAAATGTGAAAATGTAAACACAATTACTAACTAGAAAACTTCCAGGGCCTGCTTTGACCAGCATATCAACGGCCTCACTTTTCGTAACGTTAGGATGAAACCAGGAAAATACGGTGTTTGGGTCGATAGACTCGTCTAAATCCTCGACCAATTCTCGGAAAATTAATCCTTGTTCCCCAGTTCTGTGAGCGGTGACCCATAACCATCCGTCGCCCATGTCGTTGTGCACAAAGAATATATCGCCCTTTTGAAAACTTAGTTCATCCGTATCTGGCATTTTTGTATAGGGTAATATAGCCACGATTCTCTTCTTGTCATTGACAGGTTCTGGTGGTGGAGTCGGATGTATCAGTCGCTCTCTTTTCAAAAGATCAGAGCAATGCGTGTAGTAGGCCACTAAATCTGAAAGACTGTTAAATTGCCTTCCCCCTGAAAGAATCAGTTGAAATGAGTAAAACGTATACTACTAATTTTTATGACTTCGTGAGATCTAATGTTTTCCAAAATATCAAATGCTTACCGATATAGTAATCACCGCAAACAGCTGTGATTCGAAAATGATTAATGCCAGTACGTCCTAAATACGACAGTACGTAGCTGCCGGGTTTTCTATCACTTTCTCGAACCAGGTAGCTTCCCATCTTGGTAGCATCCCATAATCGCTCTTCCGCTGTAAATCTGTCTAATCGGCCGTGATACCATCTGCGACAACAGATTCAATTCAAAATCCCATTTACGATCTATGAACAACATATGTTTTTTCAAACACTAGCGGGAAACTCACTGATTTTCTGGAGGAGCTGTTAACAACGTTGTATTAGCACTATCAGGCTCCTCTGTGTCTTGCGGATCATCCGGAATATTTTCCAAGAAAGGGTCAAAGTCATTTTCAACGTTTAACGACTCAATCGGCCCACCATCTTCGCTACCTGTACTCGGCGATCCACCTTTGCTGTTATGATCCACCTATGAACAAAAATTAGATACTGCTTCATTGCTGGCATGAAAATTGCAACGGTCCCAATGTCAATGATTTTAAATGCAAAAGTGAGACAATGAATAATCGGTTTGTCCGTGACTTGGAGATCAAATAAGCGTCTGTTATAATTGTTCATTTGTCTATTTGAAAGGAGATGAGTCAAGCTATTTTTATTTGGCGAAACCATGCCGAATGTTATTGTTCGAATCGCATTCATTTGTAGAAATCTTTAGTCTGTTGTTAATGCCAAAAATTCGTATCCCGTTCATAGTTTACAGAGGTGAAAAATCAACATTCTCTAATTACAAAGAAGGAATGGCGTTCACAAAACGTGATTTAGATAATTTAACAATAATCATAACATGTGTATGAAGTGTTGATCGGTATTATACCTTCACACTATTCGACACGCTTGGTCCTCCTCGCACAAATTCCGCCATATCTACCTCGCATATGCACTTTAATTAAGCTTCTGTAAAATATTAAAGTTATTATCGAACACTACATGTGATTATGGCAGAGATTTGTAGCGTAAATGCTTATAAAACAGTGATTTTTATATATATAAAATGTATTGACGTTTCCCGGCAGCCATTTTATTATCATCCGCGACACATTGTCCATCGACTACACGACCGTACAGATATGGTCGCGTTCACGAGCGGAAATCACATGAGGGAAATGACATTGTTTATCTGTGTTCGGAAACTTAACCACAGTATAAAAAATGAGTAACTTCGAGAAATTGCTCGTTAAAACGCAGAACAATTTACATGAAGATTTTCTCCGTTGATTTATTCTATCTTTACTCGGGATAGATGTACACTACGTACTGCACGTGCGAGGCATTCCATGGTCATTCCGTGATGAGTTTTTGAATATGAGTGATTTGATAGTTGAAATTTTTGAACGTTCCGTGATGGTACCTCGAAATTTTGACATTTCAAGTTACTATTTCAAGCATCGAGCTCGAAATTTCGAATTTTCTCATAGTTATTTACATCCGAGTTCGAGTTCTCCCGCGATGCACTTCGCTCGCACGATTACGATATGGCCAATTGACTTTGGCGGGAAAGGAGTTATTATGCGATCGAAAGTTGCAGGTAATTACAAAGTAAATTAGTATCATCTTGAGGAATTTGTTGAACTGATGAAAATGTTCAAGGTACAAAATCTCATCTTTTGTTGATCACGAATTTTTTTCGATGATGATGATCGCTCTAGACCGGTGTATTTCTAAGCGTTTTCACAATTTCCATGCGTGTGATGATAATGGAATCTTTTTTTCTTGAATAGATCCCAAATTTCAAGAAAAAAATGATTAATTTATCAGAGAATAACGCGTAGCTAATATTCTGGTAAATGATTTCTTACATCAGTCATAATCCGCAAATCATAAATTGAACAAAAAAAGTCAGTAATGGGTAGTCGATGATTAAAAACTTGATTTTCACCGTTGTAATCTTTATTCATAAATGATTCTACAAGTATGTTAAGACTAATTAAAGTGTATTACCTACTTCTCACCGCGATCGGGTGCAAAAATAGAATATTACTCTATTTCTGGTCAACTTTTACAAGTAGGAATGTGTGAGGATCTTATTCTAGACAACATTCGGTTGAAATAATAGATGAAATAAACTCGCGATGTTAGGCTCATAATAGAAACCCGAAAAACCAAATTATCTGAACGGAACTGAGAATCAGTGAATGGTTTTCGTCCGTTTCTTTCCATTACAAATCTTTCCTTGACTTCCTCTATCCTCGCACCAGAACTATATACCATTCAATGGTACACATTTGCTTCATTTGTTGTTTAATTTATTTACAATTGTTAATATACACACGGATGTGTATGTATGTATGTATATATATATATATATATATATATATATATATATATATATATATATATATATATCGACGTAGATATACTTTATTTGTATATTTATATATAAACGTACATATATAAATACACATCTATAGATTTATCCTTATGCAACTTATGCAGTTCATATACATACATATATGTATGTATGTATGTATGTATGTATGTATCTAACCATCTAGTATATGATGTAGAATAATCTAATTTTTTCATGATCATCGGCAAATGATTGTAGTTAATAATAATGACATACAAATGATATACTGACGGAAATAGATGAACACTGATCTTCCTTATTGAAAATTTGAAAAAAGTGTATGTTTAGTCACAGTCTTTGAAGTAATAAAAAACGAACAGTAGTTGGTATTTTCTATCTTTGCATTGCACATGCTTGAATGCACCGTATTATATAGCTCGTACATTCAATCGATTACATACCATTTAAATAATCCATCATCTAGTAAAATTAAATTTTCAACAAGAGTACTTGCGCCTAACATATTATTGGATAATATATCAATTCGCATAAAATTCATAAATCGATAACATCCTAAATTATTTTAAAACCACCGCGGTCAGTTGAAGGTGTCTGTTTCAATGCAGGTATTATAATGGAATATTTCCAAAAAAATATTTCTCTGACGAAATTATATATCGATTAAACATTTCGAAGCACTTCTCGTTACGTGATAAATGTAAATTTATTGTATAGTTCGAGGTGAATGTTACAATGCACTCTAAACTGTTACAGAGAATGTTAGCCAGTGGTAAATCAATTTTTTATCTTCAAGTTTTACATTAATCTATTTGAAGATAATTACTAATTAGAGGTGCATTAACCAATGGTGTTGCGTCAACATTTGTACTCATATAAGAAAAAAAAGAAAAAAAAACTCTGCGATCACAACAGACAGATCGAAGTAAAAATCAACAATACCTAACTGAGCGATGCTTAATGGAATCGACGATTGAAAAAAACTCGTTATTGCTTAAATTAGTTACAAATACCAACATGAAAATATAACGCAAACACTACTGACAATCGTTCTACTTATATGAAATATATATTAGAAGAAATTTACTATACTTTCTCTTGGTTCTAATGTTTCTTTCATATTTCTCGTTTCATAGGTAAATGCCAAGACGACGAAGTTAGCCTGTATGTACAACTAAAAATGACCGGTTCGCCGTGGTAAGCAGAAACTCCGTATCGATTAGAGAAAGGATAAAATCTAAGCAAGGAAATATCCGATGCAGAGAGACCATTCAAGATTCGCCTCGGCTTGTGCACGTATATCGCAAAAACCAAGATTAGACGGCATGAAAGTGATTTTCAACGTATACAGCGAACGAGTCGCTTTTGTAATGAATTTTCCATGCTCTAGCAGCGGAACCGCCATCGAGCTTAACGTGTCTCTTTGTAAAGCGATTGTCTGACTTTTGGTCAGAGTGGTGCTCAATTTACTCATCGATTAACATCACTGCGCCCCAAGGGCTTTTTCATTGCTCCTGAGGTACTTTGACGAGAACAGTTCTCGTCCCTTCTGCGTCAGATATGTTGATTTTTAACTCGTTTGTCAGCGCTTCGAGCTTGTCGACAATTTTTGTTTGCGTACCTCCGCCTGGTTTTGGCGGGGGCCAAACGTCATCCAACGGTGGTTCGATGAATTGTCGAGATCTTTTCATCTCCTGAATGTCCGAATTCATGCCTAATGTACCACCGATGTAATCGTAGGATGCAGTTGGTTTCTCCGTATGGTTCGGCTCCAAACGTCGACGTTTGCAGACCGGCACTGCTACAGCAGGGCTGTAATCGTGGTCCATCAGACCTTCGACTTCCTGGAGAAGTTCCTCGCCGCATTGCTGAAGATCTTCGCTTAATAACTGCCTCGTGTAGAGGAGAGTGCGCGACCGACCTGCAAAATGATAACCGTAAGTAATTTGCAACGTTCGTTGCGATCTATCTCCCTCGCATTGTAATGAATTAACGGCTGTTTATTGTTTTCAGCGGTCTACACGAGATGGTATACGTTCATTAAATACAATTATCAGACCTGAACGTCCCATATATTGAAAATATTATGCTGTTCGTTGCTCGAACAATATACATATATCCTGTGCAAGGCCGAAAACTAAATGGTGATTTGTTGTTGGTAGTCGGAGCTCGTCCCGTTAAATTACAAAGCAATCTGTGATTTTGAGACGACTCGTGAAGCGAATGATACGAATTCTACTCTTCTTAGCATGCGGCAATTGGCAGTTACATAGATGGTAACGTAGTTCAATTTACTAGAGATCAAGTGCCACTCCATAAATTATTTTTTTTACTCGTAATTAACCAAACGACATGCGTCATGTGGATCGAATGAGGATTGTATTACTATTGGTATCACTATAACCGTTATTGCTATCGGTACCACACTATTCTGACAGTCGAGTCACCTTTACGACGCGAATAATCTCAGAGAAATTTACAAGCCCGAGTGAAGTACGATAAATAATCAAACGTACGAATCAGAAAGAGAATGTTCTCGTAGGACGAAGTCGTATCGGAGTAACGGTAAACGGTGAGTTCGTCACTTGTAAGATTACCGCTGGCATCGTCCACATAATTTTGTTCACGCACATTCGTTGCACTATCAGATAAGTAATATTTATGGGTTGTAAATAGGCCGATGAAAAAAGTTGAAATCACGAAACGGCACGAAACGAGGTCGGGTAATGAAACCGATAAAAAATCGACGTCTTATTGTGTTTCTTATCGGTGTAACTGAATCAGCGTGCGAATTGCTGGTTCCCGTTCATTTTTTATTATTTATTTTCTTCATCATACGCATCGACGTAGGGTATCTACAAACTGAGATGGCCGATATTCAATATTTTTCGTCTAAAGAGGTTTGACATACAATCTCTTCAGTTTCAAATATCACTCGACTGGAGTTGTGAAATGACAAAACAAAAAAAACACGTATCGTTATCCGTTCGTTTCGTCGCGTTTATAGCAAATTGGGTAACATGGGAAATCGGAGATGGTAGCTACGTATATTTTTGTTTCTACAAAGATTTTATTTTCATCATTTGAAGCCAAAAAATGTTCGAAAAAATTGTACTTCGACAAATGATTGTTGCACATTCGTTGAATAATGCTGCTACTGCGATTCACTCGTTTACGAACCGTTCATCGTCAATTCAGCTTCGAACTAGAATCTCGAAGAGGTTGACTTAGCATAATTGACTGGATTCTTCGACATTTAGGGCTCGACTGTTGGGCTAATATAAATGCCTACGACTTGGGATGTCAACGAACTTTGGTTCGCGTTTAACAACCGACCGGTCGTTGCGCGTTTCGAGCGTGGGGTCAGTTTTATCAATGGTCAACGCGCCTAGAAAGACAAACTCGTTTGATAATACCAACGCAGCGACCTGGTTATTTTTTTGATCAGCAATAATAGCAATCCGATAAAAAAAATTGCTTACTTATACATTTTTCAAAGTTATTGTCAAAGTTTATCTAAGCGCATTGCAATTAGCTGCAGTTATGTGTGCTGGTTAGAAGGATCTTATTTTCAACCTCAATCGAGTATTACTATGGAAGAAAAACCAGGAAATTAACGACGTACCGTTTTCTGTATTGTAATATGTGCGACGTTACTACATATTCTCTTTGCACATTGTCGTTTGTGGAATGTCGTTATATATTTCGTTAAATAGAGGAATATTTTAACGGGGATTCAATTTTACGTAGCACTGTTAAATCGACAGATAAAAGGAGGTCGACGAGAAAATTACTGATAACTTATCTGTTGCGATATACAATAGAGAGCGTCGTTTCAAGACGAATTAGAGTCCATTTTCGTAGAGTCATGATACAAATATCGTTAATTTCGTCGGCTTTCAGGTCCTCACGCCGTGAACGTGACTCGATTGATTTGCGAAGCGTGTCGATTTATAGGTACACGCAGCATTGGTCGTGAATCAGACTTGACCTTCGAGAAACGTCGACGTCCATGCAGAAGAAAAAGAAAAAAAACTTTAAGACCTGTGAAGCGAGCCGAGGGCTTTTTCCGCTCGATAAGCAAAATTCCACAGTGTTTCCCAACTTCGGAAACGAAAAGTGATTACGCGATCGAATTCGCCGGATAGTAACTACCGGTCGTCGCCAAATTTCATCATCATTCGCGTCAACGATAAATTCTTTGCAAATCGCAATTCCCGAACTGGCGCAATATTTTGTAGGACGACAGAACAGTGAAACGAAAATCCGGAGGCGTTTCTACTTGTGCAGAAAGTGTGAAGATCATTCGATGGGATATTTTATCCATAGTTGTCAGAATTATAGAATGACTCTACGGTTGGTTCAACGCGATGCTAAGTTTCCATGTGATTTCACCTTTCTCTTTGTTTTTCAGTAACAACGTCTTACGCTTCAATGAAAAATGCTCCAATAAACTATTCATTTTCTTTTACTTGGCCCATTTTCAACTATTTTATAGTGCAACAGCCTCATTGCTCTACTTACAAATTCCACGATTTCACTGCAGTTTTTTTTTGCTTTTTCTTTTAACGAGAAATCGTTTCGCATACGCGTCTCTTGTTATAGGTATTCGAATCTTCGTTCACCCGGAGTATACCTTGATTCGGGTTGAGTCAAAGCCAGTTATATATATCTGCTCCTTTCACTTTGCTAGGTACTTTTTACTTCGTTTTATTTAAGTTCGTCCTGTTACTTCGATCCGATTCGGTGTCACGTTCACGCGCGATCTGCTTACCGTGAAATAATTTATTGGTTTATCTACTAATTCGCCTCGAATCTTTTACAACTATAATTCGTGCCCAGAAACGAAGTTGAAGCATGGAATATATGGGGATTAAAATTAAGACGAAGGGAAGAGTCGACTTGATAATTAATTTGACCTTGAGATTTAGCGCATTTATCAACAATATGGGATCACAATTTGGTATTGTATCGGGTAAGAGGACGGGTTAAGTTTTCCTGTTACCTACTCTTGTTAGTTCGCCTTTCACAATCTCACCAGGGTCAATGTCCCGAGGCGACCCGTTGCTCGGTAAACGGGGATCTAACCAGCAAAGGAATGTCAGTGTAAAGTTGTCATCCCAAGGATCGACATTGGTCGACCCTCGTATCTCTAGCGTAGATGCTTTGGAAAATTTCTAGGGCGTTCGACTGTTCGAGAAACTAGTTTCCCCGTAGACCTGTTACGTAACTCCCAACGGGGAGTCACGTTGAGCTCATCGTACGGTCAAATCTGGGATATTGGATTTGCTATTAAATTCACATGAACGGTTTAGGTTGGGGTTCGCAGTCCGACCTACTTTAGCTAGATACGGTTTATTTATTTTTTCTTTTCCATCATCGATTAGAAGCTAAGTAAATGGAACTTACCGGCCATCAGGGGCATCTTTTCGGGCTGTTCCTGCTCTTGCGTGAGCTCGTTGCTCCTCGAATTTGAATGTGGCCGAAGGTTTGGTACAGCTACTAGCGCGAGAGACAGCAAAAGTACCATCAGACAGGTTGCTGGTTGCGCACTCTTATTACTGTTTTGTATCAAAGTTTGTAGCCTCTTCAGTTGACCAGCAAGACTCTGGTTTTGGCTCTGTAAGGCTTTTATGCGTTTCAACAACGTCATGTTCTCTTCTGTGCACTGTTTTACCCGGTCCTCGAGCCCGTCAACGTATTCCTTTTTCCTTTTGCGAGAATCTTGGGCAGATATCTTGTTACGGATCTTGCGTCGAATTCTCTTCAGTTCACGTTCCTCGTGTTTCGTGAGCGGATAATGAGTAGGCAAGCTGATTCCTTCTTTTTGCAATAAACGCTTTTCTTCTGTGTTCAATTTTAGTCTAGGATACGGTGATTCCGTCTCGGATACCTCGTCGCTGGAGATACCACCCTTGTCGCTGCCCGAATCTGTGTCGTGTTTGATGTTTACCTGCTGAAAACACTCGAATCAACGGGAGTTCGTGGACCAATGGTGATAGTCAAAAGAACGAAGCCATCGATCGGAAGGGTTCGCTTACCGAGAGTGGTTTGCTTATGATGTTGCCCTGATTAATTTTGAAACCTTTCAGATTTCTGGCTTGGGCTGCATTGATGATCTTGATCGTACGGACCTCTTTCATATCTTTCAAGCTTACGGGAAGAAGGATCGACCTCGGGTTACCCGAACCGACCGGCGTTACTCGAATAAGTTGCCTGATGTTGTTACGTTTGTTATTCTGAAGGTTGCGGAGGTTAATGGTAGTAGTTTCTGGAACTATGTCTGGTTGCTGTTGAGCGGTGACACCTGAAATAACACCAAGACATTTACATTTTTATGCTGAGCTCGAGTTTTTTAATCCCACGACTAGCCCTCGTCAAAATCTTGAGCAACAACTTGGGCCAAAAATTATGCTTGTGCAGGTAAGAAAATGAATTATATTTCATCAGTGATGATAGTTGCTAATGCTATAAAATAATCTAAGCAACATGATTGTTTTCAATAGATGGAATTGACTGCGAGGCGGAAACTTGTCCAGACAACAGTCCAAAACCGGTCAATCGAGATCGGGATTTCTAGAATTGTCGAGAAAACTACTAGTAAAGTGACCACTTCGACGGGCGTTCGAATTTCAAAGGCTTCGACGGTACCGCAAGCTCTAACCGATCTAGAAAGTAACAGCTCGACGTCCTAGTTTCCAGAAGTGGTCTTGATCCGCATCCTTTTCCAGCATCTTACAAATTCCGATGGAGAATGAATTGTTATGATGAATTTGCATGATGTATGAGTATACGCGAAGCGTTGAACCGAAAGAATCAGAAATGGTCTCGACCCTATGTCAACTCACGCTTGTGATTACGTCACAAACGTAGCAATTTATATAGCGATGACGTATCTCTGAGCAAAGCACTGTGTTCATCGAATGCCCGTTAATCAAAATCGTATGTTACTTCATAGATCAATTTTCTGACCGTGCGATAATATAACAACGTCGACAATTTTTTCCCCATGATATCGAAACGAAGTTATGTTTAAGAAACGTTTAGCCAGAACCGTCTAATCTTCTTTTACTTTCATGAAATCATCCGATGATGACGCGTTTCCCTCAATTTACATATCAAATCGTTTGATTTTTTTGCTATGATTTAGAAACTTCACAGTTTACTTCTGCACAGACGACCGGTTCAACAGAATCGTTCTCCTTAGAACTGAGACCTCCTAACAGACTATGCTCGTTGACGTTATACATGGCACATTCCATGCCAAACAGCTCAGTTTGAACAAATTTATTTTAGATTTCCCCAATTTTTTGACGATTTTGTACTCTTGAAAAAAATTTACAGGTAAATTGAGAGATTTTTTTTCTCATTGAGAAAGTGTAAAATTCAATCCAAGATGACTAGAAAAAAATATAAATCGTGTTATCTCGATTCATGGACAACATTCATAGTCTTCAGCTTCGCACTACCAGGGAAGAATAATCATAAAATGCTTCGGCTGGATTCGGAATGAGTAACATTAGTTTCTAAAAATAGAAAAGTTACATGTTTACAATTTTTAGTCAGGTTGTAACAAACGAATCGATTTATTGTTTCCTTGCAAACGAAATATCATCGGTTTTGTATACTTACTGAAATTTATGATGGGTTGTTGTTGTTGCTGTTCAACGATAACCGTTTCGTGTGATACGTCGCCGATAACGTTGGGGTCTACGACGTTAACGAGGGTGTGTTCGAAGTCCATTTCCTCGGTAACATCCGTTGCCGGCGAACCAACGTTGGAACTCATTGCAGATCTGACAGGACTATCAACCGGGCTTTCCGGGTTCGATTCCAAAGACTGATTCGGACTGCCGAGAGTCTCGAAGTCGACAAATTCTTGGGGGCTGTTCAGATCGGAGTTGAATTCGATTTGTTCGTCATCGATTGGCAGGAGCGGACTCAGCTGTTGTTCGCAGGAGCTGAGAGCACTGGACAGCCCGCTGTCCGATGACGACGAAGTGATAGCGACGAGATCGTTGTCGATCAAGTCGAACTGGTTGTCCAGTTTGAAGATAGACTCGAAGAAATCGTCCGGATTCGTCGGCCATTCCTCAGACTGCACATTCAACATTTTTATTCTTACCACAATGGAATAAGAGTCTCGGTTAATTACCACGAATAACAAATACGCCTGCCTTATCGTCTACATAGCGATACTGAAGCGTCTCTTGCGCGATAACTATTCGTGTCTGTTTGTAATGGTTGCATGGCATTTGATAACTCGGCAATTTAATCACTCAATTGTATACAAATTTGCCCACTCGAGCGCCAATTCTCTGAGGCGTAACTGGTGTCAATTACAAAATAAGATCGCAGAGGAGACGAAATACCGATAACGAGCAACAATGTGAGCGAAGACCTCGTCTTCGAGAAGATATCGAATTGTTACTCGCGTTATTTCGATAATTACTAAAACCACGTAACCATCGCTGTCTCCGGTATCTGAGATTTGGAATCTCGATCTTACGTTATTCAACGATCTAAGCGTGTCCTTGATTTCCTCGCGATTGGAATCTAAATCAGAAGTATGTCTAACGTCGGAGAATGATAACGTGAGGACTCGACGTTCTAATTTTATCATCAGAATTCCCAAATCCGTAGGTTTTCAATGTGCTTTTTTCTCGCAGCGTCTCGCATCAGATGCCTCGAAGTATCGTACATCGCGAAACGAATAGACTTGGAACATTGAAAATTTGAACACGTGGTCACTAGTACTATCTAGCGGTTGGTTTGTTAAATCCTGGAGTAATAATCTAATTGTGATCTATATAATTGCTCGAAGAAACCGCTGCGTCCGCCAGGACGCTGCAGTCTTGGCTGCTACTGCTCTATATTTGCTCGGTGCTGTTTGATTTTTTTTTAACGTCGCGCACTTTTGAGACGAATTATACTTGGGTACGTGTTTATAAAGCGTTATCATCATTTTATCACCCGGATTAGTCGTGCAAGCGTATGTAACGGCCTTGAAATCCTGCTTATTAATTTCAGATTGAAATCTCGACACGATTATAGACGCTGTACGTTGTTGTGATGGCGTATGAATAAGAGTGTATAAAAAAACCAATTTTTTTCGAACAACAATGAAAATTTGTTAGAGTATTCTGAATTAAAACATCCTACCAAAAGATGAGCCTCTAATATTAATATTTAGAGGTGCAAATTTGTATTTTTCATTTAAATAGCATGGGAATATTTTTCTTTAATGTTTGGAATTTTGTAACGCAACAATGAATCGCTGTACAAAAATGATCGATGTGACGAATTTTGCACTTTTCTTCGGAAAAAATCGATTTTTTTTCAAACATTCTAGTGTGATCGTACATTGCTCGTCTGATATACTCTGCTGTCTCGAATTTTGTTGTAGCCACTGGTTGCGATTTGCTCAACCTTTTCCTGTACTATAAACCGTTCATCGTCCCGTTTCACACTCGGCACGATGAAAGTTTACAGCTTTGAAATTTCTGGCTGGCCACGTTATTTTTATCTCGCAAATATTTACCATTTCTGTAGCTGAAAATAGCAGCAGTGTAATTGAGGTACTGAAATATTGCTGCGGATAGTAGGATCTAATTTCCCTTTCACCCTTAAATCATACGTGCTCGCAGTGAACGCGACATAGTAATGAAAATATTGCTAGGTACACCCAGCTATTTGCTTATCGCTATTATCTCGTCGTTGTAGATTATTGAAAATGAGGAAATTTCGCGAGAAGTGGAATTTACGTTGGAACGCTTTGTCCACGAGTCGACATTCACTCGGTCGTAGGTACGGAATCTAATGAAATAATAGAATCTATGTAGGTCAGCAGCGTCTCACGCGGCAGCTTTGGTAGCATGCGTCAAGCTTTTACATTACGGAGTCCACCAAGACATCCACGCTGGTGAACATCACACGTGCAGTTTCATACCAGTCGTTATTAATAACGACCCAGCTGATACAGCAATTGCTGCACCAACTCCAACTGGTATTAGCATTAAGACGGAATATCTCACGAGAGGACATTGCCAAAGAAGCTGCAGTGAATAACTGTGAAGATATCGCCTCCACGTCGATGAGAAGAAAGAGCAAAAACACCGAGAAGAGGATCAACGGGAATCCCCATCGCGTAATCGACCGCCAACTGCGGTTTTCTGGAAGGCTGCGATGTGAAAGTATGCAAAACAACGATTCTCCCGATAAACATTAATATGAAAATGCATGAAACGAAAACCACTAATTACTACGGCAACGAACAAGATATTAATTTTTATAGGTTGCAAAAGCACAACAAACACCTTCGCATGTTGTATTTATTAACCTGAACTATCATATCAGCTTACAAAATTATTGAACAAAGTTTGAAAATGAACCTTGTTGCTCTTTCTCTCGTGTTCGTGATTACTTTCTGTTTCTAAATCCGATATATAATCGCCGGTCATATTTCCATCATATTGGCCTTGACAACGGTGCCTAAAGTCCATGATATCTTGATGAAAACGTTCTTCTTGTTCTTTGGTTAAACATACCAAAATTATTGAATGTTTCTACATTTATTAATACATATAATCTCTTTAAAAGCAAACTTTGAACGGGATAATAGTATTTTTCCTTGATTTCAGTGCGTAATAAATAGAAATATCACGAAATGAACCAGAAGACAAGAAAAAAAAACTTTAATCAGTGCGATGGAGACGCAGCAGCTGTTCCTCGATTTTTCTGTGAATCGCGAATCTGAACGTCCTTAATTAGAAACATTCCGCTCTCTTTACTGCTTAAATCGCTTCTTTAACGAATTGGTAGTTGTAAACGGGGGGCTATTGTCTAATTCCTCCAAATAACGCGAACTTATTTCCGAATGCATTCTCTTCCAGTAAAACGTGGATCCTTCATTTTGGCACGTAGCCTCGGTGAATATACGCGCGACGATTAAATGAATCATATTTTAAATTTCAAAGTATCTGATCCCGTAATTTAACGGAGCTTTCTCCCACCACAAGTCAAGCGGTCCGACCTACCGACAGACACTTGTATTTGCGGGAGGTGATTTTCCTTGCCGCCTCGTGCCCATTACTTGCGTACGTTTACCCACATCCGTGTATGTTTACAGAGGCGCGAGCCTATGTTTCTTGGTAAATGACGCTTCTGACTGTCACTTACGTAGCACTTGTGAAAAATTCCCGAATTACCTACCTACGCATCGTTCGCATAAAAGCGGGCTCCTCGATTTCACACGCAACTGTACGTATTTTAAGAGCGACCCGCGATCTGTTTTTCACAGCCTCGATGATAACATATGTGACAACAATGGAATTAATTTACCAGGAGATACAATTTATCGCAACCTTTTCTAGATGTCGTGCAATAAACTAATCGACTGGAAGATTCGAAAGCACATTGCTCAAGAGCCGAAAATGAGAAGAAAAAATGCATTGCGAAATTTATCATCTCCTTTCTAAAAATCAACGCCGAATCATCGAAATTCCAGCAATTTTCGACATTTTACGACGTTTCAATATTTAGCGCGGCTACTGGAGGATCTAACATTCTTCGTCGCTTGTTTTGAAAATAATCATTATAACAGCTACGTGACTCGATCGATTCACTGCGACATTCTATAAGGAATATACGCTGTGAATGAATGCGTTGCTGATATTATTGTTTTTGTAACTGTGTCGTTTATTTTTTTCACAACAATAGAGCGACACACGACAATGAAAATCCACGCTAGGTGCATGAATCGATCCACATCGGTTGAATAGTTTTTTCTATTTTCAACGACAATAGGTTTTAGTTACAGAAGATAATGGATCGAGGTCGCGGCTTGGTTGTGAGTGGAATCGATCGATTTTGCATCCGTTTCATCCGGTAGGCCAGAAGTAGATATTAATCTTGAATCATATAGATGGGCGCAATACAACGCTGTTGAGGATGAACGATGCGTAAGTCATCCTTAATAAATTGGGGATACTTATAGGGGAGAGAAGGGCAAAATGGGTTCCTAAAGAAAACACTCAGTTTTCCCCATTTGTGTTTAGTCCCTCGCTTCGCATATGGCATTAATATTGAGAAATAAAAATCTTAAAATGTAGGACAAAATGCCGGACTCCTCCCTCTCCAATTTTTTAGTTTTCTATGATTAATTGTGTTGAATTATTTTTATTTCGGATAGTCCATTTTGACCCTAGCATTACAAATGTAGTATATACCATTCAACATTTCTAGAGCACCATTTTATGCTACAATTTTCAGGGGGCCCATTCTACCTACATGGCCCAGTTGCTACTCTCTCTCTGCTACTTTCATCTCTTCGCGACATCTCGGACTGTAGTTTTCGTTTGGCTTGCGAATTACAGAACTAGAACGTCAATTTCGGCGGAACGCCGACGGTTGACGCAATCTCAATCGTGAATCACTCGCCTTCCAAAGGCAGGACACAAAACAGCGCGTCGCCCGCGCTCGTTTGCATCGCAGTGGATTAAGTATTACCAGAAGCAGAACTCATCATGAACGGATAATTGCCTCTCGTAACCAGGTTTTTTTCAACCTCAAACTGGAGGAGTTTTCAGCTGGGAATATCATTTTGACTTCTTGCGCGAGTGCACAGATGTTCGTATCGTTATGTTCGTGTTCGTCTTGCTAAGCGTCATGGCGGATGTCAAGTCCATTTGAAGGGTTCGACCCAAAGTTCTTCCGTTAACTGAAATGGACTATCGAGTAATATAGTAAGCGTAATTTTTCACGACTATTCGACGTGATGTTTGGTGGTCCAAGTTTTTTACAGCCATCTTCTTCTTCCTTACCATGGTATTATACCTTCGTACTTTTATCGTACAGGGTAGGTACCAATGGTTTTGAATGAATCTGCCCGCTCGAAAAACATCTACGAACAGCTTAGCGCAAGGCGAACGATGCCCTTTTTATTCGCTTTTTCGAAAACGAAACAGTGGAGCATCGAAAGTGGGCGCGGAAAGAGATCAGCATATGCTAGGTTCTCATTACTACTCTTAACTAGCGAAAGTAGTAGCCGTCGATTTCGATTAGAAACGAGATTCAAAAATGAACTAGGTCATCAGAGATCGATAAATTTATTTATATACTTTTCTCGAGAAATTCTGTTTCGTGTTATTATCTCGAGTGTTACAAACGATGGACTCTCGCCGCTGGACCAAGATGGCGGCGCGCGCCGGCACGTGCTCGATATATCTTGCCATATGTCGGGTGAATTTCAAGAAACTAGCAGCCAGAGACGAACCGAAGCATGCTCTTCCCGGCGGCTGGTAAAATGCAACGCAATTTGTATAGCTATTATCGATTCTATTTTTAGTGGAAGCTGTTTTCACGATGACAAGGCAGTGTTGCTTGCACCGGAACGCGCTTGCCACACACGTTTTCTGATTGAATTTTACAGAAACGTTGCTCGAACCTCCGTTGTATGAATTTTCAAACGACGTCGGGAAAAACGGAAGACGATCGTGATGTTATCTAGTCCTGTATGAGAATTTCCGAGCTCTCCTACGTGCTATCATATGTCTTTTGCTCGGCCTTCACACGTATTCGCATTTATCAAATATTTTCATTTTTAATCCTTTCAAGAGATAACGCGTACGTTGATCACGGAACAGACGCACGATAACGGTTTCTTCGACGTTGCATGTCCAACGTGACGCCACTAACCCGACAGAATTTCGTCATGTGTTCTGCTTGGCGATTCACCGCCTAATCACAACCGGCGACGTTTTTTTGTTTCCTACAATCGCGCGCGAGAGATTGCGCGTCAATTCAATCTATTCACACTCGTGAGGTGAGTTTATTTTGTTGTTCTCTCAAGTATAGTCTAGTCGCGCCGTAATTGCATAGATAAATACGGCCAGGGATCAGAGTCCTCGGTCACGTTCAAGGCTTTTAGGTTCGCTCGTACCGCTGTCATCGTCATCCGTATGGAATAGAAGACCGTGTGCATTCATACTCGGTGCATACACGCGTTGGGGAATTCTTATTGCGCGCGGCCGAGATATGAAAGATGGGATATTAACGACGGTGAGAATATTCTCGTCCGGGAGATATACTCACCACGATAGCGTCGTCCCTGCAATCGTCATCCATAAGCACTGATTCGTGTTTAATCGCATCTTTCAACATCGGATCCTCCCGATCCATCAGGAGGTCCATGAGACTCATGTCCGATGATATCGACATCGTTGAGGCGATGTTTTTTTCTGTTATGTATATCGAAGTAATATCCTCTGTTCGAAAACAGTAGACTAGCGATAGTCAAACTCGACACCACACAGCTACGCGAGTTGATTGTCTTCCATTAGAAATATAAACAATCGACTGGAAAGTCAATGGTCAGAACTGTTCCGCGATCGCGAGGTAACTGACAGCAGCTGCGTGCTTAACAGACTTCCCGCCCCTCCCTTTACTCGTCAAACCGGCCGACTTATTTTTCTCCCCACCTTCAACGCCTCCACGACCGAGCGGTACTTGCAGGTAGAAATTGCCCCTGATAATAACGAACCTTTCTTTCAGGCTTATGAACCGGGTAAACCGACCCCCATTATGATTTATATGTTATTTACACGTTTTCGCGGGACTGCATTTGATACACCACGGAACGGATCACTAGCGAACGGCCGGACTGCCAACGTGTAACTAATTACGTCATGCTGTCGGGGCGACTAGTGCGACGCTGATTGGTCGAGGCGCTAGTCGATACCTCGCTTTGAGACGCTCGATTCACGCTATCGCGTTGATCGGGAATAAATTTCGAAATTGCGAAGCAGCAAATTCAATCCAGTGAAAATCTCCGTGTTGGTAAATCACGCTTCGAATGACTAAAAATGTTGAGCAAAAATGAATCACCGCGGTGATTCACAACGGGGAAGAATGTACTAATCGCGCAAGGTCGACGCAACCGGCAATAAAGTATGCGCTGCAACGTGGCGCCATCTAGCGACGTTCTCGAGAATTCTTCGCGTTTTACCGGGTAACTCGAAGATGGATTTGCGGCACCTCTCCTAGCTGCACCGAAAAGATAGCTGGTATCGGGGAACAAAAGATTTGCTGTAAGTAGCCGAATGAATTGCTAGAACCTTGTAGCAACCTAAGGTTTAATAATTATCGATTAAATAATAGTTAAATAATACTTCTAATACTGATTAGAATCATGAGCGTGGAGCTTTGCAAATACGCGCTCGTAGAAGACACCTGTAGAAACATACGCGTTTGACTGTGAGGTCAGGTAAAATAAATAACAAAGACTCGTCATCGTTGTCTTCTAATTGAAGGGCAAATGATTATTACCGAGAATGAATATTACCGAGATTATATGGCTAAGAGTTTTGTTGGTCAATGTTTACAGGGAAATGGCATGGTAATTCAAAAAGCTCGAGGGTTCGCGTGGGATAATCGAGTTGTCCAAGCGGCGAGGAAGGACTCGCGGAATGTCAGGCAGGCGCCTACACGGCCGGCATACTAGACGCCGAACAACTAATGAGCTAGCCCATTTCTGTCGAAACTCATTATGATAAATTTGGAAGTAATTAGGAAAACTACTTTCGACGAAACAATCCGCTAATACCTTGCGCGTCGTTCTTTCGCGCTTACATTTCTTCAACGACGTTTCGTGGCGCAGCGATGAGAACAATTGTAACAATATTGAGATGTAGATTCCCGTCAATTGTTACGATCGTGACTTAAATTTATAACTGCGTGACTCCATTTGACTTTGGAATATTGGCTTGGATCTGTTAAAGAACTGTTAACCGCGAATGAGTGATACTGTAAGCAATGAAAATATCGCGAATGTACATTGTAGATAGAGCGAGTAGCCGCGTTAAATTATCTCGTATAAGTGACTCGCTTCGACAGTCATAATTTTCATAGCTCGCAGTTTTATGTACGCGAAGAACTCGACGTGATAACTCCTAGAAGATGTTTGTTCCTCATTTCTCATACCTCCACCAATGGAAATCAACCTTTGCACATTTAAATTATTAAACCGACTGAGACGTGATATCGTTCATTATAAAGTTATTTTTCACGAAATCACCATAAAAATTGTTTTTGTTTTCATCGTGTCAGTCGCTCAGAACACTTGTATCAACTTTTAGCCATATTTGCACTACGCTAAGAGACTACCTGGCGTTTGCTTTGACAAGTAGTTTTAAAAAATGTTCCATCGTACTGATAAAATATTCTACAAATCTCGAAGTCTCGGCAATGCGACTCCGAAGAATGTAATGAAAATTGTCGCTATCTCTCGGATATTCAACACGCTTATCGGCGTGAAAATGACAAAGTTTCCGTAAATATCAGACTTCGAATTCTTCAGCCAATGATCCTTCTTTCTTTTTCTAAGATCGTCCGAATTTTGAATACCGACACCTAATCGTGTACTTATTTTCCGAGCCTCGCTTTTTGTACCTAGCATATAGCTGATAAAACCGGCATGAACTTTCTACTGCGCAGATCCATATCGAAGTGTACCTGATTATCTAGATTCTACCTAGCACATAATTTATTTTGAAACTTGTTCGCTTTTTTCAGGACGTCGCTTTTGTTACCGACGAACGGTACTTGGTGGAAGTATGGAAAATGCTGACTTTACCGACTGGAACTGCGGGTACGCACGATGCTCGCGAGATGGCGATGTAATGCCACTACTGCAGCTCGGAACTTTCGTCTATCGGTCGGGAACCGCATAGCTGCAAATTGCGATAGCCGTCCAGAGTCCAAAATGTAAACCGATGAACCGTAAAGAAACTCTATTCTGTTTAAAAATAAGGTACAAAGTATGATCTCTCTTTGCTCAAAGATTCGAAACCGCCTTCGGGGATACGAGAGATCGAGTCTCCATCACTCTTCGCGCGACCTGAAACGTTTGGGAGCGGTCAGAAAGGTTGTTACGCGGTCGAAGAGGCGTTCCAACTCTCTTGAAATTCAAACTTACGATTGAACTTGTAGATAAACCGTTGGTCCCTTAATTTTGTGGTTAGATTCAATTAAAAGGGACTTCGCTCCGTGTAGGAGGTATAAATAAACCTTGATACGAAAAACGACCTTCCATCGGCATTCAGTTGTAGCAGATAATGAATTCACACGTGCAATCCAACTGATCGCTTACTAATTGCGGTGGCGCCTCGTTTCGCCTCGTTCTATTTGCTCCATTCTCGCGAGGCCAACTTGGAAAAAGGGTATTAACCCTTCGAGTACACATTTTGACCTTGCCATCGAACTAGGATTTGAATTGTTTGAAAAAAAACGGAACAACAAATTAAATAAGATACGACTTATTTCTAAAACTTCATTTTTCTGCAAAAGATTTTTTTTGCGATTTTTTTAAGCGTGTTAAAGACCTGCGAGACATTTCCAATAATTGAAAAGCACTTGAACATTACTCAAACTAAATCTTTGATACTCGAAGGGTTAATTTGAAAAAGTTCATTCGAATTCTCGTCTATCGAGCATCTCGGTCGAAGGTCTTTTGCTTTCGAGTTGCACGCGCTCGTTTATCAATTTCATACCTGGTATCCCGTAGCGCCGTTAACCATGTTGTCACAGCTTCGATTTGATAAATTGGTAGGGGCACGCAGCTGCTGTTTTTGAAGATAAAAACGAGCGGCGTTGCTTACGATTCAAATATTTAAATGAACGATCCAGTCGCGAAGGGCAAATGAAAAATATTCGTTCGTTACGTTTTTCACGCGATAAGAACAGTTGCTGTCCTTTTCCGAAAGATTTCCACCATTTTCCTCCGATTTACCACCTTTATTTCCCACCAGCTCGTAAAATCCTGTGCTATTTCTCATTTCCATCTCTTCACATCCGGAGTGTTTCTTTGTACCCATGGATCCTTGTATGCAACACCGACCATTAGCACCTACCTCCCAGCATCTTTTGTGCTCGGCTAACAATAACTCGCTCGACGCTGCAAAAATGAAATAATACACGTAGCTGCGAATTGAATTGATTCACCGATTATGTCGTAATATAAGTATACAGTAAAAAATTTCCGCCAAATTTGACGCAAAAATTTTGCGATAACGACTTTTTTTACACAACATTGATGAAGTACCGAAACTCTATGCTGAAAGTAACTAAACCAGTGTTAAAGTAATGTTTAGAAAGTGTTACTTTAGTATCAAATAACATTTTTGTGTACCGAAGAACGGACCCTGAGAACAACACTAACGATTGGGTCGAATCAACGCACTAAAAGGTTGATTACTTTACACAGCAATTTTTGCACTGTACACAATGGCGGAACATTTTCTACCGCGTACATGATCAACGCTCCTATTGAAGAGCTTTGTCTATTTCTGCTCACATAATCAACATTTAAAGCTTATCGCATCCAGTCGAATTTCAATACTTCATGAAAAACAACGTAGCTGCCCCGTTTAGTCAAACTTTACGTAATAATCAGCGGGAATGCGAAGCAGATGCGACCTTCGCATTTGTAATTTAATTATACGCTCTTAACAGAGATGAGTGCGTCGCGTTAGTCAAGCGCGAGTATGAATTCGAAGCTAACGAAGAGCTGAGCGGGAGCTATAATTTAGTAATATGTTGCGACAACACGCTGGTGGTGGTAATGAACGTGATGAACGTACGGTCATTATTCTTATATTATATTGCTACGAAAACTCTCGGTTACTCGCAAGTGGCCCGCGGCGATCTGATTAATATTGAATTAACTCCTTAGGTGTTCGTTTGTTGGGACGTGGGTCAGCTAGGTCCAAGCGAATTTTCAAGGGTCAAGGGTATCGCAGAAATTCGTAAATCCAATCCAACAAGTTTCGAGTACTTAACCGTGTTTGATAATTAGCGATAGTGATACTCTGCTCCCCCGAGTCGGATAACTTCATCAAGCTCGCGACAACGCTAACAGGATCGAGTTAGTTTGCCGATATATTTCCAAGGAATTCCGTGGCTCGAGCTTTCCAATATTTTTACTCCAACCTTCTTCAACCCTCGTCGGAGGCCTGTCATTGTCAATACCGGTATTTGTTAGCGCGTCATGCTTCATTGAACCTTGCGAACGGAAGAAAACGTCTCGACGAGACCCTGAGGAAAAAAACGTGGTTTCCCACGTGAGCCTGACATCGATACCTGGAGATATTTTTTACGCGGATTTGTGGATAAAAAATGATATTTTACGTAGGTCTGCGTTTCTTTCTGTCCGATATTTTCGTGCGATTTTTATCAGACGTCGAATGACCTTGGTAATAAGATTTGATCGCGACCGGATTAAAAAATTGTATTACACTTTTCGCGAAAATATAATAACCTCGATGTATTCACTCATTTTCAACAAGATGTACGATTACCGGAGCTTAAAAAATTAGGTGAACCAAAAAAATCTCTATGACAGCTTTTTTTCGAGTAAATCTGAAGTAACCAGAGTACTCCATTCGGATAAAGGAAAACTATTCTTAACATTAAAAATAATTTTGTCAGGGCCAAAAAAAATTATTTTTGTCGTCATTTTTAGAGGGGAGTCGTTTTGTCGCTGAAAAAATTGGGTTTTCGGGAGTTTTGCCGAAGTGAGGGTGAATTTGTTCGAGATAGAGCAATAGTAAACTGATCTAAATGTTGAATGCTACAAAAATTAATTACCGGCTTAGAGGGGCCGTCGCGCTCTACCTTCCTTTCCTATGTAGTACGAAAAAATCTACCTCTGTTAATTTCCACTGCTCGTTAAAAGGGGCTCGTTGCATAAGAGTGGCACGGTTAGATCTTGCCGCGATTTTAATTAAACGTATTGGATTCTGGAGAAAATGTAATTTCCGATGAGAAGTGTTCTCAGGTTAGCGAAGCACGAGAGAAAGTGGCAGGCGAAGAGAGAAGGCTTTCAAAACGGATAGTGGGTACTGGAGGTTTACGGTGTCGTATCGCAGTTGCAGGTACTTATTCTATCGATGCGCCTATACATATAACGCACGATACTCGACATCTTCAAAGGTAAGACGCGATTAAACAGTAATAACTCAAAGTAAGATTGCTGGTTTGAAGCGAGATTAATCGAACTACGAGCTGTCGTATACGAGGAGAACGTGCCACGTTTCTTCGATACTCGAGAATATTCTTTGTTCACTGTCGCATCAAAGCGATTGTCGTGCTAAGTGACTCGGGTCCTTCCAATTTGTACAGTATAATTCTCGCGAAGTAGACAGGCAATTCTACTTTTAACGATATCATTTTCCTAGCAAGAGGTAGTAGGGAAGCGCGTGGCAATTGGAGCTGCGTAAGGAAGAGCAATAAGAAAACTACTTTAATTATCTGATCGTATTTATTTTTGGTGCTTTTTGACTTCTCGCGTTATTTATCTATAATAACTGAAATTAATTTTTGTATTATACGAACAAAAAGGCTTCAAAAAATTAACATTCGAAAAATGTTCCTTTCGCTTCGTTACCCCACTCGACGGGTAACGAGGGCCACAGCTTTCCCATACGTGGGAATGAGAACATTGGATATCATTGCCGTAGAAAGCAAGGAACAAGGAGTCGTTTCTGTCCAAGGAGATGAGATTTCGTTCGAACGCGACACGAAACTCAGGACTCGACGTAACCCAGGAATCCAGGGATTTGCGAATATGTTTCTACGATTCAGGAAACTATCGTCGATGCACATTCCGCGGCTGCTGGGGAAATGGCGAAGCACTCCCGTGAACGTCCCCTACCTAGAAATAATGTGAAACGCGAGAATTGAGGGAAATGGAGAAACCGAGAACGTGGAAGGACATCGCGTTCGTCTCAACGCTCTCCAAACGCTATAACCTTCCCTCGTTCTCCGTTTCTCTACTCTTTACCCCCTCTTTATCTTCTTGCCCCCCCCCCCCCCCCCCTTTTATCTCTTTACGTTGAACGGGACCGGCTCTTGTCCTAATGGGCTCCTTTTCCCTGGCTACGAACGAAATGCTCGTCGTAGCTAAATGACGCGAAGGAAAGTGCAAGAAAATATAACGTGTCCTTTTTCTGTTTACTCGTCGCACGGTGCACCGAAGCTGGGCGAACCTCGGGGACGAGGAATTTATCAGCGCTACGAGGGCTTTCGGAGAGCGGAGACGAGCGCGAGGGTGCACCTCGCAGATGCGACCCGTCACCCTGTCTTCGGCAAGATATATTATCCACTTACACATCCCAGAGTCACGGACAGCAAAGAACTTGGACGGTCGATGGGAGGTACGTTGGAATAATAATATATCTCACTTGATTATTCGAGTTTTGCGAGTCCGCGAAATATACTCCTGCCGAACACTCTCCACACTCTTCCACGTTTTCGGGGAGAGAAAAAACAGCAATAATTATAATAGCACTAAATTACTTTTTCTCGAATCTAATAATAAATTTATTCTGATCACTAATAAAATTGAAGACTATGATTTCGATGATTACTACTAACCACATGAGTTCGAAAAAATAGGTGATAAATGCTATAGTTTATTGTATTCTAATTTTATAAGAAGTCGTGTAGTAATCAGAATTATTACTGCTGCTTATGGTAAAAAATATACACCAAAGTGTGATATCACTATTTTTATTTCTCCGTGTGCGCTGACAATAATCGCAGAGAAAAGTTAGTTCTGAAACAACTTGAATTGGTGCGATTTATTTGCCATCGCATAGTAATTGTGCTATAATAATTATTAGCTCGGAGTCTTGGGTGTCATTATCGTTTTAGTATGAAATAATTCAGACGAAATCTGACGTGATTTGTTGAATATTTTCAGTGCTGATAATTTATTTTGCCAATGATGAAAGTGTGCTGATTTGAGTTTTTAACGGTTTCAGTATTATATTTCGCAGAGTTCGAAGAGCGCGACTATTTCGACGAATTATAAGGACGAATCAAGCGGAGTAAGTCTTTCTATTATCTTCGTTTCGGAATTTTATATTACGTTTTCGAGTTTTTAACGTGTCGTGATTTTGTGGAATTTACAGAGACAATTTCCACGAGCACAACTACTGCTTTTGCGCATCGATGATACCACGCTATGCTGACCACGCTAACCGAATCCACACTATACATACGTACAGCGTTATCGTTGCCATGAAGTGGATCCTGGGAACGAGGTGAGATACAAATCCTCAAGGTGATTCACGCACGGACCTTCGATGTTATCTCGCCCACGACTATCGGAACCAAAAGAAGACGGGTTGACCAACGCGTCTGTACTCGTTGGTTCGTGTTCTGGAACTCTAAGAAAATCGAGATTATACCCCGACCTTTGGGAAAAGATCTCGTTGAGAACGGAAAATTCAGGTTTACCTCGCATTCTTCCGCGCCGCAGTCGCAAGAAATGCTGGAGCAGGCACCAAAAATGTTTTCCCCCGATCCGTTGGCCGCTTCGTTCATATTTGGTCTGTTACCATGGTCGCGGAAATTGGATAACGATATTATCATTGTTATCATATCGGCGAGGTAACACGGCTGTCGGTGATAGCATGGGTCGTTCGCTCGAATAATTGGCTGGTTTCATGATCCTTGAAATTCCTTTCCCTCGAGCTTTTTCCGCCAGTTGGGGTGCTCGTAGCTTGGCTTAGTAGCGTAGATACGCCCGTTACCTTGTTGTTCTCGTTCTAAATGTGTCCGATAGTCCGGGGGATGAGGATTAATGTTAGAAAGGTCCGACCTTTAGCACGCGTTGGAAACGTTGCTATATCCATTTTCCAACCTCAGATTAAATCCGCTACGTCGTTATTTTTTATCCGGATATATGTATATATTTATATGTATACACGAAGCGTAAGTCGCGTTGAACGGAAATACGGATTTTTTATGGTTCAACCGAAATTGCTCAGGCTAGAAACGTGAAATTTGCATGTAAATCCTGTTAGTAACGCGATTTCGCCCTGCGACAATATTTCTTGAAGTACCAAATTTTAAAGAATATAAAAAAAGATAACGCAAGTAAGAAATTGAAAATAATTACTGTTAGTGCATCATTTTGAAAATTGTGGAAACTATTTTCCCGCCCCAGATACACAACGTACTATTTTTTCTCGTTTCTTCGCTGTTTCCTCTAGTTTTTTATCAATTTTTCGTATTCCTCGTTGATTTCATAATCGCCATGACTTGATGCACGGGTATTTCAGTTACCCCTATTTCCAGGCAATTTTCTACGCTTGTCCTCTTCCTTTTATGATTCGGCTGCACAAAATGTTTCGTTGATCTCGCAGGTTTATACCTCCATTTCCGAGACGAGATGTAAATTATTCGACCGTTCGCGACACGTCGGGGGGGAAAAGTTACGCGTTTTTCGCTTTTCACTTTTCGAGAAGGACGAACGAAATGTGAAAGCAACGGGATGACGATGCTAATTTCAAACGTAGCACCGGAGAGCAGAGCGAGACTGTTCCTTTTGTGTTTTAATTTATCGCATTAATTCGCTCCTTTGAATGTCGCGTGGCGAGGTAATTAGCTATAGGGGTTCGATTGTCAAATTCATAGAGCCTGCATAATGCCTCCTCGTTCTCTTCGTGCCTTTCTCCGCACAGCGACACGGCCGAGGGTTTTTCACTCGCGAACGAACTAGTCGCATTAATCATGGCTAAATAATTGATAAGATAATGGAGGCCATGCGCCGGCGGAAGTTCGGTGCTCGAGAACTCGAAGAGAAACGCTCGCGCGAGCTCCATCTATTGTTCGATCAAATGCGATTCGTTTACGATTTCGACGGATTTTATTGCGGATCGGATTCGAGATCGACAACTATCGAATGGCCAGCGAGTTAATGACCCTCGTGCTCGTATCATCGATACGCCAATTAATTCCTATAATCACTGTATGCCTATCCTCGTTAGATTTATGCATTGCGGATGGCATTTCACTGCGCTTCTTCGTTGCAACGATGTAATTTCACATCTCTCATCATATTTTTCGTTTTCAGACCAGAGGCTCGGCGCGTCGAAGAAAAAATTAGCACGCCAATATTTTAAACGTGCCAGGAAAATGCTGATAGCTAAACGCGACCAGAGTCCCATTGCATCCCGTGGATATGGGTGAAAAGTCGCGATTACGCGGTTATTATGATTATTATTATTCTTATATGTAGTAATAAAAATTTGATTGTCTCTTTATCCAAGTTTTGTTCACGATTTTTATTATTGTCAGTGTCGTTGTCGATGGCGTATCGTAGAGTCGCATTTCCTGATGTTCGAATTGTAATTCAATGACTGTCAATTCGACGGCTCTAACGAAAAATTCGCCACGAGCACCGTACATTTTTTCTCGCCAATAATAGCACCGCAAACGAGCGAGCCGCGAAAGTTGACAATAGATATATTGTTGAAGAAAGGCAGCATATGATCTTGATTCCCACCCAGAAAGAATGAGAATTTTCCTCGCCAAAAAAAAACTCGACTCCAGCAAGTGTTTGTAATTACAGCTCGCAAAGACTGTATCATTCGAAAATTCCATTAACCCAAAATAAAGCGAACGATATTACAACTATGATTAACAAAAGCTACGTACCTGTTGAACATCAAGATTTCTAAAACAATTTGATCGCATAATTAAATGCAGTTTGAAAAATTAAATGATTATACAATTAAACCTTGTTGTTCAAAGTAATTTGCTGATGCTTTTATTCGGCGAAAAGATGCTGTGTTGCCTCTATTCGTGTATAATTCGTTTTCGGTTATAGTCGTCGTGCCGAGTTTTTTGTTCTTCGCGAGAAATATTTTGCGGCGCTTTTATTCGCGGCCAGATCGTTTTCGGTGCTATTATTCGTTAGAACCGCCTAAGATTGTGCATCGTGGTATTTGTTCCTCTTACGATTCGTGAAATACGGAGAGCTTTGGAAAAAGTGATGTCGTCGTAGTTTCGTCGTTGTTCATACATTATAAAGATCCGAAAACGATCCAAAGGAGTTTTTTAATATCAAAACAGCTCGGAAATCGGCTGTTCGAAATGCTTCTAGCGGATTATTTCGTCTCGCGGAGGAGAGGATTGTTTCCGCGCTATGATTCCTACTTCGGATTACACTCGGCTCATTTGCCTCGGGCTAGACTCTTTATTAGCTGGAATTGCCGTCGAGTTAGTCTGCAATCCGGCATCAAGTTGGCTTTGATATGACGCTCGGAATTGTTGTTTCGCTCGCCCGGATTCGACCGAATAGCGCCACGGCGATAGTCTAACCGTGAATTTCGTCGCTCGCACGTGTTTATTCGACAAAACTCGTGCGTAGCAGCGTGAAAAGGCGAAATTGAACGTCGTCTCTAGGGATATTGCACGGGCTTCTCTCTCGTTTGTTTGCGCTTGATTGGGGACGAGCGTGGGGATCAACGCGGCAATAAATATCGAATTCATGGTCTAACGCGAATCGACTAACGAACCTTGATTACCTTTCAATCGAAAAAACACAACTGAAACGGTACTGCTGTCGAAACGATGCAAACCATCGGTGTTTCTCGTTCCCCGTCGGGTATAGGTATCGCAGACTCACTTCAGATTCGATTCGATTCGATTCGATTCGATTCGATTTCAGCGGGATTCCGGACTCGGACTTCGAGTACCCAGAATTCAATTTGACTGCACCGTCAAAGTTGATTTCTCTTCGCGTACACCAATATCCAAGATTCCTCTCGCCTTCCACCGCGTTATGAATTTTTCAAGGAAAAACCGAACGCGTCTTCGTCCTCGAATAATAAGCGAAACGATGGAAAAATGGAATCGAACCCATCGAAGCAAATGTATTGTCGAATCAACGAAATATAATAGGTACGTTCATTTGTACACGCAGCTACGCGCGCGAATGTACCAATAATATCGCCGGTATTGAAAAATCTTGTGACACGCGATAAAGCAATATTAATAGATCCATTTGCATCGTCGTTTATTGTTTGTTACGTCACTGTGACAGGTTTAAGTAGCGAGTTAATAATACACTCGGCGCCGTGCATCTGCGAAACGGAAATTGATTTCGCGGACTTCGGAAACGAGGTGCGCTTACGCACACGCGAGAGGACCCTCCAGCGCGTACATGTAATATACCTACGTACTACCTACCTACTCCCCTCGGCAGTTCCCCATGTGAAACGTACCTGTTTCCCTAGCCACTTCACGTCTATATGCAGAATTACCAGTGAAATGTGAGTCGATCCACGATTGACCCAGTCTCTCGCTTATTCATTCGTCGAGAAATCGAAAAATACACCAGGACGACGCAGTAACCTCTTCATATCCAATATAACTGTTCGTTTTACGCTCGTACACGGTAAAAAAATTAACACGAAAGTTTGGGTCACCGACTCTTTTTTTACACAAAACTAGTGTTATTCCAACACGCTTCGTGCGTAGTGTTAAGGTAGCACATAATAATTTTGTACCGTTTGTTTTATAAAAGAAAATAAACTGCTGCCAAAAAAGAATTATTCAAAGTAGTAATTTTTGTCATGATACGTGCATTTGTACACTGACGTATTTATGATCGACGCTACATCTGTCAGACGAACATTGCATGTTGGAAAAAACGATGAGAGGTGGAATGCAAAGGCAATTCAATCGCGTCGTTGATCATATTTCTAAGATGAACGTTAGTAAAGGCACGTGGAGGAGGATTCCGTTTGTTCAATTTCAACCGAAATATTGTAACAACTAATTTTCAACTCGCCTCGTCGTACCTCGTCGCCACGATATTGCGAATTCCACAGACTTTTGTGTGGCTCCTCCGTTCTTTCCCCTCATATCACCTCACATTTCCAACCCTCGGCCGTTGGTCCTGCTTCACAGACGATTTGCCTTTTGCTCGAGGACAGAGAAACACAGAGAGAGAGAGAGAGAGAGAGAGAGAGAGAGAGAGAGAGAGAGAGTCGAGGGTAGCACTGGTAGCAGCTATCAAGCGAAGGCTACAGGGGTTGTTTTAATTACGAGACCCTCCGGCGATATTTTAAGTCCCGACGTTCATTCGGTACTATAGGAGAAGTTTTCACTGGAAAAAAATAAAAAGTCATTTCACGTGAATCGACCTCACCGCCGAATCATTCGTTATTTCCGTCATAGACTTCGCGAGGTATTTTTACCGGAAACCAGTTCACATCCGAGTCGCGACGTCGTACAATCGAAGACACGAAATTTCACCTCTTCGCGCGTTCTTCTCTCCAACTCGTCTAGCACCCGTATCTCCGCGGGGTTGCAAACGATGCGTTAAATTTCTTAATGCATTGGCATTTACATTAACCCTTGAATTTATTTTTTTTTCGAAAGAAAATTCTCATCTGAATTTGAAGTGTTTGAGCGACGATGTGTCCACGTAGCGTGCTTTGCTTGTTTAACGTATTAACGCAATTGTAAAGCTATCAAAGCTGCTCGCGAGTTTGGGCAAAGCTCCCTGTATTACACTTGTTTCACTTGATTCGCTACTCTAATTGTCGTCGAACTTCAACAAACGAATTGCTGAAGCGTGAACGTATAATAACTCACAGTTCCGCTTTCAGTTAGGTTTGTGTCAATTGGAACTTTGCCTCGATGGTTACATTGTATGGATTGTGTTCTGGATACCGAAGACTGTTCAATTCCCGATGCCTTGCCGCCGTTGATCGAAATATTTTTCTAAACGAATATCTTTTCCTCTCTCTTGAGAGGAAAAAGAAACACGATCGATTTGAAAGCTCCTTGGTCAACGAACATCGCAGTGTTGGGTGCAAAGCAATCGTGTAGTCTTATTTCCGACTCATCGCGCGGATCAAGTTCGAATCAAAACCCTTCAATTTATCCCTCGCCACTTGAATTTCGTTTCAAATATCAATAAAACAATCGCGCCGTGAATATTTCCAAGCCGTCTCCAACTTTTCACCCGATCCACTCCGCTCAGGATCGCGAAATCGATTTTATTATCACGGGATTGACGGGCAAGACGGGTATGTTAATGTTAATGTTAACAATAATTACAAAATACGTTCTCGACTTTGTATTCGTGAGCTTTGGATTTTTTCATATCAGTAATTGAGATCGAAATTCCCCCCTAAAAATTAATAAGTTATTCTTGGTTCTATACGTGTGTTTAAAAATGGCCAATCATCCATTTCGCCCAACTAGAGGTGAGGAGGAGCGAGTGCCCGTGTATGTTACTGGTGATTTTTGGATTTTTCCAACAACGAACAGCGGAACGATATTCATTAAAAATCAATAATATGCACGGGAATTTTGCCGGATATGAAATTGAAAACTCCTCTCGGCTGGAAATACAATCCTGTCTGGTGCAATGGATCGCGCTTTTCCTTGATTGATGACTGCATCGATCATCGTGTCCGCGAGGACCGCACCTGACTGAACATGGCACGGGAAATAATTTAGATTCCATCGTAGACGCTGCACAATCGAAAATATGCGCGCATGCAATTTTTTTCTGCCGCGCGAATTTTTTTTTTCATTTCTACGGCTTCATTGCAATTCGGTACGTATATACTTGCTTCGCAGTGGCGTCGCGCAACGTTTAATGAAGTAGCGTCGAGAAACTCGCGTCAACCACTTCGAAACACCCCAAAAAGGGTCGGCGACCTCGCAAAGCCAGTCTAGCTGAATCCTCGAGAGTCTGACGTGCCCCAACTTCATCGTTTTTTACCGGAGCCAACTTTGACATTAGCCTCGTTAAAATAATTATTATTATACCGCAATCGCGTGTCGACTCGGAACTTTGGAAACGCTTCCAAACGTTCGTTGATACGTTTAGTAAAGAAGAAGCCTGGAAAAGGAAGCTTTAAGCCATTAAGGCTAGTCAGTAAGTTAATGGGCCCTAGATTAGCTGTGAAGTAATGATTGTTTTTAGATGATCCAGTAATATGTGATGATTATGAAACATGGCGATAATTTGATCAACAATGAATATTTTTTTTAGAAACTTTCGTAAAATTAAGCCAAGATGTAGCCGAATAACTTTACATCATTTAGTTTGTAAAATAAAATAAACTACTGACGAAAAAAAATTATTTGGAATAGTCATTTTTTTCAGCTTCTAAGGAAATTTTCAAATAATTATCAAGGTCGTCTCTCTCGTTGCTCGATGAGTATTGAACTATTCAACGAAAGACTCGTAGAGAGGAATTCATTTCTATGAAAATATTCGTGGCGCGATTCGCTGTGATTCAGTTTATTGCCGAATAAGTTCATTCTCTACTTATTAGAGTGATTTTGTCGGATTTTTCTCTCCCTCAAAAAGATCGTACCCAGTCAACGATTGGTTTTCTGCATCGCCAGTGATGTTGAATTCACAGAAAACAATCCTACCTTTTAGCATGGGTTTCTCGCTCCTCGGGGGTAGTTCAACCTTTTTATCCTTTTTATTTCTCTTCTCTTTTTGAGTACGAGTCGACTTTTTTGCACGGCACGGTCGACCGAGTCCGGGGATATTGCTTCGAGAATTGCTGACCGTAGGTTGGGATATCGGGTGACCGACACAATAATTGCGAGTACCTACCTGACCGCAGTTATAACTTTCCACTCCAGCGTTTCTCTCCGGCTGGAAATCTCGTATCCGCCGCCTGTTTCTCGTCCATTTCCGAACTCCTTTTATCGGCGTATACGACATTTTTTCTCGAAGAAAACCGTATAACATTTATAGGCTTACATCTGACCCTTCGTATTGATCGTACGTTGTTGCCCGTATCCAACCTAACGAGATCATTTTCGTGTCACTTGAGATCGCCACAGACCTAGAATTTATTAACGTAGCGCGAACAATGAATGAAATAAAATCATACATTTTAATTTTTTTTTCATTATTTCATTAAAATTAAAATAAAACAGCACGTCTGTGTCAATATAAATAAATACGACGTAAATACGACACGCGCGCATTCTTTTTCCACTTAGATCGGAGAGAGATGATTGTATCCTATTTGTTGTGGGGATATCGAAGACAGTTAGTTGGGCGAACCCTTACATGATTAACACGAAAGTAATGCTCGAATTTGTGAAATTTCAAAAAATAATACGACGATCTTAGTATCGTATTGTTATACACTGTTAAAGGTAAAAAAAATCGACGTGATTTGTTAAAATCGCGATTAAAGTCAAAAGCCACAAAAAATAATTTACACGCTCAAGGAGGCCGTCGTGCCCTGGTGTCCCCTACCAGCCATTCATATTCGATGCAATCTGAATTTTTCACAACTCTTCTTACAGCGCCTCACAGTATCGCTGAGCCGGATGGACACGTTCGAGAATTTAGCCCATTTTCGTCGCCGTGCGCGCAGTTTTGTCGATACTGCATTTCGACACGTTTCTCATCCGTTCCAAGGACCACGCACGCGTAGTCAGCCGCACCGTACGGGACAGGAACGACATCAGGCCTGAATTCCCTCTAACAATAAACTCGCGGAGGTGTACTAAATGCAGAGGGTCTGGTTCTAGGAGGCCAATTTGCGTAACCCTTTCCGCACGGAGTGACGGGCCTGCGGTGAGACTCGGGGTAGGGCGCATGCAAATGAAGGGTGTTACCCTTCGGCAGTTGCCGGTTCGGGTCGCGTGGTCGAGTAACCCATTGACCCGACGGTCGTTCCGCGATTCCAAAGAGCTTTCAGGACCATCGCGGTTTTCACGAACAGTCACTCGACATTAATAATCACCTCAATCTTTGACCAAACCGAGTAGAGCACGTGTCACGCGTCGCTCAAGAGTGTAATCCAGGCTCGCCCTCGTCGACCCGACGGGAATGACGTACCGAGCGAATTCGGTAATTAATTCAGAGCTAACAAATATCACGCGTCGGGGACTTTCGCGTCTCCTCTCAGATTAGTTCCGCTCCGGGATTAGCGTTTAATATACCATGGCAGGTCTCCTCTCAAGCCTTCAGAGCTGACCCAAACCGTGGCACGACCCTTCTCGCATCACTGGTGGATTTACGTTAGGAGAAGAAGCTTCGCGCGTTCCCTTGTCTTCGTCACGTGTATATATCAGGGCCGTTGACAAATCTAATTTGGATTTGGAAAAATGAAATTTGGATTCAAGGTCAACGACGGAGTAACCATTATTTGACCCCTCGAAATTTTTTTTCCCCTTCGTCATTCATCGTTTTACCCGTAAATGGGTTCTTCTTTCCAAGTTATTCAGGGGTTCTATACTTTTTCTCACCCTGGATGTTGAATCAATTTTATTTTAGTATATGTATATTTAATCGATGCAAATTATGAATAAATATCAATGCGGCTTCTTATCGAAGCACCGATTGTTTCGATGCGCATTGCTGCTGTAGAGTGATGTGAAAGCAGATATGCTGTGTCCACAAGTAGAACGGTCTTCCAGGAAACGACTGGTAAACTCGACTTCCTAAAATGGCCGCAAAAATCTGACGTTTTTGCGGAATCGGAAGACATTTCTTGCGCCATAGCTGATGAAGCTTGAAGTTGCTCGGCGGTATTTTTTTGTTGCGGTCCAATGACGATGGAAGTCGATGATGCTAGGAGAGAAGAACGGAGACGTAGGCAGATCTGTCCAACTACAAGCATTAGGTGCTCGCTTCCGTCGAGTAAGAAGAAAATATTGCGTAACTTTGCACGTTGCGGTTTTTACCGGCTTCGGCTATATTTTTATTAACGACCTGCCGTTAGCCGAGTTGAGCGTAGTTTTTTCTGCTCTTCCCCTCCTCGTTCCCGTAGTTTTACGATTTTTGCAAACGCGAGAAAGAAAAATAAAAAGAAACGAGGAATATCTACAAAAAGTATCGTAACTAGACGAGCGAGCGATGAACTTGGGTTCGTTTTAGCAGTAAACCTTCGAAAGTCTTGCTGTCACGTTGAAAACGAAAAGTTTCCAGGCGGCGGAAGTACGGAAATATCTATGATCTTCCAACGTTGTACAACAGGCCAATGAATCGTCTCCCTTGCTTTGCGCAGGCCGAAATGCGATTTATGTTGAAATTCTATATTGCATCGTTAGCGGCTGGTTCCTTTTTTTTTCTTTGCCAGCACGGAAACTGGGGATTCACCAGGCAGGTTTCGGGATAACACCTCGAAGTCGCGAAGTTCTTATAACAGTCACACGAGCGAGTTGTGGCGTCCCGTAATGTAGAAGTTGCTCACCGAGTCACAAATCTTCGCCTCGCATCTGACGTTCGCTACGAACTTTCGAACGTGGTGTCCAAATTTCACCCGACGTTGGTTCACCCGCACCTTTTTTTTCACCGTGGACCAATCGTGTTCCAATTTGTTATAATACAGCTTTCCGTGGAAATATAGTTGTGTTAGTTGGATTTTTTTTCTTTTTGTACAACAACGTTTGCTGCTGCGGACACCTCGAGGCTGCTCGGCTAAACGGACTTTTGACTTAATTAGCATGTAGCCCGGAGTAATTCTGGAAAGCTGGTGGAAAAATGAGGCTAGGCTGACGCTAGGCCCGCGAGGAGCATGGATCTTGTTAAACGTGATTGCGCAGAGCCAGAAGAGGAAATATAACTCGGGTCGCTACACTCGAATTAGCAGGAGAGCTCGTTACGACGTATTATTCGACTAATTTAATTTTAATAATATCATAAAAAATCAGGAAGGCTAATGAGAGCGCGGTCCGCGAGAATTTTACCAAATCTTCGCCGCTCTTTCCCGTCGAAGACCAGCTGTTGTTGGCCCGTGGAATTGGTAAACTTGAAATTCCTTAAGAACAAAATACGTGAATATACGAATCGAAATAAATAAACTAATTTAGTGACAAATATTGGTGAAATATTGGTCGAACATTTCACCGTTAATAAATTGGCCTGAAAGCCAATTTGTTAACTCCAATGATTAATTTCAATTTGCGAATACAAAAATGTGCGTACTGTCCCTAACAATTTGGCAACCCACTCTACTTCGAAGATTAAGAACATTACGAGTTGTAAAATGAACCGAGTATTTGGACGTTTATGCACCGCGTACGAAAGTTTGTTTCGTGGGCGGCGAACGTTGCACGAAAGAAGCTGTGTATGTGAGGAACGAGTGGTAAAGTTGTTTAAAACAGGTGCATTTGTTATTCCCATTTCCAAAGAATTTGCTTCCGAGGCTCGTAAATAATTGGTGCGAAAATCAGCGTGGACGGAATTTTAACGAGGCGTTAAATTTCCTGACGTTTACTGTGACGCTTTATCGATCGTTGTCGCTGGTTTAATGTACTGGCGGCTCGCGTGCGTTTCATATTTTCCAAATTAATTAATCGACCGTAATTAAAAAGCTATCGAATAAAACTTCTGCAATCGTCGCGGGGGGAGGAATCGTCGCCGTAACCACCGGCACGCGCGTGAAAGGGTGAGAAAACGACGCGTAGCGATTTCGGGTGCAGCTCGGAGAGGCGCCAACCTCCGATTGAGTTTAATTTTTGAGCAAAGCTTTTTTTTAGCTCAAAAATGAAAACCCTGGACGGATTTTTGGCGAGGAAGTTCCATTCTCCCTCAAATTTTGTCCTGTTTTTTCACCGTATCTCGGAAAATATTGAATTTGAAGAAAAATGTTCCGCATAAAAAACGAAGCTCTCAAAAAGCTCTATAAGAAAAGTCGTATACATTTTTATCGTAAATGCGAAATTTTAGCTGGTATTTTGAAAAATTTAGCCAGCTTACCAAAGTAACACTTTTTAAATCTTACACTAGCATCGAATTGAGTTACTTTTAACATAGAGCTGTGGTACTTCTAACACCAAACTGCGTTACTTCCAACATAGAGCTGTGGTACTTTATCACTACACACTGAGTATGTCGAAACAACACTAATTTTGTGTACAAAAAGTCGCTCACGTAGATTTTTGGGTTGAATTTAACGGTAAATTTTTTACCGTGCAATCCAAATCGTACACTTTTGTCAAAGTTACGTTGTATCAATGTATGTTCTGACACAGACATGTTATTCTGTTTTTATTTTAATAGAATATTAAAAAAAATAATTAAAATGTATGGTTTCATTTTAGTAATTACAGACTTCTCTTGTCAGTCACATATATTGTCAGACAAACTGGAACCTGTATCTACTAAGTGCAAAGTGGTGAATTACTTCCCTACATAGTTTCACGGCACGTTTGGGACTAAGACGACAAATATAACCATTCCAGTAAAACATCGTTTTAAAAACATTATTTCGCCTACCTGCGTCATTGGGGAAGCTCGTTCGAGGTTCTGGGCTTTACCGAATCAAACGCACCGTTCGCTTACTTCCCATCGAACTCGCTTCAATTAATCCAGCATTTGTGTTGAACTTCCGATTGTTATCGAATCTTTTGTTCAAAATTCGCGAAGGAGACGCTCGCCCGCGAATTACTCTCGAGATCGGAACGAAAGTTTCCGTGATGGCTGGGGAGAGCTTCCTAGTACTAGACAATAACACTTTTATTCGATATGACAAACGTTTTCCAAACTTTTCCAGCACAATGACGTCAACAATCCTTCGTCAAGTGGAAATCCAGTTTGGAAAAATGGCTGGATTTCCGCCCCCCGCGTTCTGTTCCGTTTCCTAAGTCTCTCGGCAGAAAATTGAGGATAGCGTTGAGTGGATCACTGGCGACAAACTGCGGCTACATTCGAGTGGCCTGAGCCATTGCGATAAATTCTATGCCAGCATTGACTCAGGATTCCGAGGCCTAGCATGATTCCTGTTGCGGCATCACGAATTTTTCCGAAATAATTCAACAATTTATCGCCGGTGAATATTTATTTCGACGCAACATAAATAAGACAGCAGATTTTAGATACCTCAGAAAATGTATGTATCGAGTGAAAAGGGTAAAAAGAGCAAAATTAGCAAGTTGGGAGTTACACGGAATCTGCTCGAGAACTGCTCTCGTTGAAGTTTGTTCGACGACTGAGATGGAGACGCATCGCCTATGCGTTGCTGGAAAAAGCTCCTTCAAAGTTTATTACTCAAACTATCTATAAGATGGTGCAAAAAAGTTTCCTCTTAATTAGTGAGCCAAAAATAGCTAGCGTCGGCTTAAAGAAGCGCAGAAGATAACTCGAATTTCCTACAATAAAGAACATCTGCGCAACGAAATACATTTATTGCTAAGTTATGTTCCTGCCAAAATACATTTACGATTGCAAAAACAATCTTAAAACTATACTGAAGCTAAAATTTGTATACTTAGGCTAAAATTCAACAACCAAAAAACATTTCCCAGCACATTTAACACAACAATTTGTGTTAACGACTTTTTTAACACTAGGTTAGTGACACAGTAACATACACATCGTGTAAATTCGACACATTTTTTGTCCCAATTATGGGACATTTTTTACCGCGTGAGACGACAAAGCGTTCTTCAAATTGTCTAGATTTGCTACGGTCGGCGAGCAGACTATCAAGTAGATGTTTGTTGCTTGATATCTTCGCGCAAAGTACCGACTGATAGTTGTAGTTGAAATTCCGTAGAGTCGAGGTGCTCGCGTGATGGAGCTGGTCTTCACTCTAGTGCCAGCTCTATCGAATCGGCTTCCGTCTCGTCTTCAAACGTCTGGCAAGCTCCTTGGCCTCACCTCATCTCGATCGTGAGTGCACGTTGGCAGCGTTAGGTTTCACGAAGCTGTAGCCTCTCACCGTGTATCTCGAGCCGAGGCGATACGCAACGGAGTATCCTAGATACCTTAGATCATACGTAAATTGGGTAAACGTGTGAGCGAAGGTGGTGATATATCATCGGATGTTTACCTCTCACTGTTCTCAGATCCGATACTCTGCTTATTTACACTGCAGAGCAGAGACGTTGAGAGCAAAGCATCGTAGTTTGTTGGATCTTACCGTTCCGTTGCCTCATCGTTTCGCCTCCTACGCGCGCGTTGATCGATGCTGCCGCACGTTAGTATTCCTTGCTCGTTAACACAAGCTGCGTTCGGTGAACCGACAGCGCGTCGGAGGAAAAATTCAAAAATGTGTGAAAAGATCCATGCTAGCGCGATATGTTGCTCGTGTTTCGTTGAGCATTCCTACGAAAGTATTGTCTGTTTCCAAGAGGAAAAAAACAAATGACAATATTCCATTCGTGGAGTCTTTGTAGAAAAAGCCTCAATTTGACCAACTCGGCGCCGCAAAAATAGAGAAGAATATTTGTTCTACAAACATTGAACATTGGTTACAGATTTTCTCATCTTCTCAGCGAAAATTTGACAAAGAGTGATAGCAACTTCCACGGTAACAATTCTCGTGCAATTTTTTTTAACCTGGCGATAATGACTGAAAAACACGAAAAATGAATGAAAAATATGAATACGAACAAAAAAAAAATTAATTGATTACTAATAAAATGTTTATTTCAAAACTCTTAAGAAAATGATGAATTACAATTCTATGAGCATTATTCGTATACACGTTGGAAAATGTATGAATCTGTCGGTACGCGAATACAACCTGATAAATGTGCCTCTCTCTCGTGTCTCACGAATCGTATTTCCTAACAAAGTAGCCACTCGCGAGTGACAACAAGAATTGCTGCGAGCCGAGAAGTTCTCGTTCGAGTATCGGAGAAGAATGAGAAATTGAGGCCACTTCGAGCTCTCTAAGCCTCGAAAACGAACGGCGTAAGAAGCAGCAGCCCTTCGTTCCCAGGCGTTCATTGTTCGATCTCCTCTTTGGTAGTCGGCCATCGCGTCGTCACAGTGTTGCGAACGAACAGTGTTAGCGCGAATTTCAATGCAAACAACGAGATCCTCCGGAAACTCGGAAGATCGAAGACTCCGACACCCGATGTTCCACTCGCAACGAGACATCGACGGGGGACTGTGAAAAAAATAGCAGAACACGCGAGTATTTTTATACAGCTTGCCTGCAAAGCGAACGAATGAACGGGAACGACGAGAAGGAGCGAATCCACTCGACGAGACGTGTGAAAAAAGTTGTGTAATAATTACAAATAATCATAATAATTGGTACAATATTTGGATAAACGCCCGGAAGTTGTACACCTCAGATTGAGCTCAACTTTTGAGCAAAGCTTCTTTTTAGCTCAAAGTCAAGAATAGAAAGATAGATTCAGAAAAGAATAGTAGCTCGTTTACGTTGTTTATTACGCGAAACGGTGATGCGTGAGTGAAATATCACGAGTTCGCGTCGACAAAAACCGTGTGCGATAAGGCGAATGATAAAAGTTTTGGGGTTGAAATTTAGAGCAACGTTACGGGGCGGAGGAATTTCTTGTGTGACGATTCTGGCATACCACGTGCCACTGATAACGAAGCGTGGCGAACAATAACGGGATGTTGGATATCGCGATTCGTGGAAACGGAAACTGAGACCGATGAGATTGGTCTCGACTGTAGCATGTGACGTTTCGCGTCTCCTGGGAACAATACGCGTCCAAGTTTAACGGTCTCGATAAGACAAAAATAACCGCAACGTCTTACAAGAAAGATCGGCATTGCTGTTGGCGTAACGAGCCGGCGACCGAACTGCTCTGAACCTTTCCGGTATACATTCCCGAATCCACAACATATTTTACCTATTTTCGGAAAAATATCGAAAGGTCTGTTGAAAAAAAGTCTGATACTTTTTTCACCCCCCTATGAAACGTGAAAGCTTGGATAGGAAATAATTTCCCAGTTTTTATTTCCTCAATTTAAGCCCGTGCAAATTGAAGTCGCGTTTCGTTTATCACAAACTAGGAGAAAACCGAATTTAGGATTTTTTGGCTCTCACATTTGGCTGTCGATGCTCCGAATTAAACTTTTCGGGGAATCGTACATCGCGTATTCCGTGGTCAGTATTTCATTCGCGGAGATTTGCCAAGTGGAACAGTTGTGCGAAAAGTTCGAACATTTCCCGGGCGTCGCGACGAATCCCGATTCGTTCATTTTTTGTCGCCAATTTTATCGCCGCACCACCACAAGGACAAGTTTCGAAAACACCGTGTCGCTACGATCGCGAAATCCTCGGTCTCTCGACGAGACTACACGGTAGACAATTTTCCCTCGAGTGTACCACAAAAATCTGTGCTGAGTTTTTTTTTACACAAAATTAGTGTTGCGCAAAAACACTCCTTGCGTAGTGATGAGGTAACCCGGTTCTGCGTTCAGAGTAACACAGCTGTATGTTGAAAGTAACACGCCCCGATGTTAGAGTAACATTTGAAAAGTGTTGCTTTACTATCAAATAACATTTTTGGGTATTGAAAAACCGACTGCGAGAATAACCCTAACGACAACTTCGCGTTGAATGGACATACTAAAATGTTACATAGTCTGTACCACCATTTTTACACTTTACACAACGATGGAAAAAATTTAATTGAGTACGCTGTCCAAGTAATGTTACTCCGAGCTCTTTTCGCCGAGTGGATACGTTTGCTCGGCAACGAAGCACGAGCAAGAAAGGATTTTACGAAGACTCCTTCTCCGATCGCGGGGTGGAATCCTGCACTTGCGGCGTCCTTCGAGTCAATGTAATTAAAACGCTGATGTAGGTCACAGGGTCTAGTGGGGGCTGACGGGTTAACGTAAATGTATACGTATATACGTACACGTAGCGGGACAAGGACCGCGCAACTTCGAAGTTGGGACTCCGAAGAGTTCATTATACGCGAGATCCAGTGAATCCCTTTCGTGGTCCGCACTCTCAAAGCCTGCTTTCCGCCTCCGACCCAATCCGAAGACGAGCAGCAACGTTTACCTCGGCTCGTCCTATCCGAAGAGCACTCTCATCGCTCGTTGAATGAAGCTCCAGAACGTGGACGCGAACCCTTCTTCTCCGGCGGAGAGGAAAAAACGAGCGGTGTCGTGGGACACCTGGTTGGAACGGAGTTCCTTTCGTTATATATTATGTATTAAATGACGGGCAGGCTGGAAAATGAATGAACAACGTTTGAGACTAATTAAGTGAAAAATGAACAAAAAAATCACTAGAGTTTCAAAATAGTGAACAGTGCTTACGATACATGAGACGTTCCATCTCAACTCAGCCACCCCATTTTTTTTTTGGTCTCGGAAAAATGATTCGTTACGGGCATTCATAAAACAAAGTGTCAATTTAGAACGGTAATTTTGGATAAATTTATACCATAATATCTACATCAAATATTTTTTAACAATATTTCAATCGATAGCTTGTAGGAAACGAATGAGGTTATTTCGGCACACTACTACGAAATGTTTTACAACGATAAAAACCCCTGAACATTTTATCGTCAACCGTTACACACGTGAACGAATCAACTTATTCGCATAAGAAAATATTTCGAGTATCCATATACGTATAAATGACCGAAAATTAAATCGATTTGAAATACAATTTATACATTGCGAAATACAGTGATTGGGTGCAAAACGAAAAAATGAATAATGTCAATGAGGAGTAAAATTAAACGTAATTTTTAATCGTTTTTTTCTTGTCAGTTTACAATGTCAATAAAAACGTGTTGAACAATTGAAATGATTGGGCTTTATTTCGTTAGGGAAAGAAAATCGTGAATTAAGGTTTCCAAACGAGCATGAATCCCAGACTATATCCTGAAGGGCGCGTGCCGGACACGAGAAGCTCCAGACGAGAGATGGCAAGGTGTACAGTTTTAAACACCCACAGGTTGCTCAAAAATTGATCAAATGTTATGAGATTGGGTATACAGATACTTTGGGATAATGACACGCGCGTTAACAAGTTCGTCCGAAAAACGACCGAAGTAGACTTGGGTTGTTCTTTGAGCCACGGCTCGTATAACTGGACTGTACGATGTTGGTGGCTGTAGCGTACTACAGGAAAAGTGTGGTGACGGTCGAATTCTCGCACATTTTTCGACCTATCTCTCATTCGCCAAGTGTCTGCAGTGTAACGTGCGACGAGGAACTTTGTTGCAATAAAACAACAACGATCAGACGAGCACGCGTGCGGTAGAGCATTCGTCGCATCATAGTCGAACGATTCCACGGTCGCCAATACGGCGGGGACGTGCCTCGGCGGAAATCCGCGTCTATCGCGGACCTACACATCCGCGAAGGGTCAAAAGTTCCTCGCTGGGTCTCGTACGTATTATATATGTTGCGGAGTTTCGCGGTGGTTTCACCGGATGTTCGCTGCTGCTGCTGCTGCTACTGCCGCGATCCGCGACACGTTTCGTTCTCGCGAATTTCTAGGCCGCAATCCGTCAAGCCGGTCGACGATTACGAGTGGGAAATCGATGAACCGCGAAGCTACGGGCGCAGCTGCGAGCTTTGCAAAAATTTCATTCGTACGAGACGCGGCGGGGGAAAGGTTGGCGAAATGTGAAAAGGGATGAAGGGAGAGAGATTCGGAGAAAAAGCCGGGCAGCTGAAAGCAACGCGAGCGAAACGTTGTTTGACTCATCAAGGATCTGCCGCAGCTTTTACCCTCGGCGTTCCTGAGGTACGTGGAATAGGGAGAGATGTCCGCCCTCGGTGCTCGAGCCGAGTGTGCGCTAAAGTGGCGAAGTTACTCGCTGTACCTACCGACTTCCTACCAACGACATATTCGTTCGGTTTCCACGCGACACGAGTAGCTAGAACTGCCGCGTTCAGAAAGCACGGTACTCGAGTTCCATTTTCATACAGGGGCGAAACAGTATACTGACTATTTTTTTTCTATTTTTCTTTATCTTTCGCTTTCATCTCTTTCCCACATTCCGTCACGCTCGTTCGCCATTTTCATCGTTACTCGGTGGAGATTCTTCGCCTCTTCTCGATTTCCTCTTCCTTGGAGTGTGCGATCGTAGGAGTCTATATTTGGGAGCAGCGCGATGGTCGGTAGGTTCGCGTCTAGATAGCAAACGTACGACAGTGGAGCGCCAAAAATAAATCGCAATTACCAGATGGGATCGATCGATCGAACGGCGTACGGCAAAATTCCTGGAAGATTTTCAAATCGCGATGAAGTTTCTTGAATCATGGCTCGTTTGGGGCCACAGTGGTTAGTCCACTCTCGGATTGGGATAGAATCTATCTATGAACTTCAAAAATCTAGTTTTTGAAATTTGTCCATCTAATAGTCACGACACGTCTGGAATATTGAAATTTCAATTTTTTTCCAATTCATTCGTTCGATCCCTAGCTGTACATATCTACCAACACAAAATATTTGATGTTTCGATTTCGAAAGAGCTATCGCCAGTTATCGCGACGCGTTAAATAATTTTTAACGTGGAACAAAGAAAACAAGAAAACATGCTTTTTTTGGCTTCGAAACCCATACAAAGCGCAGGGAACTTTGAGACAAGAGACCGTGATAAAGTGAGAGCTGCTGCGTCGAAGCGTGCATTTTTGACTAGATTTTTGGGGGTTTCGAATCGCACGGTTCCGGTCGATCGGACCGAGAAGGCGAAGGAAAGAAAGAAGCGTGGAGGAGGTAGGTCTCGAAAGCTATCATCGCCGCCCGCGTAAGTCGTAATACCAAATCCGTAACGATGAGAATCCTCCGGGGGCAGACTTTCGACGACTCGATCCTCGCGAATCCTCTGGAATTCGATGGCTCGATGATTCATTTAATAGCAAATTACGAGTTCAATGATTCAACACAGGTTACGGGTAATTTACGCGGCCCCACGTGAAACACTTCCGCGCCCTTCGAGTGTTCGAGGGCCGAAGGTAACGCGCTTCGGCGAACATGATGAAATAATCTCGACGTTTCGTATTTTTAATTCCGAACCTGGAAACCGGAAATGAACGAAGAAGAATCGCGAGCAGGCGAACAAAGCGACGCTTGTTGTGCGGAGACATATGGATGCTCGGCTTTTTTGTGTCCTCGAAAAACTAAGAGTCACCGGGGAAAGAGGCAGGCGGAAACTGGACGGAATTATAATATTACTCTTCTCTCGCGAAAGCTTTCAGAGATTCTGGCATGAATACTTTCACGGAGCTCGCTCGAGATGCGGAGTCGAGCTCGTGCCAAATCGTGTTTTAATCACAATCGGGGATAAGTAAGCCGAATTGGATCGAGGTTAACCGATGAGAGTTCATCTTTCCTCCGAGCAAAGGGCAGTCCGGAAGAATGAGAATGTATCACTGGTATTTGTTATTATCAATGAATGATTACTTTTTGTCTTTCCTAGGATGTCGAGAACACTTCCGATCGATCGACCAATCTATTCGCTCCGTGCAAACCCAACACTCTCAGCAAGGTGAGAATGTGCAGTCGTGTACACGCATACCTACCAGAGGCGACGCCTGTAGCAGGGATGGGCATTTTATTTGGAAAAAGGGTATGCATCCACGCGACCACGCATTCTCACTTTGGCGAGAGTGTATAAGTGTGCACCGAGCGGATACAAGAACACGCGATGCTTACAACTAGTACATGCTCCCGGGGACGGCTACCTGGGAAACGCCGCTGGGTCCAAAAGCGAAAACGCGACTTTAGAATGATATCTTCGAAATCTGACGATGCTGCACTCGTCTTGTGAGACCGAAGCAACGCGCGTCTACAGATATTGTACCAAACTCCAGCGGCCAGCTGTACTTAAGACCTTACATATTTCGGGGTTTATTCCTACGTACCACGTGCTCTCGAAAGCTTTCGTGTCATCGTAATCTAAAGATTCGGAGTACCTTCGTCCTCGTTTTCGTAATGGATAAATAGTGCTTTCCAGGTGGATGAAATCGTTTCCTGTAAGGGTCGCAAAGCTGCTACGAGTACCCGGCAGGTGAGTTTGCCCAAAGAGGCCCGAATGACCGACCTCGTCGTAAAATGTTCAAACTGTCGCTTGTCCATCCCTCTCTCACTCGCTCTTACCCCTGCCGTTATTTGCCCGTGAAACGCTACTTGTCCTTCCGCTCGGGTCGTTCCCTTCGCGGAGAAATTCTGATACGTGGGTAAAAATATGCGCAGGCGTCGGATAATTCGTGTCCATCGAGGATCAATTTCCGAAGAAGAATCGCCGCGTTTACTGGAATTGAAAAGAAATAACTGCCCACCGTCAGCGGTAGGTGATGTGGAGTAAATTGATGCTCGTAAAGTTGCGAAGGTAAGCGCTGAATATCGTAGGAAGAAAGATAGAATGCCGGGATTCGGAGAACGTAGGGAAGAAAAAACGAGGTTACCCAGCATACACGCAACGTCAGGACACGTCGACGTCGTAACCGTAACAAATTCACGTCGTAACTCGCAGAGTTACTGTTACGCCGAGCGAGGATGTGTAGAAGATCTCGACAATTCCGGTCGTGTTTCGCTCGTCGGTCGTTGTCTACTACCCACGACAACGATCGATGTCGATGAATGCGAGATATCACGTCATCGACGTTGAACGGGTGTCATAGGTGATCTTACGTGGTGTCGAGATTCGATTTATCAGCCGAACTTGCGTAACGACCTATCAGCACGTCTGGGACAATCCTGTCCTCGAAAGATATTTCTCTACGCTCGACTCTTCGACTCCGTTTGGACAGCTTGCGCAAAGTCGAGCTTCGCGAACGGAGTATCGACAAGTATCTCTTACCACTCTTCATTAGCTTCCGCTTTATCTTATTTAACAATCAGAATCGAATAGAATTTTTCTGATACCAGACTCGCAGAGAAAATCGTTCTGACCTTGAAACGACCTTGAAAGAGATTAAACAACATTTGTATGGCTATAGGATGAAAATTGACGCGCGGCTTGAATCGTTATCATTTTTGCCCACCATGCAGCGCGGGGAAGCTTAATCCACCGCAACTTACCCGAAGCTCCAACCTATCGAGGTATAAAAATGAAGTATCGCTTCAGAAAAACGTAGGCATATAGCGGGATACATTTTTGGGGGTTCAAATGTATATGTTGGGAAATAAATTGGGTATTCCGATTTCTGAAAGAAATGAAGGAAGGAAATATAACACGGAGTTGTTATCGATGTACGATTCAAAAGAAACTGGCCCTCCTCCCTCATCTCGTTTTTGCTCTTCGAATCCCTTCGATCCGGATTCTGAAACGAGCCACGGTCGGGCATTGATACTTATCTCATTCGTATTTGGTCTCATTTTTCCCGACGTATGTCTTCTATTCGTAGAGCAGCGGAGGACATCGATCGGACTGTGAGTGGTCTTTAATAATATCCGACCCCATTATCCAGTTGTGGCGACTGATGCGGATCTACGTGAAAATAGATCTGGAATCGTAATCAAATTTCTATCATCGGCTCCGCGATATGTCTCCGCCTGTATACACGTGGAGGAGACGAGACGAGAATCGATTGTTCGCCGCGGTTGCAAATGCACCACGTAACGTTTTTGGGATTACCCTTGGTTAGAAGCGAGAGGCGAATTATGCGGGCGCGTGGATTACGGACGTCCGACACTGAGAATCAGAGATCTAGTCATTCGTCACTCACGAGCGATTTGCATTTCCGTGGCTAGTCATAAATACACGGAGCGAAAAAACAGTAAACTGTACTATCCTGGCAAAAGAAATCATCACATTTTAATGTTCGTTAAGTACTTTTCACCAACCAGTAGGTTCACGCAATTTTTTACTTGCTCGTCATCGTTCCGCCTTTAGAAAACAAGTCGTCAATTCAGAACGATAATTTTTCTTGTTCCCGGCAATACTTTTTACTGCTTTTGCTCTCCCTTTTTTCTCTGATCTTCGCACTCCTCGACGTTTCCGCCGTTCGACGGAAGATTTCGACGTTGTCACATACCAAACAAAACGCCGTCGTCGAAGTTTCGTGGAAGTTACTCTAAAGTTGCCGCATGCTTCCGCCAGAAAAAGAGACCCGAGTACGGAAAAGCTGAGCTGCGAAATGATAACAGCGTTAAATTGGACGAGTAGATCATCGCGCGAGGAAGAACGCTAAGCCTCTTTTTTCTGAGCGAGTTCAAGGGAAAATTTATTTATACCAACGATGGAAGTTTCTAAAATTTCCATACGAGTTCATATGTGTTTATATATAGTTACATATAGTTGTATATAATTGCATACAGACATAATTTTTACGTGCATTTTTTTCCTCGGGAGAAATGAAAGAAAGTAGGGAAAAATTATAAGAGAAGAAGATGAAGGGAGGAGTCAAAACGCGATATAAAAAAGGGTAGGAGCCTGGAAAACAAGGGGGACGAGTTCTGGGAATAAAAATGAAGGTGGAAGGTGAAGATGGAGGTGGTAAGTGGGGTTAAGGCGGTAGGGTAGCTTGATACCATTCGTAATTGCCTCTTCGAATTTGTCTCATTTTTACCCTTGGGCTGCCCTAGCACCGTGAAGGAATTAACTTTACTCAGCTGTGCGCGGGAAAGACTCGAGAGAGAGAGGAGGCCGAGGGAATAAATGAGGATTTCTCATTCCTTCACCTTGTTATTACTTCATTTCATTTCCCAACATTTTCGAGGCAGGAGATTGGACACGAGTGTCTACTGGATGGACGGGTGTCACGAGCGTTTCGGAAAGTGGGATTCGAACATTGGAAAATGACGACCAGATGGTTTGTAGAAAGATGCGGCATCGCGACGCCGAACTTTATCGTTAGCTGCATTGCGCATTAATCATTTGCTACGTGAACTTTTTAGTCGGTCGATCGCGAGCAAATACTATTGATTAGGCATCATCAATATGTATGAGCACCGCGACGCTGCGAATAGACGGCTCCGGTTATCACGTCCAACATTCCTCTCTTTCTCTCTCTCTCTCTCTCTCTCTCTCTCTCTCTCTCTCGCTCTCTGCACACCAGAAGACGGAAACCGGCGAATCGACAAATGAAGCGAAATACGACCACCGATCGGCAATATCTCGAACCTATAAATTTCAGGACACGAGTGTAACGTCGCGACGACTGACTCGACGAATTTCGCGATTTCGTGAAAAATTCTATCCGACTTCGTCGACGCATTCGCGTAGAACTTAAAGGGAAGTTCTCTCCGAACGGCGGGCGACAATGTAACTGCATCGCGATCATCGCTCCCGAAGGATAACAATAACCTGAAATTGGGAATTCAAAAAACGAGACGATAACAACTACGACAAAATGAAATCTGCAAGGAAAAGCGTCGCCTCGATGCTCGATTAACCCATTAGTTTTATGCCTCTAGACTTAAGGTATTCTTCACCCCCGTAACGTGTTTGATTTTCAACCCGGGCTTTGTTCCTCAGTTTAATCGCATCGAATGGATTCTTTTTACCTCGGTATCGCTGGAGTTTTTTCCTTCGAAATAACAACTTCGAGCATCACGACGGGCAGGATAATCTGGGCAAATGAAAGGAATGTCCTTCGTTTCGAATTCATGCGAGCTGATGGATTGGAGGAAGTACGAGAAAGCAAGCTAGAGAGAATCTCGATGGGAAGAAATCGTACCAACAAAGAACATACTTCGCGACGGGGGAGCGATGGTCCGATAATTCCTCCCTCCGCACTTGCTCCGTACCCGCTCGATATTGGTCCTTGATTGGAATTCTCCCTATCGAATCGAATTCGCGCGGACAATGAACAACGTAGACATTCGCCGGTAGTCGTCCAATCTCGAGCCAATTTCATATTTCTGTGGCGTCACAATTTCCAAGAAACTGTGTTGCAAGCAGACTTGTGAAAAAGGCATCACTTTGGTAACGCATTGCTGTATTGTTGCGCGTTGCACTGCAAACTTTTTTTTTGCAAATTACTTTTTTTCCCTTTTTTTATTTTGTAATAGAGCGCTGGTTCGTTGCACGTTACTTTTGTCATTTGTAACGGAGAACTTATCCGAAATACGGCGTTCAACGTAACGGGTAATATATTACTATTTTCGCAACTCTGGTTGGAAGCAAAAAAAATTTTAAAAAATGAAAATACGACCATCGGAAATGGATTTTGAGCCAAAATTTGGTTATACTACCCGAAGGATTGAAAGTTGGGTAGAATTCGGGGAAAACTGGAACTCGTCGAGCTGGCATTGGGAAGTACCGAAGACATTCAGCGTGATGGGACCATCAGGACGAGACGGAAAGGAAAGCGCGACTTTGATATGTCTTCTCTTCGCTCCGGCGAATACTCTCAACTATCGTCACTCCTCTACCAACGGAAAACTTTGAGGCTAATTTTTTTTCTCTCTTCGGAAAACTTCGAGACTCGCGTCTCCCCCGAATCCGTTCGCCTTTGTCGAATCGACAGCAACGAAAGAAATACGAACGATGCTTCCCTCGATGTATTTCTTTCTCGTTCGCAAGAAAAATTGATTCTTCTGCTGCTGGTTCGCTTGCGAGGCTCCGTTTCTTCAAGGATTTCAGCATAATTTATCCCACTGAATAAATTACCGTCGAGTAACTCGTTCCAAAGGCTTGACGGGAGTTCATTTCGAAGGGGAATAATGTTTTCAATAGAATCGTTCGCTTTAGCTGGTCAGCGAATTACCTCCATTTGTTCGCGAACAGGCTATTTGATTCGTGCATCGAGTCGGATACAGCTACGTTTCCAGCACTTGAAATACCAAGATTCTTCAAATTTTCTCCAATTGAAAAAAAATAGCAATTATAAAGATCCAACGATCCGCCCGGGCTGAAATTTTTTTTAAATGGATACTAGTTCGTGGCATAAAAATAAAACAAAAACGATAATAAGAACTTATTAAAAAAAAAAATTAATTCAAAAACTTAAAATCACGTATAAAAATATTTGGAAAAAAATGTCCGTATTTTTTTTTTGAAAAGTAAATAGAAAACGAAAATTTTGGGAGAAAAAAAAGACATTTAATTTCGTCCATTATTCACAAAGTTATAGGCAAAAAAACCGAAATTTGATGTCTTTTGAACGGATGATGAAACAAATTTCTATCTTTACCTGGAAGGTTTTCTCGAAGGGTGCAAATAACAAATGCCAAGAAATTCAGGAAATGAGACTTAACAATTTTTTTCACAAGGGGACTTAGGTACTAATACTAATATTGGTTCGTGAACTTTTAGCGCCGAATCTGTCAAGCGAGATTGATAGACGGTTTTTCGCGGATCTTCGCGAGGAAACGATAATCTCACAGCTGTAGGTACGTGTGTACAGGGTGTATCGCCTCGCGTGTCCGGAATGGGAGGGACTTAATCGGCGCGAAGCCACTCCCCTATAGCAAATTAACGAGCGCAAGAATTTCGTAGACCGAAATTCTCTCGAGAATAGAAAATACAAGAAGTAAAACGTGTCAACAGCGACTTAACGTGCTCGTTAAGTCGGCTTCGCGTCGACTAAGTCCCTCCCATTTCGGACACGTGAGGTGATACAGCCTGTATATAGAAAGGAAATGGGGTTCGAGGGGTTCGAGGTCCTGGGAGCGATCGAATGTTGTTCGAACGGCTTTGAGATACCGGGGAACCGAGTCGATCAAAGTGGATATCCGTTGGGGTTGAATTTTGGGGAACGTCATTTTATTATTCTATCGTTCCGGTTCACGAGCGCCCCGAGATTGGCTAAGTCAAGTTGCACGTCGGAGCGAAGGCTGGCAAACGAACCAAAAAACTTTTTCGACAAGGTTGTCTCTCTGATTTCGCGGAAAAACGGCGAACGGCCGTGGTAGATCAGCAGGCGTTTCCTATCGCGTGTATCCTCGGTGTAACTCACCGCGAAAAAGCTTCTCGCTCGACGAGGCGCCGAGCCGATTTGTAAACCTTCGCCCGACTTCGGACTCAATGATTTGAGAACGAGGGCCCGCGAAGGATTCCCCGATTTCAGAAATGTAAGACAGATATTAACGCTCTTCTCGCTCGGTTGACGAATATCCCCTCAACTTTTGCGCGGACGCGACGAGGAGTCACGATTCCGAGATCCAATTTTAACGCTACTCGCTCCGGCCAACGGAAGTGTCACCTGAAACTTCGCGAGCAAGCCGGTTGAACGGCGACATTTCCACTTCATGAAATCGAATAACAGTCAACGGGAAACAATTTTCTTTGTCGTTTCTTTCAAAGCCGATTGGTTTAAACCTTTCAGTGACGAATTGTTTCAGCAGAACTTTTCGCTCGAAGTTTGGTATCTAACGATTTTGGAGATTGCTGCTTACGAATACGCTCTCCAAATTGCAAAACAGCGACCTCAAAAACCCATACATACATACCCATGCATACCAGTTTTCAGAAAAACCTACCATATTTCAAGATTTGAATTTGCTGTGTTGAATTTCAAAAATTCGTCAGCAGATTCATAATCAGCGGACTGAAAAACCTCCTCATTCGTCTTGGCACGCGTTATTCCGACTTTTCTGCTTTTCGCTCTACTAATTTGCTACGAGCAATAATTATTTCGCCTAGTTATAAAATATATTTTTTTTAACGTTTATTAAAAACTGATTTTTAGAAGCATCCAAATTGGTTTTCCCTCCGAGATGGCAGGGAAATAAGCGACAAATAGAGGACCTCGTTATTCGCGTGGGATTGAGATTCGGCGAGGAGAAAAAAATCAATCGACAGATTTCGCGTGTTCGAGAGTCACGGGAGAACGTGATAACGAAGGTGTACCTTTCGAGTGAATCGACTCCGTATTTCAACCGCTATCGCGTGGCGCGGTTCTCGAATCGCATCCCAGACGTTGCTTCCGAGTTACCCTCGCGGTAACTACCCCGCAGTTGCACCCAGGACACCCGAGATTATCTACTCGAGCCTCGCTAACGACTCCTGAAAATGAATAATCGAGTATTCGCGAACCGTTTGCCAATTATAACTTCGCTAGAAGCCCAAATAATCCCCGTTCGAATATGACTAGGATTACGTTAGAGGAGGAGACAAATTTACAGGGAAAAAGCTGTAGATCACATCGCGTGAAGCAGCCTTCAAAATTCCACTTTCCCCGACGCAGCTAGGAGCAATTTGCAAAAAGGTATTTCGATTCAACGGAATTCCATGCTTTCCTAAATACTCGCCTCATCTTGAACATTAATCTGGAAAATGCGAATATTTAATAAAAAATAGAGATTTCCATTTGAAAAATTAAAGCTCACCTTGATTTGACCTTGAACGTCATGGGTACTTGGTACTTGTGATTTTTCAAAAAATGAACTCCTTCAAAGTTATTCAGGGGCTTCCTGACTTTCGGAACACCCTGTATACGTCGACGTCCGTCGCGTATTTCCATCTTTGGCACTGGATTTCTCGCGTAAGACTGTAATTCCATGGTAATATGTGTGTCGCCGTATGTATAGCATATATAGAGGCTGAAGCGAACGCGTATATCCACGGGTAAATATATGCAATACAGATCACGCGGATGTTGGTATTACGTCTCACGAACGTGGGATCGCGTCAACAGAGAGGATATCAAGAAATCCCCGTCCCGAGCAGATTTCTAAAATCGGAGGATTTCTGGAATTCAGGAGCGTTGCTTCGTTTTCCATTCGTCGTCGGATAAGAATTGCAATGTTGGTCGAAAATAGGCGAAATCTCCTCGGTGAAATCTTGATCGATCGACGCCGCGGAAATTCGGATGATGCGCTCGAAACTGTTTTCAACTCGATCGTCAATCCATCGTCAACGGTGAATGGGAATGACAGAAGTGCGCGCGGGAACCGGAATTGGAAAGAAAATTTGCCAAGGAACCGGAAGTTTCCCCATTTCCGAACATCTCTTTCGAAAGTTCGGGGCCGCGTCGTCGGTGGAAAATTCCTCGCAGACTATCAATTCGGAAACGCGCGGGGGACGCCGCGTTTAATTGTCTTACGCTCCGTTTTCCCGCGAGAACACGGGGCTGGAAGTTTTTTCGTGTTCTCGCCAAGGTTCGAGGTTCGCAAATAAAAGAGGACGGATTGTCGAGCAAGAGGATTGAAAGGTCGTCGCATTTTCTGTAACGCGAGATCCGTGACCGCAGGAAACAGCGAGCCTCGAACGTCGATTCAAACGTACGTGTCGAGTTTTGCCACTCTACGAGGGTAGTTTCGCCCCGAGGCGATCATTTCCGGTGAGCTGAGAGGGAAATAAAACAGGTCGTTGAATTTATTTATTTGCGGCGAGTTTGATCCCCTCTACGCAGGTTGAGGCGTTAAACGTAGAGTAGGAAACCATTTTCTACAAATTTTAGTTCCATGGATCAATTAGTTGAGAAATTTTCTCCCAAAAATTGAAGGTATTTAGCGCGCTTATTTGCATATAAACTAAAATTTACAATACGTGTAATCTTATCGAGACCAAGCCAGTTTACAGTTTAAAATCGCACAATCTTTGCTACTACAAATGAAAAAAAAATGCCATCGATACGAAATTTAACTATGTCGAACACCGAAATTTCGCGATTATTTAAAAAAAAATCAAACTTCATCAGGAAGCCTTAGCAGAATGAAAAATAACAATTATTAAAGGTACTCGTGTACGAATTACCTCCCGCGAGTTTTACTTAATTTTATTAAACATGAGAATTAATTTTTGTTCATCCTTTTAGTTATTTTATATCATATTTTTTTCCTCGAGTCTCGACAAAACATCCAAAAGTTAACCCATTCCTCCAAAATTATATATTTAATATCAATTAGGCAAGTTATTATTGGACGATAAATTCTTCAATAATGAAGTTATGATCATGATAATGAACGTCGTTAGTTTTACTTTATCTTCTGATCATTCAACACAAAAACATTTCTGAACAACAATATTCCAAACTTTTGGATGGGAATGGTCTCTTACCCGTATACTCATCCTTATCGCTTGAACTTCATCGAAATCGGGGCTGAAACGCGGCAGAGATAAAAGCGAAAGGTGCGACCGCACGAAGATCAGATGCGACGCGTGAAAAAAAATGAGAAAAAAACCCCAAGAGATTAAAGTACTTACTTGGTCATTGGGTATTCGTGGTGTAAGAGTCGGAGGGTCTTAGGTGGATGAAAGTCATTCGGTAGAGGGCAGACAGCTCTGAACGTGGCTTAAGTGAAATATTTTACGCTTCTTGCTCCCCCTTCGCAAGACACGCGCGAGTATAGGTAGAAGAGATCCGACCCCGAAATCCCGAAAGCATGCGAATTACCATATTCAGCTTTCGCGAGTTATGACCTTGAGCGATACCAGCTTCGCCTAAGCTCGCGAGCATTAGGAAAATAAGAAGAATTCGTTCGTTTTTGTTGTATAATCCGTCGAAGACGAGCGAGGGGAGCGAAATGAAATTCGAAATATGAAGAAAAAAGAGCGTGCACTGAAAAAAAAATGTGTTAATCCCAAGAAAATTGAATATCTTGGATTTTGCCTTATGACATCTCGAAGGTGAACGTTAATAAAGGTGAGATGGTCATACGGGATCGGAGCTTCCATTGCTCCTGGCATTTTGTCAATAAGAGTCGAGGAGATCGGCTCGAACAATTCGCGAAATTCGCTACTCGCAATTTCGATTCCAGTAGCCTTTCCCAGCTTGCGAATGTACTCGCAGCAAATTGAATGTTTCAAAAGCATGAACTCATATTAAGCAACCTAAAAGTTTCTTTGCAGTCGAAGCTCGTTTCGCTGTCAGCTGAAACCCGAAATTCATAGTATTTATCTTTGAATAAATCTTACTAAAGAAAAAAGCGGTATCCTTATAATTTATTAGACCTACATCCAGTTTTACGATTAATTGTATTAGTTAGCACAAACAGAAAGTACTTACACTTGTTATATACAAAAAATTGGAGGTGTGAGCTTTCTAGGGTTAAAGTTGGTCGAGAACCATCATGCTCGAAGAAACTGACCAAATTTTGACAACGTTATCGGTGGACCGAGAACGTTTAGGCGAGTTGGTACCTTCGACCGTCGTCATCGGGGAGATCGGAGATCGGATACGATCTGAAATTCTGGCAGGCAATGATAATTACTCGAAACTGGGCTGAACCAGTCGAACATTTGCATAAACATCCTCGATCCAGTTATCGCTGCGGAATTCTACCGCCGAGAAACGCGCGGAACCAATATCAATCGCTTCGCGGTACGACGAGACAAACACGCAACTTTGTTAGAGCGTCAACACCGACGGAATAACAATCCCTTGAATAAATTAGAACAGTCCCTTCGGCGAGACCTTCGCTGGGGAAATCGAACGAAATCACATCGTTGTGGTCGACTATTTCGCGCAAGTGGGTAAAAAAGATCCGTTGAAACTCGGATGTCTTGCTATCGAATTGATGTTAAATTCGATTTCACATCAACTTTGACAGCGTGGCAATGAAGTTGCTGCCCGAACAATATCGAACAATGGACGATAAATTTATACGTGCAATTAGCTGCACCCTTACAGTACTTACGAAGAGCGATGTACCTACATAGAATCTTACCGACGCTCGAACTATTTTTTTTTTCGATAAAGCCGATTTTAACAGTGGTGGCTCAAAATCACGAAGGTAGAAAATTGGTCAGGCCACCAAATAATTGACTAAAATCGTCATCTTACCGGAAAAACAATTATTAATAAATATTAAATGTAATTCGTTTTAATTGTACATCGTACAATATATTCGAAAAAATTTTGGCAGTAAATATTATTTCAACATAAACATAAAACACCATTTTTAGTGATCAGGTTTGTTTAAAACCATTTAACAAAAAAAAAAAAAAATTAGTTCCCTGCTTCCTACATCTAAATACAGTTTATACGCAAGCTGTGATAAAATTTAGTCATTTTCGTAATCGTAGTTTCTGAGGATTTTCATGATGAGGGTCAAACTTAAACTTGCTGCCTTGTTGCTTTTTAGCAATTAATTTTTGGCTACAAGAACGAACCACGAGGGAAAAAAATGACGAGCAGGATTGTTTGTCCCTCTACGACGAGGGCAGACAGCACGAGGCTCTGAATCTTCGGAAGAGAATCGAAATGCCTTTGCAAACGTGGGACTAGAGAGCTCGAGGATTACGAGCAATTTATCTTCAGCGAATCCATCGAATCATCTTTTTGTCTATCGTAAGGAGTGGAAGTGGAAGTGGAAGTGGAAGTGGAAGTGGAGGTGGAGGTGGAGGTGGAAGTAGGTAGTCTGCCAGAAACGACGAGGTCGCGAGGTACTTTTTGAAAAGGCTGTCTCTCCCGACTCGGCGAAAGCTCAATAGCCATCGTTCGAAGCGGCCGCTTCCATGAATTCCCTTTGACCTTTGACCCGCGTGATATTTTCATCCGCGAAAAGACACGCCCTTCTTTATCGGTTGAAGGGTCTCGATTGTCCGGCGGATTCCTCGGAGGAGAATCTCAGTCGCTTCCGTTTTGCATCGAAGCCTCGAAGAAATCTCGACCTGTAATTCGACGACGAATCAGAGACGAATGAGAGACGAGGGAAAAGCGAGCGGAAGATTTATATTCGAGCCGAGAACTTCCGAAGCATGGACACTCCGCGTCCAACGGGGTCGAACTTCCAACTTCCAACTTCCAGTCAACTTGCCCGACCTACAGCGGATCAAGAGATCTCGACTTTAATCGGTTTGATTAAAACAAGCGCTGATTTACCGATCTCTGCTCGCGGGAGGCCGGATTTTCGAGAAACCCGCCTCTCTGGCTGCGTTCACTGCTCGTGTCAAAATTCTGGCTCGTCTCGTCCCACCATTTTGAAATGTAAAATAAACGAATGGAAGAATGAGCGAATAAAGAAACGAATAATTGAAAAAAATGATGGATCGATCGTAAGATGATTGGTCGGAAAAAAGCGTGTCTTGTGCGCGAAGGTCGTTTATTCACAACGAAGAGTTCGCAACTATGCGACGAGTTCCGTAAACTTTCTCCTGAATGGCAGTTGAAAACTGAGCTCTTTTCCAAGAGCTAAAAGTCATTCGCGAAACTTTGATCTGGTGATCGCAGTTTCGTTAATGGAGAAATCCGCGAGATGAAATTGATATTGATCATGGTAGCGTGGGTATTCCGCCGCGCCGCAGACGAATTCCAACTACTCGGAATATTTCGAAATAAATTCTGTTCTCCGCGGAGAGTGCGTCGACCAGTTAAACGAGATACGAAGGTAAAGAGTACATATCGCTGTAAACTGGTAAAAACACAGTGGAGCCTCGTGTTAGTAAGAGAGAAGGTGATCTACGCGAATTTAAAAAATTGATAGACAAATAACAGAAACTTACAAAAACATAGCACAATTTGGGTTTCACGACTTTATTATACACGTATGAAATATAAAATGAAATATAAAATATTCACTAAATATTTTTGGTTCACGATCTAAGCGGCTGGACGAAATATACCGACAACGGAATGTGAAGTTTATTCAGAAAGTAGATAAGATTCCCGGTAAAGTACCGAACGTTATCCAAAAATATAAGTTTTTCAAAAATGCCAAAGTTATTTGAATCTGACAAGACGAGAAAGATGTCGATCGGTTGAAAATTGGTGAAATGGCCTGTCCTGCCCACTTCGAGAATACAGTTTCGAGAAAATCGCGTTTAAGGTTTTAATTACACACAAAAGTACCTACTGCTAACCTTATTCCAACAATTTAAATTTTTTGAGCATTTCTCTAGCTACATTAAGCATTATTTTTGAGACCAAAACAGGTTTTTGCTTTTTGAGGACAAAAAATTGCAGGACAAAAAGTTTGAAGCTCGATCAAAAACAAAGCAATGTTCGAATAAAAGTTCAACAATTGTTACGGGCTCCAAATCTGATCTAAAATTTGATTTTCACCGCGTTTTGACGTTCTCCAACTTACACGTCCGTAAACTTACTTAGTTTCGCGTCTTTGGTAATATTTTTCCCTGCTAAAGTGTTCATCAGACTCGATCAGCCCGGAATATAATGCCGCGACACTATGCATGCTCGAGATACTGCGCCCGAACACGAAAATTAGCATAAACTCGCAGGTTTGAAACTTCCGACATCGCGCGTGCACCCATTTCGCTGCACAAGTGTATAGTAATAATCGCGTAAGCTCTAATTATCATTACGGATATCACAACGCCGACAGAGGCCCTCGGCAGCAACGAGTTATTGAATTTTTTGCTCCCGCTTATTTCCCTCATTCCGACCGGTAGGTACGGCTGAAAGTTGAAGACGATTCTTATTCCGAGATTCCAGGAAAGTTGGGAAGACAAGGGAGAGGAAAGTTCGCGTGAATCGCGGTTAGATACAAGCTACGGCTGAACAGGCAACTTTTGCAATAGCCCGCGCCGTATAGTCGAATCAAGCGAACCTAATGAAAATACTGACGCTTTTATTGCAGCTTACGTTCCACGGCATTTTACGCGAGCTTTATCCGCATTCGAATATCACATCGCCTAACGGAGCGCCCTCGGCTGATCTTCGCGCGGCTTCCTCTCGGTCCTCTCGAAATGAGCGGGAGGTGACGATTAGACAAGAATTTGATCGCGACGTAGAGCTCTAGCAGTCACATCATAATTACAAATGAGCACGTTAAACCGGCTTGATCCTCCCGAGGTGAAGAAATTCCCCGAGATGATCGCGAGTAATCAGCTTAATATCCCAAACGATATCTCCTCTCGGGCTGCGCGCCAAGTCTGTAACACAAATGATAATTATGATCTGATGATCCTCCGAGAAAAAAAAGAGTTGAGCGTTTATAACTACGTATCTATGCACGTGTACAGGGTGGACAATTTAAATATATATGTCGCCCTTGGAGTTACCAAAAAAACGCAAAAAAAATCATTTCTGTCAAGGTCACCGTTCTTGCGTTCTCAAGGTCATCAATGGCTCTTCAAAAAGGAATTTTCTCTTTTTATTCAAATGTATCTGATATCCAAAAAACTTCAACGAAATTATAGCAGATACACGTGGAAACCGGGAGATCGTGATAGTATTGACAATAAGATCAACCGAATTAAGTAATTGAATTTTTTGTACAACTATTTTGTTCTAACGATGTGACGAGCGACCATAAAGCTATTTGCTTCGAACTATGAAACCAACGTGAACAGAAGAGGCGAAGAAAACTACACCACTTTGCACTATAGCCCTATAATATCGATATAATACCATCCTATTTTTTTCTGTAAAGCAAAATAAAAAAATAAAATAAAAAAAAAACGGGTGATCGTGCCTCATGCAAAAAAGCGACGAGCTTTTTGGCTAAGACCGGAGCAGCAGCACGAATCACTCGTCACTTCGCTAGCGTGGCACGCAGATAGTGACGGACGGGGATGGTCGGTGAAAAAATTGACAAATTTCACTGTAAAGCGGAGTTTACGAGCGAGTCTTACTTGCTTCGTCCCGGTGGAATCGCTGAAACGTGTCAGTGGAAAATAAGAGCGTAAACTTTTATTCCGGTGGGGCGAATACATTGCGGGTGTACGGTACGACCCGCGAACGACAGGACTACTATGAGATGGTTGACGTCTGTCTAACAGCTAACTTCCTTCGAACCTCGGAGAGACTATCCTATCGTCGTCCTCTCACCCCGTCAGCTGTACTCTCGTTTCTTCTGGTTTCATTGTCACGTCGCATTGACGCGACGTTTCACCGAGATTTTCCTACGCGACAATTTTCACTTACACGTACAGGCGGGGTGTCGCCTGTACAAAGAAGAAAAAGATCGTTTACTCGACTGCTTTTTCCAAGAAATCAGCTTAAACTCCGTTTTTAACAAGGTAAAAGAGCTCGAATACGAAATTTCCGACGAGTCGGGCGATTCTTGGAAGCTTTCATTTCGCTTTTACGTTCTTCTCGAACTTCCGTGAATCCGAATTTTTAGAGCCTTAGAAAGTTTTTACGCGGGCATAAAAATAGCATGGGACTTTTTCATACGCCTTTTACTGGGAAGTCTATAGTCTGAAAACAAATTTCACCTCTCGATGTTAGGGATTCACGAGATACGCGTAATTGGACCTTCGTGCAAAATCGTAACTTTTTATTTCGTTCGTATCGTTTGTACCTACGAGACGTCCAATTTTTTTCCCCGAAAACATCGAGTATTCTATTTTTCAGCTTTTCAGAAAAGGAAATGCGTTGCGGATCGTGTCTTACGATCCCTCATTTTTCATCCCTTGAGTGACGTCCATTTTTTTCAGGACTTCGCATCGGGAAGCTTCTCTTGGTCAACAAACCTGAATACTCGTTAACAATTGACAGGTAATAATAATTATGCATAGTAAATAATTATTAGTTAACTAATCACTATTAATAATTAATTAATAATGGTTCGCAAACCGTGTTTCCACGGAAATAACAGTTTTCTCTGTCCAACTTCTTTATCACTATGGGATTGGTGTAGAGTAACGAGATTTCTGCTGCGAAATTTCAATTTTATCATGCTGTAGAAAAGTTTCCCTTCTACTGATGAAATTTCTTCGATATTCAGGTGGAAAAACGTGATTTTCAAGTGGAGATTGAGGATGAGTCAAACGTGAAATTTCATTACAGGGACAATACATGAATTTCTAGTAGAAAAACTGTTAATTCACGTTTCTATTAGTCTGCGAGACAACCAATGATAAAAAATGATCTTATAATTGTCGAAAATTGAAATGAATTTTTCGTTTGGTAAAATCAAAGAGATTAGTTGATCTGGATGAATAATTTCATTCTAGGAGAATTATTCTCCTAAGCTAAGTTGAATAATAAAATGAATTCAATTTTCCCGGTGAGCCACAGTGTTCTTTATGAAAGCTCTCGGTCGAATTACAGATTTACAGCGCGGGACCGATGAGATTTGCGTAGAAGCAGCGAAATCTTTGGAGTCGTGGTACAATATATTTTGGTATATTTCTTAGTCTTCGTATTAGATATCGGAGGTTGTTAAGAAAAATTAATTTCGAGTATGTTAAAAACTTCAGCGTGCGAAAAAGCGCTACTTATTTCCGTGGAAACATCGAGAAATAATTTAATAGAAAAAAAGAGGTCTTTGTATGAAAGAGGTATACAACTGCTTTTATACGGCGACGATGCAATCATTTGCCGGGGCTTTAATTTAAAAAATACCCTGGAACAAACCGGCGTGTCCAGGGAAATAAAATATGAGTGCACGATTAGGGAAAAGCGAGGAAAAATACGAGATTCGCGAAAAACTGAAGCGAAAGAACAATTACGATTGGTTGGAGAATCGAGAAGAGAATATTACACGGAAATTGTCACTTCGTATGCCCGCGAGAATTATTCCGTACCAGCCGAAAGTCAGATAAAAAGTCGAGAATCGGTGGGATTTAATCGGTTTACTGCCTTGTAAAAGCTGGAGACTCATCGACGCGCGCGGAGCATTCGTTTCCAAATTTAATGCGCGCCGCGATTTGCGCGACACTTACTTTCGCGAACGATCAGATGGAATTCATTTGAAGACTCGTCCGCCCTTTTGATATACGCGTGACGAGATTACGGAGGATAATCGAGGTGAATTATTGCAACGCGCGAACTTGCGAAAAAGCTTTTGGAACATGTCGAATAAAAACAACCAGACCGCGCGCGCACGTCGAAAGCGGAGACAGCTGCTCGGAGCGATAACATTCCTAGGAAATTAGCGTTTAAACTTTTTACCGCAAAGCGATGTAATTACTCGGGAAGCGGGACGGGGACATGGATCGGCTCAGCACGCTCCATTGTTCGTTACCCCTCCGTTTGTACGTATATCACTTCGTCACAAATGACTCGTATCGTTTTCATCACGCTTTCGATTCAGGCGAGCACCTGTCCTTGACACATCACTCGGAGTCTTAACAACCAAGCGCGAAGGAGTTCTCTTATCTACATTTTTCTACACACTTTTTTACAAAATTTTCCTACACATCTGTCTACAAATTTTCTCACGATTTTTTCTACACATTTTGCTACAATTTTTTAAATACATTTTTCTACAAATTTATTCAAGAATTTTTCTACACATTTTTCTACAATTTTTTTTACACATTTTACTACAAAGTTTTTTATAATTTTTTTTAACACATTTTTCTACAAACCTTTCTACGAATTTTTCTCGTTGATCAGTTTTTAACTTACGTAGGTACGATACGGTTAGAAAATTCGATGCATTTCCAATGTGGCGTACCTGAAACGATGTGAAACAGGTGCTTGTTAGAATGACTTCGATGGTATGATATGTAAACTTGAGATAAAAGTTTTCCCGTTGGAGGCTGAACCCCGCGAATGAAACCGAGGAATCCAGTTTCTAACACTTCCCAATTTTGCTTGTCTCGATTCTCGATTGAGTCTCCGAGTAATCGGTCAGTCGTGATGCGCGATTTGTCTTCTCCTCGTCGCCTCAGTACTGCAATCGTTGCCCTACGCCTCGAACGTTTCTCCATACCGCGATCTACTCACGCTACCACGATGCCCCTCGTTTGCATTGTGCCCCACTGCACCGTGGTTTCTCTCGAGTACCTACTTCTTATTACATTCGCTCGCAGCGCACGGCCGCGTTGTCGATCACTTACCTCGTATCATTGTGTTCGCGTATCGCTATGTATGTTTACTGCCTTGCAATTTGTCCCGCGTTACACAATGCCGAGTACCTATACGCGGCGCCGATGTTGCTCTGACAACGGAACGAGACCGCGGCGGCCGGGATGCATCCCTGCATATAGAACGAAGTCTTTACGGTCCAGCGGAACGATAAGTCTCGAAGACGTACGAAGCCCTGCGAAGAAGAACGTGCGTTTAATAAGCTCGAGTTGACTGTGTTGGATGAACTATATTTTTTGCCTGCTGGTAGTGGAGTTCTTCGTATCGGTGGAAGGTTTCAACTGCTCTTTTCCATTCGTCCTGCCTCTTCCACCCTTTCATTTCTCTGCTCCTGCTCTCCGTCGCGCGCCTCCCTTGTCTACCATCTCGCGCCGGGGATTCTCCAAGGCGGAAGCGACGTCGGCGTTGAGAGGGGGAGAGAGGGAGATCCTCCGGTATTAAATCAGAAGAGATACGCGCGCGTGCTTTCGCATACCCCGCGGAAAAAGACACGTGCATTCGCGAGGGGTGCGTCGTCACGCCGAGTCCCTCGACTAGGACGATCGCAATATGATTTTTTTAATCAAAATTGACGGTTCTTCGCCCCGAAGAATCTGCTATTTTATCCTCCTGAGCTTTCACGAATGGCGAAAGTACGAACGACGACTTTCCTTTATCGATAACGGGGATGATTGTCTCGAAACCCATCGCTGACGGCGGCGACCTGAAAATTGCGAGAAGTTAATTCGTATTAGGGCACGGAGCAGATCAAAAAGCTAATCAAAATTCTACATAAAATTAAAATCCTATTTAGCACTCGCCCGCAAGATCGAGGCAGGCGAGTACGAAACGAAGTTTGCTGTAATTAGCATTTTCGCACCTCTGCTAAACCCTAAGAAAATCGAGGGGTAGCAGTCCTAACGAGGACTAAATCGGATGAAAGTGGGACGCTAATTTGTTAAAAATGACCCGCATACCAAAGTCTACCGCGAGGTTCGTTTGTAATAATTTAACAGTCCACGTGAATATTTATACTGTAAAATCATTGTAAAATAATTCGCCCAACTTTTTTCTGCTCCAAAGTAGACAAACATTAACGTCCGGATCCGAACGACCAGTCTCGTCGGTATATTTTTCCAGAGACAGCTAGCATGGAGTCTAAGACCGCTAAAAAACATTTTAATATTTCAAATTCAATTAATTAAATAACAACGAAAAGGCTATTGAAAAATTGGGCGAAAAAACTGTAACAAAATTAATATTTTTTATATTTCTCTTTACCCTTTGTAAAGAGATGTATAACAATTACCACGTATGATCAAATAACAGGTTCGAGTGGCATGGTGGTGTTCGGAATGGAGCTTTACATGCAGTTGAATAAACCGAGCAATTTCGTTTTTATCAAAGCATGAAGCTAATTTCGAAATTATCGTTTTAATCTACCGTACGGGTACATTGAACGGTACAGGTAAAATCTCTATAGGATCTGCAAGCAATCACGACGAAGAAATGTGACGGGCGTATAATCGAATTTAATTTATAACCTGATTTAATTACGTCGATGTTGGAATTCCTGTCACGTTATTCACACCGTCATGATTTCCTGTCTCCGCGCGACTATTTTCACCCTCCACCACTCCCACATCCATCCTCGCAGCAGCGACCATCGATATCCCACGGGATACATCGATCGATTTTCACGCGACAGTTTCCAATAGAAAATACGTTATTATCGCCAAGCATATTTCCCGGCACGGGAGAACCGCGACCGCGGCGACCAATGAATAAAATTGAACAATATTGATTAAATAGAAAAAAAGTACGAGAGGCGTCGCGGGACGCCCGATTGGAACGAAGTTCCCTGCGCTGTATATTACGTGTAAAATAGCAGGCAGGATGAGGAATACGTTAACAACGCTTACGAGTAGTTACGTGAAAAATAAAAGAAAAACAGTTTGACACAGTAAGGAGCGCAACATCGTTTCTAGGACAAGATATTAAAAAAGTAAGGAACTGTTCAAGGTTTCTGGTTGAATTCAAAAATAAAGGAGTCTCGTGCCTGATGTGCGCCGTTTTACTCATTAGATTAGGCACGTGCAACAGTTCTTCTGACACATTTTTTTTTTTTTACAAACAAGGGACGATTGGAAAGGGCGATTTTAATCCTCGCGAACAATTTTTCGGAAGGAGAAAACTCCGAGGTTCGAAGACGCCGCGCGGCGAGACGCGGGTTCGGGGGTGAAAAAAAATCTGGTCGGTTCGCTTATCGGAATTCGCGTCGAGGACGATCCTCGCGCGTTTGGAATTTCCACCGACACCCGCCGCGTTATCTCGTTCCCGGTGAATTATTAAACGTTTGCCGTGATCCGCGTGCTCCATAAATATCGCCCCGCGAGATCCGTTCGCGGCGATGTGGAAGACTGGGAAATTTTCGACGAAGGGAAATGAAAACGGTTCGATTCGCAATATAATGCATAGTCGATGTCACGAAGAAGATATTCGCTGCGGAAGGATGGAACAAAACAGAGCCCTTAGCCGTCCGGATCAGCGATCCGTTATCCTTCCCCTCTTCTCCGCGATATTTCGCTGCGCGTTCCGTTCGAATCTGCCGAAAAAGTACAGCTTTTTCGAATCGTATATTCGCGATGCTGGTGAACGCTGCTGGCACGAACGCTTCTGCTTTCCCTACCTGCGCTCGCTTTTCCTACGGCTTTATTCCACTTTTGTTGCGGACACAAAGTCAGCATCGCCAGGTTTACGGAGCTACCAAAACTGGAACACGGTCCTCGCTTGTCGCCTGCATCCGAGATCCGCGTCTAACAACAACAACGACGTAAGGGTCCCTTTGTCGACGGAATGTCTGAGCATTAAGTAAATTGGATCGCATTGTGTGCAAACCCATAGTGCTTTTACGCGTCAGCGAGCAGAACATTCCCTCGCACGTACAGGTCTATGCCTTAATTAATTATCTTTTATTTGCTTTCGGGGTGCGCGATTCGCTTGAGTCAAGAAAGCTAAATCTATGCCAAGCTTTGGCAGCTCGATTATTTTTTCGAACATCTCCTACACCTTGGGTCAACTTGACCTTGTCAACTTGGCAACCGTCTATAACTTCGGAACTACCGAGCCTTTTCACTCAAAATAATTTAGACGTATAATTTGAATAACGTCTTTTATCGAATAACGAAGTATCTTGGCAGTCTTGAACAGGCGTGAAAAATTCTCAAAAACAATTATTTTTTTTCAAAGAAATAAAGTTTTAGAAAAAAGTTGTACCTTTTTTAATTTTTAGTATTTAGGCTATAGTTTTTTTTTTGGTTTGTTGACAGTGTACAATTCGACGCAGCTGCCGAAACCGAACTTCGGTGCAGATCGTACCCTTCGGCTAGCTTTCCGTCTCAAGAGATTATCAGATCACGCGAATGTGCCGAAATCCTGCGCGAGGAGATTCGTCACGGTTTGTTCTGCTCCAAGAAGTCTGCGTAGGAAAGTTTGGCGAATATATATCGAACGGCGCGCGGAAACGGAAGCACAGAAATCACTGCGCCTACGAAATCCAAGGGTACGATGCAAAAATGTGAAAAAGGACAAATATAATGGAGCAGCGAGAAGCATGCGGGAAGAGGAGGCTGGAATAGAAAAAAAGGGTCGCAAATTTATGATGATTCTAGCGAGGATGTTCGAATAAGTCGGTGGTTCGAGAGCGGATGTCGCGAAAGTTCTTCGGATTCGCGCGACAGCTGCTCAAATATTTGCATCTTTATTTCTCGCAACGCCGTTCCGTTCTTAAAACGGGATCGTTCCGACCCTTCGCGATCGATTTCGAAACCTTCGAGTATATTCTTCTGCCACACGTTTCGCCTCACCTCTTGTCTCATCGGCTGCGGAATAAACCTCAAGACAAGTTCGCAAAATTTCAGAAAAAGTGGAATCACAAAATCGTTAATTTATAAAATTTACTCAATATATTTTTCATGAAAAAAAAACAGTTTACTGATCAATAAAAATGTATGCCATTGAAAGGTAAATTTCATGGTCAATGAAAATTTCTCGTACTGAAAGAATTAATTTAATGATTAACGAAAATTTATTCCATTTGAAATGTAATGGTAGATGGAAATTTTCCTCTATTTAAAAAAGATTAATCTAATGGTGAATGGAAATGACAATGCTTTACAAAACTCGATGCATTATTTACGACCCTGCGCCCAGTGTTTATGTATATTAGCTACTCGATACGCGACAATAATTGGAGTGATCGTCCTCGTTGTCCGTTGATTGAACAAATCAATTTGCATGGATACTTCTTCTCCTCCGTCGCGCCGTTTCTTCTGCTTTCCAAGTTTTCGCACACATCTCACTTTTATTAATTCTATCGACCAAGCTAAAAACCAACTCCGCGCGAGTCGACTCGATTTTTTCCCCCACATCCGTTCTCGGCTTCCCGCGATTCGCCGGGACTCCGAAGCCTCGAGCTTTCAACTTCTCGCTTCTCGCAACTCGTTAACGAGTAGTTTTCGATAACAGTTGCGAAGCTTCGTCGAGAATTTCGTACATGACAGTTCAGTTCTTCGTACGAACGTCGAAGTTATCCGATTTGCAAACGCTGAACGGTGAATTTACGTGCGTTCAACTTCTACAACCTACAGACGCGAGGATCTCGCATGAAACGTATCTTTTTCAGAAAATAAGAGGATATTCGTCGTACAGCAATGGAGCAACTTAGATAATATTCGCGATATTTTTCCCCAGTATCTTATGGAAAATGTTCAAAGAGCATAACTCGGTCGTATTGGAAGTTTCCTTTGCAAACGGACAATTTCCATCATTTAAGAAGGACGAAGGAGTTTGAATGGCATTTCTTTCAAACTTCACGAATAATTATAAATCGTTTCTTTGTTCTGCTCCAACGAAATTATCCAATACCCAAGCTGGCCAACGAGCTTCGAATTTAGGCGGCGTTTGGAACTGTCGACGAATATTGCATTTCGACGCTGTCAATATTTATCGAGTAATTTTCTCAGTCTCGATTTATTAGCTGTAAATTTACGGCGTGCTACATAAATCGTAAAGATAAATCTAGCCATTTATCTATCTATTCATCCTTCCTTTTATACATCTACTTATTTATCTATCTACCTATCTATCTATCCGTCCATCTACTTATCTATTTATCTATCTATCGATCGATTTTCCAAATGCTATTAGAGATATAGATTGTAGGATGAATTTGGATACTTAGTAAATCAATTTAGCGTGGAGCGACTCTCCCACACGCGTGTCTCTGGCGGCGACTGTCCCAAGAAGAAGGAACCACGCTTCGCCTTCCGGTTGCGTAGCCTAGTCGTTTCACTTCTCTATTCGAATCCTTACTCCTCGCACTACGTATCTGCCTATCTATCGTTCGACATATCCATTGGTGTACGTATCTATCTTTTTATCCGCCTATCTATCACGCGCGAGCGGAATAAAATAAAGCGAAACACGCGAGTCGCGACGACTACGCGGCGAGGGATTGGACATTGTAATCCTCGAGTGGTTTTAGGAGAGCCGGTGCATCTGTCGAGAGTTTGCCGCGGAGTGGTCGCTCGAATTAAAATGCAGACTCGACTGGGTCTGGTCGAGGAGGTGTAAGAACCAAGAGAGCGAAAGAGTCCGATAAGAGTCGGGGAGAGAGGTCGCGTTGACGCGAAGGACGAGAGAGAGGTGCTCGTGGTAAGCGACACTCGAGGGGGTTTATTTGCATCGATTCATAGTTGTGCAGCATTGTTTGGCCGAGGCTTTTCGAGTCGTCGAGGGAAAACGGATTCGTTCGCTCGCACCGCGCGCCGACGATTCGATCCGACGACAACGCGTGACTCGAATTATCCGTCGCGTCGTAACCTTTGAAAGATGGAGGCGCCGTTGGCAACAGTGGAAAGGTCTGATTTCATTTCATCACCTTTTATCGGATTCCCGCGTCATATTTCGGCCAGATTTTCGCAGAAATAACTCATTCGATCCTCCCGTATTTCAGACCCGAGTCCTTTTCGATTACCGGCAAATGTGATTCGCTGAATCCATTTTTCGCCGCTGCTTTCGGAAAAAAATGGGAAATGGAAGCGCGCGACAAAGCAGCTCGGAACTTTGTTACGAGTTGAAGGAGAACAAGATTTTATTCGGCTCCCGATCTCGCTTCTTTCAGACATTTCTCACCATCTGCAACCGAACTATCGACGTAGGTACCTATAATTTCCACTTACGCGAAGTTGAAATTTACCATCGGAGAGTCCGCGTCACTGGTTTATTACGATGCCGAACAACCGAAATTTCCATAAAATAAAATAAAGTACAACCTGTAATTCTATTTACGAATTAAGTACAACGAAGTTTAAAATTGAGATGAATAAGCAAAATCGCAAATTCTGCACGAGCATACTTCTGCGTCACAAATTGAGAGTCGCGAGATAATTATTTTCTCTGCACTGTTTGTTGGGAAATAACGGCAGCAGTAGCTGCCGACATTCCCTCGTATTGCATAGATTGCGTGGAGCGGACTCGTCGCGTTTGATGCAAAGGAGACGAATTACGAGGTATAATTCCCTGCTGATCAGGATGAATGTCCCGGTTTATCCGCGAACAGCTCGACGGCCAGGACTCTTCTCTAACAAATGAATGAAATTTTGCTTCTCTAATCCTTGATGTCTCTGCGTGCGCGTATTATTGCGTCGCGCTTCGTTTTCATTGTCGTCGCGAGACTCTCCAGAGCCGAAGACGGTAAACGTGCACGGAAATAGAGGGAGAGATAAAGAGAGAGGGAGAGATAGAGTAAGTAGTAGCACGATACTCTTCGCGAACCTCGAGACATCGACCCTTTCTATTAGCTCGGGGAGATCTGCCAGGAAACGACCTCTTTCCATACTACCCACTATTTTTACTAGCACTCTACTTCTCTATTATTTCCTTCAGTCACGGATCACTGCTCGCCTCCGCGGACGCCCATCCCCGAGCTCGCAGAAGAAGGACGCGGTGAGCGGTCTGAGAGACCGTGAAAAGATCCCTACCCCATCGGAAAACGCGTATGATCCGTCGAGTCGTACCCTCGATGTGGAATAATTTGCGTTGAACCACTTTTTTAACGCACAATTAGTGAAAAGTAGCACAAACCAATGTGAGCGCGTTACTTCGGTGTCGAATAACATTTTTGTGCGTGGAAAAACGGAGTGTGGGAAGAACACTAACGACTGTGTTGAATCAACATGCTAGAATGTCGAATATTCTACGCAAAAGTTTGTACACTTTACACAACGACGAAAAAAATTGTTCCGCTGTGCAAGCTCAGGCCCCAGAGTAGGCTTGGCCAATGGTCATGCCAAAAAGCAACGAAGAACATTCCCGATCGCCGTGAAACGTCGAATCATTACTCGGAGATTATGAAAATGGCGGCGAGCTACTACAAGAAAATGTATCGTTACCTATCCGACAATAAAGGTAATCGGATGCTCGGCGTGGAGTTGCGTGGGTAGAATTAGCCTCGGCGACATCGGGACAAGAGCATCGGAGACATTTCGGTGACTGCGCAACGATAAGCTCGAAGCAGCATTCGTGGATCGCAACGGAGAAACCGCATGGGTAGACCGTTGGAGAAACACGGCCGAGAGTGTCGCGTATCTTGTTTATGGTAATTCGAAATCGTAGCGCCATATGTGCAGTGCGAGCGAGATAGATTTAACGATTGCTGGGGGATTTCATGGGGTTCGGGCACGTAGGCCGATCGCTTCGAGATATTATGGTTTCGAATTTCGCGTGGTATTAGAATCATGAACAGGGATGCGTTTACGCGGCATGAATATTTATGGCTATATCGTGGCTAAGCGGGATTAAATACTGCTAAATTAACTGCACCTCGCGAATCGACCGGCGCTAGTTCGTTGTACTTTAGTTTCGAACCTCGAAACCCTTTGTTGCGGGCTCCGTCGATGTCGGGTACCACGATCGCGGGGCGCACGAAACTCGAGGAGCCGTTTGTGAATCAGGTTCCGTAATAATTAGCTACGTATTTTCAACCGAGACTAATTAGCCTGGTTGTTTATGCGGGAAACGAGATGGTAAACGTGTCTCTCGCAAATAGCGCGCACGCAACTACTGCGGGTAAAACAAGCAGCTGTTTTTTTAATCATCTGCTACCAAAACAATGAAGGCTAACGGGGTTTTAATATGCTACAACCCGTCGTTATAGAACTTCGCTTTCGAGATTTATTTTGCGTTAGTTTCTTACGAATAATCAAAAAAGTAGTTTTAATAGGTCGAAGTATAATGAATCGATCGTTACGAGTATTTTTCTTATTTTATAATTATTACGTTTGGTCGAACGTTAAGCAGTCAGCTGAGCCATCGACTCCTATTATTTTCCCTCTGCGTGAAAAAGTTTAACACATAAGAAGTGGCCCAGGATGGGGTCAATTATCAATATTGGCAACTCCTTCCTGGGTGTTCGCGATCTCGCGACAATTTTTTGTAAATTTCATAAATCGTTGGTAAGATATGTTAAGAATTTACTCTGAAAATTTCAAAATAATTTAACGTCAGAGAATTCTAGATGAAATTGCAAAAAAATGTATACGATTAGGTATACAGAAATAAGCATAATTCTATATCATTATATATAGTTATATCGGGCCAGTTTTTTTTTACAGACAATTTTTCGAAAATAATATTTTTCTCTCGGGTGTGATCGATTCGCGGTGCTGTTTAAAAGCATTATGACGGTTGTTTCGTCGGTAGTTAGAGAACGATGATTCGCTCGATTTGACGACGGTCATCGTTACTCACGCCCGATTAAACTTCGCCGCTTGATAAGCATCGAGCGTTTTCGTGGGTCCCCCACGAAAAGTTCAGGATCGTACTTCGCGCGAGAATCTATAGGTTCGGCGATAAAAAAATCACACGACTCGGTGACGCGTAATCGCGATAATTAGGAGATCTGCTTAGCAAACGGTCGTAGAACCCTGGTAATTTTTTCACGCGTGGATGGGCGACGCTGAATTTGCCGGGATAATTCCGCGTAGCCAATAACCGTCGAAGCAACGCGGACTTGGCGCACTTGGAAAGCGCGTTGCTTCACCGCGTCGCTTCGGGAAAATCCAATGAAATTATTAATAATTGAGCGTATTCAACCGTCGGATCCGGTCTTTTTTCACACTTGAATTCGTTCCATTCAAAGATTCATGAAATCACTCTCGAGACTTCGATCCGGTCGTCCCGATGAAGCCGCGACGTTGGCGCACTATCGAGTTTCCACTTGCTCGTAAATTTAACTCACCTCGTTACGTTTTCAGGCCTCGCGACGCGAGGCTCCGATTTGACGTGTACGCCAAGACAGGAACCGCTCTTCGTTCTTCATTAGGGTTAGGATCAACCGAAGAGGAGCGCAGAATCGAAAGCTTGAGGCTGATTTTTTTTCTTACGTCTCATTACGAGAGGTGGAGCATATTTGTTCTCTACTTGCTACAATCACCCGCGAGAAAAAGATTGAATATAATTATACATACATTTTATACAATTATATCTATAATTATATATAACTTTTTTCTCGGGTCTTTTCGCAGTTTTTCTCTCCTCCTCAAAAATCCCTACTTTCTACATTTTATGCGAAGAAAAACGATGAAATTGAAATATCAATTTCACTTACGATATTCCACTTTTGAAGCAATTTTACAAAAAAATGTTACGACTCCGGGATATTGAATGGTAGAGTGGAGTTGGTTGAACAGTAACGTTCCAGTAGAACGCCTTTGTAGACGTTTTTTTCGCAGACCTGTTTTGTCAGCACTACTCTGTGCGTTCTACTCTTGTTCGACGACGAAACTCGAGATTGAATAGAACTCGATTTCTTCTCGTCTCGAGACGATGTTGCGTAGTTCGAATGTTTGTTTCTTTATTGTATGAAACGCGCGAGATACAGTTTTGCTTTCCTTGTGGCCCTCTCATTTCCAGATCACAGAAGGCAATCAGTTAGAGTATACCCGCCTGCCCAGCTTCCTTCGCCGACGACAAAAGAGTCGAATTGCTTTAGTTTCGAGTCACATTGGGAAATCCGAATTCCTTGATGAACGAATTTCGACAAAATGACGCCATCGTTTCCGTAAGACCCCGTGAATTCAAGTGTGAAGCTCCTCGTTCCATTCGCTCGTTTTTGTTGGTATTTGGGAATCCGGCATACCAGCGGCCTGGTTTACATAATATAAGAAGTGGGCTTTTGCCCTTGTTACGGCAAAAGCACAGAGCTTGATTTAATTGATCGAGCTGAGAAGAGGTTGGAACGTTGCTCTACAGACCTTGGGGAGTATCCAGGCAGTTAAGCCGAAGGCAAAGACGTTATTAATTCAATCTTTCGTGAAATTTCGGTTGAACTGAACACAGAGCTTTTTCGCGAAAGTAAATCAGTAGCCCTCGAGACATTTGCGAGGAACCTCCGTGAGTAGCGAGAAAAATATCCTGCTGCGTTGGATCGCGTTACATCTGAAATCACGATCGTTGATATGCCTTTCTCAAATTGTAAATAAACTATTTTTCCTGTTCTTCTCGACCCAGCATTCGCTCTCGAACGAAAAAAATCACCCTGTCGACAACGTTTACCACCGTATTTGTAATCGAATACGACGTTTGGACAAATTAGTCGTAATTGGATTGGTTAAGCTGCCCCATTTCGCTGTTTCGCAGATTACTACGGATCACGAACGACAGTGAAAATATACAGTCTGTATATTTCTCTCTCTCTCTCTCTCTCTCTCTCTCTCTATCTATCTATCTATCTATCTATCTATCTATCTGTCATCTATCTATCTATCTATCTATCTATCTATCTATCTATCTATCTATCTATCTATCTATCTATCTATCTCTCTGTCACTCTCTCAGTATCCTGAAACTGTCAGACAACACTGAAATGTCATTGTCCAAACATACACAGCAAAAAAGGTTCGGCAAATTTAACAGAAGAATTTGTGTTAACGACTTTTTTTTACCCAAAATTAGTGTTATTTCAACGCACTCCGTGTGTAGTAACGAGGTAACACAGCTCTGTAATACAAACCAATGTTAGAGTAACATTTGAAAAGTGTTACTATTAATGAACGATCCTGTTGAATCAACGCACTAAAATGTTAAATATTTCACGCACAAATATCTACACCTTGCAGAATGACGGAAATTTTTTACTGTATAGTTTTACGTGTCATGTTAAACGCGAAGTGTTGTTTACACAAACGTATGTTCGATCAATTTCATAACGTTTGATACACGGTCAGAATCATGCACGATCGAGATATGATCATCTGACGTTCGTCACGTTGCGTATTTCATTCCGCCTTTCAACGCCCGCCAGACGAAGCGTTTCCAATCTCGTTGGTGAAGATGCAGGTCTCGCGGAGTTGACACGCGTCACTTGATAGATCCACGTGACAACGTGTCTCGCGGAAACGTAAGGCACGTGAGAATCAGGTTCGTCTCCGATCTCCAGGGCATCACGTTATCGCGAGGAACCCTCAATCTCGCTATCGTCGGACTCGTGATCAGTACTAGGCCCTCGCCAAGATAAGGGCACGTTCAACGAACATTTTTAGGCAAGATTTCCTGACGAATACCGAATAATATGAGCACCGAACCAAAATCGGACAGGAACAAGATTCTCTACAAGTACAATTACTTACAAGTATCTTAGAACTAGAATAGTTCGAGTCGGTTGAGAATTGCATTGTCAGCGAGGTTAAAACCTACGGAGTCTAAAATCGGCTACTGCGCGACGTCGCAACGCGTTATGATTGGTTATTTACGATCTCCTGATCCTTGGCACTCTCAGGAATAGTTTTTCCCGTCTCTTCCTACTTTAATATTCCCTTTTCATCATCCGAAGTGACCTCGGTCCTCGCGCGTTACGACCTTACTCCCATCCTTTCGACTACCACCTACCGGCTAACAGTCCTCTGTATATTTCTTGAAATCCTCGCTTCCCCAGCATTTTTTGTTCTTTTTTTTTCATAATCTGGCAGAAAAATATTTTTCCCGGAGACGCTCCATCCTCCGTGGAAAACCCAGCGGAAAATCTTCTTTGCGGAACTACGCCTGGCGAGAAGAACTACGACGTACGAGATCGCTTTACTTGGCCTACGTATCCGCGTTTCTCGTATTTTTCTCGCATTTCTATATACCGGAAGATCTCTTCCGCCCATCTAACGCGCGTTCCCTTATCCGAGCTGCTGCCAATATCGGATTTTTATTTCTCCTCCGCACCTTGGAAATACGATAAGACACTGTTTTTCCCCTCGAACGAAAGCTAACTCCGTCGCAGCTTGCACCGCTGCCGTGCGGTAACGAGAAAACCGCCGCACCACGCTGCGAAAGCCCTTGCGCCGTGACCTTGGACACGGACGATACGTGTCCGCGCACCGGGAACGTAACGAGCACCACGTCCGATTGGATCCCATTGGAATCGAATTTCATTTCGACTCGTTTTTATATCCGTTGATTGCCTCGAGTTTTCTCCTCCCCGTCGTTTTATACGCGTGGGACGACGACGCGAGGCAACGTGGCGCGACCGACGCGACAGTAGTACGTCCAACGTAGAGTCAGACCACGTGACTCGGAGCGCACGGAGCGGCTACACGCGTATATCTGCTATGTATACCAGAAAATTCGAATCGTACGAGCGTAATTATGAGGATAATCAGCACGATAATTAATGACCACGGCTCGATGTATCGAGGCAACTTTTCACCGTCATGAACAACCGTTTACGCAGAACCGCAACGTTTATTGCGGTATTTTGATCCATCGTCCTCACTCGATACCGAGCAGCGTGTGACGCGCGCGTTATCGGAGCGACCGTGCCTCGTTATTCTCAACCGCGATACGTGGACAAATTTTTCAATTCAACGACCTCTGGTAGAATAGAATAACGATTCGTCGCGGGTGATTTATTGCATTTATTAATCCGGACGATTGAAGCTCGGCGCCCTCGACGCGACACGACCTGGCACATGATAAACGAATGCCGTTTGAAAAGTTGTCTTCGGATTGAAAATTGCATATGCAAAACTGGGCTCGAGCCTTGTAAATTCTATTTTCTGCATACAATTTAAAAAGTTGAGGCATTAGCCGTTGAAAAATTTATAAACTTAGGAGAGAAGAAAGTTGAACATTTCACTTCTCAATGATTTTAGCGCTCAGTATCAACGTTTTTCGACTGCTTACACTAAAATGATGCACACGTTCTACGATAAAATATTTTTGTAAAATTCTACGACGGTTAATTTCATTTTTTGAAAAATTACCACAAAATTTAGATGATTGATAAAATTAACCGCTAATAAGTAAATAAAACTGCTGAATATCGTTTACTTAAATGGATTTTTGGTATTTGTTTGAACGGATCGTTACTTTAGATGTCGTTCCTGAAATGACTTACCTGAAATAATCGTTAATTTGGTAAAGTTATGATATTGGTAAATTATTTTGTGGCAGAGTCACAAAATGTTGAGCCATAAATATCATTTCGCGATGGCAAGAGACCCGAATCTCGAACAGATAGCGAAATATATAGCATAGATAAAGTCTAACAACAAGGTATAAAATATTCTCAGCGATAACCCCGAAGTAGGGCTGGATTCAAGGTTTATTTTGACCCTGGTTGATGGCGAGCAGTGGAAAACACATTTGAAACAAAGTAGTTTACATTCGCCGAGTTTCGCGCGTTGTCGATCGCGAATCTTATTTGTGAATACCCCGCGCGTTCGCAAGCTCTATAACTCGAATCCTCGTCTTAAACGATTTAATCGCCGTCCGTTTTTGAATTCCCCAAGTCAGAAACGTTCCTAAATGCTACGATATTTACGCCTGTTAACTCGTCGAGTCGGAATCTCGATAACATTCTAACGATCGCGTAGATCTGGCAGCGTGGGCGCGCAGAAATCATTCGCGAACTCGTATTCGTCGTGTACGAGGGGTTTTGTACGTCCTTAAAGCCGCGCAACGAGATTACGCAAATCCTGCGAGGATAACGATACGAATACGTCGCGCGCCGAGAATCCGATTATTCGAGAAAATCGTGGAGTAGATGTTTGAGCGTGGAGGGGACAGAGATACGAGCGAAGATGGTACGAAGGAGAGTATACGTACGGAATTGGTTCGGACCGAGACAACACGAGAAACTTTAATTCCTATTATTTTTCCATTATACCTCGGCTGAGTTTGCCAACGTTATCTCACCGGTGCACGCTTTTATTAACCCGTTCGCTCTCTCGCTTTGCCCTCCGTTTTCCCTGCCTCTTTCCCCTTTCAAAGTCCACCGCGGTAACTTTCATCCCCTCTTTCGCCGCTTCCTCGCGCTTGCTTTTTTCCGCGCTGCGTTTTAATCCGAGATACGAGAGGGTGAAATTTGTTATTCAAATGCACGCCGATCGTTTGAAACCCTCGAAGTCTGTTGCAACAAATCCGAAGCATTTCCGCCAAATGTTTTCGTCCGCCGTTCCCAAACGCTAAGAAATATGATCAAAGCTAGAGCAAATGGCTGAAAATCACCAAGATAGAAAACTGCTCGCGCCATCAAATAATCTACTACCACCGTAACTTCAGCCAACAAATAATTGTCAATGAATATTGAATGTAATTTGTTTCAACTGCGCTCGACATCCGTTCCTTCGGCAAATACAATTCCGTCCAGCTAATAAGACTCGCTTTATCAAAACGAATCCTAGATCATAGGTGCGCCCAAATATCCATTCGTCACACGCCCTATTTCCTTCTTTCCTCGCGGGACCACGAGCGCAAACGCGAAGGGTTAGACTCCGTATGCCCTGGAGAAATGTTGCAGCCGTATTCTTTCCTCCAAATTAATCACCCACTCCCATGCGACCCCTGTTTATTGTTCAACTTTTCGCAACCCGCGCCAGGACGATACGTTTCGTTCCGCCGAGCAGGCGACCGGATATTAGGAAGGTTGTTTCATGAATTTCATGACAAGTAGGTAAAGAAATACACGGTTTTGTAGCGAGCACCATGCTGAATAATTTGTACTCAAAATTTGACGAAATTTGAGATTAAAGTTTTTCAAAATTAAGCTCGAAAGACCGCGCTTTCCGATACAATTGAGCGCAGGTATGGAAGCCGCGGAGAATATTGAAATATTGACGATAAGAGAAAAACAATGCGAATGCTTTCAGCGGATTCGATAACTGTCGTATTGTCTAGGGGAAAGAGTACGTAATTTCTTATATATCCAGACAGATGGCGGAACGAAACGTCACTAGAGTACTCGGGAGGGAAATGAATGTTTTTTTTAAATTTTTATAAAAAATACTAAAACCGAAAAATTCCAACTTTTTTGTTACTGGTGAATTAGAGATTAATTATTTTATAATTTTTTACTGCTGATTTGGCTGTCACGGGAAAAACTTATTTCACGAACACTTCGTACGTTTGCTCGACTCCTTAATATGGAATGAAGTTTTACTTCGGCGACGAGAGCATCGACCCGTAAATTGTTTCTCCTCATCGGCCATCAAAACGTAGCGAGATGTTCGTACCTACGTTGACGAGGCCATAATACATCCTCGACACGTTTCAACCGTAAGGCGGTAACGGCGTTGGAAAATTCATGAAACTACTGAACTTTCAAATTTCCAGGCTTCCGTCGATTATCGACGTCATAATCCTGCGCGAGGAAATTCCGCCGGAAAGGGGTCCGATGGCACCGAATGGATTCCGCAACGAGCTTGGAAACGGCGATTCGATCGTGATTATGGCGCAAGACGTGGAACGTTGTATAAATATTAGGAGGTGAGAAGTTGTTGAAAAGGAAGAAATAATCGACGGGTCGTCGCGACGGGTCGTAAAAGGGCGATGAGATTTGACTGGCAACAACTTCGAGCGAGAAAACATAGTGGAATCTACAAAACCGAACGTTCGATTTCTTTTATTTGTGTTCGTTATCCAGCGAGTCGTTTTCTCAAAAAGCTCAAGGGATAACGGGTAACCAGAGACTTGAAAAGATGGCTATTCCAAATAATTCTTTTTTGGCAGTCGTTTCATGTATTCTATAAAAAATAATACACATTTATCATGCTATGTCTTAATTGCATTTCGCAAATATTTCAACGATACCAAAATATTCCTATTTGTTACTCTGCGGTGACCGTCATGACATTTTACTGGTCCACCTAAAATAAATGACAGATTTAAAAAATCTGGAAAATAATTTCAAAAAATTATCAGGTACAGTACGTAAAACAGAAAAAACACTACTATGTACATATCATAGTATTGATTACTCAGGACCACAAACCTAATTAACCGAGCAACACGCTCCAGACTCGGTGTACCTTATGTCTCAAAGGGCGCTGAATTCGATTCCAATGTCCGTTTCACCCCATCAAGTTACAGTCAAGGGCATTTCAAGCTCAAATCATGAGAACGCTATGGAAATACATGAAAACTCGTCGACTGTATGTTTTTGAGGTCGATCCCATCAGATCACAGACGAAAACACATGGTAAGCGTATTTTCGTAGCATTTTCGCGATTTGACCTTGAAATGCCGTCGAACGGACACCGGATTCGAATTCAGCGTCTTCTTAAACGTGAGGTACACCATGTCTGGTCCGTGCAGCTTGCTTGATTAGGTTTGTGATCTTGTGTCATTTTTCTTCTTAGTTTCGAGCTACTAGTAATTATGTTGTATTTTTGGTCTGGAGTACCAGACTCGTGAACAAGTATCGTAAGTAACAAGTAACTATACAGGGATAATTTGATCTACGATAAATGTTTTTTTTAACTTTGGTAAGATAACGTTGAAATATGATGCAATAACTTCGTATCATTTGTTTTGGAAAATGAAGTAAACTACTGCCAAAACAAATAAATTTTAAATTGCCATTTTTTTCAACTCTCCCACTGTCTTTAGGCCCTTAAAAGACTTCGAGAAATCGATGGGCTTTTTCCGGAGGCGAACGAAGCGAGAAACGTTTCGTCAAACGGCAATTGTCGGCTTGTTCAAAGTCGCATCACAGAACACTGGCGACGGACAACGGAGATAAATATTTTTTACGATTCGAAAGTAACTTGCTCGCTTTATTTACTTCCCAACCGGTTTTATTTGCCGGAAACGACGCGTGAATAACGGTCGCGAGCTCCGCCTTATCTATGGGCATTTTTTCTACGCTTTCGCCTATCTCTCCTCCGCCTTCCGTATTCCTTCGCTATCCGGTCGACTTCGTGTCTACTGCAACGGAGACGTGTCTCGAATACCCGGCGTCATGCCAGGGCTGTATTTGCGAACTGGACTCGAAAAATCAACGAGATCTCCCCCCACAAAATTCTATATCGCCGCCATCACGTATATTTTTCGTTCGAACAAGTCAGCTGCGTACATCCGGTTGTTCTTCCCTCGAATTCCACAATTCTACGAGTCTTTGAACGTTTACCTTTGAACTCGCGTCTCGGAATTTTGCTCCTCCCCGATCCGTTTGATCCATTCTTCTCACTCCGAACCTTCCGTATTCCGCATCTATTTTCTACCTGCTCGTCACCGCCGGAATCTCTGACAACTCGAACGCAATAGTACATACATTTCGACACTAGCGCGAGAAACGAATTTTCTGCTCGCCTCTTTACAATTTTACAATTTTACCGGAATTTTTCTGTAGCAAGTTTCGTCATTTTTTCAAATTAATTTTAGTCGCGTCAACGATTTAGCATAATCCTCCGTGTTTTAGGTGATTAATCTTTGGACATTCCTCGACGATCGTTTGATCACGACGTAGGAAGCGGAACATCGAGCTATTCGATGTGGAAAAGTTGCGGAAGTTGCGCAGCCGGAAGTAAGCCGAGGAATCGAGCGATAAATTTCAATGGCAAAAGGTGGCGTCACCACCGGTCGTCGATAAAATGAAAATAACCTTGCAGTTTACTGCATAAGCCTACCGATATCGATGGGGCTTCGACGTTTGTTCGATTTCCATAATCCGACGCTGGCGCTATATTTCTGGGCAAAAATGTAGAGCGTAAAAATGACAGGGATGGTATTTCCGCGTATAAAGGAGCGTTATCCGCTCGCGTTTGCATATCCGCAGCGGCATCAAGCGGTTGTTCTTTCGGAGAGACCGGCTCGCAGCTGAACGTCGCGAGCCGACTGTCGAAGTGGATGAAACGAATAAAGCGGATTATGGCTGGAGCTAGAGTCTTGTCAACGGTGCGATGCCGCGGCGAAGGAAAAAACCGCGCCGGGGATCCCGACGATTCGGGTCCATCCACTCGAAACGGCGAGGCGCTTTGTTATTTTTTCCGCGCCGTTTACGCTCTGCCCATACCCGAGCGCTGTCCTCTCTCTCCGCGAACGAGACGACCGACGAGCGCTAGAAATTCTCGTCCAATTTCGACCCGACACTTTTGCTAAACTAAAACAACGCGGATAGTGTTTACAGGGAAACTATCAACGCCACCGTAAATTACATCTGTTTGGACACAGCGAGGCCGTGTCGCTCGACAACGTCCAACACATTAACTCCGCGAGTACACGACGGGTCATTCTGACCCCATAATCGACTCTGACCGAAAATAGCGTTCAGGCGTTTAAAAAACAAGCAATAACAAAGCCTTCTACATAGACAATTCGTATTCTCAAACTCCATTTTTCTGTCACAAATTTACAAAGATCAGAGCATTATTTACGGAGGTATGCCATTTTAAGCGAAGCAGCATGGAGCAGAATTTCGCTTAGTGCTCAGTGCTCACTTTAAACGCGTTTTTGAAATCGGTGGGTAGATAATTTCTAAACCGGCCTAGTAATAGTCTGTCATCGTACGAACATCACATTGCGAATGTCAGAATCGAAGTAAGCAAAATACAGGCGGAACAAAGTATCTGTTATATCAAATTTGGTTGATCTTTCAGAATCCATTCACCACAAACGTACAGAAACGTACTCGAGGTCGTTAACGCAACTTCTCAGCCTACGAGCTATTAGGATATAATAACATTAATTCTATCGATATCATTCTGAAATTTGTATCGTTAGCTAAGACCGCTGAAATTAAAATTACAGTAGCTAGTAAACTAGAACTGACAGGCTGAAATAACTACCATCGATATACGGTACATTACCTTCGTTATCTACCACAGAACAAGCTGCACTAAAGAAAAAACATTTTTTTTTCATAGACCTGTGTTATCTAATCGGTATTGGCGTATTGCCTTGTAACCAAACTGGTCGTCGTGAATATGCCATTTTCTCGTCGCAGAAGTGGCTCGAATATTTTTCACGCGTCAAACGACCATTCTCAACGAGCAGGTGCGAAATTCGAAGGCGTTCGTATCGAGAAAGAAACGACGAGGTATCACGAAAATAGATGTTTTATCTATGGCTCATTGGAAATCGGTATACTTCGTCTGTTTATCGTCGCTATCTCCATTCCGGGCGACTGTTTCTTCGGTTCGAAAAATTCATTTGCGAATTGTACACCGAAACGACGGGGACAACGATCGGTGGGATAATCCCGAGGGAATTCCTCGTGCGGAGCGCTGGTCACGTAGAATTTCAACGAATTACGAAAACGGATGGCAGACATAGTTCCCGAGTCTTAGGTGGCGCGGTAACGTTCTACGAAGATCTGGGGAACGGCGGCGCGTCAGGACCAACGCGGGTTTCGTAACGAGGGTACCCCGACGACGACGACGTTAAGTCATGCTATAACTAGTTACGGGTCCCCGACTCGCCGTGTGACTCTAAGCTCTCGAACTTCTGTCTCGCGTGCTGATCTTTAGGCTTTGCGTGTCACTCGCCGAGCAATGTCATCAGTTACGTCGTAAGAACAACTCGCCGAGGTGAGGAGGTGAAGCAAATAAGGTGCAGTCGCGAAATTTCGTCCCCTTCCGTTCCTCTTTTTTTAGAAATAACGACATCTGGTAGAGTGACATCTTAAAGAGAGGAGTTAGTTCCTCAGCTGGCTAAGATAAGAAAAAATGTAGATTCTGACGTGAATTTTTTTCACGGATGTAAGTTTTTTTCCTAATAATAAAGGAGCGTTTTGTCTAACGTTTGACAATGTATTCGTTAAATTACACGTAATAGTTCCTTCTCCGAATTTTTTTGCAACAAGGGGACGATATTTGGCCACTTTATCTGAATCGATAGAAGAGAGGGGGATGAAATTGGAAGCGGCAGAGATTTTCCCGTTTCGTGATCGTTCCTTTTATATTTCGGTAGCTGCGATGTGGAATCCGTCAAAAATATGGAGCGTTCATTTACATTCGCGATTCGGCAGCGTAGCAGGAGGGTGACTCCCGTCTTGAAAATAACTCGACGTACTTGATATTTCAGCCCGTTCCAGTTCGCGCGTTACGCCCTTCGCCGAAGGGTCGACATGAAAAGCGAAAGCATTGGTCTTCGAAGGAAACCAACCTTGACGCGACAGTCTTTTGTGATAGAAACGATTGGATCGTTTCTCGTAGACAAACAGCGTCTGACAGCGCGGGAAGTCCCGGTTCCCAGTTTCGTCTTTCCGATTCTTCGTCTCCGCTGGGTCGCGGCTCGAACGACCGCGTTTACGTGGTCGAGACTCGACTCTTCGATTCGCGACGCGGTCACTCGCGTCGAAGAAAAACGCGCAAGCTTCTCGTTCTTCCCCGTCGATGACCCCCGCGATATTCGCATCCCACTGCTACTACACTTTCACCGTCGACGATATCGCAGCTGAAACTTCTCGCTGCATCGGGTCGTCAAACTTGGCGGTTGGCGTCTTTTTCCCCAAGTGCGCGTCGGTCTCGTTATCCGCGCAGGAGATAACATAGTTTCCAACCTTCGAGCATCGATCGTAATCCGCGCGAAATTTCCGGTACGAATCGAAACGTTTCGAGAAAAACAGGCGAGGTTGAAGAACGCGTTTATGGAGTAAATAATATATGTATATAGTAATGTAAGGAAATATTATATGAGGAAAATACATAAGGAAATTGAAAATGTCGTACTTTTTATCGCGCTGAAAATCGAGCGCGATCGAAAACTGACAGGAGTGCCGAGGCGAACGCGCGTTGGACAAGAGTACCAAAATGGCGATCATCGTGCCGTTAAAAACGGAGCGATACACACCTGGTCGCCCGTGCACTCGCGAGTGTTCTCTTTAATTAACTACAATCAAGTCGCTCGTGTTATTCGTCGAAGCGAGCTGCCTGGGATTTGGTTATCCGACGCTTCGTTAAAGATTTTACAATCAAGAAGACAAATCCACGCGCCTGCTGCCACGGAAATAGGATTAGTTTCGTCACGTTGAACATGGATACGTGAAGCGAGATGCTTTTCTTCGGCAAGGGAGGGGAATTTTTCGCGTGCTTCTCCCGTAGAAAGGATACATTTTACTACGAAACTCGAGAGAGTACAGCGATAAGCCATCCCTCGATCGTAAAGCACCTTTCAGAGTGCGGTGACCTTGAAAGGCGGCAGTCCGCGAGTTTGAAAAGGTAGGACTGGAAAAGATTTGTTTAGAATTTTGGGATCGGATTCCTACATCTCGCCCCTTTTTTAGGAAGGCTTCCCAAAAGAGTTGAACATTGTGCCCAAGGTCGAGGAAGTCGAAGACGAACGAGCTGCTGCTAAATGTTCGATAGTTCTCGGGGACGAGAAGACGATAAAACAAGCGTAGGGTTGTTCGTTATGGCGAAGGTCACGGAAAACAGATGTTAAAACGGTGGAAAAAGCGTGAAAATATAGGAGCTTCGAGTAAAACTAATTGGTAGGTGTACGAGTCTCGAAAAAGTTTTTTCGTCAGCTTTCATCGGCAACGCCGACGGTCGAACGTCGAAAATGGAGAACGGCAGGCCATCAGCGACTGATAAACTCGTCGGCAACTCTATAAATAAACTGAGCCCTCTTTGGCAGCACGTGCGAGCAGCATTTTAAGGCTAACGTGACACGGAACGAGATAGAACAGTCGCGTTCGATGGGAAGATTTATTTTCTCTTGGAAACTTCTTCAGAGCAGCTCCATGTTCGCCGCGCGGCATTAAGGTCGACTGAAAACGTTAACCGAACGTGTCGTCGAGGGGATGACACTCGTCGATGCAATACGAAACGTAGGTAATTCGAGTCGGCTTTTTTCCCCTCTTCCGCTCTCCTCGCCGAGTGCACCAATCGATTCTACGGGAATTAACACGAGGAAACATATTTCCGCCATTTTGGGTCCGCCGTTTCGAATTTCGTATTTCGAAGTCCGTTTTCGACTTCGGTGAGCTAAAAAAAATTTAGAACCTTTTTACCGGTCTCTACGGACCTGCGACCACTGTGCACCGCCCATTTTTTTTTTTTTAAACAATCTTTCTACCCGTCAGAGACAGACTGATAGACAGGCAACCAGAGCTCTCAAAGTTGCTGCCGGCATCCATTCGCAACGGGGAATTTGCCTGGAGTTGTTCGAGACAGCCTTTAATTACGGAAAAGCCACAAGCGCACGCTTCAGCGAGCTTCTTTTCCTCTCTCTATCCACCCATTTATCTCTCTTCCTCTTCTCTCCGTCTCCTCTCCTTCCCTCTTCCTGTTCGCCAACGCGCCCCGTTTCTGAACGATGTCGTCAGGCGAAAAAGGACTCGACGTCCGCGCCAAATGTAGCAGGTGAAGAGGGACGAGTCTCCGCGTTGAAAAAAGTTTATTTAATTTATTGTTATTCTCACGAACAGGTGTGAAACTCTCGGTGAAGTGCCATTTCTCAATATTCTCCCCTTCTGGAAACTTCCCGACTCTGACGTCCGTGGATCACCTATATCTCAAGGAGACCGAGCGGTTGGCTTATCGTTAGGGTCGAGGCAACGACGAGGAGTAGACAACGCCAAAGTAAACGGGAGATGGACCCTTTCACTGGATTTGCGACCATGCAACCGCCATTTACCGAGCGCGGAGGGACCACATCGAAGTCGTCGCGTTCCGCAGCCGTCGTTCTATTCCATCTCGCGTGACACGCCGCAAGGACCCGCGATATGTCGAGGACTGCGCGCGCTGGCTTCCTTTTCCAAGGAGAGCCGTCTACCTATTCGTTCGTCGAAGGAAAAGTTCACGAAGGGATCTCGGGTGCCACTTTTTCAGACCGCGATGAAGACGTCTCCGGAATTCCATTCGGCAAAAGCTTCGCCACCTTATCCAACGTATCGAATAATTTAGCACTGTCTTTTCTCGACAGCCTGGTTTTACCGTGGTTCGCCCACGTTTTTCCACCAGCTCGACTTCCCGCGCCTTACCGAATGAATCCTCGCCTCGCGTGTCGCGTTCTACCACGTATGTGTAGGTATATATTAGGGTGTGTCATTTTGAGCAAACTTTTTTTTTAATCGCATACGGGTCGTTTACCTTTAGGTAGGTAGAAAGAGAAGTCTGTTAACATTTCAGAGGTTAATGCTGAGCGGCACCTCGTTGCAAATTTCTATTTCCCATTTAAATAACATGGTAAATAAAGATTTTTACGTTTGGAATTTTACATCTTGAAAACGGCGTATTGTATAGATTATTCCAAGACAAATTTTTGTAGCGAATTGAACGCCCTGCAAAAGAGTTTGCTCACAATTTTTTGACATGCATAGCCTGTCAAATGATATGCTAGAATGAATTATTAAATATTTATTTATGGTAAAACATATTTTTGTCAGAAATAAAGGTGGATGTTTTACTCTTTTTAATAAATTGGGTCCATCTTTTTCGTAGGTGTTACGAGTAGTATTACGTTTCATTACATTTAAGCGTCTGTATGATACGGGACTAGTGGATTTATCGCGTATATAGTCAGACCCTCCGCGCCGTCTGTTCTATGACGCGTTCTCCGGTCAAAATTTTAACACGTGTTCAGATTCACCTTTGTGGCAAAACCTTGTATTCTCCAGACACTTCACGCATTATTAAACGTCCGTTCGAGTGTAACACGCCGTGGAACAGTCGACGTTCCTCGAAAGACTTAACATTTCGCGTCGGGTTCTACGACGCGAAGGGTAAACGTGAAATTGGAAGCCACTGCTGCGCGTGATGTTGGTACGCGCGTTAATTACACGACTCGACTAAACTAAGAGTACGACTGTCTTAACGTTGACTACAGAAATGTCCAAAGTTTCGGATTCCCTCTCCGTTTCTTCGCGGGCATATTAATCCGCAACTATTCTCTTCGACCGCAACTTCCATCAAGATGATGATAATTTGTCGCAGCTATCTACCAAGGTCGGATGAAAGCCGCGAAACTTTACCGCAGAAAAGTGCGCCGCCGGATGGCTGGGAGATAATTGCGTCCCGTTGAGCCGAATACGAGACGGCAGTCGAGGAGAACGATCGACGGGACCGAATTCCGGTTACGATTCGCGAACCCGGCGCGCGAGTATGATCCATTCGATGGACCGGGAGTAGATACTTGGAAATGTAAATTTTGGGATATCGGAGGGTTCGATTTGCCGCTACAATTGCCTAGTTAATCAACGAGACTCGCGCACTTATCTGACATCCCAGCGTCGACTTCGGCGCTGAAGACCTTCTCGCACGAACCCTCGCGAAGGTCGACTCCTATCGACATCAGCTTTGCATTTCCAAATGACTGTTGGCCACCGTCACCAAATACCGTCCCTTTTTTGTAAAAAAGTGTGGAAAACGTACCACTACGTGCAACTTAACGAATAAAACGTCAAACGTTAGGCACAACGCTCCTTTCTTATTAAAAATAACCAGAAACTAGTTTACTTTGTACCAAAGTCTGTCAAATAGCTTTCGCAAGAAAGCACAAATAGTAAAAATATTTGGTTGGGCTTCTATTATAATTCCGATCCGAGGAGAACATTGAGCTCGCAATAATCAGGACGCGAACTTGAATTGTACTCGTATGATTATAATTATTATTATGAAAAATGTATACTTCGTGATTATATTACAATATCTAATCAGTCGGATAATATGTAATCGATCATTGATATGGTTCAAGTAGTTATAGTTCTGCGGACAAGTTGCTCGGTAAATCTTTTGTTCGTACAGCTTAAACAGCTCTTACCATTGCTCCAGGATCCCACAGTGTTATTCTTTGGCATCAATAGAATAAAGGAGAATATTAAATAAATTGAGAAAACATTTGGGGAAAAACAAATTTGAGAAAAAACATCCAAACTAGATGACTTCGTTTGGAAAAACGAAACGGAAGGGGCAGAAATTCGGCGAGTGATGTTTCGAGGAAAAATTGCATGCTGCAGGTGAGGTTTGTTAATCAACGAAATTAATAGCGCGTGCTTTCGTACCGATTGTAAATCTCTTCGTGTTAATATCTACCGCCGCTATATTTTGTTCGCAAGCTCATTGTCGACGATCGAGAATTGGACGCCTACGATTTATGGACATTCGAGCGAGAAGACGCCTTTCGTTACCGTAATTCGTCCGACCCTCGGCCTCGAATCTTCGAAGTGATGGACCGATCTCAAACGAAGATCGAACATGCTATCGCTGACGTTCGGCAACGACGTACCGCGACGAACGAGTCGATGCGATATGCACGGAAGTGAAATGGATTTGCAACGGAGACGAAGAAGGATCGGACGAATAATACGACGATAAGGCACGATTTTCGATAGTAAATGTATCGTCAAGTTCGTACGGAGAAGAAATCAACGTGCCGCTTGGTAATTTGAATATCGGTGCGACTGATCCACGTCGCTCAATTCGCGGTGTAACTCGTCCGTGAAATATGGAAATTACAATCAGATTTGAAACCAATTCGAGAGGGAGCATAGAAACGGACGAGCGATAGCGACTAATCGTTCGTTTCATCGCTCCTAACTCGCGGACGACGGGGCTCCCTCCCTTCCTCTCGCCCTCTCTCTCTCTCTCTCTCTCCCTCTCTCTCTCTCTTCACCCCTTTCGGTTGAGGATGTAACGAATGCCCACATTCGCGAATGTGAATATCGGCTTTTTACCCGGCTGCCGAAGAAGGAGGGCAACGTTTTTCGAGCGTATGTATGCGTGCATGTACGTATGTATGTATGTATGCTCGCAGGGTCGTAAAAACTGGAAACACACGCACGCACATTTAATCCGCTCTTTGTAACAACCACAATCAACGACGTGGACGTAGCGAATAACTGACTCCTTATTTATTTTTTTGCCAAAACGGTTTTTTACTATATTTTTCCTTTTTTTTTAAATTCTATTTATTTTTTGGGAGTTTTTATTTTTCTTTCCCATGCAGTTTCCTGCGAACTCCCCTTTGGGTCTTGAAAAATGCATTTCATGGATTTTTTGCCCGACACTGCCAGCAGTTTCACATTAACAACGATCAGTCTCGCTAGGGGCCTCTAGTTTTGGGCGCAGGATGCGAACGCTGGAATCGCTAGGATAGCAGTATGGCAGCGTATACAGAAATCCTGCGGCACTGTAGGCATAAAATTCGGTTCTGCTGAGTTTTATCGCTGATAGTGCCAAAAATCGAAAACATCGCTGAATTTTCTATTGAAAATAACAAAAAACTTGACTACGTTAAGAAATCCTGACTAAAAAACGAATAAATAAAATATATGCTATGGTATAGATATAAACAGTGAATTAATTCGCTCATTAATTCATTAAAAATCTCTATTTCTGTTGTATTTTCTAATTACTTTTGTAAGAGTACCCATTTGTAATAGCTGTCCCGAGTGTACAACGCGCTGTAAATAGAATGAAAAATAAATCGAATCAAATCCAAATCCAATCGCTGCGATAGCGACAAATCGGCTGAACAGATCTGTTGACATTTTCGAATGAACTCTACTACCCACGGTTCGCCAATGTTACTGTACGTCGACTCGTTACAATGGCATCGCGAAGGAAATTGTACCCGAGATGCTGTCTTCTCCTCTCGGCTGCCACGCGTCGAGGCTATCAGACGCGAGATGCCGGATCGAGAGAAAGGAAACGAGGAGGGTGGCGAGATGGAAAGGGAAGACTGGCGCCGAATAGCAGGCCGCGACAGCATCCGCACCCAATAAAACCTCGCGAAACATTGATCTGTCGGCCGTTTATAACCTGCAGACCTTGAAAAACTTTGTCGTTGTCGCGAGGGGAACAGACTTTGGACACGACGATGACAACGAGAGAGAGAGAGAGAGAGAGAGAGAAGAGAGAGAGAGAGAGAGAGAGAGAGAGAGAGAGAGAGAGAGAGAGAGAGAATATATAGATAGATAGATATAGTTTATTATGTCTACAGCCATATTGGACAAAAACGGAGAATGAATACTAGACACAGAAAGAAAGAAAATCCAGAACCAAAAAATCAAGTAAGCAGTAAGAAAACGTCGCTTACAATAAGTAAGGACTGGGAGAAAATAAATAAATAGGAGAGAAATTTAAGTAGACTACAGTGAACTATTTGTAGTAATTTGAATTTCCTACAAGTTTGTCATTTATATTTTTCACGCATGTCCAGTAATTTACGAAATAACGTTAAAAAAACGAGAATCTTAGAAAAAAAAATCAGATTTAGTGACCCGTACAATCTTACAAGCGCAGCTTACAGCCGCGCTGCAATGTGCACTTTTGTAGAGCTCTTGATCCTGAGTAAATCGCGTTCTGGTACGATATGATAACACGAAATGCCGCTGAGTTATAGATATGTGACGACAAAAATTAAAGTTACGAGTATTTTAAATGGGAAATCTTTCTACGCTCTGGGAAAATACTTAATGTTAATATTAAGGGCTGTAATTTTCAGGGAGTATCTTTTTGGAAATTTCCAACAAAATTTTCAGTTGGGACCCAAAAAAATAGTGTGAAAAATCCGGAGTATGTTTTTATTCATCAGTTATTTGCACATTGCAATTGCAAATTTCTACAGATAGATACTAGAGATAAATCATGGAGCGTGTTTTTTGCTTGTTTTGGTTAGTATTTCCCAACGCAATCAGGTTTTTTGTTTTTCTTCTAATTTATTCTATTTCACTCTTTTTATTTTTTATTTTTTCCAACTTTCCCTCTATTTTTTCCCAACGCCATTTTGAAATGATATACCCTATGCCAGTCCCATAACTGAGAAGAATCTAATGACACCTCACAAGTTGAAATCCGTCAAACGGTTTGTGCTGTAGGGCGTGACAAAGAATTAGACATACATACATATATACGTACATGCGTCGTATTGCGATCGAAAAACACGAGTCGACGTGCTCGTCGTGCTTGGTCCTCGGTGTTTTTCTGCGTCACGATGCTGCGCCTCGAGATGGAATCGTCTGTAGCTAATCTTCGCGGTCGTGTCCCGCTACCGATACTACCCCGGGTAATTTCCCAGCTTTCCCAGCTTCCCCAGCTCCGACTCCGAAAACAAACTACCTCGGAGCCTATAAATGTATTTGCGAGCGTAGGTCCTAGTACCACTGTACTTCTCCTTATCTTCTAATTACCCATTCAATCTCGCGTCTTCGACCATTCGGTCTCGTCTCGTCATCCCCGCGCCCACTTTTGGATCCGGCGTCCGATCCTCATCGACGTCTGTCGGGATTCGCGCCTCTTTGATCGCGACCGTTTGGGACGTCAGGTCTAAACTTCCTCGGAGAGACACTTTGCATATTAGGGGAAGGAGGCGGAACGCGTCGTTCTCTCTGGATAATAGTTGATTTTCAGCAACTCCGGTCTTTGGGCGCGATTTTTTTCATAATAGTTTTCAATTTTGTCGTCCAATTTTTTTTTTTTAGCGGCTGGCTTTTCTCGTTTGTTCTTCTACGTTCGTCCTCGGAGGCTCCGAGAGAACGTGAATCGCGCTGGTAAGATTTCGAGGTAAGCAGAGCCGTCGGATTTTTTCGTCGGTCGCTCAGTCCGCTGGAAACAACCGAAAATATCGATATTGATTTAATCAGTCCGTTGATTCGAGGAATAGCTGGTCTGTTTGGAATGGAAGCGGCTCTCGAACGTATACACGTACGTGCACGGCAACGCCCCGAGCTGAACAAACATTTTACGGCCGTAGTCATTGATTGCGCTTAGAAAATAGACCTGCAATATTCATCGTCCGGCGAGTACTCGCGGATAGTCGAGCGATCGAATAAGCAAAGAATAAACGACGAGACAAGTACGCCTGACTTTTCCTCGCGATGCGCGCCCCCTCCTACGAACAGCGAATAATTGCTACTTCCCCTCCATTTTCCTCGATCTGCCCTGAAGTATGCGACTCGATCGTTTCTTTCACACGCGAAATCCCTACGATTGATTTCCCATCGACGCGGAATCAATTCCTCATTCGATTGCATTTTTCCAACAATATCTTCCACATCAGTGCGAATGACCTTGAAACTAGAGTCCACCATTTCGCGTCAGCTTTCTGCGCGCTTGTCGCAAAGTCGCGCAAGCTCGTTCGTCCGCCGGGTGGGGCGAAGTATGTAAAAGTATATCGCCGTTAAGGAATACCACAGCGTCTCCGTACATATTTCTCTCGTGTCCGCGAAACACGCTTGTACGCTCGTAAAACTATCGAAACTAGAACAATTTTTCACTCAACCAAACTATTGAAAGCGTCGCACCGAATTTCTGTCCGCGAACCATTCCGTACACGTTCTGCGCTGCTGAAAAATCCATGTCAGCGTTTGTTCCTCGATTTTCGACCAAATTGTCGTAGTTCATCTTGCTCTAAAAAAATAAGCCACAATTTTATTAACGTTCCTTCATTTTTTATTCTCTTGTTCTTCAGTTATAATCACTCTCGAAGGCCACGCAATTATTTTTCATACAGCGATCTCCGTTTTGTGTTTTTACCTGTGGTTAGATTGAAATTGGGAAGGAGACGCGTGAAGATTTGTATTTTCCCTCGACTCGTCGGAGAATCCGCGAAATTGATTTTCGCTATTGCAGTCGCAGTGAGACATCATCGTGGTTGGTTATTCCGCAGGCGTCGGAAAATAGCGATGAGATTCCGTTCAGTACGTTCCAATCGAATCGACCTTTGCCTCGGCCACGAAGCATTGAATCGGATTTTTCGTTCGGATATCCGAGAATTTGTCGTCGAAAGTTTTCGACGCACGTATACGACTTTGCAAACCCTCGTCATCGTTCGCGTGAAAAGTTGGCGTGACGTATCCCGCGCAAAAAGTCGAAAATGAAAGTTAAATCTGCTACGAAATTGACACGAAAAGTGGGTCCATCGTGGCGTCGATTCCGCGACGAAGGCCGTCTGGATCATGGATATTTTTCTATTTATCGTTGCTTCTCCAAAGAACTCCCCGTTCGATCCTGAGATACAAGAGCCTCGTGTGAACTTTCATCGTACATCATCTCTTCCCTCCGTTACGTTCCCTCTTCAATTTTCTTCCTCACGCACACCTGTTGTGTCTCCTCCATCTCCGTCGCGGGATAATAAATTACGCAATCATTCTCATTCGGATAGCGCAATCGCGGCGAAGCACCGCGACTGCACGATTCCCCCGCGAGTCTCCCCCTGCGTACGGGGTCAATCGGACCCCAGGAGTTTTCAGATCGTTGAATTTGGATAAATACAACGGCGATTCCTTGCCAACCGGCAGTTTTCTCGTCTAGTACTTCATTCCTAATCTAAGACGAATCTTTCCTAATAACGTGCGATGGACATCTTGAATATGATAGTCTACTGCGTAAATATGTACCATTCGTCAGACGCGATGTATGGAAATATACTCAACACAATCTTTTTGTTTTCCAGTTTTCCAGTCATACGAAGTATTTTCTAATAAAACCCATAATCCAATAGCAGATCAACCCAGGGAGGTTGCAGACCATTAGTTGATCAACCAAATTGTTTAATAACCATATGAAAAAATTCATTTCCGAGTCATTTAATGACCACCCTATTCCATCCGCGAATTTTGTTCGATCGATTTAAAATATTGAAATGTTTCCTGCTGACCCACCATCTTTCTTGAGACAAATTATTTTATTTAAGGGATGTTATCATAAGAGAGATTCGCGTTGATTCGAAAAAGGTATGTCATCAATTTATTGGTGAGTATTGTGGTATTATCCAACTCGATGGAATATGCAATTTTCAAATCACAATTAATGAATTGTCATGCTCACCATTAGCCTGACCATTAGCCTTACCATTATCTGATACTTCTATTGCAAATTCTTCAATTCATAACCAAAAAATATTACAATTGTTCAAACTTGGAAAAAAATTGGGTGTCAATCGTTTGTTTAGAAGGGGAGATGCGTCAAGAATTACACCTCTCGAAGAAGAAAATCGTGGGGTCAAAATGACCCCATCTGCAGTTAATCGAATGCATTTGATTCCGAAAGGCGAGGCGGGTAATCGTAATGATGCGAGTGCGATTCATCGGCTGAAAGCTTTATCAACGATATTGACAAAGCTCTACCTACAACGCGTTGCAAATACGATACGTTTGCCCGCACGAATTTCCGGCGCGACGTTTTTGCCAATTTTTTTTTCTCCCCACGTTTCCGAGTAGGTATACTAGATTCTCCTCGTTTCGAGGATAAACATCCTTCTCTGCGATTTTCATCCCCGCTGTTTCACGCCCATCGCGTCGCGCTGCTCCCGTCGCGTGACTCGCAGCTGCACGTTCACCTTTCGTGAAATCGAATGGAATTTTTCCTCCAAGACGGATTTCAAGCGCGGTATATCAAAAGGATCTCTATTCCTTTTCTCGCCTCGTATTGTTATATCCGCGCATATTCGACGCGATACTTCCGGCATAAAACTCTTGGCTGGGCGTTGATGGCAATAACGGTTCAACGACTCAACGTCCATTGATCCAACTTCAGCCAAGTCTATGCATACAAATTGCTAGATCACGATTACCTCTATATACTTTTTCCAGAAATATACGGGTGATTCGACGTTAACGGGGATTTTCTGCGGGCAATATAAACAATCTCCGCTAACAATTTTCTCGAAAATGTCTTAACACTAACATCAATATTCCACAGTTAAAAAAAACAAGCGTTTTCAGCTCGTAAAAGTCTACAAAAGTCAAAAGTATGCCACAATTTCAATAATCATAAGATACAAAATGGTGCATAATGATATTTAGTATTTTTTGTACCTATATTTTTATACCCAAAACGAAAGTTATACCCAAAGGAGATGATTAAGTAAGAAAGTAGGAAATAAAATATTACGTTTGGTACGTTTTGGTCGTGATAAAAATTACCTCCTGACGTAGAATGGCCCGTACACGTGGCAGCAGTTTTCTTTGCGTTGAAAGTTCAGAGCTCGAACGGGAAACTGCGAGGTCGTCGATTTTTCTCCGTTTCCTGGCGGATGAAGTTTATGAAAAACCGACAAACACGCGTACAACACTGCGTTTACAACAATTCAGCGCCGGCGAATTAAACTCTTTTGAAATAGGGTCGATAGCGCGGAAATTGGATGGTGGTCGCGGTGGTAATTAACTCGGAACAATGCGCCCTGATTCGGGTACTTGGCTGCATTTATTAGAATCGAGTCGATAATAAATTTGTCACGTTAGCCGCACGCAACTTAACGATGCTCGGTGGCCCAAAAATCTGGTGGAAACGCGTAACGAGCCGAGATTATCGGTGATCAGATTCGATAATAAAATTCCTGCAGCCCTAAAGTTCTCCGATATGTTTCCACGTTTTTAGCCCCTCTGCTGGTTTCGCGATCGGATTACCATTCCGAGCAGATTATGATTTCATTTTTCAGAGGAGGAAATCTCATTTGTTTTTTCGCCGCTTCAACGGATATTTGGGTGGTCGATTACCTCGTCTCTCGCGTAGGATGCGAACCATTCGAGTCGAAGAAGTCGCGATCGACGGATCGGAAATGAACGGATAGGCGTGATTAACGATCGCTTAATTCTCGTGAAATTGAAACCTTCGTAGTTTTTACGAACCGTTCGATCGAGTCGCGTCGTTCGTTCGGTGTACAACAACGGAACAATCGCCCAACAACAGAACGAAGGCTGTCAGATTTCTAGCCGTTTCAAACACAGCGGGACACCGGTGTCCCACCTGGACACCATCGATTTTATGACGTTCATCAGCAGTTTCTTATCGACTTCGTCGCCGTTTGTTGATCCCTCTATACAATGGCTAGTACGATTTGAAATTTGTACACGGAGATCTTTCTACTCGCTGTCAACTTTTGGAAATTCGAAATGGCGGAATCAATATGGCCGATCAAAATTGCGAAATGTTTTTTTTTTTTTTTTGGAAATTTGGTGCACGCCAAATTTTCTGGGGGAAAAAAAACGATGGCTCGAAAAATTTGGGAGCGAGAGGGCTGCGTCGTCTTTGCTGGCCAGATCGAGGGGTGGTAAATACTTGCGGCAATCTCCCGGCTTTCAGGACTTCTTCGGCTCGCAGGAATCTTGCTCGGTTACACGCCAGTTTGGCGCTCGACCAAATTCTATACACGGGTCGTGAAAAACTCTCCGTGTTTTACCTCCGTGTCGTTAGACGTACGCGACCCAGAGCGAAAGAGTTTGCGACCGTACGTTGCGCTCGAGGATGCCGAGGGCCACGACGCGTCGTACCACCCCACGATTTAATCTCTCTCTCTCTCTCTGCGGCGCGCGATATATTTATGCGCTAGGCAAAATGAACGACCTCGTTTTTATCCCCCCGCTCGCACACTCGAGCACCGACCCTATAAACCTGCCCGGATACAACGTCGACCCTCGGGCGATGCGACGACGATGCTCCGCTGATTTTCAAAACGGTCCATCACCGGACCCACGTCGCTCGATCTTGGGAGTAATTTTTTCATTTCGTCGAAAACTCGCGAGATCGATCACCCGGAAAAAAGTGCACGAGCAGAATATTGCGATACGTTACTTACTGCCTTTCCCCTTCCCCGCACGCTTTCTCAACGAGAATCTAGCGCAGTAGCTTAACCGGAGTCACGGAACATCAAAGCGATCGTCGACGTTCTTTTTCTTCGCTATCGACGTGCAGCTCCCAAACGATCCATTCGATTCGATAAACGTCCATCTTCCCGGAAATACGGTTCGAATGCAGAAAAAATAAAGAATCGGTGATAATATTAGTCCGATGTACGGAATATTAATTGATAATGCTGCTACTTGTTGCCAAAAATTTCATAGCGCGAGAAGAGTTGTCATCGCTAAAAAAAACTAATTTGATAAAAAAAAAAACGAATTAAAATGCGAAGATCAGCGAAGTGGTAGAACGAATCATTTGTAAACCATGGAATCGGCTTGATCGTTCGACCTTGCAATTTATCGGTAACTCTGGAATTGGCGTCATCGATGTTATCCGTTCAAGTCGAGGTGGACATCGCGAGTGGAATAAAAATGGGCGAAACCACTCTATCGCGGTCGATAGAGCGTTTTTGCTCGTTTGACAAATGGTAGTTTTGCATTCGTGATCAGAAATAATGGAAGGCTAGAACGAGCGTCGATGAGATACTCTCGACGAGACTAGTGGAGGATCTATTCGAAACGAACGTTCCGTTAGTTAGGCCTAGTTAGTTCCCGGCGCATTTTCTTCTTCCCCACTTATCTCCTCGCCGCGTCGAAAAACGTTTCGTTGAATTTCCTATCGCCGTTCCTAAAACGAAGGATCATCAAACAAATCACACGTTTCCTGGATCCGTTTTTCTCCCCATTTCGGCCAGCTGCCGCGATGAAGGCAATTCTCGAGGGTCGTGGTCGCAATCAACTTGGGTTTTCCACGCACCGAATGAAAATTTGACGAAACAATTTTATTCTTCCAGAGAATCCTATCTCTCCGGGGCGGCGACGCGTCGAGGAATAAATCGTGGCGATAAATGCGACGAGGAGAACCGAGCACGCGTATATACCGGGCGATATCTCAGGAATTGGAATTTGGCGACAAGCGCCCCCCCACCCCCCCATCTCATCCCCCGGTATTCGTCTTTTGTACTCGCGACGTTTTGATAACGGTTCGGACACGCGGGAATCCAGCGCCCTGACAGAGGCGAGAACACCAACGTTGATTGGTCATTTCTCTCCCTTTGTCGCTTGACACGCGGTATCGTTATGACAACGGGACACGTCCGCCGCCGATCAGGCTTTCCCAACAAACGCACGAGATATTAATTAATTGGTTGCAATTAGCAAACGGCGACAATTCCGATGCCGTTGTCACTCGTCACGTCCGGGTCACCGATCCTCGCCGCATTGCCGATGATAAATGTCGAATCGAACGAGCATTGGTATCGAAAACTGCTGCGACACGCCATTTCGATGAAACTTGCAGGAGATCTTCTTCTTACCCCGAACCTGCGCGAATTTCATTCTCGACTCAATCCGACTGCCCCTTTGGAAAAGGCCTCAGCTATCTTCGTCAATTTTCGAGATACGACATCCAGCTTCGGGATACAGTTTTACCATCGCAAATGACTATTTTCAGAATTTTCTCCGATTTTTCCGCCACTCGCGTCGTACTGCAAAAAAGTTTTTGTAACGGGTGATTTTAATATAAATATTTCGGACGTCACGAATTCTCGGACACAACAGGTGAGAAAACTCGTCAACGAGCGGGCATTATTCTCTTCAACACCCGAAAGAGCCTGCTCAACAATTCACAACACTCAAATAGACTCGTCTTTCTCTTCGCAAACGTTGACATCTAGATATCATGAAAACGTGACGTGCGACCATAAAGCAATTTGGTTCGAACTTTGAAACCACGCGAATAGAAGAGGCGAAAAAACCATACCACTTTGTAGTATAGACCTGGCATATCAGTATAATACCATCGTGGTTTTCTTATATGAAACAAAATAAAATAAATTGAACAAAAAAAAAAAAAATAGGCGATCGGGCCTCGCGAAAAAGAGCGATGAGCTTTTTGGCGGATTGTAAGACGGGCTGGTTTGTGATGACTACGATGCATCGGGTTTTGGGATGGTAGCGCGTCTCGGTGGGATTTATTAGCAGCAAGTAAGCCAGTTTCCTGTCGGAGAAGTAAAAACACGAGAAAGAACAATAAATAAAAATGAATCATGGCTCGTGCGTCGTTAGGACCAATTGGTATTCGTGCAGCGCATGTTGTACAAATAATACCTACGAATATCCGCGAGCGAAACGAACGGCCGTGTCCGCCGCCACGTTTTTGTATTCCCCGATCGCGCTACGGGAAAGAAATAAAAAACAAAAGGATGGGACGCTCGCAATCACGGGTAACCCGTCAAAGGGCTCGTCAAGGCAGGACGAAATTGAAACGAAAACGAGGAGAAATATCGCGACATGTTCGGTGAAAGCTGAAGCATCGACCCTAGTCGTATATCAAAGCGGACCGTCATTCGTTTAATTGAATCGCGGGTTGAGAAATAAATGTCCCGCTAGTCGCGCGTGCGAAAAACAAAAGAGCGGAGCCTCAACGACCAAGGATTCCGCATCCGGTCGAAATCCACGTGAGAAACCACCCGACAGCTTCACGGATATCGGCCTGTATCGGCTGACCACTAAATCACTTGTCGGGCGAAAAAAAAACCAAAGAAATAGATTACGATTCGTCACGTCGATTCTGGGAGACGAGATACCATTCGACGTCCCTTCCGCGGCGAGATAAATGACGGGGGAACCGCGACGTTACGGACCCTGGCACGTGGTCCTGCACGTAACTACGCGACGGTCGCCGGGTCAGCGTTACCGCGATCAATCAAGCACCGTTAATAGGTTTTTCAAACTCTCTCTCTCTCTCTCTCTCTCTCTCTCTCTCTCCCTCTCTCCCCCTCTCTCTCCGCCGCGCTCGCTCATTTTCCCAGCCCTTTCGCGGTGAAACTTGAATTTTCGCCCCGAATTTGATCAATGTCACACCGTGAGCTGCAGCGGTGTAGACGACCGCCGTTACTTTTTTTTCCTCCGTTAACTTTGTTACACCGCTGTTACCTTCCCTCGTCGCCACATCGTCGCCACCCTCGATTTTCGTTGAGGGGGTTAACCACTCCAGCCGCCACAAAATAAAGCAAACTTTGGGCACTTTTTAAATTTTTTATTGATTGGTTTTAAATTGATTTTCGAAAAAATTACGTGTTAAAAAGAATCTCGAAAAACCGCACGAAAATTGTTAATAACAGTAACTGAATTACGCAACGCTACATTTCAAGAATTTTTTAAGCCAGCAAAAACCTTGATTTTTTCACAAATTAAATACAAATCTTGGAAACCATGTTAATTCAATTATAATATTCATACATTTACCGTAAAAATGACGGAATATTAGCGCTTTTTCCTCTTATTATGAGAAACTTATCCTTGAAATTAACCGAAAAACGCATATTTTTACAACTATTCGGTTGTTAAATTCTATAATCACAGAAGATTTTTTTTCTCTGTGTTCCCTCAGTAGAGGCGCGCCGACACGAGCTGCGGCTACGTGAGATTTACGACGATTTGTTCGCCCCTCATCTCCTACAAGATTGCGACAAACACAGAGATCGCTTGTGTATTAGAAAGATTGCGGACAGATCGGATTGATCGTTCGTTTCGCGCAACGACGTCCGTGTACACGGAGTTCGTAATTAGTCGATTTTCTAAACGACCTATGAAATTATTCAACTAAGGCACGTGTCTCGTGCGAGAGAAAGCGACCGGTATATTCTGCAACGGGCGATAAAGTTGGCGTATATCGCCGTACATGTATACTTCATCATCCGTTATGGCCAACTTTCTGTTCAAGGTACGGGCATGTAAACGATATATACATATATACATACGTACATACGCGTATATATGTATATATATATATATATATATATATATATATTTATATATATATATGTATGTACGTACGTACGTACGTGCATGTATACATAAGGAGAAGGCAGCTTGGAAGAAAGCTGAATATATCGAAAACAACGAGAGACAAAACCAACATAATTAGGGAAGAAAAGTCTGGGAAGGGAAATGAGATTTTTCTATGCGAGGCAGAATATCGATTTATCGACGTCTGATACCCAATTTGCTGGGAATTAAAGCGGAGCTGTGGCACGGGATTCACGATCAGTTGCGAAAAAGTCCTGACATTTTTTGATAAATATCACGAATATTCGTAGACTGATTGTCGCCAAGTGCTGTACATTCTGGTGAAACTCGGCTTTGATAGGCCTTTTGAGGATATACCTTCCAATTTTGTTGCCACAGCTGCAACCACGTGATCGTGTATGGAGTACGAATCACCAGGTGGATCTTTGCACCCGAATCGAACTGAAACATGATAACCGATGGCCGTCTGGAATTCAATGAAAACGAGTAGAACTTATTATCGTTACGGCGTAACCAGTCTTTTTACAAGCACAAGATATTTTTCCCGTAACAATTATAATAACGATGCCATTTACCGCGTTGCAGGTTCGATGTTGCGGTTTTATTGTACGCAATTACATTTATTGTTGGTAATAGCGCAGATTTCACGTCTAGAAGAAACCAATGTTGCGGCACGCAAACACGAGCGTTGGGTCGAAATTCTGGGTGCGAAGGCATAAGGAACGAAGTTGCGCAATCGATGCTCGAGTGGAAGAAATGGAACGAGGTTTTGACTAGAAAACAGGTTTCCTGGCAGTGGGAAATCGAGCCACGGACAGAGGGGTAGCGTTATTCGCGTGCGATCGAGCATTTTATTGGTTCATCCGTTTGTAGCTCGTCGTTTCTTTTTAATCCTGGAACTTCACGGTTACACGCGCCGCGAAGCGACTACCGTGCGCAACTTCGGTTGTTCTCTACGACGAAATAATACGACTACGGACGACTTTGAGCGATGAGATCGAAATTGCCAAGTCCGAGTTCCGGCCAATCGATTTACGCCGTTCGAGTCGTAGCAGCAGCCTTGGCACGACCATTGGTCGAGCGTTGATCCAAGCCTTGGGAAAACAAAACAAAAAAAGCAAGATTCGCTCGAGCCTTGGAAAACGAAAAATCAGTAGTGTCCCAAGTGTGCATCGTGAAAAATCAACATCGACTCGATCAATTATATTTATATACGTACAACTATGAATGTAAAAGCGTTCAGCAGCTTAAAGGGTGACTTTAGTTCGCGGCTGGAAAAAAGAGGTTTATTGCCAGCTCTTTTTTTGTATTGGGAATGGGTGCAGGTTTTTAACTTTTGTTTTCATAGCAAAGGGTATCGATTTGAGTATTTTTGACAATTTTTTTATTGGGAAATACCTATAAGCGACGGAGATACCGTCAGATACACCGAGCACTGCGCGAAAAAGAACTTTTTACGCGGTGACCACTCCTACTCGGGAACAAATCACTCGAAATGAAAAGACCAGAGGGATTTAGCTGTTCTGTTGTATTACGTAGTCGTGAATCGGAGGATTCGAAGGGATAATGATTTTTTTGCTGAAAATGGTGGTTCATCGAAGATGATCGCCGATTTTTACGTGGCTCGTTGATTCGCAAGTTCGCCTCGAGGACAATTATCGGTATTACGATTATATTGACCGAGGCATTTTGCGCCGAGCCGCGGCTCTCGTTTGTCTGTCACCAGTAGTGTTAAGTTCGCCGTTGGAAAAAATTCCGTCCGAGCGAGAGAAGTCTCGTATTCAACGACACGGAAGCGCTTTGTTTCATCTTGCGGTCGACAATTGCAGAGTGCAGTCCTCGGGCTACGAACGTAATGTTTGCTTGCCCGGTCGTCGCCGCGACTAGCTGCACGCGAAGAGCGAATGTTCAATTAAAGAGTAACTGGAGACATTTTGGAGCCGCAGAGAGTCCCGAGCGATGCGATACCGCTGGCGTGTGCTGCAGTACCGGATTTATTTTCATTTTCAACAACGACCAAAGCCGTGAAATTTCACCGCTGTGATTTTGAACCACGACGTCGAAGCTTCACCGCAGAACGTGTCGTTTACAGCAGTAACACGTTACAGCGGAGCGCCGGCGCACAGTGGCCGATTTTGGATCCAGTCGGTTTTAACCTCGCCTCGGCCCGGAAAAAACGGAAACGTCCGTTGCTCGAAAAAAGTGCTTGTTTACTTTCGTTCTCGTGGTCGAAGCCACCGAAGATAATAATGCCTCTGTTTCCAAGAAAACCGAAACTCGGGCTTCCAAGCTGAACCACCCCAACGTTCATTTCGGAGATAATCTATTCGAGGAAACTAGTCGTGGTCACGAGTGCGAATAATAGCACCGATTCTCGACTATACGCCAACAAAAGCCCCAGACCAAAATTGCCGCGCGCGTTAGGACAAGAAAATAAAATGACGAGAATAAAAGCACGCTACAGATTTTTTTTTTCTTTGCAAAATTGTAACAACCACGAGACCCCGAAAATCACGAATGTAGCGCATTTCTTCCACCGAATCCTAGCTTCTCGAACCAGATTTTGAATTGTGCTCTTCCGCGACTGAGAATTAAACTGCCTCTTATTATATGTACAAGTTTTTCTGTCTTACCGACAAAAGCACGAATTTTTACCAAAAATTCTATTTGCGAAGCGTTTTTTTTTATAGATTACGTATTTTCCCAGATACCAGTTGACTCTACATTTTTTGTGGCTTTTATTGGAGGGAAAAATCTGTTGCTGCTTTTTATTCGCGAACTTCTCGTTTTTGGTGCTACCTACTTTTCGTGTGGATTTTTTTGCTGCCGTTATTCATTAAGGACGTTGCAGTGTTTCCGGCACGAAACGCGTGACGTTTCGTCAAAAAACGGCCGCCGTCACACGCAACGACTCTCACGAATCGATGGAAAGCAAAAAAAAGAAAAAACGAATCGTCGGTAAACGAGACGACGGGATTCAGTGGGGCGTGAGACTGAAAATACAGGTTGTTTCGTAGCGTCGAGGCCGTGACATCGATTTGTTCCGTCAGTTGCGCGCATCGACCATGCGATCGCTGACTGTCGCGTGAAATCCGAAAAGTTGGCTACGTCAAGAACACTGTCACGATTCGATGGTTCGACCAAGCGAAGGGGGCAGCAGTTCCTCCTGGCTAGACGAACGACGGCGGGATCCAGGCTTCGAGGAAACGCGACTAGGATGACCACTGCCGGCGAAAAATATCCGATCGGGATGCGTCGATGCGGTTGTTTGGTACCGGTCGCACGAAGCAAGACTCTCGACGTTTTTTTTTGTTTTTTTTTGCCTTTGCTTCTCGCTAGTAGTCGCACCTTTGGACGCCACGCTGGGGAATACCGCGGTACCTTTACCGGCGACCAGTGTCTGGGCACTTCAGCGTTCTTTGAAGCGTCGCACCACTCGGAAGATACTAATTAGTCGGCCGAACGACCTACGCGACGTAGACTTCCAGCCAGACCTCTTCGCCGTCCAGCCTCGAATCCGTCGCCCTTTCAGGCTCTCGAGCCTGAATGTTCAATCGCGGCTCCTGTCTGGAGCAACGTGAAAATCCGACGAAATGGGTCGTGTGACCAGACAGAAAGATCTCCGTGTGGTTTATGACCGATGCACGCGTGTACCTCTCACTCGTCAGTCCAGAGTCGCTGCTTCATTTCATACCGACGATGAAACTCCGCGTAGTCAAAAATTTGGACGAAATTCGGTTTAAAATTTGGACAACAGTTGGTGAAAATTTTGGTTGTACAATTTTGGCCAGAAAATTTGGCCAACAATTTAGTCGAGCATCGTGTAAAAAAATGTTTCGTCTCCTTTCGCGAAAATATGATACACTTATTTTCAGGATGATGTACGACAACCGGAGTCATCACGGATCGTGGTAAAAAATTAGTTGCAAAAAATTAGCCGAAAAACCAAAGTAAACGGAATGGGTATTCCAGGTAAACATTTCTGAAGGTCAGTAATTTGTTAAAAAAAAATTTAGAGGAGAGCCGTTGTACCCCAGAATTTTTTTTTTCGGAAGTGTCGCCCAATGGCGGTGAACTTGTGCAAGATAGGACAAAAGTGAACTGATCTTACGATTGAAAGCTGCGAGAAGTAATTAGTCGTGTACGGGAGGAGGTGTCGAGCCCACCCTCTGCCCCATATTTTTCGTTCCCGTTTTCAACGTTTCGTATTCGTAGGTCGGCGATTCCCGCGGAGCGACCCCATCGAGCTTGAATTATTCCGTCGCTGGTTTCGTTTATTTACGTCCAGAAGAAGAGGACCGCGTTGGTACTTTCGGCATGCCACGGTCAAACGTACACCGAGCGAGGGCAAATATTTGATGTATTCGGAGACCGGTGCTTAATCCGTCCGCTTCGGGCAATAAATTCAATATCAAAGATTAAAATGTCTCAAATGTTGTTCGAAACGTTACGCTGGCCGTGGTATTATTTCAATGAAACGCGGGAGGTTGAAATTGTTTCGAGCGGGGAAGCAAATTTTTCATCCTGCTCCTAAAAACGATGCGGTTATCTTTTATTCATGAAAAAACTTCATTACCGACAGTGCTTCCGCAAACGACACGATCTGTATTCCGATCCGACGTTTTACGACATAATCCAACTGTCTACGCTCTACAAACCGCGATGAAAATAATAATCGCTCACCTACGAGCTTGAAACGACGAAATTCCACCGTTTCTCGTTTATCATTCGCCATTACCCCTCGCATGCCGGATACGTCGGTTAATTTTCGACGAGTCTCCGATCGATAATTTCGTTGAAATTACACGCCTCGCGAAGCCGGCCGACTGATCGCATTAGCATCTGCACGCGTCGATTTCATCCTCCCAACCCTGACGGCGAATTTTTCACCCTTTTTATTCAAATTTTCCTACGAATTCCCGATAATTTCTCCAGATTCCATTCGCCAACGAGATAATATCACGCTGTGAGCAGTTTCGGGGGTAATTCGCAAAGTGGATGTTTTTTAATAGACGATTTTATTTGTACCATGTAGGTTTTTTTTTCTCGACAAACGAATCACTGCTAAAAAACGGGAGAAAAAAATAAAACTCCACGTCTAACTCCGATTGGTGGGGGGGGGGGGGGGGGGAAATGCACACCCGATTTTTTACAGCGAAGGCCGAAACCTTTTTCGAAATTCCGAGCGTATTTTTGTCGCGATCATTTTCAAGCATCCCCGACACGCGAGGAAATAGCAGCCTTTCCTTACATCAGCCCAACTAACTGAAATTGAGAACCGACGGGCTGAGAGCTTTTCTCTTTGAAATTATCATTTCAATTTACCTTTGACCGTTTCCCTGCGAAATTTATTACGAATAAACTCTCGGATATTTTCAGCTGCACGAGCGCTGCATATAAACGCAGACCACGAGCGGTGGGAGATAATCAACGGAAAGTTATTACACGGGCGCGATGCGTAGCTATAATTCTCATTTAATAACTGATAATAAGCATTCCCAACTCACCAAAAATCCAGTAAATTAGCGCAGCAATCATTTTTAGAGCGAACTTCAATTTTCTATTCATTTTTAGTCAGTCTCCCTTGGTTTTCCACATTTGGCATGAATAATCTGAGTGTCTCTCAGATTTTTCAATTGGTAGTACTGCACCTCAGCATTCTAATGCGAATAGTGAACGGCCGATCAGGTTTCGTTTCGTCACGCTCGCCGCTGGTCCTTCTGGTTCCTGAAACTTGCGGTATTTCCACAAATAATGATTAATCACCTCAGTGTCGTCGCATTATTATTAATTTTCCGACTCTGTAACAATCTGGCAATCGTCGTCGACAGGAATTCATACGAAATTCGACCAGCACCGATTTTCGACTATGCACAAACAAAATCACCAGAACAAAATTGCCACGAACATAAGCACAATAAAATAAAATGCCACGAATATAACCTCGATAGTTAAGCTGGACAATGAACTTTAATAAATTACCGAGACAGCAAAAAATGGTTCACCGTTGTCGCTATCCGCAGTAGGGGGTGACAATCTTTGCCAGGATGGCAAAAGCTATTTTTGGAGAACCGATTGTTGTTATATTAAAAAACAAAAAAAAACGGATTATACCAAGTCGCTTTCCCTGGCGTAAACTAATTCCTCGCTAATATACCTTCAAACTTCAGAAATATACCTTCAGGTAGAGGGGATGCGCACACTTGCCCGGATGACTCTATATGTATATAGGAGGGTAGTTCTTTTTATTCCTAAGGTATCAGCCATAACGCACAGTCCTAATGTACGTGGCGGAAGGTGAAAAAATGTTATTGAGCCACGCAGTTTTGATACGTTTAAATTTCATTCTCCTTCGTTCGATTTAAAAATAAATTTCGATACCCACAGTCGGCGCGACTCGTTAATCTGGAATTAATGGGCTCTTGATTAAAAAAGCTTTCGGTGTTCTCATGATCTATCACTGGTAACGCGGAAGGTTCTGAAACCGAGAGATCGAGATCGAGGAAACATCCTATGATAATAGACCGACGATCGGAGACGAATGCGAAAGATCGAGTGGAAACCGCGTTGCAATTTTTCTCGCGGCATCGAAACTCGCTCGCAACGATTCGTTCGATGGACGATCGAAGGCATAAAAGTATCGTTAAGTTTCTCCGTCGTTTCTCTCGGGACTTTTTATTATTCTTTATCATTAGAATAGAAGAATGAAGGAAGTTTAATGACACAAATAAACACGCGCTCGACGCCAACGAAAATGTTAATTATTCGTTAACGATTCCGATAAGAAAAACATTGACGATCAATCGTGTCGCGCGTTGAGTTTTAACGATTCGTTGGTTCGTCGTTGAGAAAGAACGACTGATTTTAACGTTGTAAATCTCTCAAATATTAACGACTAGATTAAACGGGCTGCCGACGTCCTAAGCGTTGCCCGGGTTGCTGGGTATCGAAGACCACCCATAGGACTCGAGACTATCGCCGCGGGTCACCGCTCCGAACTGCGTTTTTGATGGAGATTCGAACAATTCTTCGGTCGATCATCTCGGCGCGGTAATATTCTGCTTTCCAAATACCAGAAGAAGAGATCGACGCGAGTCGTTGGTTGCATTTCTTTCAACCCTTCGAGTGCACGCTTATTTTTTCGAACATCTCCTACAATTCGACGGTATCCACTTTTTGACCGTCGATAACTTCGGAACTGCTGAACGTTTCCACTTGAAAAAACGTATATGCATAGTTTGAACAATGTTCAAGTAGGTAGCTTTCAAGTATGGGAAATCTCTTGGAAGTATTCAACACAATTACAAAATTGGCAAAAACTGAAGTTTCAGAATAACCATCGTATCTTGTTTGATTTCTAGCCGTACCTCTTGTTTTTCAAACCTCCTGATTCCTATTTTCGGTCAAAGTCGATGACTGGATAAAAATGCTCCGCTGTGTACTCGAAGAGTTAACGATGTTGGGAGGAACGTCAAAATGGTACGAGACGAACGAGTATTTTGTAGAATGTTCCTCAGCTAATGCTAAAACTAAGGTGAGAATTTCAAACCGATTGCCTAAGCCGTTAATAAGTTATCGCAATCTAGAATAACTGTAATTTTACACGTAATCTCGAGCGATGGCAAATTGGGCGATAAAGCTCCAGCCGCGTGTAAATTGGGCGAACGAGCAAAGTCCACTGATCCCATCCTCCTCGCCACAACGTAAATTGGGCGACTCCTTTCTAGTTTATTGAATCCGGCACCATGGATTAGTGGACTCGACTCTTTGCTCGCTCGCCCAATTTACACTCAGCCGAGACTGGACTAAATTAGTGGATTTTGCCCGATTGCCCAATTTACACGCGTCCGTAATCTTATGGAGATCCGCTGATCCAACAGATTAAATTTAGTTCCATTAGCAAAAAAACAAACCAATCGTCCCAAACTTTGAATTCTAGAGAACCAATTTTGCATAGTTTCACTTAAAATCACTGAACGGTTTTTGAGAAAAATGCAATGTACTCTCGTTGCCGATTCTATCTGCCAAACATCCTTAAATCGAGGGGGCCGAATTCGATGCTCCGCGTAGCAGTAATTGTAATCACTTTTTAATCGATTCGAAGCGGATGGACGGCGAAAGATTGGCCATCTCGACGCCCCACGCGTGGTCACCGTAATTAGAAATCTTATCAAGAACGTCGTCAGCTCGTACAACGATTAACGAATAAATTCATCGGTTAACCCGCCTCGGTTCTCTAATCCACGAACGTGGACCAGATTTATCGATCTACGTTACGATACGCGTTTTACGATTAATCACGCGCTAAGTTTTACGACAAATTTTTTACCAGCAAGCGTCGAAGCCGAGGAACTCGAGGAATCGATCGGGAACAAACTTCGCGGACATCGTCGTTCGACATCGTTCGATCTCTTCGTCTCTTCGAGACGGCGATTGAGGGACGAATCTATCAGCGTAAGGCGGAACGGGGGTGGTTTTTCGACCAGTTTTTGGAGAGAGAGACAGATTCGCGTGCGAGTGGGCGATAGCTGGTTCATTAAACGTCATCCGTCCAGATTTTGCGACGGACTAATTCCTTTTCCGCGTCATGTGACGCGATACGCGGAAGGCGAATGATTAATGACGATGGATCCGACGCGGTGGACAACGTCTGTAACCCGATTCGTGGTCGTATTAATTACAAACAGAGTAATAAATTCGGGACTGTGTAATCGTTGACTTTACCCCGTCCGAGCATGGATCGTAAAACAAAATCCGTGACTGGTCGAGGGTGGACGTAAAACTGACGGAACATTGTACCTCGGCTACCTCGCATGGTCACCTTACGATTAGTAGTTCCTGCCACAAAAGAAAGTTCGAAGCGTCAGGAATTTTGGATAATTTTTTATCGTGCCGCGGTTTCATTTCCTCTACAAAACAATCGATGTAAATTCATTACGCTATGTTTTAACCTTATTTTCCTGAAATTGACGAAAAAATAATTTTCATCGGATCATCTGAAATCAATGAAACATAAAAATCATTAGTTTAATGCGAGCGAAGCGTCAGGTTAACATTAGTCGACAGCTATTATGCTGGCATGAAACCGTTCTATAGCTTTGTGCCTCGTCAACTGAACATTCTTCATTGTAGTAATAAAGGGATAAAAATTAAATTGAAAAAATGGGTTGCTGCTAAAGTATAAACTACTTTGTCTAGAGTAACACTCTACGTAACGATGCTTATATCTTTTATTATCTTTTTATTACCGATATTTATTCGTCTTCTGTTTTTTTCTCCTTCGAACATACGCCCAGGCAGAAGTTTTACCTTTGCAAGCGTTAGTCGCATGTTTTTACACTGTAATATTTTATGGACTGATAAGTGAAAATGGAAAAGAAAATAGTTAATCAAGTGCCTGATCAAAGTTTTTTTTTTTTAAATACACAAAATCGCGGCTTCTGATTGTTTATTCGCGGATTTTCAAGGAATAACGCCGTAGTTAATCGTATATGAACCATACGAATGTTACGCTAGTAAAAAAATCCTTCCATCGAACCTTAGATTAATTATTGCACGAATGATTTTATTTTTGTTTATTGTTTTTCATTATAATGCATTTTTAGTCCCGTTAGTCTTAGGGGCTATTATGCTGAATACGATTGTTTGGCATAGTGCTTACATATGTTGTACAAATAATTGCATTTTTACACTGTTTTCCTGTTGACATTATTTTTTTCCTATTGGCTAAGTGTCATTGCTTATATTACTAAACTAAGTGGTTAGATTTACCTCTGTTAATCGTGGTAACAATTTCGTAGGAATAATACGTAAGTAACGCTAATTGAGAAGAACGTTAGTTATGTTGTTGCCACTTATTGAAATCAAGAATAATGATAACAGCATCAACGTCACGTAAGTAAATTCCATGCAAAACAGGATGTTAGCTTCAATGCTTAATTTGAACTCGAAAATGTACAAATCCGTGTACTGTCGCTGATAATTTGGTAAGTCGCTGTAATTCGAGCGGTCACGCTGCGCGGTGTACCCTTCCAAAGTACTGCTTCGCGTTCATCATCGTCGTCTTTCACCTCTCTCCTTCGCTTCGCTGTTGTGTCTCTGCTCGACTCCTTTCGGCTCGGAGGTGATAGAATTTCCATGTTGGCAGGGGGGTAGCTCACCCTCCCACGTCATTCGATATACCATCAATCCTCTGCCAGGTTGACGACGCCAATTAATCGGATTCCGTTCTTCTCCGCGGATACTCGAACCTTCGAATATAAGAAAAAACCGCTAAACTAATTCATCAATAAATGTAGTTTGATTGCTGGACCAAAAAAAAAAAAACGATTGAAAAATATTCGTTTCCTAGGAATTTTGTAATCGATGTTCGCGGCAGATCGAGCGCAACGTAACGCAGGGATGTGACGTGTATAATAAAAGGAGTAGCTATTTACCCGTGATAAATAGAAACAGTTTTTGTTGTCGCCTTCCGAGTGTGATCTCTCCGTGGAAACGGGGTAAAATCCACGGAGACTGAGAATCGTCGCATTAAAACTGGAACGTGATTGTTCATCCTCGGGTCGGATGGTCGCTCGCTAAAATTCTCGGGTTCTCGCTAAAGATCTTTGGACATTTATTTCCGCCCCGGTTAGCAGGGTTTATAAGAGGCGCTTGTTCGAGTCGAGCGAGAAATCATCGCGCTTGGATTAGAGAGCGCAGTGCTTCTGTCGTCGTCGCATTCGGTGCTTAGTTCTCACCCGAAGGAATATTCGTCACCACCCTGGAACGGGGTCACAGTCTCGGCGAATTCGTTCCTCGTCGAGATTTTCTCCGAAAAATTCGCCAACTCCGTGAAAATTGACGAATAGCGGGAAAAGTTATGAAAAAAGGGGGCAAAAATCAAGCTTGCTGTAAAAAATAACCGCTCGAGGGTAATCGAGTTCGAAGTTTAGAGTGCAGGGTGAAAAAAAAGAGCTTTTTCCGCGGACTTACTCGTAAATTATTTAACGAGCGTGTGTAGTGAGACAGAGACCGAGTCCATCAGAGCTTTAATTACTCCGAAACCACTCTCGTAAAAAAGTCCATGTTCCTACTTTCCAATAGTTCCGTGTCGCTTTTAATCACTCCGCGCGATGCGTTTAATCCAAACCCGTCGGCGATTATTTGCCGATATAGGCAGTCGAGAAAATGGATACGAAACAACGAGAAACGGGGAATCGATAGTTTTTTAAAGTTGCCCCGCATCAGAATCGAAGCGAACCGCCGAGCGGTCAAGCGGGGAGGTCGGATCCGCCGGAGCTTTCAGAAGCTCCGGAAACACCTGCGAATATCCCGAAGAAATTCCGCTTGGATCCGAGAGAGATAAGTAATACGAAGCGAGGTTATATATCACAGCGCTGGTATCTCGTTGCTTCCGGCGCGAAATATTTTCCGCGTTGGAAAATAAACTGAAAAAAACCACCGACCGGGGTAAATTTCGCGTCCGCGTTTCGTCAGTTCTGTTATTTTTCCTCTATTTTGTTCGTTCGTCCGCCCGTTCGGATACGATTCGACGAATCCGCAGAGAGATTCGCTCGTGGTGCGTAAAAAATTTGATTTTTCCCCGGCGAATTTCATAATGACGAGCGAAATAACCGCTCGAACCCGTACGACGAGGTGGCATTCGTTAGATAATCACGTACAGATAAATCTTTCGCGTTCGTAACCTCTCGGTTAAACCGTCGATCGAACACGCGCGAACTTTCTCGAAAATAAAAAAAAATCGAAAATAGCCCAATTATAAAATCATTTTTCATCGCATCTCTTAGGACTACAGAAAATATAAACGCGAGTATTTTTTTGAACTGTTCAGATTTTCCATTCCCTCCTCCTGATTGGGAGCGGTTCTACCCTCCTCGGGTGTTGTTTCCAGGCTTGTTTCCCCATCGAGACTGATGTAGCATCGTTGTTCTACATTCTCCACGACTTCGAGCTTTTAAATATATTTTGTCGAAAATTCAGGAAAATATCCTTATTTTTCTAAGCTTCAGGGGATGATTTCGCCCCGTGGGAGAGCTTCGGGAGGAATTTCTAGGCCCTATCGATCAAGAAAATACGTGACGCAACTTTTGGCAGATTTATTGCGTAGAAAACCGCTTTGGCTTTCGATGACGTGTAATTTGCGATATCTCTGACATGCTTTTGAACCGAGCTGAAAAATAGCCTTCTTGCGGCCACTCTGTGCGATGCTACCGCCGATTACGACGAAACGAAAACTGGCCCCTTTAATCCGGCTGGTAATCCGCCCACGCGACTAGCGCCATCGGCGCTACGTCTCTATCCGCTACCTACTAGTCGTCTAATTAAAGTCCCGTTCGTTCGTGACTTTGGCAAATTAAGTTGTTGCTCCTACGGTTATTCGAAAGGCTGCAACAAGTGCTTCGAGTTCGCGTGACGAGCGCCTCGGTAACGTGATACTCGTAGAGTACCTGCTGGATAATCAAGGAATACGTAGGTACGTAAACGTACCGCGAGTATCTGATCGCGAATACCTAAGGGCACGACGTATCGAGATTCACGTTTATAAACGTGTATAATCATCGCATAATTTTACCAACGGAAGGAATCGCAGTTTTGAATATCAGGCTCACCGTTTCAGAGATGTTATTTCATAGAACGATTTTCGGTTCGGTAATCAATTCCGAGTTGCCGCTACCGTCGTTCACGGTTCTGACTGGCGTCACAAAATTATTATGTAATCGCGGTATAAAGCCTTAGGAAGTGAAATCACGTTTCATTTCTTCAAATCATATTACAAACTTGTTTGCTCCGTCGCCTGGTGGCAGCTGCGACACGCCCCATAGATCTGACGCAATTTCCGTGAATATAAATATGCGCTTATTTTCGTTATTATAATCGCGATGTTCGGTTCTACTTCGAGAACTGACAAAACTAGCGGTCGCGCAGTGTTACGCGAATACTTTACCAAATCCGTGACTTCATTTTTCCGCAATCCTTATTGTTTAATTCCGACGCCACGTTGAGTGCTCGAGGGTGCGCACTTGACCCGAATGGCTCCACATATGTACATCGATTTTCAGCGTGCATCTATATCAATTTGCGCAGTTTTTCGCTCCTGGTGAACTCGGGGAGGACGCGTGGACGGCGAAGACGAACGATCTATCTACCTGACGTCGTTGTCGCATGAGAAAATAATCAAGCTGTGAAAAGTGGCGGCACTTGAATGACGGCGACGACGACGCTAGCACGAGAGACTCTAGACGTCTCGTATCTCTGTCGGTCGATTCAACGCGTCGTCCATTAATTTTCTAACGTATTCTTTGTACGGCCGCGCCGTGCCTGGACGTCCTCGGGGGTGAAAAGTAATTGATGCCTCGTATCTGGTCGTGATCACTTCATGACGAGAATACCTTTCGATAAGAGTGACGAGCCTGGAATCGTTTGAGTCGCGACGACGCGTCGTCGTATATTCACGCGCCTTATCATTATAGCTCGTCGCGAATGGGCAATTATTACCGATAAGCCGACCATATTCCATCCGGCACGAGAAAATTCCCTTCGAATTTGCGATACACCTTGGCAGTAACGAGCGACGATTGGGCTATGGCTGGAAACGTTATCTTCGTACACCATCCACCGTTTCATTTTTCACAATTTCACTGACAAAGTAAAACACTAAAAATCCAGATGCGTTTTCTGTCACGCGCGATTCTGCGTTGGAGGACGTAATCGGATGGGAATTGCGCGTTTGGGTGTATCGCACTTTTTCCTCGTCGACGCTTCGTGTTCGTGAAACCGATAACGAATATTCCATCGTATTTTTTCTTTCGCGCCGTAAGACAATTTTGTTTGAATAAACGAAGGTCGAATAATAACGAAAACTTTCCGCGTCGTCGTTAACATATTCCGTCTGATTCGAGTTCGTTGATATGCAGGAGAAAACTCGTTTAGTCGCTAGCTCCGATGTGCGAGGAGGACGAGCACCGAGGCCCATTTCATGCGGGGAAACACGGGCGTGCTGAAATATATTATGCAGGCTCGCGCTTCTCTCGGGAAAGGTATAAAGTAAACGTTGGGGGGAAGAAAATCCTTGGGAGATGTTAAATGAAACAATTCGTTGAAAAACGCCAATAAGTCTTGTATCTCGAACGATCCACGACGTATAACGCCGTTTGGTTATTTTGTGGTCGTAATGATCTCTCTAGTCACTTCGGGAGTCGACGATGTAGCTGCGTATTTATTATTATCATCGTGACTATCGTTGTTTTTTGCATCGTTGTGCATCGGCGCCAAAGTAGCCTGACACGAATCGAACGAAGGACGTTCGTGCGGCGATGCAAAAATATGATGTAAAACTACTGATACCTCGCGTTGTATCTCACGTGTAGATCTGATAATATTCTCTTATCGAGCATAGTTTATGTCCTTTCCAACCGACAGGCGCGCAAACGGATTTACCAGGATAGTATCGTAAAAGCAGACAACGTTTTTTTTGTGCAAATACACTTATGGATTTCCTGCGAAAGAAGTAATTAACCGCGTGAGTCGCGCGTGTTGGCGGAAAATGGTAAACAAGTCCGGGAGTAATATTAACTATGATGCCTTCGCGTAATTCTTTTCCGTGAAAAATTGCTAATCGAGGGCAAATGTGCATAAACAAAAAACGACGTACGTGCTATCGGATCAATCGCGGTTGAATTATTTTTCCACGTCGCTCGACCATCGATAATCGTCGAATCGACGCGAATGTTACTAATTCGCGCGTTGGATTTCGTTGTACAGGCTAGATTTCGTTTAATGTATTGTTCGGTGGGAGAATAAATGTTATCGATACGCGGAATTCTATGACGCTAATATACTCGAAAACCGATACGGGTTATTCCCATTCGTATGCCATTGCCGTAACATAAAATGAAGCTAGTCAAATAATTTCAGTGCAAACAGCGACAATGATTAAAGCGACGCGACCCGACTGACCTATTTTATCATCATCGGTCGCGCGATAACGCGCACAAATAATGAGATCCTCCGTGTCGCGACATTCGTCTCGTTTGGCCTTTGTTTTACAGCAACGCTCGTGGCTCTGGCAGAGATTTTTATTATCCAGGTTGCTCGATCTGGAAAATTTGAATCACGACGTGCAGAGTTATCGGTGCGAACGTCGTTGCGTACCTGCGAACATCGTGCAGGGGACCCTGGGAGTCCTGCGACGCTCGGATACCCGATCGTCACGCGATCCGGCAGGTAAAAGATACAAGCTGACCTGTTGGTTGTTTGGGTCTCGACCATTGTAACCGGTGAATCTACAAGCCGCATTACCAGCCGTGCGAAGGGGTTAAATCGCTTAGCATTCCGCGATCAGGTTTCGTATCGTCCGAAAAGTACACCCGGAACAACACCAACAAAGAAAAGACTCCTAGTACAATAACTGTTTATCATTCAATTATATACAACAACCGATATTATTGTATAGAATAAAAATCGATATTGTCAATTATCGATATACCGATACGAAATCTTTACCAAAAAATAAACATCGTATCTCAATTCGAAGCAACGGCGAGAATCCATTCACCCGCGACTGTTGAAACGACCAATGAATTATGATTTCGCGCGAGATCATTTTCCAGTTAACTTTAATAATACTGGATACAACGAGCAAGCATAGCCAATTTCGCGTTATAATCTACAATTTATGAACAGATCGGTGTACTATTGGTCGACCATTTCGTATCGATTGATACTAAAAATAACGTAACGTTGGTAACCGTGCCGAAAATACTCGTCTAATATTAGTAATTTGCCAAAACAATACTCCTGCATCAATTGTTACTTTCATTCTCGATTGTTTCACCTGTTTTACCTGCATACATCTTTATCGTACGATACGGAAAGTACGGGAAGCAACGAGCGTGGTGACCGAAGGAACGTGTCCATAGGAATGCAAGGTGGCGTTTCGTATTCGTATTCCAGGCGCCTCGCGCCGTCGCCGTTGCATCTCTCGGTTCGTCTCTTTCGCGTATAGACGGTAAACGGGATGCGTCTGCACGGAGAGAGACGACGCGCGTAACGCTACACGATCGCGTCAATGCTAGAATTTAGCCGCCGCGCGGATGCGAGGGAAGGATCTTCTTCTCTATGCTCCGGTGTGTATATACGCGTATACAGGTGCACCTAGGATATATACAACGACGGACACCGGTGTGTGCGATACGCGACCACCGTGTTGCGTTGAACGGCGATACGGTCACGTAGCGTGTAGTAGTAGAGTAGCAGGGTAAAGAAGAAAGGAGCGAGAAGGAGCGAGTGCGCCGCGGCCCTCGGTCGACGCCGAACACCGAGCGCCGAACGTTCGGCGAGCGGGGATAGCCGAGCGAACCTCGGCTTCGGTACGAACCCGAAGCGAAGCTGGCTCGCGGTCTTGCCTGTCTCTGTCCACCAGTCAGCCGTGCTCCGCCAGCGTGGGGAGTTCGTCTATCGTTCGTAAACGCGGTCGGATCTCACGTTGCGGACATAACCTCGAAGGTTGTCGGTGTAGTTTTTTTTCTACCTTCGCCGAACAAAGTGTCCATGTGCGGAGGTGTTACGGCTGTATAAGTAAATGATCGGTATTCAAAAAGTCGCGAGAAATTTCGAACGACGATCGTTCCGCGAGTGTGCGTGGAATCGCGCGAGAGAACGTGTGCAGCGAGGGGGTCGCGCGCGTGTCGATTGTCATTTGTCTCTCCGAGATTTCCTACATTCCCTGCCAACTAAACGAATACCAGCGTATAGAAAGCAAAAAGTATTGCGCGAACGTGCGTCGCAGGTTCGGCTCACGATAATAGATTTTACGTAACGTCGATGAATAAGCGAGCTTCGCGGTTTATCGAAACTGAAGAAAAACAACGCTACGCCTGACGAATACCAGAACGAAATCCCTACGGACAGAACGGAGCTGCGAGTTTCGCTCGAACGACGCCGATCTCATCGTCTGTTCCGGCAATTCGAAACGCGACGCCTCATTCTTGGAAATACTTTCGTTATTCTCTTATCATATCGTTCGTTATCTTCGGCCGGAAATATATCATCGTCTTTCGCGCCCGTCACGTGACCTCCGCCGCAAGTTATTATCTATCTATCATAGTAGCGACGGGGCGGGGAGCGACCTATAACCCAAATGGCAAACGTTTCGACGATACCGAGCAGTTTGTTAGCGGTTTTTCCCCCATCGACGCGTCGTCGCTCCGCAATGACGTCGCTTCACTGAAGTCTCATCGCTTACTAGTTAGTATTCGTATCTCGGGCAAACAAGAGACGCGCATAGATCACAAATGCGATTCGCAAACGGATAACCGGACAACGAATCGCCGAACGCATTTCACGACTCTATACTTACCACCCACATCATCGTCCACGCGCAGCGGGAAAATAATAATAAATAGGCCTAGTAGAATATAAAGTGATCGTCAGTCGCGTGGTGTGCCGTGCGCGAGCCGGTGGGAGTGTTATCGGCGAACAACGAAAAGTATCGTGATAAATAAAGTTGAAAAACAGTCTCGCGCGAATAGCTGACACGACAATATCATCGCCCCCGCCAAGTCGTTTGTGAAAATTCCTCGATCTTTCTCGACAGTTTCCGTCTGGTTACTTTTTCACGCATCGTTGTTGGACACTCGCAACCCGGTGTCGGGTAAACCACGTGTTCTGTACCGGATTCGCGAACAATACGCGCGTCTCCTTGCGCCGGCACGAATAAATTGTTGGTAAACTATCGCGACTATAAAAAGTCATTCGAGCGGAGAATCTAAATTGCAAGGTGCGTAACATCGCCGCGCAGTTAACAGGTGTTACAACGGTTTTTGTGCTGTGACAATGTGTACAAAGTGGATTTTCTTCGCTGTGATTTCCGTCATCTCGATATGCGAGTTGGTCAACGGTTACACGAACCAATGGGCGGCGTTCATCGACGGAGGACCAGACGTGGCCAAGCAGGTTGCCGAGGATCACGGTTTTCGATTTTTGGACAAGGTAAGCGAAGAGTGTCAGAAATTTGAAATTCGCTCCCGGTCTTCGTAAACAAACGTCCATCGGGCGGCTGACGCGACCGTTTCCTGCCGAGCATATTGTTCGAAAACAAACAAACGAACGTTACGTACCGATGTGCGTGTAGCGATAATAAAAGACGCCGAACCGCCGTTCTTTTCCTCTTCCGTCGTAACGGTTCACCACCGAAATACGAGCTATATATAGGAGCTTGCGTATGCTACGATGTATCGCGATTCGCATGAAATAGCCGTGTGCGCCTCGTTCGTGATTTGTATACGTATTCGCCGCTTTGCACTTGGCACCAGTCGAGAAAAATTCGAGGACACGCAGCGATCGTGGCCTAACATTTCCCCCGCACGTTTCTCATTTCTCTAATTAGTCCCGTCGTCGTCGTCGTCGTTTGCCGCCGACTACGAGAACAAAATATATACTTTAGGGCAAACCGCATCTCGAAGTTTCTCGAACCTTGAGAAACTTATTAGACTTTTCGCCGCCTCCGACGGGATAACGTCAAGGTCTCGGCATTGCCGAAGTATTTCCTCTTTTCAAGTCCTTCGGTTCTGATCTGTACCCAAAGGCTTCGCCTCGCTGCCTCTACTCCCCTGGAAATCGTTTACATGTCGCAAATAAAGGACACTCTTTCACGTCTACCTTCTCGCGACGACGTCAAAGCGAGCGTTGATTCGTAAATTAATTATTTATCTGCCCATGCGTGCGCCCGTACGTGCCGAAACGTAACAGACCCCCGAATATATGTCGAAGTTCGTTCCTTTGATTGTCGTCGTCGAGTAAACTCCGCGGGGGATCTCGACGATCCAAAGTATCGATCCCGATGAGAATTACCATGGGTGCGATTCGTTGCTACGACTATATACGTTGAATCAAGTGTCTCGAAAGACCAGAAAATTGATGAGATCCAAATTAGCGACAATTGTCTATCTAATCATCCGACTCGTCGCATCGCACCGCTGCAGCGCCAAACTAATAGGAACAAATTCTAGCCAACAAACTGTAAACAGTCAATAATCTCGTTGGAATTCATGGAATGCGGTGTAGCAGACTATCTCTGTTTTCTCTCCCTCCCCGATTGGTCAGTCACCAGCTTCAAGTTCAAGTTGATGCTATCTCACACTTTCCCATCGAAGATTTACGTACAAATGTCACAACACTTTTTACGAATCGATAATGATCGAGGACGAAGTATTTTAATCGGAAGGCACGCTCGGGAAGGTCGATCGTTCTCGATCGTAAAAGCTAATGCTATCGAAGGTCCAACGCAAGCTACAGCCTCGAAGCGTTATATAGACACTACTCCCAAAAATCCACGGTTATGCTGACGTCATAAGATTGATAAAAAGACGTTGGAGAAACTGTATAAAGTGGATAAGCGTTGGTCGCTCGTTTATTATTATACCGTTGTAAAGCCATCAAAAAGGCGGTGATCAACGGATGTATAGAAAAAGTAGTTTGACATCATCGGCTTGATCCCCTCCCGCTATGAGATAATGTTACTTGGCAGTTTCTTCGATCAAGGCTGTGTTCGACCATTTCAATGTTGATTCTATCAGAATCCGTTGATAATCCTCAAAGTTACGCGACACGAGCTTCCTTACAATAATTCCGCTACGCTTAGCTCTTTCTTCAACTTTCCTGCAACGTAAGCGAATGACTTTTCCGTTGACCTTTATTAAAATACTCGATTGCCTTGCGAACGTCCAAAGTAGTCTGAGAAGTCTAATCGACGCGGCGAGTAGTCGCGACCGTGCTTACCATTATTCGTGTACAACGAGTCTCTGCGACGTTACGTACGTTACGTACGGTGCAACGGTACACGCAATACGCATACCCATGCATTATGCATAGCGTGTACAGGTACGGCGCTTAATCTTTGCTCTCCGCTCGGTTGTGTCCTACAACTCTTCGTTCACCTGAAACTATACAATACGCACCTCTATCAAGCTAGAAACACCACATGATCGAATTGAATTCTGCGATATCTGACAATTGAGTGCTAATTAGATGCTAATTGAATGCTCTATTGTCGAATTAAGTGCTCTTCATCTTTTGAAAAATACCCGTGGTGTTGCTAGCTGTCCGACGCTGTCCGACGACCAGAACACATCGAGAATCGCAAAAACATCAATTTTGCATGATTTTGCGATGGGTCTTCGTCGTGTTTTCCAGATTTCTCGACATCCAGCCAACATAGATATAAGATCAGGTACTGTTTGGGATCCGCAAGGGTCGACTTGGATCCATTGGGCATGGCCCCGATGCTGTCCGACGACCAAAACACATCGAGAATCGCAAAAACATCAATTTTGCATAATTTTGCGATGGGTCTTCCTCGTGTTTTTCTGAATTTCTCGACATCCAGCGGACATAGATATAAGATCAGGTACTGTTTGGGATCCGCAAGGGTCGACTTGGATCCATTGGGCATGGTCTTGATGCTGCCCGACGACCAGAACACATCGAGAATCGCAAAAACATCAATTTTGCATGATTTTGCGATGGGTCTTCCTCGTGTTTTTCTGAATTTCTCGACATCCAGCGGACATAGATATAAGATCAGGTACTGTTTGGGATCCGCAAGGGTCGACTTGGATCCATTGGGCATGGTCTTGATGCTGTCCGACGACCAGAACACATCGAGAATCGCAAAAACATGAATTTTGCATGATTTTGCGATGGGTCTTCCTCGTGTTTTCCGGATTTCTCGACATCCAGCGGACATAGATATAAGATCAGGTACTGTTTGGGATCCGCAAGGGTCGACTTGGATCCATTGGGCATGGTCCCGATGCTGTCCGACGACCAGAACACATCGAGAATCGCAAAAACATGAATTTTGCATGATTTTGCGATGGGTCTTCCTCGTGTTTTCCGGATTTCTCGACATCCAGCGGACATAGATATAAGATCAGGTACTGTTTGGGATCCGCAAGGGTCGACTTGGATCCATTGGGCATGGTCCCGATGCTGTCCGACGACCAGAACACATCGAGAATCGCAAAAACATCAATTTTGCATGATTTTGCGATGGGTCTTCCTCGTGTTTTTCTGAATTTCTCGACATCCAGCGGACATAGATATAAGATCAGGTACTGTTTGGGATCCGCAAGGGTCGACTTGGATCCATTGGGCATGGTCTTGATGCTGTCCGACGACCAGAACACATCGAGAATCGCAAAAACATCAATTTTGCATGATTTTGCGATGGGTCTTCCTCGTGTTTTCCGGATTTCTCGACATCCAGCGGACATAGATATAAGATCAGGTACTGTTTGGGATCCGCAAGGGTCGACTTGGATCCATTGGGCATGGTCCCGATGCTGTCCGACGACCAGAACACATCGAGAATCGCAAAAACATGAATTTTGCATGATTTTGCGATGGGTCTTCCTCGTGTTTTCCGGATTTCTCGACATCCAGCGGACATAGATATAAGATCAGGTACTGTTTGGGATCCGCAAGGGTCGACTTGGATCCATTGGGCATGGTCCCGATGCTGTCCGACGACCAGAACACATCGAGAATCGCAAAAACATGAATTTTGCATGATTTTGCGATGGGTCTTCCTCGTGTTTTCCGGATTTCTCGACATCCAGCGGACATAGAAAAAAAATCAAAGGGGTGGAGCACCTAATTCGGGCGATGGATTTTCGTGGAGCATTTAATTAGCACTTGATTCCTGCCCAAACAGTTTTTCGAAATTGGTCCTCCTTCGGTTGTGGTGTTTCTAGCATGATCTTAAGCTAGCAACACCACGGATATTTTTCTAAACATGAAGAGCACTTGATTCGGCAATAGAGCATTTAATTAGCATCTAATTAGCACTTAATTCTCAGATATCGCAGAATTCGATTCGATCATGTGCTGTTTCTAGCTTGATAGAGGTACAACACGCCGTCGTGGAAAACTTCCGGCCGCGTGTTCTTTTTCATTCCCATAACAGATATCCGCGAGGGTGAAAACTGACAGTAGTACGTGGGTAGCGAAGTGAACGTGAATCTTGGACGAACGGGGATACGAAACCTCGTTTCATCTCCGTATTTCTAAAAGCGATTGGCTATTACTTATTCATTTGTTTGACGTAGAGCCGCCTTTCCATTTCCTTTATGTCTCACTCCCCCGGTTTCTATTTCGGCGGTGAACGTGTCTTACGAATACTCGTATCTCACCGAAAGATATCTCGACCAAGTTTTTCTTCGTGCTCCACCGCGGCGGGGTATTTCCATAGCTACGTGATATTTGGCGACGCGAGTTCGGGAATTTCGATGAAAATGGCATCTCCATCCTCCAAAATCGAGGATACACCTGGTCGGCTTTTTGTTCCTCGCGCAAGTTCATTTCCACTCGATGGTCCATTGGGGCGAGCCGTAGGAATTTTTTCATCTTCCGACCCACGTGTGACGGATGAGGAGAACTGAGTAGGCGGACACGTAACACGGAAGGCTCGTACCGGTTTTGCTCCGAGGTTTTAAATCGGCTGGACCCTCGTCGCTTGCTGCGTTATCGAAGCATCGGGTCTTGCCCTCTTCGTCGAAGCTAACGCCATCGATGAATTAGTTTCAACAACATTTTCGAGAAGTCACCCTGCTAAGATTCGAGACAACTTCTTGGTCACCCTATAAACGCCGACGGCTCGAGCCGAAGAAGAGCTTCGCGGCTTCCAACGCGAGGAAGTGATTCTCGCTGTCCAGTCGAGAAGGAATCGTCGGATGAAGCAGACGCGAGGGCTACTCTGCCTCGGGAGCCCTCGAGGATTGCCGTGGGGGATCTCTTCTCGGTGTTCTTCGCGTCTAGAGTTTAGTCATCCAGAACAGCGAGCAGTTAGACCGGTCCAACGTTCTCTCTTCCTCCGCTCCGTCCCCCGATCTTCGCGGGCCTCTCTCTTTCCTGAAATCTCGAACTAAGTTCGCTGCTGCTGCTGCGGCTGCCGCTTCGTTTTCGAACCTGACTCTGACCATCTTAGGGCAAGTTTTGTAGGTGGAGTTTCCGACTCTCCTGTATCAGCAGTTCCAACGGCGTCAGCAGTCTCAGCGTGATGCTAGCCTCGCGGCAACTCTCAGGAGGAAACTGATCGGCATTAATCCTAACGCGATCGATTTCAACGGGAATAAACTCGTTTCCCATGTCTTGCCGCGACAAAATCCGCGCCCCATTTCCACCCTTAAGAAATTATACAAAATATTTCAACTGGCCACGAAAAGTTTAGTAACGATTAATTTTAAAATATCTAAACGAACGTTTATCTACATTTAAAAAAAATAATAACAATAATAATAATAACAGTCTATGCAACTAGGGTTGTTATTTTTTATTTTATTTTGTTTTTAATATAAGTTTTGAAAAAAACGTGGCGTTTGGGATTATATCTTATTCGCTGTTCGGTTCGTTCATCTCCGCGTTTTCGAATCCGCTGTTCGCGGATCTTCTTTCATCCATATTCTCCCTCGTCCTTACGGTTGTTCCACGTTATCTACCGGCGCAGCCTCGCAATCCAACGAAAACTAGTATTCCATTGGACCGAACGTTCGAGTGATAAAAACCTTGACACGGATCTCTCAACGATCGTTCGATACCGGATCCCATGCTTTTGCATCTCAAGCACCTGCGAGAATGTTATTCTCTCTCTTTTCAAAATCCACCGTTATCCACCGTTGTATATAAATGATGGTGCCACGTGCTCGAAGCGACGACGTGCTCGGCCGTCAGCGTTTTCTTATCCCTCGAATCCCACATCTGTCCCCTCCCTCTCGACGGTATAAATAGTCCCGCGGTGCTTAGATACGCGGAAATACGAATCCGACCCCAAAAACGAGACCATCCAGAACTAATGAAAATCGTCGCCTCCGACCGTCGCGCCTACCGACGACTTTAAACTCTTCCAGCCCAGCAAACTCCAAGAATTGATGCCAAAGAGTGCTCAATTTTTTTACTCCCCAAGGGGCAGGAAAAAGCTGGTCTAGATAGCAGCAACCGAACTATGCCATTCGTACATAAATGGAAGAAGAATTTTTTTAAGTAAGAAGTCTTATCAGAATTTTATTGAATATTTTTGTTAGAAACAATTGCAAATGACGAATGAGCCTGGAGGCGTTAAGTTTGGAATGTAAAATGGTTTCTAGCTGTTCGAACGCCGAGGATTGTCGAAGAGTTTGCCAAATTCAAGGATTTGGAGCAGCGTTGTTTTCGAATAACTCGGTTTATTTCAACGATTGCGATGAAAGATTAGCGGTGAAAATCATAGTTACGATTTTATAATCGAGGCGGCGAAGGTCGATGGGAAATTGAAAGTATAAACGACGGTCAAATTCTTTTACCGAATGCCGCTGTGTAACGAAGGTCGGCCGGAGGCATCGACCCGAGAATCGACGATCGCGATGTAGCTGCTGCCTACGTACGTATATAACCGCGCACAGAGCAGATCGCTCGGTCTCATTTTCTCCCCAACCTCTCACGAATCTATTTCCCTTCGAGCTAACGAAACCGCGCGTCGAATCACCGGAGTTAGGAAACGGCGAAAGAATTCGAAGTTATTCGCTTCAACTTCTCCGGCGGGATCCGTTTCCTTTGTTCGCTTCCTCGTTCCATTCGGAGTTCCGCGCGACACCCATCATCGTGATTGCAGCCAGCAGCGTTCAAAATTTCGAGTGTCCCCGAGTGTCCGGTGTCCGTGAGATCGAGATCGCGCGATCGTAGGGCTCCGCGGGGACTACTGCAAATCCCGCCGAGGCGAAATGCCGAGCCGGACCTCTATCTTATTGCGTCGTCCTAAACGCCGCGCCAGCAGCGAGCTATCGCCGGCATCCGATCCATCGGAGTTGACCCTGGCGATTTAATTTCTGCGAAGGAATTCGCTCCGCCATACCTGCAACGGGAATGAGAGAAGGACGAGACGAAACCAGTCCAAAAGAGGTTTCCGCGACCTTGCTTTTCATCCGACGAGAACGCGCGCCTAACTCGCTCGACGACATCCCTGCGTCGAAAATACGAGAGGTGTGTCGGGGACACCCGGATGGAGCCCGGGTTCCTCTCGCCACGTACATACACGACGTATTAAATAACAGGCACCTTAAAAAATAAATCGGAAGCAAAAATATTTTATCATTATTTCCTGGTGTACAAAATTTTACCGCGACGAGCAGAGCGAATAAAAAAATAAAAAATAAGGACTCGAAAAAAATATCCGCGTGGTTTGGTTTTTCTTCGTACCCTTCGGGTTTCAAGGTCTAGTGGGAGAGCGCGCCCGAACGCGGGGACGCGCGAGGAGCCCCTCGATAGGATTACGCATTTACGCCCCGACGCGTCTCCCTTGGCCGCGCATCCTCGATTTTTCGCCCGGTTGCGAAAACTACTCGAATGTTACATTGTCGATTCGCGTCCGAGTCACGAGTGAGAAACGTGTCTCGTAACGTTGCTAAAGCGTCGCTCAGCATTCGATGCGCGCCGCAGCGTTGTACAATATCTCTAATCACCGTATCGAGGAGTCGTGCGCGTCGAACATGCCGTTCGAGCGCAAACCATTCGTTCGTATTTATCCCAGCTCTCGTCATTTATTTACCTAGGCGAAAAAACATCGCGTACGCTCGTTTCTCCTCGTTGTGAAATTCGTCAACGTCAGCTGAATCCCTCCCTTTTATTATTTTGTTACACGTTACAAAAAGACAAAAGTCTCGTCCAAATATCACGACTTGTACCGCTTCTACGCGTTTACATCCATTTCGCCGCCGGGACAGAGTCGCTTCGTGCATTTTTTTAAAATATTTTTCAAATTAATTTTTTTTTTATAGTAAATTGTATCATTTACATTTTTTTCCAGTAGATATTTATAAACGACGGAGATACAGTAGGTAAATCGCACGCACCACTCGTGTTCGAGAACGAATCACTTAGTTTTGTACCCTGTTATCTAGTCTTTGATCGAAGGATTCAATGCAATAATTATTTTCCTGTTTTCCTCCGTATATAAAAAAAAAGTATCTATTCAAAAAAATAAAGGCACGAACGATAAATTACCACAAATCAGCACGATTGGTGTCTTCTCAGTTACTCAAAAAGGCGGGGTCAACTTCGGTGACCGATATAATTTCGTTCCATTGGAATTATCACGGCTGGGGCGAAAACCGTAAGAGTCTTGGCTCCGTTGGTTGGGTGAATTGAGAAATTGAATGACGTCGCGTGAAAGGTGCGCGCGTATGCAGCGGGCAGACGGAGCCTCGTCGTTCGGTAAGTCTGTGACCGTAAACCGGATCGGATGAATCAGAAACGCCAGGATTGGCCAGGTGACCTGGAGCGTTCGACGATCGAGTATTGACGTCGAGTCTCTCCCGTCGTCGTCATTTATCGCTCCACGTCCGTCGTCGTGCCTTTGTGCCTCGTCCGAGCTTTGTGCGTTCTCGTACGTCTGCTCTCCGATGACCTCTCTCTCTCTCTCTCCCTCTCTCTCTCTCTGTCTCTCCGATTCTCCGCGGATCCGCTAGCCGTTCTCGAAACGCTTCGCGGATCTCTTTCACGAGCTGAAATTGTCGCGAATGAATGGACCGCGCGTAACGAGACTTCCGACCGGTTTTCGTACACGCCACGTCGCGTGCGTCCACTCGCTCGGGATCTGTAATCATTCGCGGTAACAGCGGCACGTGATCTCTTTCCGCGTGTCCGCAGGAATTCTCGTCGCTCGGCAGCGCGTTCGATCAATCGAACTTTCGGATAGTTTCCAAAGCATTTCGAAATCTGGACTCGTCGTTATAAATTACTTTTAAAACTTCCGCGGCATTCCCTTCGAAACTCGCCAGACCAGACTCTCCGGCGAAACTTCGCGTTTATCCATCCTTTAAATCACTCCGCCGACCCGAGGCAAATCGCACCTGGAAAAAAAACACACCCCCCGCGTATCTCACCGACGCTGCGACATTTTTTTCAAACTTTTCACAGCCCAAAGGGATCAAAAATCGCGCTCGATCGCCTTTCGAAAATATATTCGACCGTAAATCTCTCGGTATTCCGAGTCGAAACGCGTCCTCTTCGTAGAAATCTCCTACAAAATTAATTGCCTTCCTATCCGAGTTAACGCGATGCGAGAAAACGTCCACAACCATCTATCACGTATTTTTTTAATCGGTTCGTCGCGTACAATTTCGAAAAAATAAACTACTGTCCAAAAATGACAAGTATGCATTTTTTTTTGCAACCAATATGAGGCTGCCTTTTTTCCAAACTTTTCTCCGACCAAATTTATTCCCAGATATTTCGAAATACTTAGTATATAAAAGTCCACCGAGCATCAACATCCCGATATTTAATTTGCAATAGTTATAATTAGCCACTTGATATTCGTCAAGCTTTGGCAGCTGAACATTGGCCCGTGCTTTAGTCACAAACCTAAAAAACTGACCATTGATCACACTTCAGTATGAATCTGATTTTCGTGTTCTGCTACCGTTCAAAATGCTCAAAGTTTTTTTTACCACATATGTATATTTATATTCGTACGTATATAAGTATTTTGCGGTTTTAAAAATTTGTACACTGGTGTCTATCCATTACAAGAGCAGTGACACATCACATGCAAGATAACGAAGGTTAAACAAGATTTACTAATTCTTTTTTGAACATTAGATGTATACTTACACATCGGGACTAAATCTCGGCCTGCCAAATCTCGAAATTACGCGAAATTTCCAGTAACCGGAAATCAGCGACTCGTCTCGCAAGCTCCGGTTGAGAGGGCGTGGCGACAATGATCATCGCGTAGCTAATGCTGACGGACCAACACGTCGTCGTCGAGCTTTGATGTTTCGCTCTCACTTCCATCGATGATTGCGAGGCACGTTTGACCTGTGGCTTACATCTGCCTCGTGGCTAATCGATTTACCTAAAGCTTATCGACGCATTCCAGCGCTTCGTTTCGGCCAATTTCCTACACGAACTAAGAGTCCCTCCCATTCCTTACACAACGGACACCTGAATTCAAGTCCTTTTCTCCTACCTTCCGTTCTTCGATTTCCCCGAAGTGCAGTTTTTCGGGATTTCGTGACCTTGAACCCGTTTTTCCCGGTAAATTTGGGAGAAATTGTTCCGTAAAACGGCGAATTTTCTACATTTTATTGGACGGACGAATCTAGATGCAAATCGCGTTGGGAAAATGGCAATTTCTGGGATATGGCAAGTTCTGGTGAAATTTGGTCTGTAGGGGTTTTCAGGTCGTTGGATTTGCAATTAGCAGTCTGAAATAACCTTGTGTACCGAATTTCATTGGAAAAAGTAGAACAAAGATGGGTGAAAAAATTTGCGACCGAACGGGTTAAAAAATTGCGAAAGATTGTGCTCCTCGGTCTTTGCCTTCTCGTCGCAGGTGTCGGAGCGCCGAGCCCTCGGAAATAATCAAGGTTCGGGTAGGCCGTGGCCGCGAATAGAAGCCGAGCCTTCCGCAGCCTCGGCTAGAAAAGGTGACGTCGCACTAATTAGCGATCCGTCGTCCCGCAAGTCGCGGAGTCACTTTAATTTTATGAAAATATCGCGCGAGTCGTAAGCTTAATTAGAACTGCGACGAGTGACGAGCAACGAATGCGTACGTAAACGTGAAAACCGTCGAACAATCGCAAACCAACAAACCAACCCGTTTTTTCACCGCTGCGGAGGCAAAAAAACCAATTGGCTTTCCACTTTCCTTTCTGCGCTCGCTAAACATACAATTCGCCGCAAAAGAAGACCAAAAAAAAAAAACAATCCGCGAGAAAGGACCCAATTTTTTTTTTAATCGTTCCTTTGTTTCCTCTCCGTTGGGCAGGTGGTTGGGAAATCGTGGCTCGAACCGTCGGGTTCAACTGGCCGAGTCTCTCGTGGAAAAGACCGTAGAATTAGCGGATACTTTGCCAAATCGCGAACCCTCGTCGCCGTAGGCTGCGGCTCATCCTCCGTCTTACACCGCGCCGGCCAAAAGTTGCCCGCCGAAAAAGTAGCGTGGCAGCGCGGACGACGAGAGAGCAGGAGCAGGAGGAGGCTGGAAGAGAGAATCGATGGTTTTTCTCCATCGGCGTCGAAAATTCATCAAGCTTCGCGAAGGCTAGACCGACTGCAACCGCGACTATTTTCATCCTCTCCGCTCCAGACTCTCGCTGACTGAGATCACGTAAATTGATTGGCAATGCGCCAGTCTGCAGGCGAACAACTTTACCGGAGAGAAACTGAGAGGTCGGCCAAATATTTCACGCCATTTTTTTCCTCCCCATCCTTCTTTATCAATTTGCCGCGGGAGAGACGCAGAGAGAGAGCGAGCCCGAGCTTTACCGCACCTCTTGTACACCGTTGGTGCCGTCACCTCGCACCCGAAGACTGTAAATTGATGGTAGAAAAATAATGTCGCGGCGTCGCGATAAAACCCTTTTTTACCAATTTTTCTCACCCCTTTTCGGGGACAGTTCGGATTAGCGGGCAAAGTTAAGTGCCGGACCAGAGGCCGACCGGAGAGCTTTCGTTCGTTTGCTGGAAAAAAATGGAAAAGTGTCGCCGCGTGTTGCGGCAGCCAGGGTCGTCGTGCGTGATCATTAGCGGCGATGAAAGCAGGAAAAGAAGGGACTCGGAAGAGAGAGGAAATGATTAAATAAATATACTGCCTTCCGCACTTGGCTCGACGAGCCTCGCGTCAATTAGAAGACGCAGGCCGCTTCTCCCTATTTTTTTCTTTCCCCTTCTCCCCCTCTTTTTGTCCCCATCGGCGACCGAAAGTTGCGATATCACGCGCGCGTCGCATCGCCATATATTCACCGCACCGGATAACATTTTTCCCCGTTATTCCACGCCTTTTCCCATGTCGATGCGAACGCGAGCCACGTGGTGCCCATTACGATACTTGCACCGCCGTAGGGACCCCAGATGCGGTCGGTAACTGGTTCATTGCCGCGTGTGACCAAACGTCATCCGTCCGTAGATTCCTGCAGCCATCATCTCGCGTGACGAAGATTAACCCGTCTCGCGGGACTGAAATGTTTCGGCGCGTGGTTACTCGTTATTAACGGTAATTAATGTTGCACCGTTACCCCACTACCGCGCGCACGCAAATTGTAGATAACCGCGAATCGTTTGACGTTGAATCCAGAAAGATACGAATCCCCTGCCACTAACGACCCGAAGAAACGCTCGTTTGAGTTTAGATCTCAAATGCCACATATGTACATCTCCGCGAATGTACCCGGCAACTTCGAGCTTCTTCGCCTCCGCCTTTAGTTTAAATTATCGACCCAATTTGCGAAATCGTTGGAAGCTTCGCGATCGTTACCCTACTTTTTCCCTCCTGTTTTCCCCTACAGATTTGTATACTCTTCTTCTGCTGTATTGTAATAGTAACTCGGGTCTGGGACGATTTTTCGAAAAACCGACCACGTACGCTATTTTTTTTGAACTCCTTTTTTTTCGAACCTCAATTTATTATTTCTAGTCAGAATTGCAAAAGCTAGTAGTCTAGTTGAAGCACCGTGGGAAAGTAGTCGTGGTAGCTAGTTTTTCACGCTGCTGTAACTTTTCTTACCAGGTTACAGCTACCAGATTTCAGAAGCTAAGCAGACGAGATCTACGAATGATTTTCAGTTTCTACTGATATTTGTTTACGAGTCGACTCAAACGCGGTGCAGCTTGAGATCTTCTGCTAGATCTAGTGCTAGCGCGGTGCAGATCTAGTTACTGCTCCCAGATTGCGGTAGCCAACTAAAAAACTGTGCCCCAGGAATGGGCCAATGGTGTCAATATTGGCAATCTCTATCCGGATGAAAAACATTACCCCTTAAAAACGATGTCCGTCGATAAATCAATTGCCCACGGTACAATTAATCGAACTCGACCCACGTTCGTTCGTACCCTACATCCCCACGCTTCCGGAACTGAAATTTTAACGGAAGCTTGAACTTGTCATGCATTTCCAAATAACGTTTGAGCGTCGTTTAAAAAACCGCGTGGAAGCTTCACGCTTTTCTCTGATCCCGCTCGTTGCGAAATGGTCGACGCGATCATACGTAGACATTATTTCACGGTACGTAGATGTACCAGTGACCTCGCATCTCCATGTGCCTGCATGTGAATGCTAGAGAGATAACTTTTTCGCGATAGTCGCAGCACGGTGGAAAGTTTTGTTTCGTTTAATAAACTCGAGTCATCGGTGATATTCATTTGCGTTAACGCCGTTTGCCTCGCTCTGTACGTGTACCTGCAAAAAAGCACGAGACTGAGCCTCAAAAATGCAAATAATCAGACGTGCTAGTTGTTGAGTAGTATTGACCCGTTAAGGCCAGACAAAAACTGGGCTACGCAGCATCAAACTGACGGTGACATTCACAGGCAACTGACAAAAATATACGAGTTTTTTCCTCGTCGTTTGCAATATGTATAAAAAAATTAGGCAAACAAACTACGATGAAAGTTGTTATTTTGAAAAACTGATTGCACCAATCGATTCTACGGGAAAAAATCTGACGAAAGCCCAATCCTCGATACTTTCGATGTTTTCAGGTGCGGGCAGTTTTGCAAAATAAAAACCTCCGTTATAATTTGTTTAAACAATTTTTTATAAACAATCAAAAACTAAGAAGGAACAAAACCCTGGTATTTTTTTCCGTTGGACTGCGAATAGCATGGTTAGTTTGGTGCTTTCTAGCCCGGTTGTTGCCTCGGCTTTGCAATGGGCTAACTAAGCGAAGCAAAATGTACGCAGATTGATGATAAATTCGCGATTGCGAAATATCCATTTCGCTGTATTACGAGGCGCGATTTCTCGCAAAAAAGGTGTCGCGAGGCGTCACGCGGGAGACACTCGACGAGACTCGATTTTACGCGTATAAATAGAATCGCGCGAGTGGCGGAAGCTGAGGATGATCTCGGCCACCGAGAATTGTTTTTTGCTCCGCGTAGAACAGCCGAGGTGACGCGCGCGAATGTCTATGCTATACGCGCCACCGATAGAGGGACACTAAACGCGCGCAGAATTTAGCTGACAATCGCAATGATTGCTCTCGCGAACTCGTGGGACGCGCACCGCAGATCGACGAACGAATAACAACAAATCCACTGACCTATCAGGGCCCGGGAAAAAACTGGGCCAGATAGCACCAAATCACCCGTCGTCCACGGAGCAGGGGAAAAATACCCCCGTTTTTTACATCAACGAATTACGATGCAAGTTGTTATTTTGAAAAACTGATGGCTCGCTGTTTGGAAAATTGATTTTTTTATTTCTCGCTCAAAAATGTCAGTCAAATCGTTCTCCCATGCGAATTCTACTTCCACTTTTGATTAGGGCGAAAAAAAATATGCGCCTCGTTTGTATTTCATTCGGAAAAACGATAAAAGCCGGTCGGCGGAGAGAAGTGAATTTGGCTTTGATGTATTCGCCTCGCAGCGGATTTTTCACGTTTCAGTTGAATTGTTTACTCGCTGAAACGCGGTAATTTCGTTCGAGGTTATTGGCGTTCCGCGGAGACGTTGGACGGAAATTTTTCCCGCACCTTTGGCAAAAAAGATACGCGGCGTCGTTTCTCTTGGCCAGCGACGAAAAATTGCGCAGCGGGGAGCTGTAAGCCGTTGACTCGAACGAATCTTACGGAATTCCCGTTCGGATTCGCGAGGTAACCGAAATCTCTTCCGGTTGGATCGGTGCCTGGCGCCGACGATCCCCCGAAAAACTACCCCGCATCGCGTACGTTATATTAATGCAAAGTTTCTCCCGCAACGCGGAACCAAGGGCGTTCGGAAACTCGCGCCACGAAGGACTACCAGAACGTGGGTCGCTGGCGTGATGAACTGTTATGTCCCCGTGCCGAGAGTAAAAGGACATTTGGTCACCGTCGTCCCTTCGAGAAGCGTCGCTCCTTCCCCGCGGAGGACACTTCTGCGAATGGATTCCGCTTCTCCTCCCTTCGTTTCCGCGAGAGAAAAAACAAAAACTTCCCTTCTCCATTCGCATTCCGTTCCCAACATTTTCCCCCGTTTTCCGAGTTTATTTTCGCTGCATTTTCGTGGCCCGAGGAGATGTTAGGGTCATTCGAGTCGTTTCGCGCGCCTGAGCAGTCGAAGCGGCGTCCAAATTGGACAATAAGGATGGAACAAAAATGGATAACGTATTAATTCAACCAATAATCGAATTTAGAAATAGGTGATATCTTCACGATTGAAAAAAAAACAACACAGGCATTAGAAGAATGCGGAACACGTGTTGCGGGTTTTTTAATTAAAGAGCAAATTATCTCAATCTCGTGAACCTTTTTCGCCAAGGACTTGTTTCTTTGATAATCTGAAATGATTAGCCAAAGTCGCCTAACAGACCAGATCAATGGTAATAAGAGAACTCATTAATCGCATCGAAATCAGCTGCGTAAAAATTGACTCGAATTACGTCTCAAACGGACTGTGAGAACAACACTAATCGACGCACTAGAATGCTACGCAAAAATTTCTACACTTTACACAAAGACGGACAATTTTTTACCGTGCACTGGAACGATCTCGCTCGCGATTACTCTTACCTTTCGCTTTCAACTTTGTTCCAACTCTTTTATTGCTAATGTTCTTCGGCGAACTTCCTACTCTTTGGCATCTCGCGCTCGATTTTACGAGCCCCGTCGTTCCCGCCCTCATTTCCGCTTTCCCAAGAAATCCTCGGAGATTTTCCCTGCTAATTACGTTCCGCGTACGGAAAGGTATACGCGATTCCGAGAGGTCCGTTAATAAATTAAATTCCTCCGTCATTCGCCGCAGGACCAAGCGCCGCGACCCTCTGCACGCTTCGGAGATCCGAAATTCAGTCAAATGTAATCTCAAAAATTGCCGAGCGACCCAAATTATTCCACTGCTGTCGACTACGCGAATACCTAAATAGCACAGCTCTTTCCAAGCGTAAAAATAATAAAACAATAAATAACTTTAAAAAAAAAAATGGCAAAAAAATCACTTCCGCTGCGTTTAAAATTTGTTTTTTTCTAACAATTAGTTTCTAACAAATTACGTCGATCGACCCTTGAAATTGCGATAATTATAATCACAATTATAATTGCAGTATTCTTTGATCATTCATTTTTATTTATTTATTTTATTCTTTATTATTCATTCGAATTTTTCTAGTATTTCCTTATTTTTATTTACTCGATTGATCGCAATCAATGGAACGAGTGCCGCGGCATGAGTTGTTATTATTTGAATTCCGTGGTATTATTGCTATTGCTACTGCTATCGCGAGGAAAATATCCTACCTGCCTCGAAACGAGTCCACGTCGGCAATACGACGAAAGAAATCCGCATCGTTGGCGCGACGGAAAAAACTGTGTGTCGCGCGGCCTCCAATCGGGTGATCTGATCGAGAGATCGAAATTGCCGCGTCACTCCCGGTAATATGTTTCCGCGACGCGTCGTTTCTGCCGATGAGTGATCGCGGAACCGTGCGGACGAACAACGACGAACGTAATGAAACCCGCGCTGATTGAAAGATGGTAAATTCTCGTCTGGAATTCAATCCGAGCGGAAGAAGTTTGCGCGCTTTATTACTTGCTGCGCGAAACTGTGGGGGGAGAGATTCTTTCCAACGAATAATCAGACTCCGGCACGTTTTGCGCTGCAGCGAGTCGCGACGGATTTCATTTTGCACTTAATGTTAGATCGGATCGGACATCCGAGGAAAACTCGGTCTTCGTTTGATTTCTTCTTCTTCCCGCTACCACGCGGCGCGGCTTGCCGGTAGCAGTGGTAGCGACCATGCAGCCTCGCGCGGCGCATCTTGGATAACACTAATGTTGGCGGCCCCGCAAGTTCCAAAGCGCGTAACTCGGACAATTCCCCACAGAAATAGGTTTTCGAGTAGTGTTTCGGAAACGACGCGCCGCCATCTTTAATCCTGTCCCATAAAAATGGGGTGTTCTAGCTAAAATACCCGCGTTGGTCGCGATATCGCCCTGACGCCGCTGCTCAAGGTCAAACGGATATGATCGCTGAGTAGAACTGTCGAAACCCTACAACGTTGGTAGGACACATTTTTCTGAGAAACGCTTAGTTTTCGAGATATTCGATCGTTTGCAGACTTCTCGAACACGCTGTATGTATGTTGTCGCGGAAAAACGCTACCACTCTCGTAATTTTATTTCAGTTCCCACGTTTTCTGTGCTATAGCGTCACTCCGTCCACCCTCTCAATGGTCCTCCTCTCATCGAATTTCCAGTCCACCGTCGGTGGGGAAAATGAAGGAAAAGGAAATCCGTTCGGTCAAAGAGATGCTTTTCTTCTCGGTATTTGTTCCGGTAGCCCAGCTTCCACCACGCCAGCGTCCACAGACGCAGCATCGTTAGTTCCCAAATCCGAGGAAAAATAGCGCCAGTTATATCCGATTAAACTTCCGCCTTTATTTATCTCTACTCGTTATTTCAATAATTCCGAGTGGGTTGCGCGAAAGATTCCGCTATGATCGCTAAAAATAGATAGATTTTCGCTCGTTGATCGTCTTTTTACGGAGACGTTGGCGGATTCTTGGGCGCGGAGCTCCATCTGTCACCATCAACGCTCGTCGTCTGTATTCATCCTCGTTCCTCGAGGACGCGGCGAACCGTCAGGGGGCTCGTTTCGATCAACCGAGCCATTGTATCGTGCGTTTTCTCGATAAAACGAGCGCGTGAGCCTGGAGCACCGTGATACTGCAGTCGTTTACTTATACACAGACGCCGGCACCAGCCGCGGCGACTCCGAGAGAGACGAGGAGCAGGTGCACGCGCGGATATAGATTTTCCGAATACGTTGACGAGTCGAGCTCGAATCAGTTCAGAATCGCCTCTCGTCCTCGACGAGCTCGCTTAATCGCGCGATTTATCGTGCAATAATGATGAAAAAATACGACGCCGTTCCTACATCTCGCGTGTTAAACAGCCGCGTCTCCGCTCCGAACCTCTTTCGACTCGTTCTCAATACTGTTTCACGCTCGTTGTTTCGTCAATTTTTTCACCTCGCTTTCCAGTCTTCTCGTCCATTTTCTTTTTAAATTTGACCTATTTTTTCGAATATCAGCAGCGCGACCAAAATAGCCGTCGGATTAATCCAGCGGAAATGTAGCCTCGGCCAATCGTTTGCACAGTGTTCGAGCCTCGGTGTGACCATTGGCCGAGCCTTGGGAATAAAGAAGAAAAAAACTAAAAACAACAGTACTGTATACATACGAATATAAATAGCTCAGAAATACAAGCACCTTGTACCGAAAACGGCCCCATGCGCCGTTTTTTATGCCTGTACCTGTGATGCAATCGATCGATGGCCCAAGCTCTGGCCGAAGCTTGGCAAATAACAAGTGGCCAGGACTGGGCCAATCGTCAATATTGATCATTCGTATCTAAATAGCTTCCTCGCCGAGCACTGACCAAACTTATTTCGTCATGCTTATTTTAATCACCGAATTCCGATTAATAATCATCTCCTCACCTTCGCGCGCATCGACGACTCGCCGTGCCAGGGGCGATTCCCTCGAATTGAGTTCGAAAGAGTACCTAAGAGTTCGCACGGAACTCGCCAGAACTCTTCGGAACTCGCCAGAACTCTTCGGAACTCGCCAGAACTCTTCGGAACTCGCCAGAACTCTTCGGAACTCTTCGGCACTCGTCGGAACTCTTCGGAACTATTCGGAAAGCTGCCGGACCCACGCGTCCTCTTGCGAACGTTGTAGAACTCGCTCCAGTCGAGTACTGGAGTGTACCCCAGAGTTCCGAAGAGTTCCATAGAGTTCCGTGCGAGTGTTATGGCGAACTGCCCTCGCGCCGTGCACGACGGTTGAAAATCGTTCTGCAAGCGAGCAAGAAAAACGAAACTCGGGACTCGTGCACTGTGCATTATGCAACCCTGCCCGTCTCGGTGAATATTTAGGTAAAGAAAAATTTCAAAGGTACCTACTTTGACCGTGAGAACGAGGCCGTCCGTCCGTTTGTGTCACGTCAATTGTTCGACTTGACTCGCGACGCACGCGTTTTCCTCTGCGAAAGACGTCGTTTGTAGTCGAGACATCAGGAACGAAATAATAATAACAACAACAACAACACAAACAATAATAATAATTGTTGTTGTTATCATTATTAGTACTCGTTGCCCGTACGTCTCTCATCCGCGATTTTGTTGCGTGCATTCCGACGAGGGATTCCCGAAACAGCGACTCGATGGAGATCGACTCGTTCAATTTCTGACGCAAAGCCAATTATCCTTCATTGATTTATCGCAGCGTTAATTAATCCGATACACGCTAGCATCACCTCTCAATCGTGCGATCTGTAATCAAGCGTACGGTACATACGATTTTTTCCCGATCTAATTTCCTGCTGATAGATTTACATCTGGAATTATCGAACTTCGATCGATTCATTCCACAGTTTCTTATCCACATATCTGGTCGAGTGATCAGCTACGGATAGAGAATAACGTTTGTTGACAAAGTTGATTGAAAAAACAAATGAATTTACCACAAAACTACAGGAAGAAAAAATAAAAAATAACGTCTATTATGATAGTATGATATCCACTGTTATATCCACAACGTTATAGCTTTTGTGTATATTATAATAAGTTTTATTATAATTATTTTCGATGGTTATCTTTAGTATTGATATGGTAACCTGTATTATCAGAATCGTAGCTTGTATCGTCTGCGTGGCTGAAAAAAATGATTACGTCAGGCGAAGAAGAAAAGTTTGCTGATACAGCCAAGAGCTAGCTTTTCCAGCTAATTTTAAGTGCTCTGATATGGACACCAGTTTTGTTAGCTATTTCTGCTAAGTAGTTTTAGCTAGGTGTTGCTAGCTGTGCCAGCTGAGATAGTTAGCCATGCCAGCTAAGATTTATCATCCAACCTTGTCCTAGCTGATTCACAGATTGTGCAAAATTTAATCGAAATCTTATGTTGTTAAAACAAGATTAAGCTTTATCTACCGAGGACTCGGGATGTCGAATTTTTGGGGAGATAATTAGGAATTCGCCGCTGATTTGTCCGACCCCGACTACTCGTCGCTCGGAATAACAGAAATCCCGTAACGCGGCAAGACAATGAAACGATTCAATTATAGCGCAATAATTCGTACCAATCCCACGGTAACGTTTCCATTATTAGAACAGACGCTTATACACGCCCTATCGCGTAATGTCGCGGTCCCCCGACGCGACGCCGAGCAGAGCAGAGCAGAGCTTCCTTAGCTCTTTCACAATTTCCTACTCCTCCGTTATCCTTTTATTCTACGTACGCCGCCGAGCAGCCATCCACATCGTAGAAAAGCGGTTTACCGGAGCCCCGTTCCCATCAGGTATCGCACCCGCCTTACCTCCGCTATTTCTCGATCTGCTCCGAATTACCCAGTCGGCCGCTGCGCCACGACCAACAGCACGATGCTCCTCCGCGAAGACTCAACCCAAACAGCTGCCAGAAAAACAGGGTCTTCGACTCCTAATCCTTGTAGCGTCCGTCGAACGTTGAAAAAATTACGAATCACAAATGCGATTCTGTCAATATTTCTCCTACAATTCCATTCGTACTTTTCCGTTTCTCTCCACCTCCGACTGTTCGAATAGACGCAAATTCTCGCTGAAATTACACTGCTTCACGATTCGCCGACAGGTACGCTGCTGCCTTCCGTATTTTTTCTCAAGGTCGTTCGTCCGCCAAGCAGCGTATTAACACCGACCCAATGGAAAATTATGAACATTCGTATAATCATCACTAAATCGGGACGAACTTGAACTATAAAGCGACGGCAGTGTGGAAGAACGTGACATCCCGACTGAGGACACATTTTTCATTTTTTTGTTGCAAAATTTGTATATATTTATGGACGAAAATCATACGAATGGTACATCAATTTCCATACGAAACGATATCGCCACAGAATTGACGACCATTCTGTCCGCAATTACAAAAACTGGGAGGATTTTGCACGAACACGCGGGTGCCGGATGTGTTCCAAAGCTCGATGTCGTATCTTGAAAATTGACGAAGATAGCTAGAGCCGTTTTTGAACCGGAAGTCGGATCGGGTCGAGGATGAGGTTGGCGCATCTTCGGGGTAGGCAAAAGATCCCCTGCAAGTTTCATCGAACTCGGTTCAGCGGTCTGGCTGAAACCGTGCTTACAAGAAATGGAGGGGTCACACGCGTCACTCTTGCAAATGCTCGAAAACGACTACTCGGGTGCCAAAACGTGCTCCCTGTATGATTTCCGAATTTTTATTCGACCCGACGTTTTTTGCGATGGCGAATGTATAGGGCACTCCGTTTTCAACGATCGTGCCTAAGAAGCACGCGAGCAGACAGACGAAGTAACTTGATCCTTGTAGCCCGAATGCTGAAGCGATGCCTGAGAAAATTCGTGACTAAAACCGATAAAACGAGTAAAAATGAGGAGAGTGAAAAAAAATTGGGAGACGAAATTGAAGTAGATTATGGCGAAGAGTGCGAAAGTAGGTCGAAAATAATGTAAGATAAGAGAGTGAGAGAGCGACGGAGAGCTTTGCACCGCGCGGATGCAGAGGCAAGCCTTTGACGAGAGACCAACGAAATCACGTCTCGCTACACATTTCTCAGGCAATTCCCTTTTTTCTCCGCCTCATTCGGGAAATTCGTCGATGGAATTTCACACGAACCGGAATCCCGCGAAATTCGCGACGTAAGATCAAACGTGGCGGGTTCGATGTTTGCTCGCCTCGAGGGATTCGTCCGCCTCGCAGATTTCGTCAGGGAGGATGAATTTTCACCTCGCGTGACATCGATGATTCGAATTTGGGGAACCAGCCTTCTTATGCTTCTAACGCTGTTCAGGATTTTTTTTCTTAGGTGAACTAAATAGAAATACAGCTGCGATATTTTTTGCCACGTTTATGTGGTAAAAATGCGCGCAATTTACAATTTTTTCAGTAGCTCGTTGTTTATGTACGCGGAAATTTAGCCGCCCATTTTTTAGCAACGTTGTTCTCCGCTAAGAAATAGGCCAAAACTATTGCAAAGTGGAAGCTGGTCGCAAAAATTCGCGGCGGACGCAAATAAATGAATATTCGGGATACACGCTCGTAATACGTCGCGATTAACCGAATCATGCTTCGCCTATCTCCTCGGTTCAGACTCACCGCAATTTTTCATCCTCGTCGACTTTTTATTTCATCCTTTTACCACCCCGCAGCGTTTTATGCACCCGGATCGTAATAAAAAATGTTAACTGCAGCGATAGCCTAGCGACTCTGCTGTAAAATATGAATCGCGGTAAAACTGGAGCGAGAATGGTTGTGTCTCGAGGTTTTTTTTTTCTTCTCACGCCTTTCCTTTTTTTCTCTCTATTCGCCACGACACTCGACGCGGAAGTACACGCGGAAACGCGGACTCGAGCTTCGTTTGCGGAACGCTAATTAGGCACCGGGCCAAATACGACTGCTTTTCAGTCGTTTCATTCATCTGCGCCGCCAGTCTTTGCGATCCCCCGCGTCAAGATCCTTTCCGCCCAATTTTTACGGAGTTGTCACGCAAGGTCTGGCTAATTTTTACCACAACTCAATTGTCAAACGCGAAGGAAAAACAAAGGAGTCACGCGCAAGCTCGTGCTCTCGCGCGTCAACGTCTGACGTGAAAAATGGGCCAGGCGACAGGGAAGAAAAACCTGCACTAAGTGACAACAGCGTTTTTCTTTTTTTATCCGATGTTGTGTCACTTGCCGAGTATAAAACCACAAAATGCGAACAAATTACGATTGTGCGTTAGGCGCCATCTTGAAAAGTCGTTATCGACCGATATCTCGGTAACTATGCACTTTAAGCCAAAAATTATAGGGATCATTATTGTAGAGAACAAAATTCCCCATCTTTTGTTTCAAATAAAGTTTTTTATAGAACCTACCGTTTCATTGGAAATTACGCAAAACTTGCGAATTATAGCTCGTTTGATGAACAGGTTTTTCTATTTCCGTCGATAACTCTTCTAATAATCGATTAAACACTAAAATGCCTTGGATAACTTCGAAAGATCACTCAATTTACTACAACTTTTACTCGAAACTTTTTCTTCTAATATTCATATCTTCCGAGCTGTAATGCGTTCATTCTCATAATGCGCTGTCGCAAGTTCCCATATACCTAATCGTTTCCCTCCGAGAGCAAGATTCATAATAACGTACCGAGCGCAGTGTAATGGTGTAAATTCAGCAACCAAATTCAAAAAAATATCTATAACAGTGATATACTTGAGCCTAAAAAATGTATTTCGTTACCTGTGACGGGAATGAATTTTTTTGAAATTATTATTAAACTGCAGGAAATTAAAGAGTAATTTCAAGTAATTATTAATCGTGATCATACCGCATAATGAAAAGAAGTGTGTTTTTTTTGCTGGTTTTTGGAGTTTTTCGAAAATTCCCACACAAAAAAAAAGGTTTGTGAAAAAGTTCGTGACCGAAGGGATTAAACGCCTCGGCAAGATTCCGCGCGGATACAAAGTCGACCGGAATTTATCATCGCGCCGACGTAATCGCGAGCGATATATTAATCGCAGGCACTCGCGACGCTCTCCTTTCATCTCGCGCAATCTTTCCTCGCGCGCCCGGTGGAATCTCGCGTTCTCCCGAAGAACGAATCGACGCTCGAAGTATCCGCTGCTCAACGAATTTCGGTTCGTTTGATGCGACGCTCTTTTACCTCGCCTCGGGATTACATCCACGTCCGCGATTACGCCTCGCCTGTTCGCTCGTAGGTGCGGATAGCTACGTACCGTTTCGCGTCGTCGTCCTCCGCGGCGGCGGCGGCGGCGGCGGCGGCGGCGGCGGTACACGTCGTAAAGCTCGGCAATACTGACCGTAACGTCATACGATAGCCTGTTATTCGAATCATTCCACGGGGAGTAACACGACAGAGATATAACGTTCGGCGGGAATGCTAAAAGCTATAAAGACTGGAAATTCTCGTAAAAATCTGGTAGCGTAAAATGCTGTTTCGTACGACGACGCGGATTTACTCGCTTGACGTACCTTGCCGAACCTCCTTGTCGTCGTTTCTCTCATCTTCTCTGCCCACTGTATTCGCACCGCGTGCAAAAGAGGACAAAACTAATTCGTCGCAAAAAAGCTCGCCATTTCACCAAAAAAAAAAAAAAATACCCGAGCGAAACGAAGAATTTCGACCAATTTTAGCGGAAACACCAGTGAATATTCCCCAAAAAATCAAATTTTTTTCATCCCTGGCTGGAAAACTAGTTCGAACCTTTCTGAATCCATGGGCGTGACCAGTTGTTTTTTTTTTTACTATTACAAATAAATTTAAAGATTGAATACGTAATAAATTTTTTTACATTTGGGAAAGCAAACTGCTAGCGAAATTAGCACTTTTATAGTGCAATCTTTTAGATAAAAGCAGCTAAAAAATGGGAGTTATTAATGTCCTTCTCCTCAAGTACTCTAGTGATTTCAACAAACATTTTTTTGGCAATAGAGTGTAACTGTATTGAATAATGTTGATGGGGAATGGGGATTAATGGGGAAAAATGTTTGAAAAACTGTGAAAAAAATGCCATTGCTGTAAAATAAAAATATGGAGTCGCAGAAAAAAACTGTGAGGCTTAATTCGCGAGGATGACGCGCTGAATAGGAATTCAAAATTGCATCGAAGTTGGACCGGTAGTTTTCGAGGAAGCGGGTCTCGAAGTAACGCATTTTCCCTCGTGATGTCTACCCGATTTAGTTTTTCCTCGAGGCTCCGGCTGCTCGATAGAAACACTCCGCGGAACTCGAAAAATTTGTTTTCGAGTCGCTCGAGAATATGAAAATTCCAACAGCATTCCCTCTCGTTTGTCTGCTCGTGGAATTGTAATTGGTCTGTGCCGTGGAAATTTATGTAACCATAAATCCGAGAAAATGTTTGCCCGGTGACTGCGAACAATCGGATCTCGTCTACGTGATTATTGCAGTCGCGTGATGACGAGGTCTGCTCGGCGACTCGACGTCGATAGCGCGAATTTTAAGGAGGCTAAACGTCGTCTCGTACAACGATGAAAATAGCGTCATTTTTATCATGTTTTTCTCGAAGCTCTGTTGTTATCGTGTACTCCGCTCGTTTTTCAGAATTTACGCGTTGAAATATACTACTTTGAGTAGTGAACATTATTTTTTTCGTCGCAATTACAAAAATTAAATCAGCCTCGTTGCGCGAAACGCGTCGTATATTTGCCATTTTAAAAAAAATCACTATTGAATAATTTTTTTTTGCCAGTAGATTAATTTATTTTACCAATAACTATTCAGCAATAAATATTTTATTTTTACAGTTTGCTGTCAAAGCATAATATAAAGACTGTAAATAAATTGAGCTACCGCAGAGAAATATTATTCAAAATAGTCGATTTGTCGGCTCTGTTATTATTCTCATACCTTGATAACTAGTTTATCCGATACTCGAATGGGAAATTTCGGCGAATTTTTTTTGCACGTTTCTAATTTGCATATTTCGAATCCTGCGGATACAATTTCGCGACTTTGCTATTTCGCGGATGTATGCAAAAATTGCTCACGATGAAAGGTACACTTTTTGAGTTATGTCGACGCCGAAAGCACGAAAAATGTTGGAAAAAAAATGGAAAAAATAACGCGTTTAGCGTTTAACTGAGGATAAAATTGAGAACCGCTGGAAAATTCGCGATTTTTGGAAAACTCGCGCCGCGCGTAAAAATATCTGCTCGCTCATCCGTGATTCGTCCAGAAAATTATTCGCTCGCGTCGGTCAATGCCTCGACTAACGCGGTAATAACGAACGTGTGCGCGTCGCCGTTGTAATATTCCCGGTGGGAAAAATTCTCGTCGAGTATGCAAAGGCGCGCGCTCGTCGTTCGCTAGAAAATTCATTTTTCACCGACACCTTCGCGCAGTTGAATTCCGCTCTGCTTATCCACCGCGATAAATAACCTGGAAAACAAACGTGGCAAAGAGGGTCACGAGTTGTAATAATTCTGCGTTTTATGAAAACGTACAACCGTACTCGAGAAAGAGAACGAGCAACGATGATGCACAGAGAAACGAGTTAGATAAAAATTCAGGGGTGTAATTCCGAAAAGCCGTGCGGCTTTGCTCCTTGAAACTTCGTATACCTGTGTATTTCGGCTCGCTGATCGCAAATATGATGATCGAAGTTGGCACAAATTGGATTTTTACGGTCAATCCTGAACAAAACTGCCAAAAACCTGACTTTTGAGACGTTTTTCTACGTTATCTCGACAAATATTGATTTTAGGGGAAAATGTTCCCCACAAAAGTTGTAGATTACAAAAGAATGCACGTTTTATGTTCCATACATTTTTGGTCTAAAACCATTCTTTTCTCGAGAAAAATGAGATTTCTTCCTCCTGCTGCGTGCTGCTGATAAAAAAAATTGCGTCAGCCAAAAAATATATCAACTCAAATGTGTGATTTTTGTACAGTCTATAATTTTTGCGGCACATATCTTTCTCCAAGATTGATCTGAATCACGTGGAAAAACCTCTAGAGAATCATTATTTTGCGAACCGGTTTCGAGATTTGACCTTGAAAATCGACAATTGCGACAATTGCAATCATCGTAGTAGTGCTCGGCGCGTTGAAGTGCACGAGCGCACGACATTTCGAGGAGATCAGCGGTTTGGAGTTTTCGGACCTTGATCCAAAATCGGTAAAAACGCGTCTCAAATATCAAAACACATTTTCGCTCTTACAATTAAATCTCGCCGATTCGTTCGCGCGAAACTCGCGCGACGCCGATCTTATCTCGATGCGCGTTATCAGCGATATCGCGAGGTCGAGGTATTTTTCGAGCAAACATCGAAACAGCGCCAGAAGCGTTCATTTTCGTTAGGAATCACGAGGACCGGTCGAAAATCTCGATCGTCGCGACGAAATCGATCTTTGGAACGGGAACGAACGTCACTTGTTTGTTGCAGATTGCTCTCGCTCTTGCGAATTCCGCGAAATGAAATTTCACAGAAATTCTTTATCGTCGTTTCTCCGCGGAAATTGATAGTTTCTCTCGACGACCACTTAAATCGAACGGTCAATTGGCTTCAGATCCTCGCATTGAGTTGCTGCCGCTCGCCGTTTCTGTTTTAGACGATGACGAATCATTGCGATTATTTGCAAGTAGAGATCACAAATTTGCTACCATTTTCCAGAAATTGACGTGTCCATTTGTAAAATTACACGTGCATGCATGCATCTTATTAACATTGTATTTATTAATACTCATTTTATTTATATTTATATTTTGATTTAGCAGGATGTCCGATATTTACAAAATCGATTATTTTGCTTGAGGCGCCCTCTACATTTTTAGTTTATCTCCCAAAGGCGATACATCTTCAATTTAAATTACACTTTTTACAATTATTTTCTCTCTCTCTCTCTCTCTCTTGAACATATCATTTCACAGCTATGAAAAATTCATAATCTCGCAGAGAATTGAACGTTCTACAAAAAAGGTCTCGTAACATTTTTTTTCAACTTTGAATAACTTTTGAAGGACTAAATTTATCGAAAAATCTCAAGAGACCTTTTTTGTAGAGCGCTCGATTTTCTATAAGAATGTGAATTTTTCGTTACTGTGAAACAATATGTTCGAGAGAGAAAAAAATAATTGTCAAAAGTGGCGAAATCCCATGTAATTTAAATTGAAGATATCTCGCCTTTGGGGGATAGACTAAAAATGTAGAGGGCGTCGCGAGAAAAATAATCAATTTCGTAAATAACGGACCCTCTAATACTTCGACGTATATTTATATTCATATTTACCTATATTTATATTAGATCTGTATATCCTATACATCCAAACTCTTAATGTCATGCGCGAATTCAAATTCTCCTTTTGCGAGACCGAGACGCTCTTTGCCCCGGACCAAATTGCATTTTCTGACTCGCAAAGTAAAATGGCTAGTTATATTCCGATGGTAATAATGCGGACGAGTCGAGGAATAGTTGTGCGGAAAGGGCACTCGCCGAACGGCGAGTACTCGACCTCGAAAACACGGAGTGCCAGTTTCAGTCGATTTTCTCAATCTCATTACTTCCATGTCGTCGTCGTTTCCGCGACCACGATCCTCCGCGAGTCTCCTCGAATTTTCGGAATCTGAAAATGTCGGATTTTTCCTCAACACTTTTTTACCGAATTTTATACTTATATTTCACCTTTTACCTACCCATTCGCGTTCACCTTAACGCCTTCCTCCCACCTTTTGAAAATGGCTTTATAGGCTTTTACACGCATATATACGGATATCTTTATTACACATTTTGTTTTACACCTCGTTTCATTTTTACATTCGACGTCGTATATTTTCGCTCACCTATTATTTACCTCTTTTTCCTCCCACTGCCTTCTCTGCCCTATCTACCGTTTCACTCTTATTTCCCGCGCTCTCAAATATGTTCCAATTGGCTTTCTTCCATCGTTGGTGAGTCACACAATTGATCTACATTTTCATACATTATGATACCGCAGCTGTTGCTACTTCGAGCATCCCAGCTAAGCGAAGTATCCATTCCGCTTCGGATAACCATCAAAAAACTAGAAATCCACGGAGCACTTGCTTCCACCGTACGTACCGCCATATCTCATTTCCGCGAATTTCTGCAACCACACAAACATAGTAGCATTAATTTTTTCAAACGGTGCACCACGCGTAAATAAAAAAAGAACCTTTTCACATAATTTTCCTAATAATGTAATTTTCAACTTGAATTTGAAGAGTCGCGAAAAACGTATTCCGCATACGTCGGGGAATTCGGTAATCGATGTTTTAATCACCGCTCGCTTCTCATGACGATAACGTCGAAATTATTATCATCGTAATTACATCGGACAGGCTGCTGATGGGTGAAGAAACATATGCGAAATGAAAATACCGACGAGCTCTCCTTTCATCGAACAAAAGTCGTCTGTTCGATGTTTATAAAAGAGATAAGAAGAGTTTCAACGTTCGATATGTTACGCGGCCGAAAACATCCGTTGCAGCTCGCAACACGTTTCCTTGGTCACATTTGTTTGAGACATCGACTGGTAGATAGCGAGTGCTAATGTTACCACCAATTGTATGCACAGCTGCCACGCGGCGTGTTCTCCGCGGCTCTGCCTCTCATTTTTCATATCGTTACTCGACTCTGCAGCGGTAACAACTCGGGACACCGACCTTTCGCGTCTCCGCTCGACTCGTATAACATCGACTCGCTAAACGGCGTTAACATCGCTAATCATTCCGCGTCGAAGTCATCGCTGTCACCTCGAATCTCCGCGCTTTCCGTTGAAAATCACTTTGAAAACGGGCGTTTCCTTTTCTTGGGTGTTTCCTGCGAGGAACGACGTTTTTTCATGCGTAGAAACGCGCTTTTTTCTCCTCCTTTTTTTCTCAACTCGATTTGTGGCGAATAATTTTTGGGCGTGCGAAACACTCGGGGAATTTTCTTCGTATCTACTCGGGGAACAAAGACGTTTTGGTTCCTTGTTGCAGCATTTTGTTGCTCGCGCGTCGCAACGTTTTCCTCGTGTTGGATCGAGGTTTGCTGAGCTGCAATTTCCGTGGGAATTCGCTGATCCAACGACGATTTCGAGGAGGAGTCAAATCTCCACGGCCGCGATTTATTCGAGGCGCGTGGAAGCGTCGAGAAAAGTGAGGGGATAGAGAACGATTGAAAGTCGCTGACCGAATCGATTCTTGACCAATGGCCAATAACTCGATGTACCACGCGGAGTCTGTCTGTTATTACCAATTAATCTCCGGCAGTCCGTTAAACCGTTGAACCGCTGTGAACCTCGGCGCGAGGTGACACTGCTGCCGCCATCGAACATGCCGATAATTCGCGTTGGAGGTTCGACGAATTTTTCGTCCTCGACCGAAGGTGGATTTCGAGCGACAGCTGGCTCGATTCACGCGTTTGATTAAACATTATTTTTGTTCATTTTAATTTTTGTAACTCCCGAACGGTCCGTTGTACTGTGAAGTTCTTGGCGTGTTTTTGTAGAGAATCGTATGCTCTACAAAAGTGCTCAGTGCGTCGTAGCTGTATTCCGCACTCGTAGGGTGTTACGTGTCGCGGAATCTGGTTTTTGCATAAAATTCTTCGTTTTTTTGATGTTTCGTCGTAAAGGACTGGATTTACGTGAAAAACGTCGAAGTCAAACTTGTAGAAAATTTTATTGGCTACAAAAAAGGTTCAGTTAATGAAATCGCTAGGATCGATATTGCCCCAGATATAGAGCCTTGAGCGGTTCGTAGTATGACATTTGGATACATCGATAATCCCAAAAATTGCTGCCACTCGTTAGAGCCAATGATAATGATATTGGCGTCCGTACCACGCGAATAAATTGCACGAAAAGCAATTTGCTAGCTGCGATGACTAATTTCAACTCGAAAATACGAAAATTTGTCGACTGTCCGCAATAATTTGGCGCGCGCTACGTGTCTGGCGAATGTGGGGCGGAAAATTAAAAAAATCCAGCTGGTGAATTTGAATGGGAAGAGGGAAGGCTTCGGGAAATCGTGTACTTATTATGGGATCTGGTGGTTATCGGAGCCCGCAATCGCGGAGAATGGTCTCTTTGATGAGAGCGTTGATTAATTCTCGAGGATCTCTTTCGTATTAAGTTGCCTTTTTCACTCGCCGATAAGTTATCCCTCCTCGACGTTATACTTACCGATCTCCTGCGCTCCACTTTCCAATTAAAACTCGCGTTTCTATAGGTACCTGTCGAGGATTGCTTTGCATCGATCTTTGTTATATCTCCCTCTCACCGTCCGCGTCGTCGCAACTCGAGGATCGGTTTTCGCAGCTAACGCGTCTCCCGTTCGCTCTTATTTGTTTATTTATCAGTGAAATTCGCTCGACTGCTTTATTCCACCGCGTATCATCGCTGCTCGCTGGAACTACGCGAAAATATCTCGCATACCAAAAATCGAGTCTAAAAAATGAAGTTCTATTCGCGAAAATCGAAAATATAGAATCGTGGAAATTTGTCGAGAGAAAAATTCAATAGAATCATCGCCGTCGATCAGAGGTCCGATTAAGTCCATAGGTCGAATCGAGTTAGGCTCGCGCGGAAAAACCAGCGAACAAGTCGAAATTCTCGTTATTTGACATTTTCTGAATTCTCCGCTTCGCTTCTTTCGCTCTTCCTTCCTCTGCCAAGGGCTCATCTATTCTCGTCGTTAACGTGGTTTCGCTCCCTCATCGTAACAACGTTGTTATACCTACCTACGTACCTACCTACAGATCCATTGAAAAAGGAACGCACGTTCGTTCTACACGTAGAAACTGCTCTCCGCGCTCTTACACATACATACTATACAGAGTGACAAGAAATACGCATGAAATCAAAAAAAAATGTAAAAACGCGTTTTCCATTGTTTCAAAAAATCTATTCAACCCGGTCAAAAACCACCCCCCACCCTTACGCAAATTTTAAAGGTACAGGTACTCCTATTTTTTATCGTTTTATACGTTTTATATTTTATATACTATTTTTTATACGTTTATAAAAAAACGTAAATTTTGGATAAAACATTTTGGCGACGAAAATCCGTAATAAAAAAAAGAGGGCATCCGTTTTCGATTCGTGAGTTCTCACCCACGAGGGTGGGAGGTGGGTGGTTGGGTTTGCCGAGCTTGAATACGTTTCTTCGTATTTGTCGATGATTTTTAGATTTTTATCGCGGAACGCGCGTCGACGGTCCGTGTCAGAGCTCGGGCCTCTCGGTATTTCCGCGTCGAATTGATCGACGCAGATTTCGACGCGACTCCATTTTTATCGGCGTCTCTAACGGACGCGACGAATTCGCAGGGAAGAAAACGCCGCGTCGTCGTTGCAAACGCGCGTGTGCAACGAACTAAACTATCGCGCTCCTCAGTTTGTTAGCCTCAAACGACGCTCAACTTCGCGATCGTGGCCTCCGCGAGTCTCGATACGGAAACGAATCAAAGAATCGCTTCACCCACGCGCCTCGATCCTCCTCGACGTTTTTTACGCGGACGCGAAAAGCTTACATACACCGTTGAAAGCGACGACGCCGATTGGCCAACGATCGCGCGAGGGACGTTGACATCGCGCGACTCGGTAATTCCCGAAAAGGCACGCGACAACTGTAATCCTGAGACCGTCGATCGCTGAATTGGACACCGCGTCAGCTTCGCTACCGCCATATTGCAAGGTCACGACGCGGATACAGTTTTCGACGAATCGCGTCCAACGACCATCGCGGACCGGCTGATATGATTGCGCGGACGAACTATCCGCGCGGAATAGCCAATTTGTTGCCAGCCGTGCTCGTCTGCGATGGGAGCGAAACGACGAGCGTCACGCTTGTGTCCCTCTGTTGATTGATAGCCAGTTACACCGCATAGGCGACGAGGAATAGGAATCCGGAGTAGAAAGTCCTGGGGGAAATCGTGGGGCGGCGAACCGGTGACCAAGACGACGAGCTGTACGCGTATCGGCGAAAGATTCGATTCCGCGACAAATCGGGAGTCGAGGGACGAAAAAATGCGGGGTTTTGGGAAGGCTGGTACATTTTGACGAGTGAGGGTAAATCCGTACCAGTGAAAATCGGTCTCACTAAGGAATTTGTGAAAATCGGTCCCACTCTATAGTTCGGCGTAACGATGAATACTGGCTACTTGCTACCTGCCCCATGAGTCACAGCACAACCAGCGATGCGCAGTTTTTCACTTTGTATTAAATGGTCTCAAGTATACCTCGACACTTCGTCGATTGTTGTTTTTAACAGCGACAAACAACAGTTCGGTCTATATTTCTACTTTTTAGGACATACGAATATCCTTCAAAGTGAGCACATGCCTTACCGTGGCTGGTCGTTGTCACTTCCATACCGAACAAGTAACATACACACGCAAAGAGCTCGCGAACTAAACACTAGTGAAGTTAGAACAGCAATGAGGGTGGTAGAGAGAAAGCTGGTAGGGGTTGACTAGGAGGAATTCCCAAAGCATTGGTCAAAGGGCATTGGCTTCGGGAGGCTCGGGGCCAGGTACTAGTAGGTATTCCCAAAAGAACTCGCCCCTGGCTGTTCTCAGAAATTCCGCAGTGGGACCGATTTTCAGTGGGACCGATTTTCAGTGGTACGGATTTACAGGACACCCATTTTGATGTCGGTTGGATATCGATGGTGTAGCGTCGGTCAGCCAGTTCTTGGGCCACGCGGTGCGGGCGCAGCTCGCAGGTGCTGATACTAGTCTGCGGATAGCAAGACGACTAACTAAGAAACTACCTGGACATGGTTAGCACGCAAAATTTGGGACGACACGTGTCAGCAGCGGGCTACGATTATGCGTGTTGTCAGGGTCATCGTAATTTTCTTCTATATCGGTACGTCGCAAGCGGCATGTGCGAATCGGTAAGCGCTCGATCAGTTTGTTCGCGGAAAACAAAGCTGACAAAGGTGCCTGCGGAAAGACGATTCCGACCGACTATGTTTTTCTCGTTTTGAATACTAGGTACGAATACTTGTACGAGGCATTGTACGTTCCGTAAGACAATTTGGTCAGTCGAACTTTTTTGCCGAAATTGGCGCGCGCTGAGCTGTATGTACTGTTCCGGAATTTTGGGGACTGACCGTTTCCGCGTAATTTCTCAGTTGTTGTACTTTTCGGTGTAGCAGTATCTCGTGGCTGAAAAGGGAGCGGCGTGGATTTAGCGGAGAGAGGAGAATCGGCGAACGTGCGCGGCGAGTCGAAGGATGGGAGTGGATCGTGGAACCAATAACCGTTCGCGAAGCAATCGCGGCTCCGGCGGCTATTTCGCCTAAACGTTCCAGCCGACCCAGTTAGATTAGGAGCGGTGCTTTTTATCCGTTTGATAATTCCTTTGGCCCCGAAAATATAAGGCGGCTGATAACGAAGACCTTCGACGTCGTCGCAGCGAATTAGCTATTCGGAGCGGAAAGATTTGGCTTTTTTTGTCCGCCAAACAATTTTCCTGTCCGCGCTGATTCGCCCTGCCGTCGAGAACCCTTCGCGAGCCGGGTGTGGGGATTCCGGTAAAAATCCGAATCCATCTCCGAACGCTGCAGGGAAAACGCTCGCCATCTTCCCGTCGTACATTTTTTTAGCGCTGGTACAGGAAATTATATCGTAGCCGGCGAGGAAATGACGCGTATTGCCGGAAAGTTCGAGCGTCGAAAATTGAAATTGTTTAGGCGCGAAATTGGCTCGGGGATTTTTCCTCGTCGCGGAAAGCAGGACGCGTTTTTTTCAGGGCTGAGAAAGAAGAAAAACGAGCTGCGGGAAGTAAAAAGCAATTTTCGCCCGTCTTCGAAATTTAGGCGCGGCCAAATCTCCGGGAAATGAATTTAAAGTGGTGTTCGCGCGAGTTGGAGTGTTTTTTAATCGGAAGCGCTGAATCCTGAGCTTTCGAATTCTCCGTAATCCAGCATCCCTTCGGCAAGAGTAAGCCTCGCGAATCTCCAACCCCCAACGGCGTGCCGCGGACGGGGCTCGCGGATTACTTGGAAACGAAAATTACATGAAAACCGAGCGATCCGAAAATATCGGAGAGTTCATCTTTTGACGGATGAAAGGTAGGTAAATCGCCGAGCTTCCGGAGGTCGGAGCGGAATAAACGCAAAAAGCAAAGCAATCGATGCTGGTGAAGTCGAATAGCATTAGAATCAACGCTGCCGAGAGCCAACGAGCCAACTTTATTTCGGGACTCCAACACCCATGAATCTTCGTCCGGACGCAATCTTGATTCGTAGCTCAACCACCCCGCGCGGCGATTTCGCCGAGGGCACGACGAAGCACGGCGATCATCGTCGCGGCTTCCCTAAAGTATGCATTTCCTAAAACCACGTCGTCGAGCTGAATTCCCCGCGAAGTAGCCGCCAAAATCATTTTTCACGCTCACCGATCATCCCTCCACGGAACAACCGAGTCAACTGACATCTGCAACAGCGAAAGGATGCCGGACGACACCTACGTGATTGTCGGACACTCGACATTTCTCAGGAAAGCAATCGGCAAAAAGTTCGAAACAGCAGATCCAAACCAAAGGAATTGAGCTTGGAGGAAAAAAAAGAAAAGAAAAAGGCAGCGTTAGCTCAAATATCCGACTTGGAAGAACTACTTGCGCTCAGTGTGCTCAGAGGATCGCGCCGAAGACTGCATACACTGCGAGCGCAGCAGAGTGCATCGAATATCCGCTTTTCGCGAAATTGCTTGGTAATTGCAAGAATATTAATGCTCGAATTAAGTAAAAACTGTCAAATCTCGAGTTCGCCAATTGCAATCAAAAATTGATAGTCAACAAATAGTTATTTTCTTTACATTGTTTACAGGAATCCTCTACAAAATATTGAATATTGTATAATTGCAATTTCGTACAAAATTTGATTTTCTGCAAAAAAGGTTCTCGTCACGTTTCCTAAGAAGAAGAGTCAGGAAAGAATTTGTGTACCGCTAGATAAGTGAAGATCGCCGAAAAAGTGACGAGATTCGTAGGAAATTGGGATTATCTTATTATTTTTTGTAAAGGATTCCTAACAAACGATCTAAAGAAAATAACTATTCGGTGACTTTGATTTTTTGGTGGAATTAGCGAGCCCGAGATGTTGATATTTGTGCTATCACCAAACTAATTTCGAAAAACAGAAATTCGTAATTAGATTCACGATTTTTAGACACACGTGCCTAATCGATAGAAGATCGGGTGCATTTTGTGTCGGAGCAGCAGCAGCTTTCGAGTGGAACGAGAATCGCGACCCGGTGCGCTACTTATCGCAATTGTCACGCGAACAAAAACTATTGTAATCGCACCACGAATATGGGGATCGTGTCGCACGCGTCTTTTGTTTCCGTCGCTTTTATGCATCGCGTATGGAGAGTCGCAGCGTGGATAATCGGATAATAACAGATGTGCGTCATCACATTAGTTCGAGCGCCGATTCATCGACCCAATCGAATCCATTCGCCTTTGTCTCTTACGTTACTCGAGCGTACCGCTCAGCAACTTTATTGAAAGTGAACGCGCTAATTTAATACTTCTCCTTCCCTCGTCAGCACTTTTTCATTCGCGTTGTCTCGTTCGTGATTTTTTTATATTTTTTTTAAATTTTTTAAATTTCTTTTTATTATAACCAAAAACGTATTATTTCTCCATTTTACGTCTTTTCAACTACTTAGTGCTATTATTCCCTCGAGTATCCGATTTTGCATTCGCGTTTCGGTTTCTCTCGATGTTCTACGATTTTTGCTGGCAGACACGTTTCTTGTCGGTCGTCCGCTTTCCTGCTCGATCTCTAGATTTCTTATTTGATCTCGTTTCCCCGAGGAAGTCGAATTCGTCAACCGCTGGATAACGGAATATTTCTGACCGGCGAATTCCGCGCGCTCGCCTGGTCTCAGTCGAAAATGAAATATGTATTTGTTTACGCTGTTACGTTGAAAATCACATTCCCGGAAAATGGGCACCTCGCACGGTTTTTCTCGCGCCGAGATCGCGCAGCTGTTTGATGTCTCCTTCTATCTCCACTCTCGTCGAGAGTCCAGTCGAAGTTTCTTCTCGTCAGTCTCAATTATCCTCGAATCCTAGCTCTCGCCGGACCCTTCGACCCTTCCGACCAAATTCTTCGACAACTTTCATCGTCAGCGTCACCGCGAGAGCGATTCTGCCCTGGCAGACTTCGATAAGTCTTCGGGTCCACATTTCCCACCGCTTCCGGAGTTTCCAGCCATCCACGTTCCAATAAATTACCGTGAATACACGCGCATGGTGCGCCTATGACAATGACTAATTTTCGTCTATTTTTCCAAATTCCCAGAATTTATTTGTAACTGTTTCTAAAAAGTACCAAAATTTCAGCAACAACAAATTTGAATTTGGAATTTTTAAAGAACTTACGAGCGAGACACCGAAAAAAGGGTCTTCGGAAACAGCGATCAAAGAAATGTCAAATTTCACTAGAAAGAGTACTTGAAAATATCAAAAACCGCAGGAAATCCAAAATTCAAATTATTCAAACCATCCGATTTTGCGTGGAATGCCCCATATATACGTACATTGGAGTGCTTAAAAAAATGTCTTTCTTGCTCTCACCCTTTCAAATGCTTCTACGTGATGTACAAAAATCCTCACCAAAGATGCGCGCGCCGTAGCTCGACTCTAAGAGGTCATGTACATTTTTTTTCTATCAAAATTGAAACTACTTGCAATTAACTCAGATATTCACAATAACGCGATTACGTCAGGAATATTTATTTATTTTTGTTCCTTTTTCGGATTTTCTACAAAATTTAGTCAAAATTGATTCGAACACTTCTGGCAATCCTGCTCAATAGCGCACGAAACGCATCTTCAGAGAAATCTGAAAATGTCTCTGCGCGACTCTTTCGCGCTTCTGCTCTGTTAAGCGCAGTTTGTTTTTGCGTTTTCGCGCCGAGGGAAAGCGCCTTCTATTTCGCCTCCTCGCTGACAAAACACGGGGGGCGAATCGTTTTTGTCCTCTCTGCGACTGGCTCTGCGATGAGGAACTTTCTAATTTTTATCAAAACTACTCCAGTGTTTTACGTCGATCGCCAGAATTTCATTTCAAAGCAGTCAACGTTTGCTGCATTTGCGTTGATCCAGCCGTTGATCCAGCCTCCACATTTTTTTTATTAAAAAAAAAAAATCCAACGGCCACCGTTTCTCGCTTTTGACCTCGTTTGCCAGCTTTTTCTAATTCTGTCCACCTCTTCATAATTTTCTTAGACTATTTTCCAATTTTGCCATTATCGTTTTGATGATTCCTCGAGCTTTACAGGATTTTGACGTAACTTCGCTAAAGATAGTGGCATACCAGTTGTGACGAACCTCATCGGCGAGCTTACATGTTTTATTTTATCTCTGTTTTAATTACACTTTTATCGTTTTTGCACAGGCCGTCTCAAGGTCACAACTTCGGTGTGAGTTTCTCGCTAAATAATATAATAATAATATAATAATATACGTAAACTCAAAAGCGTGGCAAAAAAAAGTTTCAGAACAAACCAGGAAAGCCGAAGACTGACTGCTTTCGATAGGACGACCAGTGACCAAAAATTTCAAGTGACCAAAAGCCGAGCTTGAGCTTTGATGCAATATCATTTCGCCTTATTTTTTTTTGTTTTTACTAGATTCTTCTGCGACGGAATGATTCATCTTCGGGCTGCGTTTGGCCTCGACTCTTGACCACGGTACACAAAAATTCGTCGTGATTGATATTGGAGAACGCTCGACTGTTTCCATCTAATTTCCACAACTGCACCATCACGCTGTAACAATAATCGAGTCACCGCGGTACCAGTGTTTACTGTTAAGCTCGTTACTTTTTTCCCCGTCAACTATCGATCGACGTTTAAGTAAACATCAAATTCTCCGAAAAAACGCGCAGCCTTTTCAATTTTTGGGTAGGTACAGCGCTGTTCGCGAATGTTCAAGCCTAACGTCGAGTGGCCCGAGGTAGACACACTCGTCGCGTTGAAAAAAAAGTGGCACGTTGTCGTCGTATTAGACAAAAATAAGCAATCTCCGCGAGACTTTAACTCGACTCCAATTAAAGTTGAGAGAGAGAGAGAGAATTTCGAGGTTCGAGCTCCGTACGGCTATCATTATCAGCCGAATATCATTCCGAACGGACCAACAATGATCCGTTACGAGAGACGAGCGATGTCCGAAGACGTCGAGTTTTATCGCGTATCGGCGGACGTTTCGTTCCGAGTCATTTGTTCGAGGCTGCCGCGTAGAAGCCGCGGCAGTCGTTGCCTAACGTAGTGATTTCGACGGTGCACCGGGCATAAAGGGATCTCCTGTAGTTGTTCGGACGTCGCATTATCCCGTAGCTGCATCCACGGTCAATTTAACAAATTCCCAAGAAGTCGACCGCCGAGAAGCCTAAGCCACCCACGAAGCGTCGTTCGGCGTCGAGAAGAGCCGTAGAAAGCGAGATCGGCAGCGAGGAACACGAGAACAGAGTCGAGTGGCGCTTCGGAAACGCGCGCGATCCGGCGCGTTGTTGACAAAAAGCTCCGAGTGATTCCAGCGAGTCTCGTCCCTTTTTTCGCATTTTCTCTCCGCCTCGCGGTTTTCCCCCCTTTGTGTCCATTTTGTTACCAATTTGCCGCCTGATCGATATTCCGTGTCCGTCGAAACGGCGCGACCATCAAAGCTCGCGGGTTTCGGTTTCGAGAATGATTTCTGGTCGCCTCGAAGCTTCGCGCGGATGAGAACCGGGAAAAATCCCGGCTAATTCGCCGCGAGCCGTGTTTTCCAACGCTCCGAGAGCGGGAGAGAAAAAAAACGGTACCGCGTTCGCATTCGGTCCGGAGAAACGAGAGTTCGGAGATGCTAAATATGTTCATCGAATAACTCTTCGATAAAGGGTTATTATATTTTCCCCTCGTTTGACGATTTTCCCAAGGTCAAACAGGTCACGGCTCTAAAAACCGCCGCGAAAAAGGAAATTGGGCGTAATGCTGCCCTGCCTTCTCCTTTTTCCCCCAGATCAAAGGAGAACGTGGCACGTTTTTTGTGGCAAAAAGTCCCCCTCGCTTCTCGCTCGGGCCTCGATAATTGAACGTAACTTTATTGTTCTCGCGTATTTCCCGCTGCTTTCAATTCCGCGCGTTATCGAGCAGCTGTCTAATTTGCGGATGTTTTTAGAGATTCGTGGCTATCGCGAGGATCTCGTCTTATCTTCGCGCCCAGACGACTGTCCGTTCGCTACAACGAGATAAATTCCAAGATTATTGTAAAAGCTCGATCAATTTTCGAGAGACGGGTGGAATAATCATTATCGTGCCACGCGGTTCGCAACGCTTCCGAGTTTATCGTGGAATATGAATCGGGAGCTCCCGATACACGCGTTCGGATAGCGCCCAGCTCCAATTACAACGGAAATAAAATGAAGCATGCAAGCTCGCGTTAAATTTAATTATTAATATGTTGTTAAATTTCTATTAAATTTGTTCAAATGAGCGAATGGCAACATCGAACGTCTCGTTGTCAGATTGCTGGAGGAACAAAGATGGAGGTGCGATTTTTGAAATTTTATTTTCAAGGTCAGTCGTCGATTTTCAAGGTCGAGCAACGACGTCGACGCGATCGTCGTCCGGGGAAGAAATTCGGTTGGAATCGAAACTTCACAGTCTCCGCGGTACATCGATCGGTCATCGCGCTGATAGTCGCGCGAATTAGCATCTACGGTCGAGCCGCGCGTCGCGATTACGAGTCGCACGGATCTCGTTAGCGTCTAACTCGTTAGTTACGCGAGCCTCGACTCCGCTCGTCGTATTGAACGGTCGAAGGTCAGGTGGCAGCCGAGAGGAAAATTCCGGCGGCAATTTTTCCGTCTCGAGATGCAGTAAGCTGGCGCGATTGCGTTGCCAACAGCAACGACGCCGCGAGATCCGCGTGGGCAACTCGACGGCTCCGGCGAAATTGAATAATTACGCGAACCGTATTACGCGGAGTTCAAACGAAATTCCACGCAAAAAAGGTGGACGACCGAATAAGCGAAGAAAATCGGCCGTATTTCGAGAACAATAATTCATTTTTGCGCCCCCTCCCTCGAAAGCGCGAGAAAAAGCGCCAGAAGCTTGGGGAATCATTCTGGTTCGGATGCCAGAAGAAATCTTCTGTCGCCGTACATTTTTTGAGAATCATTCTCGAAATTCATTTTCTCGTATTTTATCGATATTTTGAACACAGACAAAAAGCGATGCCTGCACTGGAAAAAATGACTGGTCTCTTAAAAAAATGTATTTTCTCAAACCGTAGCCTTCTTCTGTTTGGTTCGATCTTTGGAAAATTATAAACTGGAAGATGAGCCCTCGAATCGCGTTCGCTCAGCGAGATTCCGATCCGCGGATAATCCGCTGCGATCAACTTTGGCGATCCGCTGCTGTTCGAACTAATTGCCACTTCGTTCTTATACCCACTCGCTGGCTTTCCAGTCAAAGTCACGTGCTGGCCCCGGCGTAATCGGCCGTCGATTGCCGTTACCTGTGGCTCGATCGGTCGTCCTTGTTTCTCTCTCCTCGCTTCTACGCCCATTTCCATTCGAGCCCAAAAAACCGCCAGCCCGTAGCAAAACAAGTTTTTCCACTGCATTCTCCGTCATTCCAGCGACAACCCCCCGAAAACCCACCAAAAGTCGACGCCACTTTGTACATTGTTCACGTTTCATGTTTGTTCATTCGAACATTGAAAATGCAAAACTCGCGATGGCGAAAACATTTTTGAAAGGAGTAGTACGATTTTGGGGAATTTATCCCATCTCTTTTGGATCCCCGACTTCGAAAATGGACCTCAAATTTGGAAGAGCCGCTTCAGCGAAATCGTACCATTTTTTTTTAATACACCCACCTTTTTGGATTTTTCCTTGCGAAGTAGATTTTCGGAATCAGCCAGCCAAAAAATATCAATTGTGACAAGTTTACAAAGAAGCGTGAATCTTTCGACTTTTGACCGGGTAAGAGTCTTAAAAAAACCCACCTTTATCGAAAGACCACTTATTAAAATTCAATCTCGGCGATTACGCGATTTTTACTGGAAAATAAATATTAACGTTAACGCGATACGTTTCTCGCCACGGAAGATAACGCGAGCATTTTATCCTGTTGTTGTTCAAAATCAGAACTCGTCGTGGTCATTCGTTTGAATTTACCCGAAATTACTTTATTTGCACTAAATCTACCGGGCTAAAAGCAAGAAGCAAATCGCTCGACGATGCGAAATTGTTGTATCCACAAAAACCAAACTACTGAGCTGCGCAAATTAAATGGCGACGAATCATCGTGATATTTTTGGAAATGCGAACGTAGATACATTTTTGAGAATGTCTTCGCACCTGCTTCTCGGCGTACATGATGCGAGCTGCGGAAATGCCACTCGCGTTTCGATAGCTCGATATCAAACGAGTTTATCGATGGAGAAGTACGACGTCGAAGGCTCGCCGCGGCGGCGCAATTTTTTCGGCAACATATTTTCTTACGCGTAAACGCCGACGCTATCTCACGCTCGCGTCGCGTATAACCGACCTCGAAAGAGCTTCGTATAACTCTCCGCGTTTATTTGTCCAACGTGTAACAGCCAGTAAAAGTTAACCGCCAGATTTCGGCGGAAATAAGTTACGGTTTAAATAACTATAAAAACCTGCTTTCGCATCAGCGCGAAGTAAATAGCAGAAGCTGGAAATTGAATATACTAGTTTTGTTCGACGGTGATGAGACATTTTTCTAAACTAAGTGATTCGTAGAAAATTCATTTTTCAACGCGTTAAAAGAGCGATATCAAGTGATTTACTTTTATATACGTGTAAGCTGTATTTTTTATTTTTTATTTCGATGATCCTGGTCAGGACATGAGATCAAAGTGGGCTGGATACCATCAAATTAAGTATGCCGTCAACAGGCGAATGGGAAAAATACTCGTGGCTTTTTCCTAATTGTTAGTCACCAGCGATTGTCTTCAAAACCCTATTTGAACAACTTGTGATGTAAGTTATTTTGCAAAACTGATGGCACTCGTAGATTAGAAAATAGAAAACCTATCGCACACTTTTTTATCAGAGTCCAATTTGTTGGCGTAAAACAATTACGAACAAGTGCATTTCTGAAACATGGTAATCCAGATTTACATCGACGCATCGAAAAATCCACGCGTACACGCGTGTCGTACGCGGTGTTACGCATACGCGCGAACAGGTGGAGCTAATAAAAGCGTGCTAAAAAAATGTAAGCCTTTGGAATGCCGGAGCTTCGAAGGAGGTCGAGCCGATCTAAACATCCGGTGTTCGAGTTTATCTTCGGGAGGGCGTGCCCGAAGAAACTTTAAAATTAGCGCGGTCACAGGTCACGACATCGGGACTCGCGGCAGCCGGACGCGGAACCTCGCTGCTCGTCGATTTCCCGCGCCGCGAAACGCCAGTTTTGCGGGAAAAACGTCATTAAAACCTCTCGTCGTCGTTCTCGTCGAGCTCAATCTTCGGCAGGAAATTGCGAACTCTGCCCGAAGATCACGATCGACGCGGCTCCGTTTGTCCCGGACGAGCCAGCCACGCGGTACACGTTCCCAGGTCTCCTCCGTTTCGAAGCGAATCTGCACACTTTTTCACGAGCCTGATTTCGTATCAGAAAGGATTTCTGGTCGAACGCTGGACTTTTTTTTTTTTAAAGTGCAGGATCAGCAGCGAGATCGGACGGTTTTTTTTGTATGTACAGCGCGGCGATAGAAAATCGCCGATCGCGGAGTTGAGGTGACGAATGAAGGAAGTTTCGCCGCCGGTTCACTTCAGTCGCCGGGAAGAACGGGCGAACGTCGCTCGGCCTCGGGACAAAAAATCCAGCGTAAAACAGAAGCCTGCAAAGGTCCGAGGGATCTAGTATTGTTCTCGAGCCCTTTTTGACGCAGGTTCCGAGGCTTTGTTGTTCCAGCGATCCAGCCTTCAGCGACCGCCGCACGTAGGTACAGCAGCCAAAAATGGAAACAATTCAGCCGCCTGTCACTTCTGATCGTGCACCACAATTTTTTTCAAATCTCTTTGAAACGTCGTGCATTTTTTTGGTCATTATTATTTATCTGACAAACGGGAGGGTAACGTGCCTTTGGTACAACGAGTGCTACGTTCGAAGGCACGTGTAATCAGCTGGATACGGTATCAAAGACCGTACGGTCTTCCTCGTGTTTTTCTGAATTTCTCGACATCCAGCGGACATAGATATAAGATCAGGTACTGTTTGGGATCCGCAAGGGTCGACTTGGATCCATTGGGCATGGTCTTGATGCTGTCCGACGGCCAGAACACATCGAGAATCGCAAAAACATCAATTTTGCATGATTTTGCGATGGGTCTTCCTCGTGTTTTTCTGAATTTCTCGACATCCAGCGGACATAGATATAAGATCAGGTACTGTTTGGGATCCGCAAGGGTCGACTTGGATCCATTGGGCATGGTCTTGATGCTGTCCGACGACCAGAACACATCGAGAATCGCAAAAACATCAATTTTGCATGATTTTGCGATGGGTCTTCCTCGTGTTTTTCTGAATTTCTCGACATCCAGCGGACATAGATATAAGATCAGGTACTGTTTGGGATCCGCAAGGGTCGACTTGGATCCATTGGGCATGGTCTTGATGCTGTCCGACGACCAGAACACATCGAGAATCGCAAAAACATCAATTTTGCATGATTTTGCGATGGGTCTTCCTCGTGTTTTTCTGAATTTCTCGACATCCAGCGGACATAGATATAAGATCAGGTACTGTTTGGGATCCGCAAGGGTCGACTTGGATCCATTGGGCATGGTCTTGATGCTGTCCGACGACCAGAACACATCGAGAATCGCAAAAACATCAATTTTGCATGATTTTGCGATGGGTCTTCCTTGTGTTTTTCTGAATTTCTCGACATCCAGCGGACATAGATATAAGATCAGGTACTGTTTGGGATCCGCAAGGGTCGACTTGGATCCATTGGGCATGGTCTTGATGCTGTCCGACGGCCAGAACACATCGAGAATCGCAAAAACATCAATTTTGCATGATTTTGCGATGGGTGTTCCTTGTGTTTTTCTGAATTTCTCGACATCCAGCGGACATAGATATAAGATCAGGTACTGTTTGGGATCCGCAAGGGTCGACTTGGATCCATTGGGCATGGTCTTGATGCTGTCCGACGACCAGAACACATCGAGAATCGCAAAAACATCAATTTTGCATGATTTTGCGATGGGTCTTCCTCGTGTTTTTCTGAATTTCTCGACATCCAGCGGACATAGATATAAGATCAGGTACTGTTTGGGATCCGCAAGGGTCGACTTGGATCCATTGGGCATGGTCTTGATGCTGTCCGACGACCAGAACACATCGAGAATCGCAAAAACATCAATTTTGCATGATTTTGCGATGGGTCTTCCTCGTGTTTTTCTGAATTTCTCGACATCCAGCGGACATAGATATAAGATCAGGTACTGTTTGGGATCCGCAAGGGTCGACTTGGATCCATTGGGCATGGTCTTGATGCTGTCCGACGGCCAGAACACATCGAGAATCGCAAAAACATCAATTTTGCATGATTTTGCGATGGGTGTTCCTTGTGTTTTTCTGAATTTCTCGACATCCAGCGGACATAGATATAAGATCAGGTACTGTTTGGGATCCGCAAGGGTCGACTTGGATCCATTGGGCATGGTCTTGATGCTGTCCGACGACCAGAACACATCGATAATCGCAAAAACATCAATTTTGCATGATTTTGCGATGGGTCTTCCTCGTGTTTTCCGGATTTCTCGACATCCAGCGGACATAGATATAAGATCAGGTACTGTTTGGGATCCGCAAGGGTCGACTTGGATCCATTGGGCATGGTCCCGATGCTGTCCGACGACCAAAACACATCGAGAACCGCAAAAACATCAATTTTGCATGATTTTGTGATGGGTTTTCCTCGTGTTTTTCTGAATTTCTCGACATCCAGCGGACATAGATATAAGATCAGGTACTGTTTGGGATCCGCAAGGGTCGACTTGGATCCATTGGGCATGGTCCCGATGGTGTCCGACGACCAGAACACATCGAGAATCGCAAAAACATCAATTTTGCATAATTTTGCGATGGGTCTTCCTCGTGTTTTCCGGATTTCTCGACATCCAGCGGACATAGATATAAGATCAGGTACTGTTTGGGATCCGCAAGGGTCGACTTGGATCCATTGGGCATGGTCCCGATGGTGTCCGACGACCAGAACACATCGAGAATCGCAAAAACATGAATTTTGCATAATTTTGCGATGGGTCTTCCTCGTGTTTTCCGGATTTCTCGACATCCAGCGGACATAGATATAAGATCAGGTACTGTTTGGGATCCGCAAGGGTCGACTTGGATCCATTGGGCATGGTCCCGATGGTGTCCGACGACCAGAACACATCGAGAATCGCAAAAACATCAATTTTGCATAATTTTGCGATGGGTCTTCCTCGTGTTTTCCGGATTTCTCGACATCCAGCGGACATAGATATAAGATCAGGTACTGTTTGGGATCCGCAAGGGTCGACTTGGATCCATTGGGCATGGTCCCGATGCTGTCCGACGACCAGAACACATCGAGAATCGCAAAAACATCAATTTTGCATGATTTTGCAATGGGTCTTCCTCGTGTTTTTCTGAATTTCTCGACATCCAGCGGACATAGATATAAGATCAGGTACTGTTTGGGATCCGCAAGGGTCGACTTGGATCCATTGGGCATGGTCTTGATGCTGTCCGACGACCAGAACACATCGAGAATCGCGAAAACATCAATTTTGCATGATTTTGCGGTGGGTCTTCCTCGTGTTTTCCGGATTTCTCCACATCCAGCGGACATAGATATAAGATCAGGTACTGTTTGGGATCCGCAAGGGTCGACTTGGATCCATTGGGCATAGTCTTGATGCTGTCCGACGGCCAGAACACATCGAGAATCGCAAAAACATCAATTTTGCATGATTTTGCGGTGGGTCTTCCTCGTGTTTTCCGGATTTCTCCACATCCAGCGGACATAGATATCATACCCCTTCTATTATTGCAATCCTCAACGAACAACACAACTTTATTATGCAACAATTATTCGAAATTGGGAAACAACATCAGGAAAATCTAAAAAAATTTTTTTTTTTCACAATTCATTCCCACCAGCTCAGAATGTATGACATTCTAAGGAGATTAAAAAAAACGTACGGCCATAGGATTAAAATTGACGCCGGCTGGAAATGTTTCCAGTTTTTTGCCCGCCGATTTCGCACGGTCACGCGATACCTACCTGGAAATGCGGTTTCACGCCCCGTCAACCAGCTTTTCCGGAACGCTGCCAAATTTCTTCGCCAAATTCCTGGCGACTCTCGTCACGTCGAGGCTGGCTTTTATCGTCGCCGTCGTCGTCGTCCTTGGCTATCCGATTTGGCAACGCCAAAAATCCGTGCTGCTCCTCGAAATCGGCTCGGCTACCTGCGAATTTGCAAAAACCCACAATTCACTAATTTCGGCACCACCTACCCGAGGAGGGATCCTCGATGATCATCGTGCTCGTGTTTTGCTATGCCCAATGCGCAGCGCTGAAATAACAAACGTTCGTGTAAAACAGTCGATAAATGCCTGTTCGAATTGTCGGTGTTTTTCCTCGCGCGATACAGCAGTCGAGCGAGTCGGAATTACGCGATCGGAGGTGACATTTATTTTCAAACGAAGCCAAATCGTCTCGAGTCATTTAACCGCGTCGCATCGTCCGGTGTGATCCGACGAGTCGCGTTATTCGCTTCTCAACTGACGAATTTCGTGCCCAGATTTGGAACAGCGACCGTGAAATTTCGAAGCCTCGGTCAAATTTCCTTCAAAGTCCAGCGCGGTCCACGCACACGAGCCAAACTTCCCTGCTAATCGGAATTCTTCGTTTATCTGTTTCAGGTGAGTTGCGCTTCTGCCACTTTACGCACTCGACTCCTGAGAACTCGTTGGCAGTTTTCCGCCGCTTTTTGTGCGGAAAAATGAAAGAACCTCGTTAGCCTCGAAGGCGACGAACTAATCTTGGACAGCCTTCCCTTCTCGCCGGGGACCAGATGTAAGTGACTGCGCTTCTCCAACTTTTCCCTGCCGAACTTGACCCGAGTACCGTTGCACCGTGCTTTTTTCTTGTTCCGTGCTGCTTTTCATATTTATCCTTGGTCCCTCGACTTTTCCACCTTCCGCCATCGCGAGATCATTTCCATAATTCTACGACATCCGAATATTTGTATAGACGGATAGACCACGACCATCTAGCATGCGCGGACTAACCAGAAAATGCTTACCGCAGCTATCCGCTTTTTCAGTGTAGATTAGTAACTACGCGTTCTGTGCGAAGAAATTGAATATGCAAGGACGAGAGCGACAAAAGTCTGAAATATCGACTAGTACGCCAATAAAAATGGCACCAAAACAAGATTCAGAGACTAACACCAGTAGAAGCAACAGAAGTCATACTTGTGCACGGTGTGCAGAGAAGATTACATACGCCCGCCAATCGACAACTGGTTACAACGCGACGTTTGTAAAGAATCGTCTCGCGAAGCTTGTCCAGCGTATCCAGGACAACCTATGCATTCATTTTTCCCGCCCAGGGCGAGAAAAGCGGATAATTGGCCTTGTTAGCGAAAAAACACGTATAAATCACGGAACAATTTTTTTTTAGAATCTTAATCTCGATTGCAAGTATGAGAATACCCACAGAAGCTAAATACGAAGTTGAGGGATGATCACGGTGTAACCTTTTTAAAAAATCGATTTTTCTTTCTTTCACTATCCGATAGCATAAACTGTTATGCACATTCCGCCAAATTTTCAGACCGAAATTCGAATTCTATCGGTCGCTACTGCCTTTCTTGGAAGAAGTGGTCGGAGCGTGGCACTTGTCGCGACCACCCCGCACCGACACCCCTTTCGCGCTCCAAACTTCAAACGCTTATCTGGAAATGGTGTTTTTCAAACCGGTCCCCGCTCTCACAGGAACAGTTTTCGAGCTATCTATTTGAAATTTGCACGGAACATTCTTCACCCGGTTCTTTATGGCTCCATGGAACCTTTTTTTTTTTTTTTTTGAAATCTTCCTACTTTTTTTCTACGAAAAATGGTCGAAAAAAAGGCTAAGTGTGCCACTTTCTCTTCAAACCACCGTCATTTTGTCAAATTTCACTTGGTAAAAAAACTCCCACGAGGACCTAGCGGCTTTTGTGCAGATTAATCATTATTTTGTTTTTTTTTTGTTTCAAATGAAATCTGCGGCCATCATCTTGGGGACCATGATTTTTTTACACGATTTTTTCAAAAAATAAAAACAGTTGAAAGAATAAGTACAGAAATTTACAAAAAATCATTTTTTATTTTTTAATGGTGCTTTCATTTGTAAAAAAACAAGTCAGACCGATTAGCTTGACGTATCCACCTGAAAAACAATCGTGAACATCGGCTATTTTCACCAACATTATCGTTATCATTGTCATTATTATTATTATTTTGTTGTCGTTGTTGTTGTGCTTCTCGGAAAAAAGCGACGATGTAAATTACATCGACTCGCGGCTAGATCGCGAGTGTCGGTGAAAAATAGGGGATTTTATTGGATTTCGAGTGAGAATGTCCTTAAAATTCTCGACATGCGAGTTACGTAGTCCGCCGGCGGAAGGACGAGGAGGAGAGGCAAGAATAGTTGCGCAATGCGATTGCCTCGACGGAGAGATACGTGTGCACGGCAACGCCCGGATTTTTCCCTCGGAATTCGGAATCGCAGAAACGGAGCCAGAAACTCTCGTCCACGTTGACCGAGAGCTCGCGACCCGATTCCGACGCGATACTTCCGCGCGCAGTCACGCGGGTCGCGGCCGCGGTTAATCTTTCACGCGTCCGCGCTCGAAAATGCGATAAACCCTTTCAGAACGAGCAACGTAGCGTACCGAAGTGCCGGGCTTTGCCAGCAAATAACCAGAAACTCGCTGGAATTTGAATAATTTGCGAGCCATGCGCGCGAACAAAGATGCTCGTTTGATTGAAAATCATTTCACCGGACGAAAAACGCGAAACAACGGGGAAATTTGTATCCTCGCAACAAAGTCCGTCCCGACACGCGTTATCCGTGCTATCGCCAGTAAAAATCTAGATCGACGACGAAAATTGATCCACCATTTTCGATCACGATTTCTCATCGTTCCGCCAAAATTATCGGAAGCAAACTTCAAGGTCGTCGAAGGAGACCCGATTTTTTTCGAAATCGTAAAATGTGCGTTTTGATTTTGTGGACAAGCTCTCGTCGCAAAAATGCCACGCGAACGAGCGATTTACCTAAAAAATCACACGTCAAGAAGGCGAGATCGTTCACTTTGAGCAGTGACCTTGAACTTCTAATGAGAAGCTCCATTGTGATGTTGCTGTAAAAAAAACCGTGTGAATAACCTGAAAGAAAATCATCGTGTTAACTCGAAAGAGCACAACCTCGGGAAACTGTGCTATCGACAAGCCGGTTACGAGTCTAATAGACTATGATATTACACATCGCATTTTTCGATGATCGCATACCAAATCGGATAGTTTGAAAAAATTTGAAATAAAATTGCTCACCAGAAATTTCTACCAATCCGCTGGTACTCTTTTGTTCTAACAAAATAGTACTCGTGGCAAACAATTTTTATCGTCCTGCCTCTCCGAAACAAGATTCTAATTCGGAACTGAAATTTTTCCTGTTCCCGGCGACAATTCGAACTCTTTTTTTTTGTTTTTTTTTTCTCCTCGTCGACACGCGAGTATGCAAAGGGCGGTGCTACTTTCCGTGAATTATTCAAGTCCGCAGCTCCACAGCGTGCGAGGGATTTGCCGATAAAATTAAACGACGCGATGTCCAGCTCGCGAATTCGTGATGTTTTCCCGGTCACGCTCGGTGTCGGGTAAATTATTTGTCAATATTCCTGTTGTAAACACACCGGTTCATCCTATGGTTCAATTAGCTTTCGACGGGATCGCGAAAGGGGGTTGAATTGATCGGGGATTATACCGCGCGTGTCGTAGACTTCTGGTGCGAGCGCGATTGGCTCTTCGTTCGGTATTTCCAATCGCGGAAACTCTCCTCCGCCGAGAGAAATGGTACCTGGTCAGGGTCCCCAGGAAAATGAAGTTGTTGGAGAAAAGCACTTGGAACTACTTTTTCTAGCTACTGCGACTGGATTTCTGGCAATAGTAACCCGCGAACGTAGCTACCGAGCTTTCTGGTACCAACGACCTTGTAACATGGTTTAAATTGTCCTTGACTGTGTAATCTCGTTACTACACCAAGAAAATACGGTGGAAGTAGCTTTGAAACGGTGGCTGCTCCTACCTGGGGCTCGAATGTCGCGTTGTCGCGTAAACAAGATCGCGTTGCGGCGAAAACAAGACCGGGAAAGAGATTTTAGCTCGCTATCATAATAGATGTTATTTTTTTTGTAATCGACGTTCGTACATCGAATCATCGATGTGCTCGAATCCTAGGTATTTCGCTTCCGACCAGTAAATTCGTAACAAGATGTTACCTATTCGCTGTTCCGAATCCGCTTCGGAGCATTGTTTGCAACGAGCTCGTTAAAAGTTACAATAACGAAACTTAGATACGTTCGTAACACGGAAGTCTAATGAAATTACCGTGCCAAAGTTGCCGAGACGAGATAATTCTGCGTTTCTCATCTCCCCAGCATTCGGTTTTGTCCTTTACGATCGTGGGTTTGCACTCGTAATCTCGCGATTCGTACTCTCACGCACCAATTATCCGTATCTTCCGCGACGACATTGCGGAATAAGCTTGCGCCGAACGAGGAAATTACCTCGCGTTTCGCCGCTTCTGTTGCGAGGTGTTGCGAGAGAGAAAGAGAGAGAGAAGGAGGTTCGTTGATGTACGATACGTTGTACATAAGATAGGATTATACACGTTGCGCGTAAAAGTAAAATAATCTTCATATACGTGAGGTTAAACTATAGAAACATAAATGAACGTAAATGACCTAAGAATAACACATAATAATAATAATAAATTACAATTAATTATTATAATATATTATAATAGAGAATAATATAGATAATACAGTATAAAATCGGTATGAAATTAACAAAAGTAAAAATAAAGAAGTCGAATAAGAACAAATAAAAATGAATGAATATAAAAATAAGGTCGGAGATCGAGAAAAAGGTACGCCACGTTTTTTTCATACGAAATTTTCTCTAAATACGGAATCTATGTGAGACGATTTATTGTCATGAACTCGTTTTCAATACGAGCTAAGTAAAATGCGAGAAATTTATTTGCCTTCCTCACTTTTTTCATGAAATTTCCAATTGTTGGAACCAGCGGTAGAAAACTTTTCGAAGCGAATATGCCTTGGCTTAATTTCGAGGGAAAAAATGATGTGTGGAATAAATAATACTAATTATCAAAGCGCACTTTAAAAAAATCTAGAAAACAAATGATCAATAATATATACCTCTATAATTTACATTTTTGCAATTTTCGTAACATTTTCACGTACCTCCCAACATCGTCAAAATTACGAGAAAGTGCGAGAGTAAGACAGTTGAAGATAAAGATTGAAGATTACAGATCAAAGATGAAAGATTGAAGATCAAACGTCAGAAATTAAAGATTAGAGATTAGAGATCGGAGATTGGAGATTAAAGATTGAAGATTGAATACAGAGGTAGGGATGATGATGAGTTTAAGGATAGCCACGGGATTAGGTTGACGAGAGTGTGAGAGAGAGAGAAAGAGAGAGAGAGTGGGAGTGGGAAAGGACAGGGTAAGAGATCCGGATCCGGTGATACAAGGTGGACGAGAACGGGGAGAGAGTAATGATACAGTGATATCGGTTACTATTCACTCGAGAGACGAGTCTCCGACTCCGAGTTTGAATTACTTACTCGCGCCGAGGCTCGGCTATCTCGTTCATCTCGAATGCAGCACCTCGCCTCGCCTTGCAAACTCGACTAACAGCGTGGAACAACTCCTTAATTGTTTGAGAAGATAAGACACCGCGGTTCTTACCTCGCTACCCGTCTATCCACCCTTTCCCAACCGTCGTCGCTCCCCGTCGCCTCTGCCGTGCTCGTCTCTACCCCCGCGCAGCATCCCATCGAGCCCTCCCCCCGGCCGATTCTCGTCGCCGCTCCTCTCTCATCCCATCTTCAACGCCAAAGCCGCAGCCGCGACCACAGACGCCACCGCCATCGCCGCTGTTTCCAGCTCCTCGCCGTATCTCGTTACGTTTAATAAATTCCGCGTCTCTCTCCTCGTTAATCTGCCGGCTAAGACGCACCGGCGGACCAATTAAGGACCGAGTTTACCGCGAACGAGCGACGTCCGCGCGAGACCGCCGATCACGCGGAATAACGAGCGATCAGTCATCGACCGACTGCCGCTCGGAAAATTCTTCGGCTGTGTCGCTACGGTTTCCTTCCGCTCCGCGAACCAACGGGACGGAACTTGGGAAGCGAGGAACGGTCCAGTTGCTGCGATGCGGCGCGACGACCCGTGGACAACGCGTTCCAAAGACACATTCATCTCTGACGAGTGCGAATGGGATGGGCGTCGATGCATCGATGATCGCGACCATATCGCTAGCCTCCCTACGAACGTAGCCTCGTTTGCGCTCGATTTATAACTTCTTTAAAAAAATTTCTCTCTCGTATAGACGGCGGCAACTTGGATGGAAATGGAACAAACGAACCTATCGATAACACTTGTCTGCGAAATAATAGTTTGTTGTTTTTAAATTTTGTTCTCCAGATGTTTCAGTGAAGCGTGTTACGTAAAGGCGTTGGAGCAAAACTTGGCATTTTTTTCTCAAGGAAACTGAACAGCTCATCGAAATTCTGTAAAAAGGCTTTATCATACAAGCATTGAGCACTGTTTATACGTTTTGTCATAGCTGTACTAAACAAAATGGCGGTTTTCTAGCATACTCCCAGCGGTGCCTTGTTCTCCATTCAAAGATACAACGAACAATGTAATGATTCTCCTTTATTTTTAACATCGATGTTCATAATAGACACCATGGGTTAGGACGGACGATACTATGCTAAGCTTTCTAGAAAAGACAACGCTTGATCAATCTTAAATTAAAGACAACACAGATCCAGGAACTCACACGCGCGCACACTCCGGATGACTCCCGTCTGCTCCTCGCGTAGCACACTTCTTGGTATTCGGGGAGAGAGAGAGAGAGAGAGAGAGAGAGACGGAGGCGCTGATCTTGGTCTGCTGCGGAGGGAACATCGACAGATATCTCGGAGGATGTTGGTCCTTCTCCCAGGATATTCCCCTCTCGGGTTATGATTACGTGTCGTCCTGTCCTGTTAGCCGGATCTCTCCTCTCCTTCTTCTGGGACCGCGACCGACCGTCTGTCTCGTCCTGCCTTGGAAGGACGTCCTGCCACTCGTCTTTCTCTTACTTCCACGGCTCCGCTTCAGTTCTCGCTCTTTCCTTCCTACCCTCTCTCTTTCTCTTACTTAGTCTCTATGCTACTTCCACAACAACAACAACAAATCGATAGAGCGTGATATCAACTCCAACAGCGCGTGGGATTTTTTTAAAGCTAATTTTTACAAAAACTGCGTCGCGGTGAGACAAAATCTTGAAAAGTCGCGGAAAACTGTCGGGAAAGAAAAGACGACGTTTTGTTCGTTAGAGCTCCGATACGATTTCTGAACAGCGCCGAATACTTGGAAAGGCCAAGTTGAAGGAATTCGGTGCTTCCTTGCAACTTTGCGACGCGTCCGTGAACGTTTAACGGCGGTCCGCATCCCCTTACTTTCTCGACGACTCCTCTGCCCGTACGAATGCCGCTGAGTGCCGGCGAACGAACGAGGAAGAGATGCGGGGGAGAAGCGATGCGAGAGTAATGACTCGGTTAGATTGATGGAGCCTTGTTCGTGTTGCCCTGTGCTCGATTCTCGTTTGCCCCGACACACCGATGACCACGGAGGCGTCGGCACAAAGAGCCACTCGGCATCGTGCCATCCTTCCGCGCCGCCCTATCCTTTCTCGCGCAGCATCCGGATGCCCGACGATGCTCGATATTCTCTTCCCGCTCGTTTCCCTACCTTCTTATTTCCCCTCGCCCTTCGCTGCCGCGACCTTCCCCGTCTCCTTCGTCCCTCGCCGGCGTTGCGCTCCTCTTTTCCCAACCTCGTCGCATTTCCGCCAATTTCTCCCCAATTTTTCCGCATCTTCGTCGCGTTCTCCGGATTTTTGTAAACTTTCTCCCCGTTTCTCGCGAGTCTCTCTCTTCGTCCCGACGAGTTTCTCCGCGTTTTCCGACAGAAGGCTTCACCGAAAAATGGTGCGATCAATTCCTGCTAAACTCGTCGAGAAAGGCGAAAGATCGCCGTTTTGTCAGCAATCTGCCGAAACTTTCGCGAAGCTTCGAGTCTTAACGAGTCGCCCAAAGTTTTGATCGCCACGCGGTTACGCGGGATGGAAGGGAGAGAAGTGTAGCGAGAAGTCGTAGCTACATGGTAACTAACGTTTCGTTCGGCGCTGCATTTTCGCCAATTGCGCGAAATTGGGCCAAAAAATGTAACACCGGATTTTAATCAGGCCAACATTTGATGTTCAGTCCAAATTGCGCCGGGTAAAAGCACTGGCTTCGTTGTAGTTGTAACGAGCAAAAAGGTACCGAGCGACCAGTCCAGCGGAGTTTGCTCCGTTTTTCCGGAAAAATCGCCACCGGGGAAATTTGCAGGAAAAAACGACGAGACGCGATTCGATTAATTTTGTCCTCTTCTTTCGCAAACTCGGCGCATTTTTATGTTTTCCTCGGTCGATTTCCATGATATTTGTCGAAACTTCGGACAGAATGGATGAAAGGCAATTTGAAAGGGCAGTCTTCTTCCGCTTGATCCTCGCCCCGATACGAGGCAACTTTTCACCGTTGAAAGGAACCTCTATGAATGGAGAGTCTCATTTTCGTAAACGTTGCCGCACCGCCGCCGGCTGTGCGCCGCGACGCCGGCGTCCGTCTTCGGGAATTTGTCTCGTAAAATTAGAAAACAGAGCTTCTCCGATTTCTCAGAGCCAAATCAGTCAAAAAATATCAGCACTCTGCCCACCGCTTAATTTTTCACGATCCGTGGTAATTTGTTTTCTCTCCTTATAAATATTCGCAGCCAATTATAATTCTGCCACTAAAACGACTGATTTTCCAAACTGTTTGCTCGAACAAGAAGTTTGATATTTTTTTAAAGAAACGAATACTCTAAGAATTATAAATACTTCTTGCAATAATATTTTTCAGATTATTTCTCACCGAAACAGTATAAATCGACAGTTTTTTTAGTATGCTATACCCCGTTGTCGTAGAACTTTATTTTAGGTTAGTTTTTTACGGATCATGTAGAAAAAAACGTTAGAAAAAGTGTATTGCCGTTGGTTAAAAATTGAAGAGTCAGCAGATTTGTTGGTAAATCGAGTCTTGTTATTTTCACGACGTCGAAATGACGGACAGATCTGGAACGACGAAAGTGGATCTAATTATTATCGGCTCGTAGAAGCGGCGGCCGAAGATCAATGGAATTTTCGAGCTTTGATGTACGATGATAAGTTGCTGCGCGATCCATCGCTGGAAGTAAGTACGTTTCGCTGACCCAAGGGCACTTGGTGCTCCTGTACGTCGGTCAAAAGTGTGTCGGGGCATTTCTTGCCCTCCGAGAAAAATTGCTTATACCTATCTTCGAACGTGAAGTAAAAAGCTCTGTAATTGTGCGCCAAACTCACGCGTACGAGAAGTGGAGAACGCGATTTTCCAACATTCAACTCGAAATTCCAAAGCGACGAAAACGAAACAAACGCTCTACAACTTCACGGAAAAGCCGGAGACGGGGTTGCAAACGTAAGCCTCGATTTTCGGGAAAATTCCGCCATTGCGTTGGCCGCCATCTTGATTTAAAGCTGGATTTTTTTATTTTTCGCTAATAACTCGCTAATAACTGGCTAATTTACAACTTTACAGAGAAAATGATGGAATCCAAAGTTGCTGGAAATCCAATTTCCCACAAGTTTGGTGATTATGATTTTTACTCTAGGATCGATATTTGCAGAGTTATACTTACTATCAGGTTTATCGAAAGAATATGTATATGGAATAGTGAATGAAACGAAAGGTCCACTTGATTTGAGTATAAATCCGAAAATATTGATCGGGGGGTAAAAAGTGCGATAACCAAAGTTGAAGGAAATAGAATTCCCTACAGGATTACCCGGTACCGATTTTTGGAGGGATCGAAAAACGCAACGAAATCGATAACAAACTGCTCGCGAGCGTTAAAAAATCTGCGGTATGCGCTATGACTGTCCGACTGGAAGGGCAGTTCACGACGAAGCGAACGAAGTTGGCCGTTGCTTTCTAAATCGTGACACTACCAACCAGCATTATATTCGCCTTCTCCCGGATCGCGTTATCCGTAATACCGGTTTTACTTCTTTTTCACGTTGCGTCACATCTCTCGGTCAGACGCTCCTGCCCTCGTCTCTCGGAGTCCCGCTACATCGGACGAGCCTGACCCGACGTCATTTTCGCGCGCCTTCCAAGCTTCACGCTTTTTTCATTCGCCTGATTCGATTCCGAACTCCTTCGCGACAATCCGCGAAATCAGAAATCGCGATGCGGACGAGTGACGAGATATTCAGCACTCTAATTTCCACGGTCTTCCGTTACGCCGGCGAAGCTCGCGCTGATGTCGCGGTCTCGCTCTTTTCTCTTTCTCCTCTTCTCATCCATTTTTTCCCTCCCCCTTCGTCTTCTCCTTTCATCTGCTCGTTACTCCTCCGATTTGATTTATATCGCCGGAGGGAAAATCCGACGACTCGCCGTCGACGCCGATTCGCGGACGCCATTTTCTCCTCGACGATTTTTTATCCGCTAATCGCGAACGCTGCCATCGCGGATTAATATTCTCCAAGATTACGTCGCTCCTCGTGCAATTATGTAACCGGCGTACCGAACGACGGAGGCCGCGTTTTACCGCTACCAAAAACATGTAGCACGAACATAAGCGTACCTACACGCAGCTACGCCAAGTTTTTTTTTCTCTTCTTTTTCTCTCTTCTCTCCTTTTCTTTTTTTCTTTTTTTCTTTCACCCTCCAGTTTGAAAAGTTTCTCCCCAGTTTGCGGACTGAAAATTATTCTTCCCCTTGAGTAAACAGCCGGAGGGCTTCCGTCTCTGCTCGTCCAGGTTCCGACAAGTTTTATAATTCTTCGAGAAAAATTGGAAAACGAGCTGCGAATGTTCGCGGAATAGTTGGCTCACGCCTTGAAAAAAATAAACAAAACTTTCGAGCGCGTATTTGATTGCACCTCGAAGAAAAAAACTCCCGTCGGCTGTTGTTCGATGGAGTAAAAAGAAAATCGACATCGGTTTTATTCGCAGATAGTCGAAAAACGGTGCCATTATCCGTCGACGCGTAATCTCACTTGCTGGTCCGTTTTTTAATGCTCTTTTGGCATTTTTTCCTATTTTTACGAACGAAAAAAATAGAATTTTCAACTTCTTGCTAGCGACGCTCAAACGTTCAGCCCAAAATCTCCATCGCGATCCGTGTTGCACCACTCCCAAGGCCTTGGAAAGAAGAATGATTCCGGCTGATTGGCGCATCCAGAATAAAAAACCAGTTATATAATAAGTATATAAATAAGACCAGTTCGAAAAACTCGTTTAAAACTTTAAATCCCATTTAAACTATGAAATCTTTACTCGCAGTAGTCTGCTGTGCCTTTGGAGCCGTACATCTACATTTTTGCAAGCAAGAAGCTTCGGTAGTTTCGAAATTATAGACGGAAATTGGGCGGGGTCAAATTGACCCTGATCGTAGATGTAACGGAAATTAGGTGTGTAGGTACTCGGGAGGTCAAGCTGGGAATGGAAAAACAGAAGAAGAAGAAAGGTAACTTCGTCGTCGCGTTGTACGAGTCAAAGTTGTCCGACTAATGGCAGTTTGAGCGTCGCGTGGGAATCGCAGAAGTAGTTGCCGCGCCTCGACTATTCTGTCTCGCGTCTCGTTTTTCGACCGTGTATCGACGAGACCTCGCGTTCTGCTTTTTGCTTCGATGACGTTGGTCCCGGAGTTCGAGAAGTTTCCAATCTCGGCGAATTACCGTTCCCCGTCGTTTGCGAAACCGATAAAGAGACGCCGATTCGCCGCGATGCGTCGCCGCTCGAGGACTCTCGTCCAAAACGATGCAGCCTCCCCGCGATGGTCCTGGCGAGAACTTTTAGTTGGGAACAACGAAAACGAGTACATTGCCGTTGCACGCAGCTTTAGATAACGCTTCGGACCATTATTGTTAATTTAAAAATTAGCGCTTCGCTAAAATATCCGTATGAAAAAATGATTCCTCGCACCTTTATGCAGGGAAGGGATCAGGTTACGGAATTCCGTTATGGCCGCTTGATAAAACAGCGAACGACGTCGCGTTTAACTACGCGAAGTATTCGCGACTCGAGCGATTCGAGGAATGCAGAGACGCGAGGGCGGCAATAAAACGACTGAATCTTGAAAGACTTCGTTCCCAGACTTTTTCTGCGATCGAATCCATTTAAACTTTGTCTCCGCGATCCTTCTCTGTCCATTTGCACTCCGCCAAGAATCGGATCTCAGATTTTCGCGCGAAGCGATCGATCATACTTATTCTATCCGCGCGTCACATTTCGCTAGAAACTTGTCATTTGAATTCGCCAGTCGCGCTCCATTTCGAAATCCTGTTACCCGTTTCGCAAAACGAATGTACGCGGACGCCGCGGGCGAGACGAGTGTAGACCGAAAAGTCGTGACACCGAATAACGCGAATTCGAAACGTAATTTCAAAACGTTGCCGAATCTGCGGAAATAAACTCATATATTTCAAAATGGCTGATAGAAAAAGATTTTTTTTAAATAAAAATAGCTAATTTCAAAATGGCTGATAGAAAGAGATTTTTTTTTTCAAATAAAAAAAAGCTGCGATGGTTCTTTCGCCGCGCCGACGATCCGATTACGGAGAGAATCGATAGCGTGCCAGATGTTGTTGACCGGGTCGACGTAGAATGGGAAACGGATGGGTTCAATTTTTCAAGTCCGACGCGAATTACTTTGGGTACATAATTTTCCGCCAACGCAGCTCGCGCAGTACAAAAATGTTCGTCAAATCCACCACAGAAAAGCACAAAAAAATTATTTATTTTGAGCTTTTTGCGAGAAACTAAAATTCAATCGGTTTGTTTTTGTGCATGTTGTTATTGCCAGCTAAAATTGTACATTTAAAAAAAAAATGTTGATCTTTTGCGGTTGTTTTTGTGAAAACTAAAGTGAGCCTAACAAAAAAGCGGTGATTTCGCGGTTTGAGGCCATCTGAAACAAAAAATTAAAAAAGATTATTTGTCCTGTTGCAAAGAGGATCAAACAATTTTGTTGAAAAATAACGAAATGGCGCGGCGTGGTAAAATTTGCTACAAGAACCGTAAAAGTCCCTCGCATTTAACATTTTGCATCCTGACGCTACAGTAAAAACCAAGCTACCAGACTGCTACCTCAAAAAGTGTTAATTTAGTACCTATCCAATAGCTTTTTTGTGCGTCGAAAAACGGACTGCGAGGACAACGCTGATCAACGCACTAAAATGCTAAAAATTCTACGCAACATTTTTCATATTTTACGTAATGACGGAAAATTTGTTAGGTACTGTGCAGTCTCGATTGCTAATAGTATACCTTGGTTGACGACGATAAATGACCAGGAAACGCTACGCCACGCAACGCGTAGCCCTTAGCTCACGGCGCTCGTTGGTACCTGTGACATAACACGAACGTGACGCAAGAACAGTCGGCAGGAAATCTAAATAACAGCTGAGCGAGCTAAACGACTGCTTTACCGACGATTTCGCAGGTACTGAAACGAAACTATCCGCTAGCCAGTTTCCCTCGAATTATTCAATTATCCGTGTCTATTCGTTATTTCAAAATTATGTCGCTACTTAATTGGACGTTGTGCAATTTTTATGAGGAACGAAAAACGTCCGATTTAATTAGACATTGAAAAAATTGCGACATTTGACCAATTTCGAGGCTTTGGAGTCGAGAAGTGGAAGGATCTATTCGCTGAGTATAGAAAAACAGTTTGTTACCGATTTTTTGAATCCTACATTTTCGAAGCTTTTGCGAAGAGTGCTGAAGAAAGCTCGCGGCGAAGGGACAAAATGTGTATTTTCAGGCTCGCGATCCAACGGGCGTCACATCCAGCAGGAGAGAGCCGAGAGACGCGTTTACCTCGCTTTCGACCGCCTAAAACTGCCCACTCGTTCAGCATTCAATTTTTCGTGTCTTGTATCTGTAGTTAAGCTGCTGTTGCCCACAGCTATGCCAAATTTGAGGGGTTAGGTGGTCGGAAATTTGAAAAAATGACCAATTTTTTGCGTACGGTAGCTCAAATTATTTTGGCTCTATTTCGCCGAAATTTGAAAGGGAAAAAAGTGTATACCGTTAGCTTAACAGCTGATCTAGAATTTGATCGAAGGATTCTGTTGGTGAGAATAGACAAAATGGCGGACTCGATGGGAATAGATCGTTGCGGATTGTTGGTGGTTTTTTCTCGAAATTCTGTGAACTCTAGATGCACCGAAGTTCGATGGAAAATCGCGGTGTTGCGACGCGACTCGCGCGTTGTTTTACCTTCGATTCGTTCGCTCGCTCGCAGTTGACTTGGTGGCGTGATTTTAATGGACAGTTAATCGCTTCACCTCGAATATCACGCCAGATTTAAACGAAAGTGTTATCGGTGAGGCGAGCGATACCGAACACCTGGATTCTTCGCGCCTCGTTATTTCCTGGTCGAAAGCGCGCGCACCACGTGATTTTCGACGTCTAGACCGCGCTACGAGAATGAAGAGCGAGAGAGAAAAAATCTCCTTCCAAATCAATTTTATCATATAATTTGGTCGTCGTCTCCGGATTTCGGTAGGATTGATGTAACATCGCATTTTCAACCGAGCTGCCAAATATTTCATTCCGTCGCCGTGCCAAAGTTTTGCGCGCTGGAGTTGTAATTTTGTCGAGTACTTTTCTCGAGTACCTTTAGAAATGTTCTCGGAATCGGGAATTCACCGGCCAGCGTCGAATGGCAATTTGTAAAATTGACGTCCGACGCGCGAGCGGATAGGGAATCGAATCAGCCTCGCGCAGCCCATCCGGTTCTTCCGCGTAATTTACCTCGGGCGAACGGGGCGAGTTGCGGCAGGGCTGAAGTTTTCAGGGTCCCGCGCCTTCGCCGTCGTCGACGAGCTCGCCGCGGCTCCAGGTGACGACGAAATTGCGATACTAATTTCAAGGTCGAGACGCGAGACTCGGAGAACTCGACATCTCGAACGCTGCGGGTACGAAAGGGACTGGATAACGTCTACCTGCGAATCGCATCTGCAGCCGAACGAGGCGTCCGTGCGAAGGAGGATCAACAGGTAGCCAAGCTTCAGGAGCGTATTTTCAAGGGCGCCGACTCGTGCCCAGCGAAATCGACGCGCTCCTTATTCGCTTCCTGCCCCGATTTTTCTCCAAGTCTCTCTACTCCGCTTAGCAAAAATGTTCGCTTAGCACAATTTCCAGACGAATATCACCGACCTCTACGCATCTCGTTGGCAAACTCGCTGCTCTCTTCGTTATCCACGCGGAGAGAAGGCAATAGTAACAATCGGCGTGTTACCATGGTAACCAGACTCATTTTAGGTACAATCGCAAATAATACTACGTTGAATAGAACTCGTTACCATTTTTCTGGTAGCGGTTACTACCTTGCGAGAAAACTTACTCCGTTAAAAGGCTTCTCGCTTAAAAATCTTTGGTCACCACGTAACATAGCAACGAAGCCTGTGCTACATCGTGGATACTAAATACTATTTTTTCAACTCACACATTTATACCTATTGAAAAATACGACTGACAACGACGCAGTGCAACTTTCATTCGTGTACATTGATTTTTGTCCCGCTGTTCCGTTAATATGTTCACATCAACGAAGTATGCGATATATTACAGACGTAAGATGTTCATAAGAATAAAAATTGAAATACGACGCAATTTTACCCATTGTACTCGTGCTACCTCGATGTATAATGGTTAACATTACTGTTATTGTTGTTGTTATTTTATTTCGCCGAGAAAATGCTGATAGAAAATTTGAGTACGTCGTCGTTTTTCTGGATCGTCCTCGCCTTCCGCTCGAAAGTGCCTGGAGATTTGAAACGTGGACCGGACGCTTCCTACACCTCTGCGCCACGAGAGACGTCCGAGCGTAGAACCGCTCACCGTAACCTGATTTACAGTCGTCGACGCTTTGTTACCCGAAACTCGTGTAAGCCAAGGGAGAGAATTATCACACCAGTTCTCGGAGTTCGGGACTGTGGCGACAGTAGCGAGAGAGAGAGAGAGAGAAGTGATCGAAGCACCTACGTGGAAACCGGCGTTACGAATATATCTGAAGAAAATTTCTTGAAATACGTCTCGTTCGCGAAAAAATTAAGCGTGTCACGTAGCCGAATTTCTACGCTAGCTCTCGAAACGTGGTTTGGAGGTAAACGCGGCGGTGCTTCGTCTTAGCGAGAAACAGCGCTCGACCGTGGACGCGATATCTTCTTTGCTCTTCACTCTTCGCGAAAACGTTTTTTTTCCCGCGTACATCGGAGTCAACGCTACCGCGTGACGTAGCCGTTTCGCAAAATCTCGCGTCATCTTGAAACGGCGACGGGGATCTGCCGCGCGACGAAGGATCGTTCGCGACGCGCACCTCAACTGGAAGTGACGAGAGAAATTTGTCAAACGGGCGAACGCGACGCGTTTTCGCGATGTGAAAATAGCAGAAAAACTCGTGGAAATTCGTCGCTCCCCGCGTTTCTTTCCTTTCCGTTGAGCGCCGTTCGGTCGAAAGTTCCCCATCGATTTTAGCCCTTCGCGATCCGGCGCTTCCTCCCGCGCCGAAGTACCCCTCGTTTTCTTTTTTTCCCTCCGTCCCCCTCCCGGTTATCTCCACCTCGCACCCCCAGTCGCGCCCTTATTTTCCTTCGCCGCCCTGTATCGTCGCAACCTTCATCCGCGTTATCCCCGAACACGCCTACGGATATTCTCGCCGCGCCGTACAAATCGAGCGCGATCTCGGCACGTCGTCGTCGCGTTGTCGTCAACCACGGCGACGATTCCCCACGAGATTCCGGGCGCCCGCTACCCCTACGCGATATCAAAATTTAAAGGGCTCCGAGACGCGGATTGCCTCGCGCCTCGGCGCGCGTAGATAACGAACTACGCGCGGTGTCGCTTTAACGCGCGCGTAAAACGTACGACCGCGAATTTCTCGGCGACCCCGTACCTTATATCCGCGTATATCGCGCGTATATCGCGCGTATATTTCCCCCAGTCAATGTTTTTCACTCGCCCCGGAATAACTTCCTCCCTTCGATCTTCCTTCGCGTTACGTTCGAATCGCCCGATCTCCCCGTATATTCCCTCGTAAATATCAAACGATCCGTTCGAATCAGACACGAGCCGACACATTTTCCAAAATTGAATTCTCTCTCGCAATTTTATCCTGCCTCGTTATTTCACGCTCAGTTTTTTTCCCGCGCCCTTTTATCTGATCGGATCACAATTTTCCACCAACAATTTTCCAACGTCCCCGCGACACCATTTTCCCTCGATCGAGGCGAAATAACGAACAAATTATCCCCTTCGATTGCGAGTAGTTTATCTTATTTTCACGTCGCATCCGAGAAAAATCCCGACTCTCTTATTCCCCTCTATTTTTACGGTCGATTCTTTCTCCCAGAGTTTTCCAAAAGCTCGCAATTTCCATGGCTCAAGAAAGTCCAAGCAAAAAAGAGTATTATAAATAATTCTTTATTTTATTTTTTCAATAGTATAATTTATTTTACAAAACAAACGATACGAAATTATTACAACACCTTTCAACTTTATGTCGTTAAAACGTTAATCATAGATCAATTTATCATAGATCAAATTCACGCCGCAAAGCATGGCTTTTGGCAATAATTTGACCAACAATAAATTTGTTTTTCTTTGATTTTGGTGAAATAAACTAAAAACATAACATTTAAGCTTCGTATCATTTTTTTTTTTATAAAATAAATTAAACTACAGCAAGAACGCAATTATTTCGAGTAACTATTTTGTCAAGCCTCTGCACTGTAACAAACGCCACACACCGAGTGTTTTTTATTTCCTTTCCGGAACTCGGAGTGATGGGAGTGGAAACTCATTCCCGATTTTTTATACTGTGCCTACCCCTCAGGGGGCGTACTTAAATTACGTACACAGTTGGGGGGCGTCAACACTTGTACGAAATTTATATGGAAATAAAAAAAAAAGTTTTTGGCGATTGATTAAAAAATGTAAATTAAACTTCGCACGCCTGATTTGACTATAGCCAATCTTTCACTTGCTTTTACTATTCTGAAAGTAGCGCTCTGCGGTCGTTCGTGATATTAAATCACTCCAATGTCAGAGAGAAGTCTTCTCTTCGTTAGTGCAAATTCACGGGAACATATAACACAGAGTTGATACTTATGAAAGGAGTTCGAAGATGATATGCTAAAGTTCCTGAGAATAAACGAACATTACGTACAATGTCGGGGAGAGGTGCGATATTTTGTTACGATCTGTTACATAGGAGTAAAAAAGTCGTTATAAGTGCGTTACGTAATCTAGGTAGAGCCCCTAACCCATAATGATTTTTTTTCGGTTCGTACGCGAAAAACAGCGTACGCGGTAAAAAAAATCCGTTAGATTGAACAAAAAAATGTGTGTAACCGAGTTTTTTTGTTTCACGAATTTAGTGTTATTTCGGCACACTCCGTGTGTAGTGATGGGGTGGTTCATCGCAGTTCTGCGTTAAAAGTAACAGTAACCAATGTTAGAGTAACGTTTAAAAAGTGTTGCTTCGGTATGAAATAAGATTTGGGTGTGTTGAAGAACGTGTACGGGGGAAAATCTGGGTGCCAGCGAAAACCACCTCGTATCACGGGAGGCTCCCCGGAATTGCGACGCGACGACCAGCGTCGGTATGCGAATCTGGGTCGTTCGAATTTCCACGCGCATATTCAGCCGATGTACTAAGTAAGTGCAGCCTAAGAACAGCGTTGAAGGCGCTGAGGATTCTCTCCTCCGTTCGGAATGCGAATCGATTTCGATTCCACGCAAAACGACTGCCAATCACCTCCGTTACCGGAGCTGACTGAGAATTTTCGCGGAAAGTGATCGCATCTTCTTCTTCTTCTTTTTCCAAGAGACTCGGGGACTCCGCGAAATCGCGCAACTCGACGGACCTCGGTTCGCTTAAAAACGCATTGGCCAGGTGAAAAAACGCGATGGAATTTGGCGAGGTGCAGTTGCGTAACGATTTGGAAAGGCACCTTTGATTTATGTTTGCATAAAATCATCCGCTCGTTCCTGCAACGATTTTGCATAACTCGTTTCACATTGGTTGCTGCGAATCTTCGATTCGTCGTCAATTTTTCGCCCACGTTTTTTCCGCAATTTTTGGGTCGGGTTTTGGTTCTATTACGCGGTATCGAAATTGCGCGTTTCCTGGCAATTTGTCAATCCGCGCATTGGAAAATTTCCCGAGTCATCTCGAAGTGACGAATGCCAGTTGACACGTTCGAGGGTCGCGCGTTTCTAATGCCAGAGGAAATTACGCCGATAGCCGAGAATAAATATTGAGACAGAGACGAGACGTAGAAGCCGTCGGAGTACGCTCTCGAGAACCCCGAGATTGGCATCGATCGCAATGGAAACCGAAGGAGTACATAATGTATTTCCAATTTCCTCGCGGCTCCCGAACTCGATACTCGCATCGCGATCGAATACTTGTAACAGCCTGTCGGACCATTCTTAAACTTTCCTCGGCGCTGATGCTTTGACATCTCTACGATCGCACCTTCGCGAAAAACACGTTACGACTTTCCGATCGAGTTCCAAGCTGAAACAAAAGTTGCCAGACGTCGCGGCGAAACGATGATCGTTGCATCCCCGCTCGAAATTTCTCCCTCGAAATTTCCCCATCGTTGCTACGAACGAGAGGACGAGAAAAGCCCAACTTGGAAAAACTTAATTTCGATCGGTCGGAATTCCAGTGCGCGTATGAAAATCGCGTTCGTTCCGTATATAAAATAACGTATCTTACGGGTGACGCGATTTTCGACGGTCGCAAAAAAATGAATATTTTTTCGAAAATGTGTGGCAATAATACTTCTACCACGTCTTACAAAGCGTCTTCTGTAGCGACGGTGAATTTCGTTAGTTAAATTTACTTAGTTTGTTAAATTTACTTAGTCATAATCGCTCCTCGACCTTGAACAATGTCTCTTCCCTCGTCCGTCCTTTTTACGCGTTGAGAGTAAATCGGTAACTTTAAACAGAGATAAATCCATTAAAACAGTCCAGTTTCGTATTTTTCATAAACGAAACACAAATAATAATTGTAATCTAACGGGTGAAATTACTTGACATTTTCTTTTTCATAAAATTTATTCAGGACAAAGTCTGCCAATTTTCTCCCACAAATGATCGAGGTGAACTTCTCAAGTTGAAATTATATGACTCGGAGTCACTTATCAATATCTATATATATGCATGAAAAATATACTACTTGGTCTGATTTGGAATAATTGCTGAATCATTAAAATCTTGAGTTATCCTTAAAATTATTATTTCTCGCAAATCATTTATAAATCTCCAACTCGTCACGCTACCAGCCAATACAATACAGTACGTTGAACCTATAACTAAGCTTTTGTTTTACCCAAGCTTGATTGTAAGAGTAGAAATAGTTAGGAAAAAAAATAGGGAAAAAAGTTGTGGGAAATTATGATTAAGGACGAATCGTTAGACAATCAACGAATAGATTCTGAATTCTGAATGTACGTTGGTACGTTAGCTCGGCCCAAAACGTTAACAGGTACAGCACCTAAAAATGGGACGAGCGTACCTGCGTTGTCTCGCCGCACTCATCGCGTTCTCATCGCTGCTGGCCAAGATTCATCGATATTTCGAGTCTTGATTTCACGTTCCAGCTGGACTTGCCGTGTCACACGGCCGTGATACGTTACGTACAGCGTCGTCGATCCATTCGCAAACCCGCGTGATCCGCGGCGCGTTCTTTCGTCACGCCGCGCCACCGCCTTCCGGAATAAATCGCGCACGGATCCTCTTCAAACAAAATATCCGGCTCCAAAAAGACGGCCGAGACGATCCCTCGTCGATGCTTACTTTGGGAAAATTCCGGCTACTCTCCTCTCGAAGCGCATCGCTTTCGTTTCCAAATACCTCGATTTCCGCAACACCGCGTCGCGTAGAACCGTCGTCGAAACACCCCGTCAACGTTTGATACCGCTGGAAGCAATTTGTCATGCCGCGACTGCCGTAATAACCAGGAGATATCGTATCTGTATAATCGTGACAAATTAAGATACAGCGATTCGGATTCACCGCGAAGCTACGTCGCGCGGTCCGGGAGGCCGGGCGCGATCCTCCAAATTATTTTTTGCGCCATTCGAGCACCGAGCACAACTTGTTTTGCTCTTCTCGAACAAATTTGCGATAACTCGAAGAAAAACACCCGGAGTAAAATATATTTAAAAAATAAAATAAAATAACTTCGCGCTATCCTCTCTTATAAAAATGGGAGACATGATTGGGTTTACTGGTGTTTGGAAGTTAAGTACAAAATACTTATATTCTTCGAAACCCTGGAAGTATGCTATTTTATGCTTTTTACGAAGTACTTCATTCTCTTCCGAGATCGATTGTAGACTCTAAATTACAGACGAATTGAGGGTGCACACTTTTGGTGAAACGCTGGTCTAATACCTGCGCGTTTGATCCGAGAACGTTGCGGTGGCTGCTCGGACTCTCGCGTTTCTACGAGTATCAATAGCGTATTGTACCGCGATTATCGCGCGCGACGATATAATCACGTTTGATTGGTCGCGCCAACGCCGCATCCTCGGCTTCTATTATAGTCGTGCGCCTCGAATATATGACTATTCATGAGCTGATGGTGGTCAGTTGGTCATCCCGCCAGCTCGCAGCTCTGACGACCCACGTTTCTCTCTCTCTCTCTCTCTCTCTCTCTCCAATTCTGTCCCACGAACACACCGACCAGAGCTGCATACTCGCCGACGCGTGGAAGTGCGTTCGAGCACGTGTATAATAAATATACAGGTTGTCCCATTTGCCCTGACCATGCCTCGCTAGTTCTCGCGATACGGAGAGATAAAAAGAATATAAAAAAACATGCCCCGAGGGAAATTTGTAGCGTATCGAAGGAGACCCGGCTCCGTTACATTGCTTCAAGGTCGATGTTACTTTTTATTACATATATCCGACGTTGAACCTGCCTTCGAGTGGATATTCTTGACGGACGGATGGATATCGACTCACCCTTGAATTTGACATCGTCGCGTTCAATTTTTCAGGGCTAAACTTTCTCGATGCCCATCGCGGGCTGCGCGGAGCGAGACCTGAATTCAAAAATCGTGGTTTCGAGTAACTAAAAAAAAAAAAAAACTGTTCGGAATGAAATCAGATTTGCACGAAAATCGGTTTACTCAACGCGAATACTCCGAAATTGGGCGAGTTTTCCACAAAACAGTTTATTATTTTCGGAGCGAGAAGGTAACTTTTTAGATGTATACTGTGCTTTATACTGTAAGGCGTATTTTGTGTACCCGGAATCATGGATTTGGCGAGAAACAGCCTAAATGGACTCAGGCTTCCGCGCCTCAAGGTCAAATCGCGTCCACGAATTTTGGGTTTTTCGCGCCAGGCAACCGGTAAACGAATGACGGAGTATAAATATACGCACGTTTCCTCTGGGGTGCAGTTTCTCCGCTGGGTCGCCATTAAAACCGCGAATAAGGTTCTTCGCGAGAAACGTAACGATCGAAACGCGACGACAATGGTCGCGAGTTTTTTTTTCGCGACGCAGTTATTCTTTCTCCGAGTTGCGGGAAAAACTTGGAGATGCTTTCGGGGACGTCGAATGGAGATGTCTGTATACGCTTGGCTGTGGAGACGGGGGACGCGAACGTGCACGCGGCTAAAAGCAATCCTCCCTCATCGGTAGCGGCGTGGATGTGACGTTGGTCCCGGAGACTAAAGTCAACAGGGCTCGACGGACCGACAACGCGACGTTTTCGTCGCCCGGAAAGTTTCACCGGTTGCGTGGAGCAGGCAGGATGAAGTCACTTGCCGGACCGGTGCATCACCATCAGCGGTACCTGTACCACCACGCGGAGCCTCGATGGTCGAGGGCGACGTCCACAGGCTCGTTTCCAACCGTACGCTTCCGACGCCGTAGCACGCAAATTTATCTACCTGCCAACTCGTAGTTAGCCACCTAATCTAAATACATCGCGTAGTTCCCTCTGCCTCTCTCTCTCTCTTGTTCTCTCTCTCTCTCTCTCTCTCTCTGTCTCTGTCTCTCTCTCTCTCTCTCTCTCTCTCTCTCTCTCTCTCTCTCTCTCTCTCTCTCTCTCTCTCTCTCTCTCTCTCTCTCTCTCTCTCTCTGTCTCTCTCTCTCTCTCTCTCGTTCTCTCTCTCTCAACGCAACCTGATGGATGGGCGATCCGGGGAACGTACACCGCGTTCGCGGTGTGCAGGCGCGCCGCTCGGAACCACGAGCTTCTCTGACCACATCGACGCGAATCCTCGGCATAGAGATCGCGAGGTGCCGTCCTTGCTCAGACACTGCTCGACGCGTCTATTCCGTATTCCGCGTTAATTCAAGGTCACATTCCACTTTTTCGTCAGCCGCTTAATCGATCCTTGAAAGTCCTTAAAATTTCGTTGCATACCGAGGGAAAAGTGTCGTAGACACGCTGAAAGTGTCAAATATTCCACACAAAAACGTTCGCGCTTCATACAATGACGGAAAATTGCTTGCCGTGCACGAAATGTGGAACAGAATGTAAAAAAAGTAAAAAAAAAACTAGCGTGTCGGAACGGACGGTTGAAGTGAAACTTGGGCGAAACAAAAAACATAGCCTACTTCTGCAGATTGGTCCGCGGCACGCGTACCGCTCTTATTCACCTGTATTGTCTTTATTGTCTTTCAGATGTTATAAAAGTAAAAACAAGAAGAATAAATAAAATAGCGAAGTTCCTTTCGCCGCAGATTGCGCATTAAATGCGAGGCAGAACTGAGAATGCGTTAACGGCGTTCGAGAGTAATTGACTGAAAAATAAAAAATAAAAAACAGTAACGAGAGTTTGCCGAGCGAGTAGCTAATTTTAAAGGGCAAAATTTTTTTTTCGGCGAAAAATGATTGGAATTGGCCCTTTTCGGCGGAATTGGGGAACTCCGTCCGGTGGAAAACGGTAAAACGGGAAAACGGTTTTTTTTCGAAATTTTCCGAATACATCTGGTTGTAAATCTCGATTAGGGCGATGGAATCGCGTCACATCTTCTCATATCTGTCGCTGGAATAAATGCGGGGAACGTGTCGCCGCATTCCCGTATAAATTCTCGAAAAGTGTGAGAAATACTCGAGTATCTTCAGCTTCCTTCGAATATTCTGGGATATCTCCCGAGATCGAATCGTTCGATTACGTTACCAAGGCGGTGACTTTACCAGACGCATTTTTTACCGTCGTCCGGAGGGAAAATAGCGCGAGCCGGTTTGTCTCGCGAGTCGCGAGTTGTTAACGATTTGCTACCCGCCGCGTCCTTTGATTTCGAGCAACGCGATCTCTTTATTCCCGACAACGATGCCATTCGTCATCGTCGAGCTGCCTGATTTATTGCCGGAGACCGGAGAAAAATAGCGGCATGTCGATGCAAACGCGAAATTCTCGCGCCAAGTTACGCGCGACGCGATACGTATATGTACGTATCATTTCGCGCCTCGTTGAACGGAGCTTCGCGAGTGACCTTGACTCGATTCGTTTAGCCGTCCGTTCGTTCGCCATACGATTGAATTTGATCGAAACTGCGCTCGCGAGCTTGCAACACTCCTGAAGCTCTCGCCCGCGGATCACGAGTGTCATCTACGATTCTCGGGATCGGTCGAACTTATTTCCACGTTTATACGACTCACTTCGCAGCGGACCGCTTATCTTTGTTCAGAGATCCGAGCTTTCGCTTTCACGGCTCTCGCGTCACGCTGAAACCCGTATTTTTTCACCACGCGCGAGGAAAAAGCTTCGCTGCGAGTTTCGTCTCCCCTTTCATTCGCTGCTTCTCCATCCAGACTCGTCAAATGTAAATATATATATTTTTCAGTTCAACTCGCGGAACGCTCCGAAAATGTTTTGCCTCCGGACTCGACTGAATTCCTCTCCGGTCCTTTCCCAGCCTCCTCGCCGTTTCATTTTCCTATCCCTGTCCCTATCAACCTACGATAAATACCAGCCAGCCAAATATCCCCAAACACGTTCCGAACAAAAAATGAAGATCCGTACATAAAATCGGCTCGTAAGCGAAAAATGCGGTCGCAAATAACGTCTTGTTAAATAAACAGTATTGTTGTAGGTACAATTTAACGCGTATGTATATTCTATCTCATTGTTCTTTTTATTTTTCGCACCACATTTTTTCGCCACAAAACAGAAAGTAAAAATTTGCCCGATTCGATGCGCATGCGCCGAAGAAAATTGTCACGAATCTATTGTAGGCACATTAAATTAAAAAACCAAAATGCCCACTCCAAAAAAAGTACAATAATTGTCCTTTTTTTTTACAGCTGACATATTTGTCGTATGTACGTACATTGTAGGCTGGTAAATAGCATAAAATAGTTAGTAAATAAATTTAAGGGCTAATTATCAAAACGAATGAAGTGGACCAACCTAAAAATATTTACTCCCCCGTATCAGAGGGACATGCGACGGGCATTCGTATAACTGCATACGTTTCCCGTCCACGAGCATCGAGATAACGATACGAAGCGCGAAAGTATATCGAGATCCGGATTTACTCCTACATTTTCCTACCTAACGATGCATATGCGAGTAACGAGCCGGAACGCGTAATTTCATACGACGAGGCGATCCATTCCTGCTTTTTTCACAAACTTCATTTGTGCGATGGTGCAAAAAATTGGCTCGTTTGTCGAGAGCCGACGAGAAATTCAAAATAGTTTCACTCCCTGCAATTTTTTTAAGAACAGCCTCGATGAACTTCGCGCGCAACAAGGCGTATTAATCGATGGCGATGTAGCACAAAGCCGTCCGAGCGGAATATAACAACAAACAGCCAACGAGTGTCGAAATTAATTTCGTTAAACGGCGAAAACTATCGCGAAAACTTCTGCGAATTTAATCTCTGCTCCGCGAAGCATTTTCTCCCAATACTCACATTTTCCACGTGCGACCCTCGTTATCTGCTGCGTGGCCGGTCCCTCGAGCACACTTCGACCAACGTAACGAAACTAATCGATCAAATTCTCCAATATCCGAACAATGCGGCGTGAAATCCGGTCGAGAGGACTACTCGCTCCCAAAGTACGATTTAACCGTTTCCAAAATTCTACGCGCTCGCGTTTTTTTATTCCCCTCGAAGCTTCCTCGTTGCTCGATCGAAATCCCACGGTACTTTTTCACGGATCATCCGACAGCTCTGTCTTCTCGGTTCATTTTCAACGGGAAGACCGCTGCTTCGACACATTTTTCAGGAAAGACTACAATTTTTTCCGCGACTTGATCTTTTCATTTGGGAGGAGCGGTATTTTTTAAGAAATTTCCCATTTTCAGACATTTTTTTTCCGAACCTAATTAAAATTTGTTAAAACTGTCCGCCACGTATCTCTGTTAGCAAAAAACGTTTATGGAAATCGCTCGAGTACTTTGGGAGAAAACGGGATTTTTATCGAAAAAGTACGATTTTACGAGAAAGGCAAAAAATTCGATGTTCGTTATAATAAAAGAAAAATTATTTGTATTAGTAAAAAAAAATGGACGTACCAATTTGACAAGGTTCAAAGAATTTTTAGGCGGATAAGAAAAGGTGTTTTTTTCAAAAAATGTCGCTCGTGTCTCCCTTTAATACGAGCCGCGATTTCCTATCGCACGGTGGAGACGAATAACGAAGGATAGAGAAGCTAAACGAGTCGGGATTATACCGGCTGAGAAAAACGGCAGCAAAAAGCGCGTCTTGATTGGAAGGAGAATGAAATTGAATGGTCGGACCGGAATAGCTTGCCCCGTTGGTCCGTCTTGCCCCGGTTTTGTATGCTCCACGAGAATCTCGCGCGCGTGCACGTGTATCCGAGGCATTCCGCGTTTATCGGTGTCGCCAAAGGGTGGCAAGAAGCAGGAAAAGGTACGCCGCCGTAATGACAACGTCCTTTGTTGCCCTTTTGTTTTATAGCTTTCCCATTGTTTCGGCCACCGCGTAGTGCGGCAGTCCTAATTTATTGTCTAAACGCCTCGTTTTACGTAGCCGCGATACATCGGTATAGAAGTGTCGCGAGACTTTCGGCTAAACGAGGATCGAAAAGCTTCGTTTTCCTTGCTTTTATCCACGAAGTGCTCGCGCGCGTTGGAATTCCGGTTCCCAGGAGTGCGTGACCGGAAATCATCAAGTATTTATCGACGAGCGGGAAAAACAAACCGAGCGATCGGGTCACCGCGATATTGGCGACATCGACGTTGCGCGCGTTTCGTCATGCATTTTTGACGAGTTGCCAAACAAACTCACAAACTTGCAAACTTTACCTTTTTGTGATATTAGTGTACGTTTTTTTGTCACGTTAAAAGAGAAATGTCCGTAGTGCCGCGGATTTTGCACGGAACTACCGAAGAAAGAAAAATATTTGTGTTTAACATTATCTTCACATACGTCGAACCGTTTAGTCCACGCATCCAGCCAGTTCTTCTCGGATTTGATTGACGAGTATTGTTATTTCACGTTAAAAAATATCACTAGTCGCAATCTAATATAGCCTATGTCACTCAAGAATAATGCAGCTTTCCGCTGGTGAAAGAATTTTCAAAATCGGTTCGCTAGTTCAAGAGATTACCTCTTACAAACAGACTCTCAAACTTACAAACTTTATCTCTTTAGAATATCAGTGTAGCGGTGTAGACTAGTGGATCCGGTCAGCAGACGTTGCTCTGCCACAGACTTCTTTAGCAAATTATATTTCCTTAAATAAGAATTGGATTAAAAAAATGTGTATATACGAAGAATATGTTAAGAACGATAAGGAGGGCAAAAAAATATGTTTTGATCGTGTAGAAATCCAAGAAAAATGTCAGCAAATAGAAAAAAGACAGCGCCACCTACCGGTTACAAGTAGTACAGCTATGGCGAGCCAATAAGTTCGCCAAAACAATTTCGTTAGGATCGGTCTAGCCGTTCAGGAGAAGAATAATTGGAAATACACGGACATCAGAATTTTATGCATATATATATATATATATATATATATATATATATATATATATTTATATTTATACATGTGAAATCGTTGTACAAAATCTTGAGGCAATTTGCGGAACGTTTTTTGTAACGAGTAGTCGAGGCAGCATCCGGTTTCCTCTCGGTACTCGGTCTATTGTCTCCGCTTCGGATCCGGTCAGCGGCCGATTAGTTATTATCCTCGAAACCGGAATCCTGCCGAAAATCCAGAGAAGGATCTCGATCCGGTCACGTATTCGCGGAAGTATCCAACGACGAAATTTCAAAACGTTATACGTAATTCAGGCGATACGATCTCCGAAACGGCGCGGCAGAAGGTCGGCGCTTCTCCGTTCCGGATCGGTCCTCGCTCCGGACCCTTGTCTTTCGGAATCTGGACGTGGGACGCTCCGCATTCAATTATACGCGTATCCGGCGATACAACGAACCTTTTCACCCGCCGGTCGAACCGGTCCAGTAATTATCGAAGTCCTCTCCGGAATATTTCGAAAATTCACTCGAAACTTCCAGCCACGAACCCTCGACCCTCCTCTCGTTATGCGAACCCCAACATGAATATAATCACGCTTTATTGACTCGACGTTCGAGGGTAGCGCCTTTCCATTTTTCGATTCGAATCTCGAAACTCCTTCTCTCCCCGCGAATTCGTAAGTCTCGAATCTACACGTCTCATACATCTACAAGTCTCGAGATCCCACCCCCCACGCCGCAGGTTGAACCAGCGGGCAGGTACCTACTACGTATAATCGGAAGAAATCGGTCCGCAATTATTAATTAATTGACGGGGCAGAGGAAAACAACTCACTTTTATTATTACGTCGCAGACAATTATTGTTAATGCAATTTTTACGAGCCTAGTTCTGGCGACGTTGGATCGACAGCGCCTATTTAAAATACTGCATTGGCGAATCAATTTGTTACATCACGTGTCCGATTTGTAACGTGGTAATGGTTGTCGGTGAAAAAGTCTCGTGCTTAGCGTGCTCCGTTATCATTTATCAATTACCCATATCGCGACGCGATGCTGTGATGAACAAGGCTAAGAGACCGATGGTGGGTAACAATGATGTTAACGCCGATAACGTTAATGGCATCGCGGTAGCGACAATACGCGAGATCGACCGCGCGAAACGTTGGATCCGTATCGTCGGCTGGCCATTTCATCTTGTTCCAGTAACATTTAATACCGCGACGTGTGTGCCATTTAACGCATAAGTGTACGCTCTCGGCTATCGCGCACCACCACCACCACCACCACCTACAACGCACCCAGCGATGCTCGTAGCTTCGGCCAAGCCGCCGCCGTCGACGCGATATTAAATGTTCAATTATGCACCGACCTCGGAGCTCATCTGAGATGCGATATAAACGCCCGCAGCCCTCTCGCCAACCCGGTGGAATTATTTCGAAACGAACACCCCTCCGTACGTGTGACCACAGATGCGTCCGCGAGCCGACGTAAATTCGTAATCGTCCTCAACGACGCCCCGTGGACACTGCTGCGACAAATTGCCTCTGTGCATATCGGTAATAAACATTGCAAACAAACGAAAAGCGAGCCAAGTGACGAAAAAAACGTATGTCTGTAGTCCGGAGGGTAGAGGTGGGGAGAAACGTCTGTGTATGTGAGTCGTGTCCGTTGAGATGCATTAAATTAGGGTGGCGCCACATCAGCATCAGGGTACGTTTCAGAGAACGCGCCTAATCCTGATGTTTAAGACGAAGCTGACGAATATAATCGGTTGCTCATAGTTCAATGAAGTTTGCAACCCGGCATACTTCGCGCTGTCTTCAACCGCTAAGCTCGTATCATATACCCTTTTGCTACCCTAGCGCTATTCTGGGGAGTTCTTGAACTGTTATTTACTCGTTCTCGATGGACACTTCTTCAACTTTTCTTCCGTATAAAATGGTTTTCCTCACCTCTACCCGTCATAGTCTGTAGGAACACCGATGGCCGGATGCGCCTTTACGACAGACCGAACCGAAACGCGACTCCAGACCGTAAACCCCCAGGACGCGTGTAGGTACTCTTTCATACGCGTTCCGTTGAACTTCTCTGATTCTGCTCCACCGTTCGAAACGGAAGATTCCCGTTTCCTCTCGAAACTTCAGAGCCGTCCCAAACCGTCTCGTCACCAACGGATTTACGTTGGGAGAAAAGAATTCACGCATTGTCTTGTCATCGTCATATGAATACTATCTTAGATACTAATTATCAAAGTACAAAAATGAAGAATGTGTGCAAACAACGCCAGCAACAAAATACCTACCAATGTAACTACCTGCTTAGGAACAATGTGGCGTGGACAGTCTGATATAACGAGTAAAGTCCTTGCGCACCGATGGATCGCAGCACTCAAGTTTTGGAGATTTCACTCCGTATCGCTAGCGCGTATTCGAACGATCATTTCAGCGTGACTTTACGACGGGATAGTGAGGTGATACTTGTCCGTAGTAAATAATCGTCTGTCGATGATATTTTCTCATTTGGCATAAATCAATACTGCAATACAACGGTCCTCGATAATTCAATTGCATTCGCTTCGGGGAAAAATTCCAATAACGATTAGCCGAAGTTCGACACTCGTGAGCGGCATTCGCGAGCTACCATATGCGTGCGCGAGTGGGAGCCAGATAGATAGATAGATAGGTAGTTAGTTAGCTAGTTAGTTTAATCATAGTCCATGGACTCACGGAAGAAAAACCCAGAGGTGGCGCAATCGCCAGTTGTACAACAGTTCAACGTCGCGCGATTACTCGATTAAAAAGTATCCAGCTGACAATTGAATAACCAGCTAAAGGCAATATGGCGGCAATGCAGAGATCTTTCAGATGAGTACAAACTGTAGCAAGAGACGAACTTCAGAAATTCAGAAAGCGAGTAAGCAGATGAAACAAGAAAATGGCAAAATAATAGTAAGCAGGAGAAATAGAAATAGAGTTACAGGAGAGAGTACAATAGCACAAAGCTTCCTGTGGAGGTTGGAAGCAAGTTGATGTTAATGTGGAAATTGCTCCTGAAGAAGCCGGGTCCAGATCAGCGGTGCAGTTTCCCTCGTTGCTTCTTCGCGGCAAGTCAGCGTGAGCGAAGGGAGAGGGAGGGAGAGAGGCGTTCGATCATCAACCTAGTTTACCTGCAAACTTGAGCCGTCAAAGTACAGTGTCTCTGGTAGCGCTGGATGACGTAACTTGGGTAGCTTCCTTGTGTCGGGCAATTAAATCTGCTCTATCATGGCAACTTGACGAAATAGACGTTCCTGGCTAGAAGTAGCAATTCCATGATGCCTGGGGTGTTGTTGGCGTGGGGTTGACGTCTGGATATCGGAAGGTGGTGGCAGGGGAACGATCGTGTATCGATGGTTCGTGGCAGCGATTACTCCGGCGTAGATCTAAAGAGATCCTTGATCACGACTGGCTCGATGGTAATCGGGGAGAGTTGCTCCGTTACGCCGTTTCCGCTCCGCGAACCGGAGGGGAAAAGAAGAGTTCATTCCGTTCGCACGGCGGCGGAATGAAATACCGGCGACACGTGACTGACGGAAAGAAAGAGGAAAGGGAACCGATGAAAAAGCAATAAGCGATCGTCTCTTCAAACGGCGTGCTCTATCAGAATTTTCGGCAGCGTATCGTCGAGCAAACGTCTCTCGAGATTATTTCCTCCTTGGAGAATTCGCGCGCGGGGAGGGAGAAAAGTGGCGACGAGTTGCGAAATTGCGAGAAGAATGGAATTGGATGCTTTCGCAGTTCGGGGAGTGGGTACTTCCCACCGACGAGAAACGGAGGGCCTGGAAACGGTGGCTGGTCGCGTTCGCCGGGTGACCTCGGCGAAAAATCAATTATGAAAAACCGTTGTCCGAAGTACGTTTGGGCAAAAAAAAAAAAAAAATGGGAGTCGGAATCGCGCGACAAGTCTCGTTGGCGGAACCGAAGTGAACGGGAGTGAAACGTCTAGGAAAGCTTCCATCGCGAGACGAAGGAAACGAGGAAACGAGTTCTCGCGTTCGAAGATACGCGGAAGGAGCTCGGAATGGATCCTTTCGGATGCAGCTCGATTCGGGTTTCGCGAGGTGATGGCCGATGCCGGGGGGCCGAAGGGGTAGCGGAGCCTCTTGCTCAGCGACGCTCCCTCCCACCCTCGGTCGATATTCGGAGCAGCCCCACCGACGCCTACCGCCGGCGGTACTCAACCACCGACGAGAAGTCCGCAGCAGCATCGTTTCCTCGATCATCCTCGAGATAACCCAATTTTTCCATTTAAAGAAATATCATTATTTTCCTTCTCGTTAAAACAAACGAGCATCGCGCCTTGTACCTGATCGAGTGTCGGGCGACCTGTTAAAAATACCCCGTGCTCGTGAAACGAATTCTACTTTGCAGATATCGTTACGAATAAATACGTATTTTTTGTACGCGCGAAAAAATTCACGCGCGCGAATATTCCGGGAGGGAGGAGTTTTGAGAAGAAAGTTCTGCCCTACAACAGCATTCCGAAGCCAGTACCTGTACGTGGAATTCAGCGTCGGCCTCTAAATCCAACGTCTATATTGTCGTGAGAGTCGGGTCAAAAGTATCGAGAATGTTGAAAAGTGTACTGAGAAATTCGAGGAGAGAGTGTAAAAATCACATCGAAACTCGCCAACTTCGAGCCTGTCTAGATAAACATTCGGGTACCACTTCAAGTCTCACAAAATGTCGGAAATTTTAATATTTGACTCGCAACGCCCAAATATTTTATTTCGACAAAAGTTACGATAATTAACAAGTATGATGATTTATACAAAAGGGTAAAAAGCTATCGAGTTTTTTTACCCGCTACGTTATAAAACTTAGCTGCTGTCTCCAAAAATGTTGTGTTTATATTTTATTTTATTTTTGTGAAAAAAATAGGTGCAAAAAAACAGAGGAATCTTGCTAGAAAAATTAGGAGAAATAGTTTGGCTGTAAAAGTATCGTTGTTCCGCGGAGAAGGTGAATTACGCGGGCTGATGAGATGGGAATAGCGGATTGGCTCGGATTTGTCAAGTTTGTAGCCAGCACCGCCGCGACGCGACGTCGTCGGCGTCGTATTATTATCGAGAGGGAGCGGATAAAAAAGCGATAAATAAAGTAGTAAATTGTGAAATGAAAACTGCAACTCCGGTAGGAAAGTAGGAACGGGGCGGCGGGGAGAAAGAGATAAAGGGAGAGCGATAGAGGAGATCATCGCGGCAGAAGTATGCGATTGTGCGAGCTCGGGGAAGAAATGCGCGAGACTCGAGAATTATCCTCGGCGCAAAATCATATCCTTTCAAACTGTCTCCAAGCAACGTTACAAACGCGATAGATCCCGTCGCATTACCAGTTTATCGGGCAATAATTTCTCTCGGCGTCGCTGCTCGTGCATTCGGCTACCAACAGCGGCGTTATCCCTCCCAGGCCCGCGGCGAAACTGCGCTTCGGAAACGGCGGATAAATCGTCGCGGTTCGGCCGCCGACCGCCCGGTGAAATATTTTTGGCTCGATTCGTTAACGGGCTTCAGCCGCGCAGACGTTTGTGGGACGCGGAGTTACAACGCGCAATAAAATCGTCCGACGATTCGACGACCGAAGGCTTTGGCTAGCCTCGAAGACGCCGGAAGCTTTGACTCGTCGCGTCGAGTAGGCTGCCTCCTCGAGCCCGTTCCCGCGAATCTCCGATTCTCCGTGCTCGTCTTTCTTCGGTAATTCCGGAAATCGCGCCAATTTTCAACCCCCACATTTTTTCCTCCCCCCGTTTCGAATACAGCCGATTTTTTCCCATTTGCGACGAAATTTTGAACATTTAATCCACTTGGCAATCGTGGACCAATTCTTTTTCTCGGCCCAGCATTGGATTTGTCAAGATACAGTTCGCCCATTTCTTCGAATTCCTCGTATTTATCCGCGCGTGCAAAAAATGTCGAATACCTAATCGTAATCAACTACTTGTCTCGTTGCGACATAATTGTTCGATTTTTCCACATCCACATTTTTTTCTAGCATTTTTTGTTGGAGTGGCTCGTATACGTCTGAAAGCCGCGTGATTTTTCACGCGTTGGCATCCAATGAGTCGAAAATTGCGAGTACAGCGGAGCATTGAGCGAGATTTTATGAAAATTGTAATAAGTACATCGCGGTGCTGGTCACGATGGCTTTTATCTACGGTGATTGAAAGTCGCGCGGTGCGAATAAAATGAGAAGCGTATTCGCGCGGAAACCGGAGGAAAGTTTTTGCAGTTCGTTGTAACCGCGCGCCGTTAGAAAATAGCTGCCGCTTATTTCGCGAGACGGAATCGAACGGAGGGGCTGAGACGGGCGTGAAGTTATTATTGAAAATGCGCGGCGTTTCGCCAAGTAAAACGGGGCGCGCTAAGAGTATACGACGCGAGTATAAACGGACGCTTTCAATTTCCGTAAATATCGGAATACGGAATACGGAATACGGAACGGGGAATGGGGAACGCGACACACGCGTCGCGGTACGTCTAACGCGATAGGTATGCGCACACCGCGAATATATAATGGCAGGTAGACGTACGTATATCCGCGAACGCGTCTTTGTTGCATACCGTGCTCGCACAAAGCGGGACAGGTGTACGAGATGGCGGACGGCATAATATATTCGACTCGCTTCGGAATAATTGGAAAGGGAAGCAGCATCACGCAAATCCCTTCGGCAACGCGCATCCGGGCGACTCGAGCCCCGACAGATCGGTCCTACGCTCGATCGGCGGATATTCTTCGCGAAAATCCATTCGACCTTCCAAATCCGATGGAAGAACTCGAAGACCAACGATTCCCACGAATAAAAGCACCGCGCACATTTTTCAAGGACAAACAACCTTTGTATTCGGATTTTAGCTACGTAATGAGAAAAAAAGTTTCACTTTAAAAAAATTATAGGTACCTACATTATTACATTATAGGTGCACTAATATGTTAAGAAAGATATATTTTCATACAAAAATATGTAGTAGATGCTTGTAGTTTGCGAGATGTGCTTACATTGAAAATTGTCTGTGGGTTGTTTTCTGGATTGTTTGTCTTATAACATCTATGATTAGAGTGTGCCAAAAAAATTCGATATATTTTTTTTCGCCTTCCGCCTAAAATATCGTTGAGTCTGTCTACGCAAAACACGTGTCCAGCGAACAGCTCAAAATTTCAGAGATCCTCCATCGAGCCTCGATTTTCCCATACGAATAACGCAGGAAAGTGGAGTTTTTACATTATTCCCTGCTGCGAACTATGTACAAATTTTGTTTCCATAAAATCAAGCCTGAAACTTTAGACAAAGAGTAACACTGAGTTGAGGTCTTATCATTTAAATTGCGCATTCCTCAGAGTCGTGAAATTTCAATTTTAGTGATTTAAAATTTGAATTATTTAATGACAATCGTGTTTAGCTCGATGCCATTTTTTGTGCGAAGTTTCATGCTTCATAGATTTTACAAAAACAGAGCTGCTTGGCGCAGACATATTTTGGGCGGAGGCTGAAGAAAAAATATCGATTTTTTTGGCACACCCTAATCTACGATATTACAGAGAACGGTTAACAAAGGACGCCGGCGGCGTCGTTTTCGTCGGTCGTTCGACGACGACTCCCAGCTACCGTCGCGAGAAACGTACGTACATCAAAGCTGCGAAACACGATTGAAATTCGCTAGAGTTGTAACAACTGGCGACATCAAGCGGAGCTACAAACTCGGGATCTCGGCTTACGTGACTGTCGCGAATTAGTTTGAGCTTGACACAGTTTCCCAAGTCCATTCTGAGACTTCGATTTCCTTGCTAACCGGCGACTTTCCATGAATTTTCATCATTTTCCGTTGTTTCTGTTTTCCAACTGTCCGGCGGGATTTTTTCTTCCTCTCATTTTTCACCTGCAATTCCATATTTTTAACGCGGTTCCTCTCGCTACAATTCTATTCTCGTCCTCCCCTCTCATTGCATTCGCGTTGGTTTTCATCAGAATTTTGTTTCTCAACAGAAATTTTGGCGCTGTTTCGATTTTACTCGCGTCAGTATGTGAAATTCGACAGAATAATTCCGCGGTTTGTTGTCTCGCAAAACAAGCAGGTTATAGAGTCTTGAAAGCTCTCGAACGAGGCTTACTCGTGGCTCGCATTCATGGAAGATATACCAAGTTCGTTAACGCGGAGAAATTATAATCGAAGTCGGCTCCGCGAAGTCTTATTGCCAGCAGACGTAATTGAAATCGGTGGAGCAGCGACTCCAGGAACTCTTGTTTCTCTCCTCTCGCTCCACAGTACTCGTTGTTCCCCAGATCTTGTCACCAGCATCGATGTTGAGGAAAGTCCGAAAAAAAATTACCGATATTATTAAATAATTCAGCCATACTCGACTCTCATCACGGAAATATTCTGCCAAGTCCATTCCAATTCCGATTTTCAAAGAGCTTTTTGACAATCCATATTTTCATCGTCTACCTCTTTCCGTTCCGTTTGTTTCAACGTTTTGGAAAATACCCGTTGTTGATCCAAAAAATGTCCAAAATTAATTGGCTCGCTGAAAAAAATTTGACCTTGAACACCGATTTTTTTTCCCACGCAGTTGACCTCGTTAATAGGAATTCGCTGCACTTGAATAAATACTTGTTTGCAGAATTTATCTTATGAAAAAAATGATATAAATTTATTCCATCATAGTTTCGATAAGAAAATGCATCGTTATCGCGGTGTTTATTCATACTTTGAGGTGACCACCGTAACATTTCACTGGATTATTTGACCAAAAAAAAAATCCCGTGAACCAGAGTATAGACCCCGCTATTCCTACGTTTTTAAGGTCCCTGAAGCCGATAAGTTTGGCATGGAAATTTTCGAAGAATAAAGTTGTAATATAATACAGTAAAATCGGAACATGCGTTTTATAAATTAATCAAACTACTGCAAAAAAAAAATTATTCGCGCGGAATTCGACGAGAAATAGATTATGAACACGGTGATTTCGGTTCTGCGAACGGGCTTCCGAAGATTGGTTTTCGCAAGCCTCGTCCGTCGCCATGACAACGAGCTCGTTACGCAGAATCGTGGAAATTTCATACGTTCGCGTATGCGAAGGTTGTTAGGCCGAGCTCCTGCCCTCGGAACTTTTCTAATCCCGTTGGTCTCGGACCTTAGACAACCGCAGTTTGTTTCTTTCTGGACCACGTCGATTTCCTCCGCATATCAGTCTCGATTTCACGCCCGAGCAGAGCCTTCTTGTCCCTTTTTTCGCTCCACCGGTGCAAAGTGACGCGCCCCTCTCGCCAATCCGCATCGCGAAGGGCTCAATGTGTTTTTTTTGTTGTCTTTTTAACTTTCTTTTTCTATCAATTTTCTTCTCCCATCCTTCCTCCCTTTTCCCGTCGATGCGAGAGGAACCGTTCGATTTAATATACGAAATTCGCGATCCCTCGATTTTCTATTAGGCCTCGAAAAGCGTTGTGAAATATGGTTAATCTACCGAAAGATATTAGCTTTGCCCCAGATTAGGGTGCTGCGCGATGGGGATGAACGCGCCCCTTCCCTCCCAATTCAGCCTCCTCTTCCCGCTCGAAACTCAAACAAACCGCACCGGGTACTCCGCGATTACTATCGCGGCATTGCGCTACGTGCGCCCCTACTCCCTTCCACTGCTGTTTATCTTGCTCACTTTGTTTCCGCTGCCCTGCATCGAACTCCAATTACCAATATAATTTTTCCCATAGTGTTATTTTCCTCCTCTCCGTTCGATCATCCATCGTCGATCTACGCTTCTAACACCCCGCCATTCTTCTCCAATTCCTGCCCCGTTTCCGTCCTCGAATCAAACTCGACTTCGGCACTTCTTACCCTCGTCCGACAAATATCTAATCGAATCTAATTTCAACCCACCGAATTCTTCTCCCTTTTCTTTCTGCTTTTCAGCCACCTAGTTTTTCCGCCCCCTTTCGTGTCGGAATTCTTGTCGAGTCCAGCAGTCCTTCCTTTCGCGTCACACTTTGCTCTCCGGCGTTTTAGCACTTTCCAACGCCACCCTTCGCGTTGATGGAAATCGAAATAAAATCGAATTACTCCGTCTCGCGGGATGCACTTAACGTTTCGAGTTACAACTCGAACTAATTTTCCCTGAAACAAATCCTCCGCGTCTCCCACCCGATTCGGTCCACCCTGCTCCGCCCTTTTTTCGCCCCCCAATTTGCACTTCGCTCGCGAGCTGCTCGAACTTACTACAAATTATACGATCTAGCGAGTTCTCGATGCAAGCTGCGCGCTGCAAATATACCTGTGCATTACGGTGTAACGTAAAAAAAGCCTCGCGAAAAATGGTCGCTGTAGCTCGACGCTAAGAGGTCGCTTTTTTGATTTCACTTTCCCATTCGACGCACCAGAAGGAATAATTTTTTTAAATCAAAATTGAAATTACCTGTAATCAACTAATTTTTTTACAAATATCTCCTTCCCGTGAAGTTTGGAATTTTTTCAAATCTGCGGTGCATAAGACCCTCTTTTTCCGTTTTTTGCTCGCAACTTCTCACAAACAGTCCAAATTCAAATTTTACGTTGCTGAAATTCCTTTTTTTCTTACACGCTTTGTAGAAAAAAATACAAAAAATTATTCAAAGTATTTTCGTATGCGATTTTTGAGTCTGTAATAATAATTTAATCTCGTTTCTGAAAGTATACGTAGCCTTTGGTTTTTTCCAATGACGTTCAATTTCAAACTATCGTTCGTTCAACAAATTTTGGGATCAAGTTGATAGCGCGCCTATGATAAATTCTATTTTGTTCTATTTTTTAAAATGCGAAAAAAGTCGTCGGCCATTAAACGTTATGAGAACTACTTCTAAAATAACAGTAACTACGGTAATTACAAGACCAGCTACAGCCATCTGAAAATTACGGAACGGTGAGAATTGCGCGTTTTTTAGGAAAATTTCAACGAATTGGCGCAAAGATTGTTTATTTTCGCGAAATCAAACGATGAAGCGTGGAAGTATAGACTGAAAACTGGTCGAGTTGGCCGAGAGAAAATAAACTGATAACCGGTCGTTGAATAAATTTCATTAAAACGGTCGACAATTCGAAGTTTGTTTTGTGAAAAAGCATCCGTGAGTTATTTTCATTCGAACCCATTAATTACGAGTCGTTTTATCGCGGCGATAACGCGACAGCGTTCGCTACGAATAATTTATTCGCCGCGGCTCGAATTAATCGCGTCGCGGAGGGAAGAAAAAAATCCGTATGAAAATCGATGTGTCGGAAATGTTGACGAACATCGATCAATCGACTTTCGTATTGCCCAGGGTAGCGCGCTCAAATAACGATAGTTTTTTCTCCTCCGAGTCGCCGTCGATGTCTGGACAATTTAAATGAAATTCGATTCGCTGCGATGTCGAGAAATTAATTATAATCGCCCCGTAATTGGGAATAAACGAGAGTTGGAATGCTTTGTCCGGGGGGAGAATTCCCCGCGAACAGGGTCGAGGAGAAGTTGATTCGTAATTTCATTCCTCTCGTCATTTTTCGCAGCGCGTATCGAGGCCGACGTTTGCGTTTCCCATTTGCCGGTGTAGCGCTCCGCGCGCCGATGCAAATAGGAGTCGACGTGAAAAATCTACAAGCCGATTCTTGGAAGCAAACTCAATAGAATTCGAGAACGACGAGAAACGGTGAGGAATCGATGGCTGAATTGGCTCGCGGTACTCCGCCTGGATTAGAGTGGTCAGTCGAAACGGGTTTTGTTTGCTTTTCAAAAGTTATCCGCGAGGCGGAGTGCTCGAACGAATAGAAAAGCCGGATCAATCCGTACCACGGATTGATTTGCAATTCCAAGTCCGTTTTTTACCCCCGAACAACCGTCTTCGCTTTATCGCTGAAAATTTGAAATTTTTTGAAATTTGCAATTTTCAAATCACAGCTCTCAATCTTACAAATTTTGTGGCTTACCCTCGCGAAAAAAGAGAGAAACGTTTCTCGAACTAGTTTCATATTAAATAAAATTACGGTAAACTTCCCAGTTTTTTCAGGGCCAGAAAACGGTATTGTACGGCTACGTGCTAGTATTTGAAGTGGAATTAAAAGTTGATAGTTGCTACTAAGGATTACTCAAAAAATGAATCTCTGCTTCGCATGATAAAACGAAAGTATTATATATCAATGTAATCACTTTATAAAGTGCAATGTAATAATGTTACCTGGACTGGAGAAGAAATTATAGACGCAAAACAGTACGGGTCTTTTTTTTGTCACGCGATGTGTACATTATTGTCGACAAAATTCGGCCTACGCCGAGAGCAGAGAATTAAGGGGTGGAGAATGATTTTTTTTTGTTTGTACCTAATTTTAGAGTTACGGAGAAGCGTGGAAAATTCGCGATCCGAGAATATTTCCATGAAACATTCGGGGGACGAGGCTAATTTGTGAATTTCGCAATTGCAAGGGTGTTTCGACGATACGTTCGACAAGCCGAGTTTAACAACGTGGCGATACACGGTGGGTTCTATCGAGGGGGGTTTCGGCAAAGTCCCATAATGCTAGAATCCGTAGTATAGGCTCGGGGGAATCCAGGGTAACGTGGACGAGGGTAACCACCTAGCTGCGAAGGTTGCATGGTCCCACGTGCACCACAAAAGCCGGCATTAAAGCCGCCTACGATCTTTCTGCCTAGCGTTCCCCGGTTGTAACGGGGAAAAGATATAACTCACGCCACCCTTCTCTGACACGCGTTGGGCCATATTGACCCTAACTCCGTCGCCGTTAAACGGACTGCTCCGCAGGCGTCGAGGAAGCACGTTGCACCCGAGCGCGAATCCAATGATCGAGGAACACATCCAGGGCGGAAAAAATCCAGACGTGTAAGGAATCCAGACGTCTCGTAGTGGCTTTAGGTTAAAACCGGAATCTCGCCTCGGATGCGTTCGCCAAACGGGAATAGGAGGCGAATTTCGTAATCGTGGTCATATTTTAACTCCTTCTGGGGTTACTCACAGATTCGGCTTTTTCTCGCGGCGATGCTGAAAAAGCTTGGAAGCACGCGGCTTGTCAATTCGAGCCAGAAGAGCTTTGACTTTTGTCGGAATAAATAGTTGGCTTGACGAGGACCGCCGTAAAGGTCGCGCGGTGCGCCGGTAACGAGGTTCAACTTCGCTAGACCGGAGATGAAGTCGAACCCGTTGAACGGATGACCCGAAGTACCCTCGGGAGTCCCGGATCCACCGACGTACTGCAATCGCGATGGAGATGACCGTGATGGCGCCTCGTTACACGTGGCGTGACTCGAGTTGAGTGGACTGCGGTCAGATAGTTGCTCTGGAAGGTAATCGATGAACGCGGATAACCAAAACCCCTCGCAGCGTGGCCGTCAGCTCGGTGGTGTTGTTATTCTTTGGTTACCACGATCCAGACGCGCGTAAGTTTCAGCCTCTAGGTGTCGACAAAAAATAGTAACATCCATAGGAGTTGTTACCAAGATGTGCCATCGAGACAAATCTGTTGACGGAGCAATCTCCCCGATTCCAAATGGTACCGTAAAATTATGGAAGTTAAACCAGGGGCTGGACAATCTGGAAAACAGCTATTACCATGTGTTTCTCTCCGTGTCCCATTTTGCCGCTTGCTTTCGCTGCTGCTCGTCCAATTGTCGCCTCCATGCGTCTTGGAGCAGCTTCATGACCGTATGGAAAATCCGGACTACTTGCTCAGCTGCGATATCCTCGGAAATTCCTGACGACGATAGGAATGGAACCAGCAAACTGGTGGCGGAAAATCGACGCGGTGAAGATCAATTTCCGAGAGTATCGAGACTCGCCGGTAAATTACGAGAAAATTCGAGACGTTGGAAAGATTCTTCGCGGAGGTAGATTTGGCACAGGGGAGAGAAAACTGCCCCTTGGAACGGTTCGCCATAGTCATTCGACCAACGAGCGTTCTAATGGTCCGGCAGCCGTTGCGAATGCAGCATCTGCTCGCTTCCATTACCCTCGGCCATGGGGCACTCTTCGCCACGCGAGAAGAAAAAACCTCGTAATAAACTTGCCACAATAGCCGGCGCGCACGCGCGAGCGCGAACGTTCCTTCTATAGCGACTCGAGCGTTACACCCCGTCGATTTTCACCGTGCACGCCGCGTTTATTTAACCGAATGCGAAACATTCGATCAGCCGGTCACCGCCGACGTCGATGTTTCTATTCATCCGCTACGGAATTCCGCTCGCCGAACAAGTTTTTTTCGCCGGCTTCGTTCCGCGTTGCGTGAGAGAAAACCATCATGGGTCTCGACGAGTAATCATCGTCACTAGAGCAGGCGCTGAGAGACGAACCGCGTGCGCGAGTTCTGACGGATGATTCGAGTTAAGAAAGACTCGGGGGTTGGGGAAGTTTTCAAAAAATGACTTATTTTCAATAGACTCTTTTTTGGCAACAGTTTAGTTTATTTCACAAAGCAATTCATGCGAAGCTATTATACTGCGTATCAACTTTATTTCACCGAGATTGAAAAAATATATATTTTGACTAGATTCACTATTAATCTAACGTTTTTTTTCGTTTCGTTGATTTTCAATGATCCAGTCTAACAAATTTGGCGATGCATTTTTTTTTTTAAACAAGTTAAACAATTTTTTTTTAAACAAGTTAAAGTGCTGCGGAAAAAATGAATTGTTTGTAAGGACCATTTTTTCAAGGAATCGTGGTCAATTTTTTCGCGATTCCGCCGTGTAACGAGAGTTGTGGGACGAAGTAACGAGACCCGGTGTTTCCTTTGTTTTCAGGTGAGTCGGAGTTTCGCATCTCGGAAAGCTCGAAGGTGGTCGAAGGGCTGGGCGGAGAACTCGATGTCGCAGGCTCCCTGCCGCAGGGGTATCCCGGTATAATTTAGTAATTTACCTGTCCTCGAGGACGGCGGAGTCTCGGTGGTCTCCGCGCCGCTAATGTAAGTGACGCCGACGCCGCAAATTTACGATCTTGCCATGCTGTGAAGTTTGCGCCGGTCCCTCCAACTGGCGACTCGATACGGCGAACAGGGAACCTAGAAACGATCGATGGGCCGGTAACTATCGACTAATTATTCAAGGATGCTGAAAGCTCGTTAAAACTTTGTTGTTGCCCAACACGGAGCACGTTTGCGCGGATGCCGGCAGATTTTACGCTCGCGCGAGTTATTCTCGGTTTACCGATGTCCTCTGCACTTTACTCTTCGATCGAGACGTTCGATCGATTCTGTTTCTCGCGCAGCTTCCCCTCTCGCGCAACGTGCTCGCCGAAACCTTGCGATTTCGATCCCTGTTTCTCCCGAATAAATACACCTGCCAGCGTTGCACTACTTTTCCAAACGCTATCCACGATCGGTGCAATTTTTCGAAGCCACGCGATGCTCCTTTCTTTTTTTTTTTATTCAACACTCGGCTCTTTCCCATCTTCATTCCCGACTTATTATTATTACTATTGTTATTTTTTCAAATTTTCTTTGGAAACACTTTTTATCGTTGCGAAATCTTTGTAGAAAAGTTTCTCGCAATCCCCCTGACATTTCTGCACGAAGTTTACCATCATCGTTCCGCGAATGTTTGGAACTTCGTTTTCCTCTGTTCCCCAGGCAGGAATTGCAAATATTCTAAATTGGCGCGGTCCCGAGTCACTTGTTGTTTGCCAATCTTTGGTAGCTAAACATTGATCCAAGCTTCGGTCCAATTACAGTTTTAAGCCTCAACAACTGAGCATTGGTCAATCCTCGGTGCGAGTTTCAGTTTCAACTTGATCTTCACGTTCCGCTACTTGAATTGCTCCCGAGTTTTTTTTTCTACCTACAACACATTCCATCTCCGTCACCTCGTCTTTTTATTTGTCTGTTTTCCGTTTTTTCTCGTGTACATTGACCCGACCGAATCCTCCTTCCGAGTCGAAAAAAACGGAGTGGGTGAGTTGACATGGAATGGCCCATATTCGTGTTAATAATTGTATCTATATGAATATAACTAATCGTGTCAATGTTGATTCTCCGTGGTCCAATCTTGGGACAGTACCGACTTTTCGTTCAGTCCCTTTGTTTCCCAAGGTCATCGCTCCAAGACTCGAACAATGCCGATGCCAAAGCTGGAACATTGGGCGAGTTTGGGCGAACCGAGTGCTTAGCGAACTTCGCAAGTTACTGAGAATACCGAGCTATGCAACGCGCGTTATGACGCCATTTTACGCAGTATTTCTGCCGCGTAGCTTACCAAGTTCACCGAGCACTTAGTTCGGCCAAACACGCTCGTTGTCTAAACGATAGGCCAAGACTCGGACCTAGCCTGGGCCAATGATTCGAGCCGACCTGGCTCGGAAACCTCGCTTGACACCAGACAAGCTTGCTAGGATCGATTTTCGATCGTTTTGCGAAAATTGCACGCGGCTGGCGGCAATGTATTATATTGCATTCGGTAAGTCTGATTTAGATCGCCCAGTAAATCGACAACGGGAACGGAACGGGCGGCCTAGAAGGCCTAATTGAAAGGGGCAACGAGCGAGAGGGTTCCACGGTCCGTATTAATACGCGTTGCAATATCGCGTTGAAATGGTCTTGCAACAAGATTAATCACAATAAGGAGTTAATTGAGATAGAACCGCCCCTGGGATAGTCCTGGGCATTCGCGGTTCGGCGAGTAAACCGTGCTGGTTCCGGACGGTTGGGAATTAGAAATACGACCGAACGTTCGTCAGAGAGTCGCCCGCCTCTCTTTGTCCCGTCATCTCCAGAACCTGTTTGCTCTCGCCTCAGTTTTATTCCCGTCGCCGGTAACGAAGTAACCGCACACTCTGCTCGGCCCTCCGCCGCGCCCGCTAGTTTTTTGCGAGAACGCATCCCGGCAGAGAACTGGGAAAAATGCGGGCTAGCGAAAAGGAACACGCGAAACGTTTCAAATTTTCTTTCGAGCCAGGCGAAACTTTGCTTCCGAAGCATCATTCCACGCCGCAGCGTTTCCCTTTACATATTTCGCGGAGAGAACTGAAAAAAATTGTCGTCGCGTCAATTTTTTAATTTTTTTTCACCACCAACAAAGACGAAAAAGGAATTTATAAAGGAAAAACATACTCTCGAAATATCAAGCTTTTACACGTAAACCCGCGCGTTTTTTGAATTGCGAGTTTTTGAGGTTAGAATTTCGATAAAATGTACACTATCTTCAAAAACGTGATGTTCAAAAAAATGAACAGATTTATACGGAAATAGAAATTCGTTTGAAAAGTTAAAAAAATTGGTTAGAGCACGACTTTGTCCATTTACGTGATTTCTAGCTTCAATATTCGTAATTTCGCATTTTAATTTGAACGGAACGGAAAGCGATACAAATCGATCATCCAGGAGTCGTAAACTAGTGCCGTTTCGTCACTTCTCGGCGTAATAGAGGTACGCGCGCTCGGCGTGACGCACAGAGCCAGCCGGCGACAGGCGATGATAATGAGTGTTTACGCACCGAGGGCGGAAAGTTGGCGTTTGCAACAAGGGTGGCGCGAGGCAGCCAGCCGATAGCTGTGGCTGCCGCGCGCTTTCAGATCGCACACGCTGAACCCGTCGAGTACACAATGGGTCAATTTGACCCTGCCATCGACTTTGATCGGAAATCGCGTTCAGGTTTTTAAAAAAAGGGGTTACTAGAAATTAAACAAGTTACGATTTTTCGTCGAAAACCTGATTTAAAAAAAATAAAGTGGTTCCTCGCGAATTTTGTATGCGTGTTGAAGACTTTCAGTCACTTCTAATATACTACGCGCAAAAATTACAAGATATTAGAATTAAAGAATATCAAAATATCTCCAAATTCTCGCGTGATTTTCAAAGAGCTGCAACTCGGAGAGAAATGGTCGTAGCGAGCTAAACCAAAAAGTAAATTGTAGCTCCAAGTTTCTAGTTCTCAGATCTGTAGTCAAAATTTATTAGCGTCAGCAGTTCTCGAAGAATCGTTGGTAAATCCACGAAGAAGGTTTTTTCCAACTTTTGCCTCGTGTTTAAAAAAGTCCTATGGACTACAATAATTTTTTTTCCGCAACTTCATTTTCAACCTCATCTAGAGAATTCAATTTCCTACAATTTGAATCGTTGCAGAGCTCTGTACGACGATTTGCTGAGGAGTTATCGTCGGTCAAAGCAAAAAAGTCCTTTTCGACTCTGGTAACCAATTACTCGGCAAATAATGGTCGTATAGCAAATGCAAGTAGGGTTCTAAAAACTGCCCAACATTCCCTACAAGGTGGAATTACTAAGTTTCGACGCGAAAAAAATTTCAACTCAAAATGTTGGTTTCTGATTATTTCGAGAGCTGTTTGTTATTTCTTGAGCCTGCTTTTCAGTCTTGTCATTATCGTTTTGATAATTGGTCGAGTTTTTAAAAGTTTTGAAGTAACTTTTTCACAGATAGTGGTATACCACGATTGCGCGTCAGCCGCAACAAACTTTATCAGTGATCTCGCATCTTTTGTTTCATTTCTGTATTAATTAGAGTTACACCGTCTATGCCGCAGATCGCGATGTAGGTTTCTCGCTATACGCGTTAATTTATATCTCCTATAAGTGTTATAAATCGAGTTGTACCGTTATTGCGCCCAACCCCTCGATTGTCACGCGTATTACAGTTACTCCCATCGCTCAACCGGCCTTTCATCCTTCCTCAAAAACGAGGGGATTGGTATTCCCCTCAACTGAATGCACCATGATCGTGGAGGATAATTTTTATTTCAAAATCAAATAAAACGGAGGTGAAGTCGGGTTCAGTAGCGAGAAACGAGTTTCGAGTGGCCCGATGCTACGGCTCTTGTCGCGAGTTGTCTGCTGCTGCTTCCCCGAGTAGGTACTTCGCCTGCAATATTGTCTCTTGCAAAACGTTGCTCCTCCCCGCGCCCTCGCTCCCTTTCTCTCGCTATGGTTCCCTGCGCGCGATTTTTCTTCTCCGAGAAATTTCATTATTATGATAACGTCGGATGTCTCTCGGATTTATTCTCCATTCTATCCGAAAGTGTTTTCCCGATCTTACCGTCCTACGAATCCATTTCTCCAGCCCTCCCAACAAATCTGACCCATTGCTTTCGCAATTTTTCCATCATCCCCGGATGAAAATATTTATATTCGCGGAAAATCGGTCGCGCATCGCGATCTCCCCATTTTCATTATCGTGCTTCCCGAATGTGAAAATAATGAAAATGAGACCTATCGACAAATTAGTCGATCACCGAACTCAACTCACTTGGAAATTGGGGAAATAAAAAAAAAACGAAAAACCCGTCTGCTTGTCCTAACATTCAAGTTGCGCTTATATGACAGTATATATTTTTTTTATCATTTGTTCAAGATTCAAGCAAAATTATCGTTTCTCCGCTGTTATCTCCGGAGCATTCAATTTTAAGAAAAAAATGCCAATAGCAATTCTGTTGGAAATGGAAATTCCTACAAAAAATGTTCCATAGACCTAATTGCTCAGATCCATATTTCCTGAGATATTGAACGATAGTTTCGCGTGAAAATCAACTTCAGTGACCTGTAACAACTCACCGGTATAAGTTACGCTTTCTCGAAATTGGAACTTTTGTAGATCCTTTAATTTGGATAAAATGCGGCTCAGTTATAGAAATTTATTTTAAAAAATCTTAATTTACGTGTATTTGAAATGGAAAATCTTTTCACGCTCGGAAAAAATACTTAAGATTAATATCGAGGGCTGTAACTTTCGGGGAATATTTTTCCACTTATTTAACGAAATTTCCGGTGAGGACCGAAAAAAAAATAGTCGCAGGAAATCAGCCTAATACATATATGCATACATGCGCTCGAGATCATTACCCTCTTTGGGCAGTCGGGTAAAAATGGTGAGTTTCGAGGAAAGTAGACGGAGGACATGGATTTATAATTAGAATGGGATTGGCAAGATGATCGAGAGGCGAACGGCAGCGTAGGAAAAACTGTGGAAGTTTCCAGCACTGCGGAGTGAGGGGTAATGGATTAGATTCGCGACGCTAACGTCGGTCGATCTTGCACGGAGTGTAGCGCCCATGTGCGAAGATCGGAGCAACGCAAAACCGAGGAGGCAGAAAGCGAAAGAAATATGGCGCGGGGTCGTTTGAAAATCGGAGATATATGCTTCGCCCGAGGGAGAACTGCATCCCGATGATCCTGAATTACGTTTCTGTATTCGTACCCCGTCGCTTCGGCCAAGTCACGGCGCGAGACATCGAAGATATTCCGCGTTGCGGGAAAATGCCCCGGCGAAGAGGGATTTTAGCATCAAAGGCTTGGGAAATGTAATATCGTACGGAAAAAAAGGTTCCGAAAGCCAATGAAATTAGTTCATTGTCGCAGCACGTCGTACTCGCGCGTATACCTGGTATCTCTTCGCGGAGCAATACGAAGCGACCTTCGGATCCGTCGCTACCATCGCGCTTACTGATATTGCATCGCGAATCGACGTTCAATCAAAAGAGATTTTAATATCGGTTTATTCTCCAGCGATATCTCCGGCAACGGCGGCATCCTCTGCACTCTACTCGGACCCTCTTCGAGCTCTCGCTCTCGCCCTCGTTTTCTCCGTGCCGCAGGGGGCTTTGTACATCGCGCTGTATCCCCGTCGGTTCCTTTAGTTCATATACCATGTAACTTAATAAATACGCAATCTCGTTTACGTGCTCGCGTGAGCGGAGCTTCGCGCGGGATCGTAAAGTACGCGGCTAGGGCGACGTGGTGTATCGACGAAGAGGGCCTCGTTCGACTCCGCGCGGATGTAGCGACGCGGGCTATCGATTGAATTAATATCGTCGGTCAACTTCCCTGAATGGTATCATCAGTGTCAAGATCGAGACCGCAAATATATATATACGCGTACATAGCCCCTTCGCCTTTTCGCGATCTCGTGAGACATCGCGCCACGCTAATTGAACCGGTCATCTCGGCGAACCGATCATCCGTCACGACAAAAATGTGCCTCCCTCGCACGAGACTTATGGATATGTACCGCCTTCACCTCGAAAGGCAAAGTCACCTCGCCTGACAAATTCGACTCGATCCGGTCCATACACCCCATCCGATTCGGCGAAACCTCTCTTCCGCGATCGGTTTGCCAACTACGCAAAATTCAACGCCTAGTCATTACACTGGTCATCCAACACTCGGGAGCATTTTTTCTCCCCTTCCGGAAACCCAACCACCATCGTTTCCCGCTAATCGCGAAGCTTTCGCCGAGTCATTCGCGTCTCGCGCGAACGATCTTTCCTCGTTGACATTCCGCGTCGAAACGGGTGTCTCGTTGACGCGTTACTTTATCCTACCCCTAGGGGATTCGCCGACCAAGTTACCAGCTCACGTACCAACAACGCCACGGGAACGGGTAGGTAAGCTTCGAGTGACGTTGCCCCTAGAAATTCAGTTACGCGCGTCGTGGTGCGCCCGATCGAGTTCGTAGAGTCTTGAGCGTATCCGTTCCTCTTTCGCCGCCCTATTCTTTCCCCTTTCGGTTTTCCCTTACTTCCATCTTCTATGTGTACTTCTGTTCGTTTCCTTTTATTTTATTCTCTTTAATCTCGTTTCCTCCCATTTTTCACATTTTTTCGAGATCACTTTCGATCCCGATTCGTCGCCTTTGTGGAGTACAATTCGCTCGGCAATTCGTTTGGTTCGCGACGACTTTTTAGCCGAAGTTGTTGCTCTCCTCGCGGCATCCGTCCGATCTTCGTTGTCGTAGTTTATTACCTGCTCGCTCTTGTCTCTCGATATTGCCCAGGCAACGCCTACGCTTCTCACTCTCCCGGATATTTCGCGTATAATTCCCCCACATTTGTCCGAACCCTCCGCACCGACGCTTCAGAAATTAGCGTTGAAATGTTGCCACTTACGAAATATTATGCTCGGCGTATAACCGCGCGTTCTTAATAAAGGCCCTCTCTGACGAATGAGCGCCGAGTCTTCGGGTCGCACCCTCCGGCTACGAATTTTCCGAGGGCTTCGACATTTTTCCAAAAATATGAAATTCCTCGCGATAATAGGATCGTGCGTGACGGCGAACCGAAGTCCTCGGGGGAAAGTCTCCCACGGGTCGCTGCCACGCGAACCCTATCGAATTATCCCTCCGCCAAGATTTTTCTACGAACGGCTACCGGCGATCTCTGATAAACGGCATCTTTGATAAACCGAGCTCCGAATTCAATATCCACGCAGCCTGAGAACCGCGCTCGGGCGCGCGTGACCCGATCGATGGCTACGTTTTAAAATTATTTCCAACACATTCTTCGAGGGAGCCTCGCACCTGATTTGCATGAACATCCCGAGAGCCGCGCTCGCTCCCAGGGAGAAAGAATCGTACGATCTCGACAAAAAAAATACGGGAAACCCTTTCCTCGCTCGTTTTCCGCGCCGCATTCTCGTTTCGTGCAAGCTCGAAAATCAAGGGAGATATATAACGCCAATAGTCTCGTATCTTTGCCTAAAATACGATTTTATTTCCACGAACAGTTTCGTTTTCCCTGCACGTCCAAAAGTCGAGATTCTCAACATTTCGATGAAAAACGTAGTCGAGGTCTAGCAGACAATGGCTTGAAGGGCTAGGAGTTTTTCGTCGTTTTGCCTGCACCGTCTCATCTGACATCAATAACACAAAGAAAATCAGCAGACTAATAGTTAATCTAATGCTTGGTCAAAGTATTTTCTTTCATTAAAATTTATTCGCCTCACAAGCAATCAACTAGGTCGAGTGACCAATCAGAGCCGCCAATTGTTTATTTGAAAAAAAGTCACTATATTTACCTACTATTCAACTAATCGATAGATTAACTAGCTTAGAAGTTTTCGATGAAAATCTTGAGGTGCCTAAGAAGCTCATTCAAAGTAGTCTTGTGGAGAACGAGTGAACTTGATATGAAAATGGTACATTTTTTTGTTGCAACGAATAAAAAAAATGCGGGTCAATACGAAATTTAACTACGTTGGACATGGAAATTTCGCGATTATTTAGAAAATTAGGAAGCTTTAACTCGAAGAAATACAACAATTACTAGAGGTACTTATGTACGTACAGATTTATCTGTGATGATTCTTAAGTGGTTAAATTCTTTTTAACTATGAAAATTATTTTTTTACTCTCTTATTTATTTGTATCATTTGCATCGCAAGTCTTAAAAAAAGAGGTAAGATATATTCAATTTTCAAATTTATTTGACACACTTTCGCTGTGCGACGTACTTGACGCACTGGGGGTTTCGTACCTCAGTCGAAAAACTGTCGTAAAAACTCAAGGGTTGCGTGTTTTGGCCTGCCAATTTTTCCATAGCTTCTTTGAATATCGCTTTCCAAAGGAATATCGAACTAATGAGAAAACAATCATTTCGAGTGTGGTAAAAAAATTGTTTAAAAAAAAATGTTTGAGTACACAAAGGAAACTCTTGGTGTGTCGAGCAAGGGTCGAACGAGTACATCGTCAGTCCTGAAATTTCGCATTTCGGTACGCGCGGCTTGGAATTTCATGGCGTTTACTTCACCTGATGAAATAGCATCGAAGCATTTTCTCGCGTTCGTTGATCGCGTCCCGCGTGTTCGCATCATCGCGTTTCGAGCAATACGTTAATGGCTCGCGGTAGGCAGGGATATGCAGCGAGGCGAGAGAAAATACGATGCAACAAAGACGAATGCCGGAGAGACGAGGATGAATTTCGCGGTTTGAAAATTGCTCGAGCTTTCAGGTGTCGCGAGCAAGCACGAGGATGAAGAGAGGAAGAAGAAGAAGAAGAAGAAGCGGAGCTCCCTCGAACCTCTCGAACCTCGTTTCTCGAATATAAATGGCATGTAAATCGACAACACTCGACTGGATGTCAGTCATCGATCGATCACTTCGGTCAAACGCTATCGGATAACTTTGGAGCGGCTGATGAGTCACCGTTTCTCTTTCGGTCGGCGTCGTTGCCTCGTATCAGTTCTGGCATCGTGCCCGAGCACCGAAGGCCGTCGCAGATCGAATCTCTCTCCTAGACCCGCGCGGAAGCATCTCCGCGGCGACACGAGTTTTCCGCTTTTTCCATTTTTTATCCCCCCGTTTTCCGTTTTCAACGATGCTAATTTTATTCTACGACGCGCGGTATCCTGTCGGGAGCAGGAGAAGCGCGGGTATCTCTCTCCTCTTCCCGAAGAGTGAATAACGTGACAGGAGAGGAGAGAGGCTCGTGGCTCTGACGTCGCCCCGTCGCGATCAACTCGACTGTAACAAGTCGGTTCTTCAAGGGTGAATCGAGACGCTCCGCGTGTCGTCTACACGCGAGAATAAAGCACCGACGAAGTCTCTGATGAACAAAGTTACGAGCGATCGGCGTCTACTCGGCTATACGGAGACGTTGGAATTTTTCCATTTTCGCCGTCAATTTGTGAAAATTCGTATTAGATTTCATCTCCACAGCGGGAGACGAGATGTCTGGGCGAGAAGAAACTTTACGAAGGGGAGCTGGGTCCAAATACGCTTCTTCGGACGTTACACTCCTGAAAAATGCTACTTTTCGGAAAGAAATACGGAGGGTTAATACCTAATTTCGCGCGGGGTGAGCGGTAATCGGAGGTCGGTTTGTCGCGGACGATCGTGGCTGCTGAAAACGACGATGCGAGGAAAACGCCGGGGTACCTAATCTAAGTACACCGATTGGCTCGGCGACGGAAAAAGGGGAGACGAAAGCGTAGCGGAAGATAAGGGAGGGATGCTTAGGTAGATTAGGGTAGCGAAGAAATGGAAAGAAGTGGGAAGATGTCAGCGAAACGCGGGAAGAAACGTCTGGGAATGACAGTGACGAAGCAAAAGGTTTTGCCGGATAATCCTCGAGATAAACTCCGGAAGAAGCGCGCAACCCGACGCGGTGAACTACCTTCGGCGATGAGACTCGAGGGAAAAAAGAAATGTCGCGAGATTAAACCAGTCGATCCGCCATATTTTCAGAAACGTGTTCGGTACATCTCGTCGCTGCGCAAACAATCGGCTAACTCCGTTGGTTCAGCTTTTTCGTCGAGGGACCACGCGTCCTTCTGGACAAAGCATTTGTCAGACCCGAAATAAATCTTAACAAACCGTTTTTCTCGGATTCTCTTTACGAAATATTTATCGAGTTGCCTACTGCCTTAGGATAGTTCTTAACAAGAGTGTATTCGATTTTTCATCCTTTCAAATTATTTTCAAACAATCCCTGAAAATTTCACCTCCCAATATTAATTCTAAGATAGTTCGCTTGTACACCCAAATTTCTCATGGAAGTAAAGCATGCGAAAAAGTTCTTTTGCTCTTTGAAATTTTACAAGTCGCGGACGCATATTTTTAAATACATAGGTATTTTTATAGCAATATTTAATCAACAGTTGTATAATAAAATATATTGTAGGTTGTTCGTGTATTTTTAATTGTCGAACGACAAAAGCAGATTTTCAAAACGATTCGTTCTTTAACGACATGGATTTTTACCACGTGGGTGAGGGATATTTTCACACGTGAGATTTTAACAACGTTGTAGAGCTGTTCAGATTTTTTGCTCGGGATTTTTCAGGCAGAAAATAATCATAAAAATAGTCGTATTTTCCGAAAAAAAAATCATACTCGCGTTACGACGTCGTAAACTTGGCCAATTTCGCGAGGCTATAAAACACCCGTCGATTTTTATCGGTCAATTTTGAGATCTTCTGCATAAACGCTCGCGTGGTGCACTTAACACTTTTTATTACCCATCGACCATATTTTTCGCAAAATCCATTGGTTGACCATTCGATTGATGTACTTACGTTTCTCATTGTCAGCGTGCGTGGAACAAAATAATCTATCGTCTACAGGTGTCCCAGACAAAATGAAGTATTTCGTCAACAGGACAAAATGGAATATTCTCAATGTTTTCAAAAATATGAGTAATTTTTTTATCTAACAACACGTTCATAGTTCTCAACGTTTTTATTTTTATAAAGTGAAGAGTGCAAGCTTACTTCAAAAAAGTATATAGGAAATATACACAGGGCGTTCGAAACGTATGGACATCCCTGAATAACTCGTCAGGAAAGCATTTTGGGAGAAAATGTTTCGTACAAACGCTTTAGGATTCTTCTCCAGCTATCCCACGACCACCTTGGACGTACCTTCGAAAATACGAATATGCATTAAAAAATGGGGGCTTCCATTTGAAAAATCAGAGGTGACCTTCAAGGTCACATTCAAGGTGGTTATTGAATAGCTCGAGAAGAATCCTGAAACATTTTCTTCCAAAATGCTTTCCTGACGAGTTATTCAGGGGTGTCCATACTACTGGGATACCCTGTAGATTGAAAATCACCCTTGCAAACTCGGAGGGGTTGTAGGGGATGGTAATCGAAGCATTTTGGACACAGGAGATTAAAACAAAGAAAAAATTAGTTTTATAAATTTTGATGCACATATTCTTGTAGGAAATTTAATTCTCTACAAAAAAGTTTCTCAATAGTTTTCTCGTAGTCCTAATGGGTAAAAAGTTATCAAGCTTTGAATACGATGATGCAACTAAGTGCTTTATAACTCTCCTCCATGGAATTTACTCGGAGGCGACTATTCAAAGCCTGATAACTTTTGACCCACTAGAATTACCATAAAACTATTTCAGAGCTTTTTTGTAGAGAATTCAATTTCCTATAAGAATGTGTGCATGAAAATACAAAAAACATAATTCTTTCTTTGTTTCAAACCGAGAAAACTTCGGAAGACGGAGGGATCTATGACGACGCCTAGCGCTCTTGGGTGACCTTGGCGATCCCAAGTTCTTATTTCCAAGATACTTTGATTACCACCCCCTATAACTTCTCAGAATTTGTAAGGGGCATTTCGAATCACTCTGTATATATATAAAGGAGGTCTGTCGTGCCCTGGGTTTGGGAAAAAAATGGTTGCATCATCGTAAATTGATGAAGAACAATGCAGCCGTCGTGCGCTGGTCTCCCCCGTAAGGTTAAGAATGTTCGTTGCACCGCGAAGGCAACGATTCGTTTTGCTTGCAACGTCACGCAAAGATACGTTAAATGTCGAAATGGAATTGGAAGGCGGCACTGCGAGGAGGATTGCCGACAAGTTTGAAACAACTTTCACTTCGCTTCCTCCTGGCGAACAACAGTTTGATAGAGGATGCCTCTCTGTATGCATATCGCGACACTATAAGCCGATACATAATACATTGAATAAACATACTCGAAACTTGCCACTTTTGGAAAGGCTGGGGGAGCGATGCAGGCAAGGTAGACGCATCGCCGAGTAGTGCGCGAGGCTGGGCGAAGGAGGAGCAGCGCTCCCGTAATATTGCATTCAGAACTCTGGATGTTGGATACACGATCGAGAAGTTTTCGAAGTTGCGAAGTGGCTTGCCACGCGGAATAATACTGACGGGAGTTCGCAAAGCCGTCACGTTTCCGCGAAATTTATATTTATTGCCATTCCATATCGTCTTTTTTCTCTCCTCTCGCTTCATTTCCACGCGCCTCGAGTCTTTGTTGCGCGGAAACGACGTACACGATTCTCTCGTTCCGAGGGAATTAAAATTGGGGAAATTGTATTCCGATGCAGGCTCACAGCTCTGCGCTGAGAGCAAAGCAAATCGATGTTAAGTATGTTACCCGCAAATTTGCAACATTTTTTACCGCGCAGTGCTACTCTCGCCGCTGAGTCTGCGCTCGAATTCCATCGGGAAATGCATGCCGTTGCACTTTTGCGAAAATGGAATAAACGACGGATTCGCGTGGATCCAAGACGGTACGGACGAGCCCTGCAGATATCGTTAGAATCGCGAATTGGATCGTGGCCAGAACTGTCGTTTGCCTGCCGTAGACTACCTTCCCAGGAGCATCCAGAGACCAGAAGGATGGCCGATTCGCAATCGAGCCGAAATCCAACCGCCTGTCGCATACTTTACAACCACTCCTTCCAGAGTTTTACCCCGACCTCGTCTGCTCATCGATCCCCCCGCCGCTGTCGAGTGCGATCATCGAGCCAAATCCACAAACTTCGTGGCCAGAGACCTATCAACCCTTTGTCAACCCCGTTTACCGTGACTTTCTAATTTGTTTGCGCTTTCTCGCCGTCACTGTTTCTCAATTTACGTTTTCCAACGCAACGAGATCGTTCTTTTCCCGATCGAGATCTGGATTCGTTGAACCTGTTTTCCCTCTGCCGTTACCGAAAATTGCTAGTAGAGGCTAGCAAACGCCTTGATTATCACCACAAGTGAAGAACGCACGTGGTAAAAACGTAACGTTTAGAAATACCATAAACACGTCCATGGAAAAACGTGTCAAGCTGGCTCATTTTCTAACACCATCAACGAAAACTGGTTGGATATTTTTCCGCGATATCGATTTCTCCGATAAAGGCGCGACGCGGCATCGGTGGATTTTCCATTCCAGCTTGATCCTTCGTTCTATGGGTGAAAAATTCATTCGCTGTCGGACCTTTGTCAGGAAACTTTGGTAATGAGAAAAAAGGGGGAAAAACAGGACGCTCGCGTCAGCAGCCGTTCGCGTAGTTCGCGTAATAACAGCGACTAAAATTCGACCTGTCGATCCGATCCTCGTCTCTCAGCAAGGTTGAGTTTTCAGTAATTTCGGAAATGGAAAGGAAGTCGTGGGAAAAACCAAATTCTTTTAGTCGCTGATTGGCCGAAGGCGCGGGGCTTGTGGCAATTGAGTTCCGCCCATTCTCGACACTTGAGATTACCCAACCTGTATATTTTTGTCGCTCAGGCAGTCTGCTTCGCTAGCTGCTCGCAGCGAACACGTGACGCGTCGGAAGCCGAATGATTTAATCGCTAATACCAATTAAGAGGTGCTCGATCTCAGCTGGTAGGGTTACCTGACGCTATTCATTGCTAGCTCTCGGTTATACATCCTCGAAATTGAACGTGTAACAAATATCACGCCGATAACTCGATCGAGCTCCGGGCGAAAATTACATCTCGACCTGCCGCGAGAATATTACTCATCGACGGGTAGGAAGGAACCATTGGCCCAGTCTTGGACAATCTTTCTTACATTTGTCCAACCTTGGGCAAATGCTTAGATGCCAAAGCTTGGCAGATAACAAGTTATCCAGGACTGGGCCAGTTGCTAATAATTGTTTTGCTGTTCAATTCAGTAGAAAAATCTACACGAATCGTGAAACATCTTGACACAACTTTACCATTTGTCGGTTACGAAAATAATTTTTAAAGTTCGTACTAACACCTTCTACCATAAAATTAGGATAAACCATTTATATATGTATCTAATTAATTTTTCGGGTTGATAAATTTTTGCAGTTACGCTACACCAAAAATAAATGAACTCTTTTGTCATTTTTTACATCGTACGCTTGAATAATTGGTGGAAATAAGGTCGTTAGATCCGGAGTTAATTCCTGTGATTTTAACGGTAATTTTTAATGACAATTTTTTCCCGTCCGAAGGACGTCAGATCAAGTCGTTTTATTTCCAGTGTCGCAATCTCGGAGGTCCTCTTAAATTGATGTCCCTCGAGACCAATTTTCCGACTGGATCGGTCATCGTTTGCCCCGAGCTTTTTTGGCCCCAGGTTTCGCCAACCTCGATGCCCGCGTCGCGCGAAAAAGTGAAAAGACTGCTGGTTCGCGTCTTTTGATCGGTATTTCCGCGTTGTAAAGTAACTAGGCTCTTCTGGACTCCGGGAAGTCGAGTCGGATACCCGAGACAACGTCCGGTGACCGGAAGCCTCGGCTTCTTGCATCACCCAGGAGGCCACATCCTCCGACAACGCGTCGCCATGGTGACGAAACAACGTTTTTCTCTCCGCATATCTGTCTCTCGCTTCCCACGAATCAAAGATAGAAAAATCCGCAAAGTTCACCGACACCGAAACGATTAGAGTTCGCAGCCATTCCACCAATCAGTCCTGTATAATATCTTGTTTCCGCGCTGCGACGCCCATGACTGGCGGAATCCGCGAGATTGTCCCAACGAATCTGTAAGGGTGCCAGTTCACGGGCAACGAGGGCAGCAGCGGCTTAGGAACTCGCTGAGTATTACTAGTAAGTTACCAGATGTCAGCAGATATTACTATAGTCGTGTAACTAGTAATATCCAGCTAGTTACCAAACTGCTGCTGCTGCTGCTCACGAATAGACAGTATGACTGCCATACTTCCGCGCAAAAACTTCGTCGATTTTGGAAAGTGCAAATGCAACCGAATTCGCACCCATCAAATCGCAGAGCATAACTTCGGCTTGGTAAAGAAAATGAATGAAACTGCCAAACGCGTTGATGTATAAAATGCTTATTTATAATTGTTTCACGTCACGGATTTCCACTGGGTCGCCAGTTTCAGTCCTGGCGAAACTTGCTTCAGCCAGGAAATGGCAGCACTCCCGACCACGCTAATCTAATTCCAACTTAATAATGTAAATGCAACTGTATTCCCTCTACTTTTCCGAACTTTCAGTTCTCGGCGCGTCACCTGGCGCGGCTTTTCCTCTGACTGCGCGCTCCTTCCTCTTCCTCGTCGTTCGCTCGTCAGTCGCGTCGGCGAACGTAGATAGATCTCTCGTTCTCGTGGGCAGCGTTATCACCGTAGTCGATTTTCGTAGCGTCGGGTAAGCCGATAATCGCGGGTACGTTCGCCCCTCCGCGGCTTCTTTGTTTCCCCGAAAGGTTTTCGCATCGAACGTCGATCTTCCGAGCTGTGGCAATCTGGGCATTACCCTCGTCAGTTCCGGTGGAATGACCTCCAGAGGTCGCGGAGGCTTGCCTAACTTCGCGCAGTCGTTCCCACCGATCTGAACAGGCGACGAGGCCATAAGTTTCGTTGGTTCGCCTCTTTTTCCTAATACTTTCGCATCCCAGACTTTGTGCTCCGGCTCTAATCGCCTCGGGACCAACGAACGCCTCTTCGCACCGGAGGCAGACTTAGTTCTCACGCGACTCGATTCTCGTTCGACGAACTCCTTCGCGGCTACCGGTTCGAAATTAATCGCTGCAGGTTTCGCCTTAGCCTTCCTCAGAATTTCCGCCTTTTCCGCGCGGCTCCAACTCCTCGTCTCCTCTCCCATAATACCCAAAGACTTCAAAAGAACTTCTCGCGCCAGCGGATCGGAATCTGTCAACGAATCTGTACGAGGTCCGGTCGACGCTTCGTCCCCCGAAGACGACCCGACTTTCCGCTGCCTCCGTGAACTTCTCTTTTTCATTCGCGACGTACTCCCATCGCGACAGCAAATCTCAGGGCGACAAACCTCCAAGGTCGCACGACCCCCAAACTCGCACGGTTTTTCGACCCGTGCGGTTTTGCTCTTCGACCTTTTACCACGGCGAACTCGTTTCTTTCCTACTTCCGAGGGTACAACTTCCTCTTTTTCACTATCCGATACTCTCGATGCGCCCTGTGATCCTGATTCTGGGGTCGTTACGTCGGTCTCAGGAATCCTCGTCTTGCCTCGTCCGCGCCTTTCCCCCTTTGTTCGCTCGGTCTTGCGCGGCACCTCCTGTCTGTGACGTGTCTTCTGATGAGTCCTGGACACCCCACGAGATTTGACCAGTCCCTCTTCATCCTCCAAATCGGCATACCGTTCCAGCTCCTCGTATGAAATCACAAAACGATTCGGCTATTGAAATCAGCAACGCTACCTCGACGAATTTTCCCCGGTAGAAAATGCCATTATTGACAATTAGCCCACTCCTGGGTCACTTGTTATTTGCCCACCTTCGGCAGCTAAACATTGGCCCAAGCAAGTATTGGACCAACGCTCGGCCAATGGTTATGAACATTGTACAAAAAATTGACCGAGACTCGGACCTAGCCTGGGCCAATGGTACCTTCCTACCTCAGCTATGCCAAACGTTTATGCCGACCTAACCCAACAACGCGATTCCAGAGGGTAGTATACCTTTTCTACGACAGCGAAGTATTCCGTTTCCGCTTTTACCAGATCGGCGTCCACCGCGTCGTTCAGTCTTTTTCGACCCATCGCGTCGCTTTCCCCCTCATCTCCCATCTTCATCCGTCTTTGCTTACTGTCTTCCCGCATCTTCTTTCGTCGTCTTCTGGAGTTCGCAGCGATCGCTGCCCTCAGTCTTTCGTCAAGCTTCAAAAATCTGTCCACCCATCTCATAGATCTCGCCTTGGTCTTTGTTCTCTCCGTACTTTTCCCACTCGTCGGCATCCTCTCGTCTTCTCCTCCCTCGACTCTCTCCTCCACGTTCGCATCCTCCTGTTGCACTCGTCGAGCCAATCTCAATTCTCGTAGCCGGTTGTCAACGGTCTTCTGATATCTACCGCAGCGTTCGACGAGCTAAAACATACAAATCCAAGTTTAGTGCCAGAACCGTGGAGGCTACATCCTCTGTGGCCGTTCTCGTTACCGATGCCACGAGAACCTTCTCGTTCTGGCGCATACTCGTCAATCCTTCCGACAATTCCACGAGGTACACTTTACCGCCTCGATTTCCCACCGCGACCAGTTTTCCACTCTGATGTGCCCTCAACCGAGTCAAGAGTTCGTTGCACAGCCGAAGAACCGTCACAGGCTTATGCAGTTCAGCCAAAAGATCCCAAACTTTCAAATCACCCCTCGAATCCGCTGTGAAGAAGACCGAAGACCTCGACGCACTCCAACAGCCGGCGGACAACAAGTTTTTCTGAAACCTACGACGATCAACCGTCTTAACGAAAACCGAGCACATCGAGACAAAAACATATGTATATTGACAAAAATCGTTCCTCTGTATTTTCATCCTTTTCGAATAATTTTTCTTCCGAAATATGTTTCGAAACGACATATGTTTTTATCCCACTGTACCGCCGCACAGGTTTGCCGCGACGACTTGCATGAACGGCGTTGACGTGAGACATCCTTCTCTGGTGTCCTCGGACCACACGCGGCAGGTCCAATCTCCGACGGTGAGGAAGACTTTTTGGCTGAAAGGATTCCGCTCCACTGACAATACCGGGCCAAAATGGCAGTTGAACCTGTGGCCCAGTTTCTCCGCTGGCGTTTTCCCCTTTCGCGAGCCGTTTATCACGGTTCCGTTCTCCAGACCAACGAGGAACTTGGTTCGCGTTGCCGATTCGTAATGCATGGAAGATATGCCCACGGCGGTCGCGGCGTCGATCGATCGTGGATCCTTCAGATTCGTCGACAGAATCTCGACGGGTTGTCTCAGCATCCTCACGTCCCAACGCATCAGCATGCCGTCCGTCGACGCGGAGAAAAATTCTGTATTCGTATTGGAATGAATCCACAGCACGACGTTGACCGGATCTCTGGAGAAGCGAGGCTCCATCAACTACACATTCACACACCGATACACGATTTTTGAATGTTCCCTCGCTATCCGAGGTCTCGACGTCGTACCGATGTCCGTATCGAGGATCCGACAGAAGCACCGGAGCCGAGCCTCCGCGAACGTCCCAGCTCGCTACTTGGCCGGATGTCATTCCGCTCGCCAAAATCGACGGGTATCGCGGGTGGAACTCGATGGCCACCGAAGGACACGCGGCTTCCAAAGTGGCGAACGCGTCCTTGGGGTTCTCTGGACGCGCAGGCAAAGGGAGAAAGACTAGTTCGGCGAACGTGACGCGGCATTCGCAGCAACACTCACCGATCGACCATACGTAAGAAATCGGACTGGACCTTGACGATACTCGCTGAAAATCCATGCAGCAGTAGGACACTGCCATCTTTCCACCGTTATCCGACGACCACGATACATGCGTAACTGGCCTTGCGTCGGGCTGCGGATCAGCGTAGACGTTGACCACTCTTAAAGGGAACAACAGCGGGATGCAATGCGGTTCCTTGATTTTATCGACAACGAGCTACGCGCAATTTGGATCTCATATCTTTACTACATGGCCGGACGGGTACCTAGCAGTATGAGGCAGCACCAGATCTTGGGGAATCGTGTCGTCGAAGTAATTTTCGTAGATGTTGATCGCGTTGTTCTGCTTCGCGTAGTGTTCCACGGGCTGCGCAAAATAATACGAGAAATTCTCATTTTCCCGAGCTAGTTTACTTTCATTCGCGAACCGGAATGTTATTATACGTTCAGACGAGCATTCTATCTCGGAAGATCGCCAGCGCGGGCTGGCTGCGACGCTCGGTCTGGCGCGGATTCGCGGTTCGCCAAAGTTTTCTTCTCGTTATTGTCGTTGACGAGTAAATTCTGTACACAACCTTTCTCGCAAATTTAACGAAGCAAAACTTTTACTTTCATCAGACCCCTCATCTTCGGCGCCCAATTATCCTCTCTCTCGAACCGCTTGCGAAATCTCGCGGTAGCCTCGTCGTCCTTGAAGTCGATCTCCTTGGGCCAACCTCCTTCGCGATGGAACAGTCCGCTCTCTCGCGTCGCGACGTCGTCCGTCTGCGCCTGCGAGCATCGTTAGACAGCTTAACATCCTCTCAGCCACGAATCTTTTCCGCCATCGTTTTTTTAAAAATCAGATTCGGCCGTGGAGATTGCTGCTTACGAGTCCGCTGTCCAAATTGCAAACTCATCGACCTCGAAAACCGCTACGTACCAAATTTCCGAAAAACTTGCCCTACTTCGACGTTTGTATCCACCATATTGAACCCGCCATTTTGTATTCTAAAATTTGTACAGCGGATTCGTAAAATCAGTGAGCTAAAAAATCTCCGTTTTTTCCGTTCTCCAAACTATTGCAACAACAAAAATGTATTCGAAATAGCCGTTTTTTCAACTCGCACGCTACTCCTAACCCTTTAACAACGCTTTTCACGTCTCTCGCCCTCGTTCCATTGAACGACTCGCGAACTGGAATCTCCTTCCGGATCCTCAGTTTCCACTTCGCGCGAAGAGTCATTCGTTCGTTTCTCTCTTCGTTTCGCGCTTCATTCGCAGGGAGGGAAAGACTAACCTCGTGAGCAGCGTAACACGTCGAGTTTTGCGACGCAACGTGACACGGATTTCGTAGCAGGTAATCGGCTAGATCTTCTGGTCTCGGGTAAATAGTCTCGTCGGTGACCGGATCGCCGAGATCGAACAGACATTGTTTCCCGAACTCTTGCCTGGCCTTCACGTAGGCGTAACGTATCTCCATCATTTCCGGCGATTGCTATACGACGACGAGGACACTGCAGCTGATCGTAGCCATTTGGCTCGCAATTAGGAAGATCTCCGAGTTTAAATCACGCTCACAATCGAGATTGCACCTCGCGATCCGCGATCTTCGTCGAGGTTAACGCGAAGCAAGGAGCAATCAAATTCCACGCCGATAACGACGACACGTGATACTCGAGATCGACTGACGCTTGAAACGCCCGTGGAAATGGACCTCGTCTGTTTTCTTACGCGAGCGAAACTGCGGAGGTCGATCCGATATTCCCCAAACGTGAAAACGCCACGCTCGAGTCTCCATGGATTTCTGGACGTTTGGCGAACCGACTCGGTGCGAGGAACCGTAAAACCGACGCTACTAACACGAAACCCCGAACGACCAGGACATTTCACTCCATCGATTATTCCGTCGACGTGCTATCGATATACCGCTAAATCTAGCTCCGCGATTCTTTGCCCGTGCCATAAGCGTTAGCGTTGGAATCTGCCGCGGAGACCCAAACCGCGAATGGCCACCAGTCCGGACGAAGAAATCACCCTCGTCGCGACATTTCCACAAATACGTTATCATCGGAGATAATGCGGCGGCTAGTCGTAGGGAGAACTCTCTTTCTCTCTCTATGCATAAAAAGTGTCCTTGAGATTACTCAAATTTAAGGGATTAGTAAAGTCAGTCGAGTCGAGTGTGCGCACTCTAGCATTCAAAGTGTTATCAAAATGAAACAATAACGAGGAAAGAAAAATGAAGTTACGTATTTGATAAAGTACTCATCCGACTAATTATTGAATTTTGAAATAGCGTATGAAATCTTCATGATTAAAAAAAACAGCTGCATCATTACAGCAACTGTTGCAACATTTAGTTGCATCATTATAATAAGAATGACACTTTCTTTACACAGCGTTGGTTGAAAACAGACGCAGAACAGTCTTTTTTTGCGACCACAACTTTGAACTACGCAAATTTCCGTCATTTTAATTAATCTAGTTTACTTCTCTACTTTACTTTAACCACGTGTTATACATTGTTAATTTTCGTTTTAAGTACTACCTTATCTGTTCGCCGTTCCTTCTCTGTAATTTTATCTACTACTCTCTTATCAACGCAATTTCTTCTGCATACTTCACCTCGTTTGAAATAGGCAAGTTCGGATGTACCTTGATTTTTTACTATCGCTATTTTGGAAACTTACCGAACTACTATTTTACACATCCAGATGGATACTTTTCTTACTCAAGTCCCATGCGAGAGAGCTCTCCTCACCTCTATCCACCGCAAAATAATCCGCGACTATTTCCTTATCGCGGCACTTCCGGTTGAAAAAATGAGCTACACGCTGATACGAAACAAGCCCAGCGTTGTTATCGCAACTCGCGTAGGTATGTTATACCTATAATATACGTACAGTACTACAAATATTTAAAAATCGTAATGATATTAATTTTGATTTAAAATTGATTTATTCGATTGAGATAAATACTCACGTGGAGTTTCGAGTTTCCAAGTCGAGTAAATCAGTTTCAAGAGGTTAAACTTTTGGTCGTGACAATGTCATTAGAATTTTGAAGTACTTATAGTATACCAGGCGAGGAAACGAAGAACAAAAAGAGCCAAAATCTTCGAAATTTGAGGACATGAATGGACTGAGATGGGATTTTCCGCATTCGCCTCCGAAAACCTTCTAGAAAATATGTACCTACTTTTCGTTTCATAATTTTTGAAAATTGCATGTTTTTGAATTTATTTTGTACTGCACAGATGAAATTTTCGAAAGTTATCAAATGAGAAGTAGCAGGTGCAAAATAGGCATGATATGCCTCCCCTATACGTATTATATGCCTACGCATGTCGCTATTACAACCCTGAACGAGGCTCAAGGTCATCTAGCGCTCGATACGAACGGCCACGTGAATATTTATCTTTCGGCCAATTCGCGTCGTCAGTGGAACGACGTCAAGGATTGTTTGTCGTTCGTTCTCCGGCAAATTGCTTACCCGCGCTTAAAGTTATGGGAAAACGCGATTCACGACGCGTGTCGTTGATTGTCGAGTACCGTTAATTTTCGTCGAAGTAATTACTTTAGATGAGCATCGACTAACGACGAGTCGCGTTATCATCGTGCTTTGTATCGGAAATATCCAAAGTTACATCCCACACGTGGGCTTAGGGGCACGAGACAATGGACCACTCTCCAGCTGTTGGGGCAACAATATCGCACTGCGAAAAGTCGAACGAAGTTCCGGTGGTCGATAAGTTAGGCGGAACGCGAAGCGGAGGAAACATCAAGGACATTCAGTGGTACGAGCAAAGATTCCATCGGTCTCGGAAGTTGCGGAGCGGGTCTGTATTGTCTGCGGGGTAAACAGTCCACGAAGGAATCGCGCTCTCGTTATACGTAGGCGACATCCTTCCGTTCAATTCGACTCTCGTTCGTGAAAAATCGCTGGAAATTTTCGGATCTCTCAGGATTTATCATCGCCGAGGCTCCCAAAGTTTTTCGAGACTCCGGAGCTCGCGCTCCTTCGCCTGGGCGAAGGTAAGAAGAGAGAACAATTTGTCTCGGCGTAATTAACTCGCGGTCACGCCCTTTCGATGTCTCGACATTTTCTCGCACCTTCGTGACTCGGCGAGCTTAGTTTTACTCTCCCTTTCCGATTGCGCTCCCTTTTCCTCCGTGTCCTTTCTTTTATTTATTTTTTTCTTCCTTATTTACGATCGCGCGACCCTCGCCGTTGAACTGACTGTCATCGGCTTACGGCTCCCAGTCGCCGTCAGTCTTTTCCTCCTTATCTTCACGGATGTTGGCGGAAGGGGAGGATATTTGCTGCTCGGATACAAACATTTCCGGCACCTTCGGGCTATAAGGCTCATCTGCCATATAACTCGCCTGACAGAGCTGACCTCATCACCGCGAAGCCTGATCCTTCGCAAAGATTTCATTTTTTTTGTTGCCTTTCCCTCTCCATTTCTCTCTCTCTCTCCCTCTCACACTTGCTCTTCCACCGAGGGAATCAGAGGCCATGCTGTACGAAATCGTCTGAGACGCGACAGTTTGCCCTTTTCTTTGCGCCATCTCGTCTGGCGTCTCCTGTCCTGGAATTCAACTTCTCGGAGGAAGAGAGAACGAGAAGAAGAAACAAACGACCATCGAGACAAATTTTTTCGCAGTACGTCATAACAGCGAACAGGACCTTCCCGCGATTAACCCATTTTTCGACAATCCTTTTCGTGTCTGTAAAAAATTGGAGGCTGTCTTCAAGAAGGAATCACGTGGTATTAGAATGGGAAAAAGACGACTCACCGACTCTAACCGCATGGGTTAACGTTGTTCTGAAAATCTAGAGGAATCCTGATTTGGAAGCCATTCAATAGGCACCTCCCTCAAAATTACACCTAACCCCTTTTAACGACCTCCCTAATGGACAGACTCGGTAAACGCGCATATAACTGCACTGCGCTACATGCATAGTTGTAACGTACTGTGGGAACAGTGTCGCGACGGTCGAGGGCTGGCACGATTTTCGACCTAGCTCTGATTCGCCAAGCGTCTAAAGAGTAACGTGCGATGAGGAACTTCGTTCCAGAAACGGGACGAAATTATTCCGTGGTGCGTCGTGGGAAGGTATTGGAAAGAAGAGCGAGCGAGGATTATGTCGGGGTCTAGACACGATCATTCGAGCGTTCGCCTCTCGGATCCTCGAGGTCGCTCGCTGTATCGAGTCGTCACGCTGCTGTCATCTGGCAACGCGTCGTGTAACGATGTATCGAGGCAATTAACTCCAATCAATGAAGCTTCATGCGGGATCCGTCGACGCCTTTCCTGAATTTTTTGACCCAGTTCCATCGATCGATCACTTCACTGTCATATCTGTCCGCGCTGGCTGCCCGTGACAGCCGTATCGCTCGCGATATTTTCCAAAACTTTTTATATTCACGTGCCTTCGTTGAAAGGCTAATAACGTGGCGCTACAAAATACAATGATAGGGAAAGATACTTTACAAGAAAATTTCTATCTCAAAATTGCCGCAGTGAGTTCCGATAGCGTGCTTGTTACGCCGTTTGATCGCCGTCGTTCCTTCTATCCAGTCGCTTCTTCCCTCGCCCCTTCTCTATCACCGACGACGAAGTTTTCGGGGGTAGTAATGGAATTTGGAGCTCCGGAAGTGGACCCTGTCTCGTGGAGGGCGTCGCTGCCGATATCCGCGGATACACCGCTTCGTCGACGTTGCGCATCTTATAGCCCAGATCGAGTTTGGGAGCCTTTGGTATACCTCTCTTCACTCTCGTCTTTGCCGTCGCTGCTACCACGTCGAATACCGATATGGGAACTCTCGTCGGCGAACAGGATGCCAATCGACCGTGTTTCTTATCCGTCCGAGCAGCCACTCCGATATCTTGCAACTTTGGGACCTCGTCATTGCGAGTCTTCGTCGTCGTTTCTGCTCCTTCTTCGACGGGTGTTGTTTTTTCAGCCATTCGCGAACTCGTAGCTTGACTTATCTGGGGCAGGAGCCGCTTATTATTCGGCCGCCGAAGATCTTCGTGTATTTCTTTTCTTGCCCTTCGAACATACTTTTCAAGGACGTCCGGTCCTGCGTCCTTCTCGCGCAGTATTCGTTGTTTCTCCGCGGCGGTGAACTCTTTTATAGGCTGCAGAGGTATCGATAGCCTGCCTAACAATTCGCTCGGCTTCAGCGCCAACGGATTTGGTTCGACCCTCCCCTCCGCGCTCTTATCTCTCGTTCGCGACTCTTCAACATCCTTCGAATAAACGTCTTCGCAGCAGACTTTTGCCTGGCAAATTACACTCTCGTCGCAAGGTTTCTCCCGCGTCGAGGGTTTCATTAACTCGCGACCTCCAGCATCTTGCCGACTCCTACTCGCCGTTGTAGACTTTCTTGTCTCAATCAGGGTCGAATCTTCGGCACCTACGTCTTCAGCAACCACTTCGCGTCTCTCGACACTACCTTCGCGGACCTCGTTCACCGTATCCGGTTTTTTCTTCACGATTACGTATTCTGGATCGCTGACCTCGTTTCTCTTCGCACCCAACCTCTTCTTATTCTTCTTCCCTCGCTCCTGCGCAGTAAAAAAATATCCCTCACTGAGTAAATTATAAGGAATAGTGAACATTTTTTAGCGAGTTAATCAGTGTTGTTCTCACAGTCCGTTTTTCAACACGCAAAAATGTTGTTTCATACTAAAGTAACACTCTACGAACGTTACTCTAACATTGGCCGGTGTTACTTTAAACACAGAGCTCTTGTGCTACCTCATCACTACACGCGGATTGTGTAGAAAACCACTAATTTTGTGTACAAGTCGTTGACACAGATTTTTGTGTTGAATTTAAATTTGATGGAACATTTTTTACTGCCTGGTTCCCTTTTTCCTCCTGTCGTCTCTTCGTCGGCTGGTCGACTGTGCTCTGCTTATCGAATCGATCCTCGTCCTCTATACTCGCGTATCTGTCCAACTCCTGCGAACAACAACGATACTACAGCAATTGCGATTCTGATGGCGCGTCTTCGGAGAATTGCTGATAAAGGACCGCGTTCAGGAATTCACTTCAAGGTCACTTAACGTTCAATTATCTTAAATACTACAGGTCGTTAAAGGATAGCGCTGGGGTGGCAGAGATCATGGGGTCACGATAACGGACTGCGGGTACGACCCTCGTTGCTCTTACTTACCTGCTGTATTTCGCTGTAGTATCGAATCTCGGCTTCCGCCAGTTCCGAATCATCCGCAATAACCGCTCCGAGCTTTTTCCCTCTGCTCTTCTTTTTCTCCCGCTCATCCCAGTCTCCAATCGCCTTGCTTTCGTCCTTTGCATTCTTGCCTTTTCCGTTGTATTTCGTTTTCTTCGGTACTCCAGCATCACCTTTGCCCACTTTCTTTGCCGCACTCTTAGTTTTCCCCTTCTCTTTTCCTATACCCTTACGAACGATTGATATCGCGTCGGAGTCATCGTCGCGAGCTACTCTACGACTCAGCCGGACTTCCTTCAGCCGATTGTCGATCGCCTTCTCGTATCTGCTGGCCCGATCTAACAACTGTTCAACGGATACGTGAGAGATGTGCGGAGGATGCGGGAGAAATATGTTGAATTCTGCCCTTTTCAGCCCTTTCAATCACTGCGAGAAAACAGTGTTTCACCTAGACACTATCGATTTTTCAACATTTACGAGCAGTTTGTTACCAATTTCGCTGCACTGTTTCGATCCCCGACTTCCCAAGAATCCAACAAGTATTAACAAAATCCTAATATTGCTGATAACAAATTAGTATTCGAAAAAAAAGCAGAATTCTCAGAATAAATTCATGCCAAGACGAAATAATAGCTAGTATTTGAACGTGGCAAGTTTTTCTGAAATTTGGGATCTACGCGTTTTCGAGGTCCCTGATTTTGCAAATTGGATAGCGGATTTGTAATCAGCCATCGCCCAAATCTTGACGCACAAAATTTTAGGAGGGAAAGGATGGCTGATAAGATTCGTGACCGAAAGGGTTAAGATTACCGAAGTCGTCAGAACTTTGTCGTCCTTTGCGTTCGTAGTCAGGGCTTCGGATGACTCGACTAGAAAAATCTTCCCGGCCACGTTTCCAACGGCAACGAGTTTTCCCTCCTCGTGTGGTTTGATCGCGCGCAAACCAACTTGACACAGATGCAACACCGCGACTGGCTTCTCCGTACCGACCAGAAGATCCCAGACCTGAAACTCGCCGCCCAAGTTCACGACGTAGAAGACCGAGTATCGCGAAGTGCTCCAGCAACCGCCGCTGAGAAACTCCTTGTAGCAGCTAGGGGAAGAAAATCGGAACCTCTTTTTTTTCTCCATAACGTTGGCCAAACATACTTCCGGATACGAGATAATCCCGAGGCGAGGTGACGTACGGCGTCGAGAATAAGCAGCCCTCCCTCGTGTCTTCCGCCCAAATACGAGCCGTCCAATCTCCGACGGTGAGGAAATTCTTCGGGCTGAACGGATTCCGATCGAGATCGATCACCGGACCGTAGTGGCAATTGAACCTCAGAGCCAGCTTTTCGCTCGGATTCTTGCCCTTTCTAGTTCCGCTAACGACCACGCCGTTCTCCATACCCGCCATAAACCTCGTCCCGATCGTTGCCTCGTAATTCATGGATGAGACACCGATAGCTCTGTCAACGTCGCCGGCCTGCGGATCTCTCAGATCCATCACCAACGTCTCCGTCGGCTCGCGCATTCTTCTCACGTCCCACCATTTCATCAGTCCATCGGTAGAGGCGGAAAAAAATTCCGAATTCGTTTTCGAATTTATCCACAATGCTTGATTCGCCGGATTCCTTGACAAATTTCACAAACACCCGATCGTTACTATTCCCCGATCTCGGAACCCGACGATTCTGGATCATCTGTCGTAGCTTGATGACGATTTTATTAACCTGTGGCTAAACTGTGGATGAGACATTTGAACGGGTGCATTTCCTGTTCGAATATCCCAATTACATACTTGCCCGGACATCAATCCACCGACGAGCATCGAAGGGTCTCGCGGATTGAACTCTATAACCACCGATGGACTCTCGCATTCCAATCCTAAGAACGCCTCGTTCGGATTCTCTGCAACGACGACGATGCTTCAACCAACGTGACGCCGATTCTCCTTCGACCCCGATATATACTACTATGTATACTCACCGACGTCCCACAAATAAGAGTAGGCGCTGAAGTCGTCGAGCTTTTGGAATTCCATGCAGCAGTAGGAGGCCGCGAATCTGTTCCCGTGGTCCGGAGACCACGATATGTGCGTGACTGGTCTAGCCTTCGGCTGGGGGTCGGCGTACACGTTCACCGTTCTGAAAACGTCTCGCTCAGCGTTGAGAAAAATTGAAGAAGGCCTCAACGAACCTGATGCCGAGCGGCAAAACTAGTCTCGTTGGTATCATGTCGTCGAAAAGATTTTCGTAAATATCGACGGCGTTGTTTTGGCGAACGCAATGCTCCATGGGCTGTGGGGAAATTGAAATGGAAATAAATTTTTTAATTGAAATTAAAATTAAGGTTAAAGTTAAACTTTAAGTAGAAGATCGTGTCAGAATGTCCTACTACTTAATTTGAAAGTGCGCACGACACTTGGTTCCACGGGTAGGACGAGTTCCATAGGTGCACGGGTAGCGTGACGGGTGGTATTTCAAAGACGCGATACAGCATTCCAAAAGGAATCTGAACGTTTCATTTGAGATACTACGCCATATCAAGATTATATTCAGAAAAGCGCTCCGACCCTTGATAATCCACCCTACGGAGGGTCATTTTGTCGCGAGTGTTGCGAGCGTAGTAGTCTCGACCAGAAAGTTAAGATACGCGTATTCCCGGTGAGATTATTGTCGCACCGGAGTCGATAACAAATTGATTGTAAAGGTTAAAGAATCGATAGTCTCTAGGTGGGACACCGGTGTAACGCTGTGACTGAAAAGGTTGACGCGCTGTCCAGGCACACGTCAAGAACTTTTATGTAGAGTCGCAAACTTCGATAGTTTCACCGTCAATATTGGGTTAGGGTGCGCTATAATCGCGGGTCTCAATGACATATCGGAGAGATTCCGACCACGTGGCGAGACTTTTCATCTCGTCAGAGAGTGGTCCATAGTGTACCGAAAATTGTTGGAGAAAGGTAAATAAAATAAATGCAGGGTGTCGAGAGAAATACTCACCTCGATTAGAGCTTTCATCGTCGGACCCCAGCCGTCTTCTTTCTCGACTCTTCGTTTGTACCGCGCCGTTACCTCTTCGTCCTTGTGATTGATCTCTTTGGGCCATCCTCCTTCGGTGTGAGACATTCCAGTCTCTTTGAAGGACCCGCTGAGCGTTTGCATCTGCGATCACGAATAGCCGAGGGAATCAAAGTCTTTGAAATCTGTCTTTGAAATGCGAGAAGTGGTGGGAACATTCTTCGATTCTAACCTCGTGTTCCGCCTGTTGCTTCGATTTCTGTACGGCCTGGTTGATCGGATTTCTCGGTACGTACTCGGCCATCAACTCGGCACTCGGATATATGTTCTCGTCTACGACTGGTCCCCATTCGTCGAAGACGCATTGCTTCCCAAACTGGGAGCGTCGTCGCACGTGAACGTAGCGAATTTCCATGATCGGACGAGATTTCCCGGCCTCTCTCGACGCGAATAATTCCAACGATACAAACTATTGTAAAATGCATATAAATCTCTCGAAAATATCGCCCGACCGCGAAAAATAATCGTGCAGCATTCGGATCGCGGCGACGAAAGCTGTCGCGATGGAAAATCGAAACTCGACGGAAACAAAACCGAGTTCAAACGACTTCGAAACAACGATGGAATGCAAATGCCAATCCGTCGCGTGCATAGCGGGTGTCTCCGAGCAACTGGGCGCGATAACCTCGCATCGCGGATCATCGATCGCGCGTTGACAAAGTTCTCCGACGAGATTTTCAAATTACGTTACTCGCCAATTCACCTGAAACAATTTCAGCGATGCCTTTCTTCCGTCTTTCCTAACTTGTTTGCCAATTTAGAGACAAATTACCGATCCCCTCGTCGTTTTATCTCGCCAAAGCACTCAGCGGGGAAAATTTTAAGTTCGAATCATCGCTGAATAGCTTCAAACGTCGCGTCGGACGAGTCTCATTAAGTGACCTGAATTGTTGTAGCCGAGGGATTAATCCGCCATCCTCACTTTCTCGAGTTCTCTGACGCAAAGCCGACTTCTCGCGTCTACAGCATCGAGAAAAGTCCTTGACAATCTTAAATCCCTCACGACTGATAAGCGATCATGGTATTCCGCTATCCTTCAAAAAGTTACATCCAAAACTTCTAAAAACTCGGCCAATCGTCAAACCGATAACGACAAAACTGAGAAACCGTCTCACAAAAATAATAAACACGGATTTACTGCTTTCATGATAAACTTGAAAGATCAATATCTTTCTGAAATTGCATTCTTAATGATTGGTTTCACAATTGATCGTTAAAAAAATATATTGCCAGCGAGAAAAAGAAAGACTCAATTTAATGTCTTTTTTCCAGGCAGTGATCGTTCTTCGTTGGTGTTAGAAATTAAGAAATGACGACGCGATGTTCTTTGATTTCAGATCGTGGACGGGTGTTATCACTTGGAGCATCGGTCCGTATCCAAACGATCGACCCAGCCTCACTTCGAGGTTCACGACCGCCTCGTCAGTGATAGAAGAGTGAAAAGGGCCGAGCAGCAGCGGGCGAAGTCGCGAAGGAAAAGAGACTTGATAGTGAAACGTAGTCCAACCGCGATGGACACAGTTCTCAACGACGAGGGCTGGAACTTGATGTGGTATTTGGTGAGTGGTCCTTGCCGTAACTCTCGATCGAGAGAAATTCCGCAATATTAGAAAATTCATTCTCGTTCGTCAGAATCGAGGCAACGGACTGGACATGAACGTGCAGGGTGCTTGGGCCGAAGGCATCACGGGAACTGGCGTCGTCGTTACCATCCTCGACGATGGGTTGGAGAAGGATCACCCGGATCTTTACAAGAACTACGTAAGTCGTATGTTAGTTGACTCAAAAAATATTTAAAAGAACAAACAAAAGAATAAATTTCTTTTGGTATATATCATCCATTGAATAACAGGCACGACGAGATGTAAACGAACCGCGATTGGGAGTAATTGAATAAAAAATTGAAACAAGGTAATAAAATTGTAGTTGAGCATTGTTTCAAAAATTCATGAAAATATTTTTTTAGTTCGTTAATTACAGGCTTAGTTCATTTTTTAATGGGATCGTAATCTCTGCAATCTTTAAATTACAATGACTAAAAGTGTTCGGAATACATCTATCGATTGCTTCTCGAGTTATTCGCGAATAAATAATCGTGGCAATTGTCGTCGCTGAGCACAACATCCGGCAGACGAAATCTAGCGAAACACGAGCGTTCTTGTCAAGGAACGCGCGATTCTCGTTTTTCCACGGATCGAAACTCGTGTTTACCTACAAACATTCATCGTCCGTCCAATTTCGCGTAAACGAATCGATGCAGAGAGAGAGAGAAGGAAGGAGAGCTCACGAGCTTTTCACATTTTTTCCCCAGGATCCGCAGGCTAGCTACGACGTGAATAATCACGATGAAGATCCAATGCCCAGGTACGATATGGTAGACAGCAATCGACATGGTACCAGATGCGCTGGCGAGGTCGCAGCTACTGCCAACAACTCTATATGCGCGGTCGGCGTAGCTTACGGCGCCGGAGTCGGCGGTGAGTCGAGTCGAACACGAGCAAAAAACCATCGCTTCTCCATCCGCGAAGCGATTGATCCGACGATTAATTTCCTGGAATACGCGTGTTTCATATATTTTCAATCTGCAGGAGTCAGGATGTTGGACGGGGACGTGACCGACGCCGTCGAAGCGAGGTCGCTGAGTCTGAACCCCCAACACATAGACATCTACAGCGCCTCGTGGGGTCCGGATGACGACGGGAAAACCGTCGACGGACCCGGCGAGCTGGCAACCAGAGCGTTCATCGAGGGTATCACAAAAGTAGGTTGAAAAAATACACCGACCCTCGCGGATCGCATCGACGTTTGATCCAAAAATCGTTCAATTTTTACCCCACTGCCGCATCTCACTGCCTAACGTTCTTCTAGCGTATGTTCGTACGTCTAATTCGTTGTCACGCCTGACAGCCTAAACCGTTTGACGGACTTCAACTTGAGAGGTGTCATTATACTCGCCTCAGTTGCGGGAGTGACCTATGGTATATTATTCCCATATGGCGTTCGCGAAAAATAAATAGAGGGATAATTAAAAAAAACAAAAAACTAAGAAGTGTGAAATAATCTAAATGATTATAAAAAAAAACGACTGCGTTAAGAAATACTAACTGCAAAGCGAAAAACAAGCTGCGTGTTACGGGGTGGACCCTTTAACGTGACCACCCCAAATATCTCCGTCGGAAGGTAATTTAATTGATTTCGAGAAGGCAAAAAATATGACCTTGACGAAAATGAATTTCTCACCGCTGTAGCAGCCCTTCTAAATCAATCGTATTACCTCGACATTTTTTTCGCAACTGCAAAGGCAACGGAGATATTTGGCGTTAAATGGGCCACACCCCCGTATATCTCTAATATCAGTCTATAAAAGTTAGCAATTGCAATGCGCGAATAATTCGTCGTAGGATGTTATACAAGATTCGAACAAATGATTATTTATAAATTGCAATTGCACGTTTCCATAGATGGATATTGGAGATACAGAGTGGAGCTTTTTTTCGCTTTTTACCGACTATTTCTCAACGCAGGCGGGGTTTGTTGTCTTAATCATTTATTTGCCAATTGTAGAGTCAATGCAAACCGAGTGTGCGAAGTTTTGCCGCAATCGACGAATTATTGCGAGATACTATCAGACTTCTCGGTTGCACAAGTTTCAGTTTCCAAGTGACAAAGGAGTTACCGAGTTTGTTAATTTCCTATTAGTTGCATGCGCTGTTCTCAATGGAAACCCTACGGTTACACCGTCGCGCGGATCTACGCGCGCGATGCATTTCGCGCGGGCGAGCAACGCGTACCAAGAATTCCGAGGAAACTTTTCACTCCGCAAAATTTACGACTTTACACGGCGCAAAAGCTAAGAGCTTCCGCGAACTTTAATAAGAATCGAACCATCGAGATTACGCGTCAGCGGAAAATCTCGTCAGACGTGCTTAACGAGTCTGGAAAGATCTTTCGAGTCACGTTTTATCGGCCAATGTATTATATTTACCGCAAAATGTGTCGAATCAGCGGAAGACGGGTTTCGCGTGACTAACACGCGATTGTTTCCAAAGAAATTTCACGCGTTCCCAAGAAACACGCGGGAGAACCAAATTTGTTGTGTTGCCGAAACTTTCCATCGCTCGGGCGTAACTAATTCAACGAGTTTTGCGGTTTCGCCGAGTTGGAATTCGCTATGAGTACTCGCCGCGACGGTCAAAGGAGCGAGTCGATGAATCGTCGTCGGATTTCCATGCGAAACTTCCTAATCGAATCGGCGAATCGAACTTCGATGCGCGGTATTCGCACTCGGATAAACGATCGCGAGTATCGACGTACGTCGCTCGTTTCCCAGATGTCCCGTGAAAATCGGAGCTGAAACGTAGAGCATTTCGTCGCATCGCGTTACAATTAAAATCGGTAGTCGCGAGTTTACATTGCATGCCAAAATATGGCGTAAAACGTGAATTCTCTTTCCCAGAGGAAACGCGAAGTACGAATCAACGGCTCTAACGAGGAATAGCACCAAAAAACTCGGCTCGGAAAGTATAACCGGAGGTTAATTACATTTTGTGCAATTTTAAAAATGAACAGCCATCTAAAATGATAATTTACAGCACTGCAATTTTTCTTATAAATTTTACATCGCACGTGCGCCAAAATAAATTATTTTTAACAAACAGGTTTTTCCGTATGATTTTACGTCATTCAATTTTACTAGTAGCATTCAATTAGGCAGTCAAATTGGTATACAAGTTTCGATGTTCGACAGCTACGTAACCTGTGTTAATCGTTGTGATATCGTAGACATCATAACACGCGTGCAAACAACTTGAAGACAATTTTCAATGGAAGTACACTGCATATTTTTGTATTGAAATATATCTTTTCTCATTCTTACAATAAAATAATGTCAGGTTTTTTTATTATTAATTAATATTCAGCACAATAATTTTTTTCTTATTACATACAAAAATGTGTATAGAGCTTTTATTCGTGGCAATTTTCGGTTTGGTGCTTTTATTATTAGCCCGAGCAGTTCGTCTGCCCAATTTCAAATCACAGTAACCAACGAAAATAAAATTCTTCAGGAAACCAATAAAACATATTTTTGTTTAGTCGTACTAAATAGTAATTCGTAATTAGAAATTCACAAATGACGAGAGATAGGAAGAGAAATAATTTTTTTTCACTTGTGTATATACTATACTGAAAGTTGTTGAACCGTAAAATGAACTAGGTTTATAAAAATGAATATCTATAGGAAAAAAAATTAAAACTTTCGTTTTAAAAAATTGAAACGTCGAATCACTTTCACAAGATTCCACTGCAAGTGAAGATACAACGAAAAAATTGAATTCGAGGAATTTGTCAGTTATTGTGTTTTGAAATGGGACAGTCGCGTTGATGTATGATCGGTGAGCTGGGAAAACGCGAGTTCACGGTCGGTTGTAGACCGATACCACGAAGGTTCGTCGCGTTTCTCGAAGAGAACTTAATATTCGAGTTGCGTGCAATGATTTGACGTATGGTCTACGCGTCCGAGAGAGAAGCGGCATTCAGACAGAAAAAGAATGCTGGAAAAGTGGAGAAAGAACGGGAGGCAAATAACGGAGTGGAGACGCGTGACTCCAGACGATACGTATGCGAGTCACGTTCAGAATTCACGTTTCGTGGTGCTTGAATTCCAAATATTGCAAAATCTCGAACTCTCGGCCTCCACGCTACTCGCACTCCGCCGCACGTGGAATTTTCCGTATTCCATAAAAGATATCGGGTTGTATTCGCTAGTAGCGTAACGGTGTCTGATCCGGTGGGACGTCGCGCGAGAATTCTACGAGCGTCCTTCCATCTTCTTCGCGCGCGCCGCAAAGAAGTATGCTTCTACAGATGTAGGTACGCATCTGTAGGTACGGTTAAATTATTCAAATTTTCACCAGCATCTCGATGAATTCTCCGCGTAGTTTTCACCGCGGTTATCGTTGGTAACAGGGCCAGAAAAATTTTACCCGACATGGTTGCGTATTCGCGACGTAGGTGCGACGATATCGGGAAAAAAATTATCGTCTGCTCGCGAGTTCTAGAGTTTCCGCGTCGTGTTCCAAAATAGGAGTCACCTTTGACGTTCGATTACAAACGTTTCATCCTCGCGTTACGAAGCAACGTTGAACGCGCACGTTTGTCAATAAACACCGAGGTAAGGCTGACCAGTCTACAAAGCTCGCGCCACAGCTACGGAAGCATCGCCTTTCAATCGACCAGTCTCGTCTCTCTTCGCCATCTCCTGGGTATTAACTTCTCCGGGGATACATCCTTTGAAATACAGCTCGCTCCTCGCAGCATGTATCACCTTTCGCAGATGAAAAATACGAAAGAGATGGCAAAACAGTTGGGTTAATCCCACCTGAATTCCTACAGTCCAACGTTCTGTTGGACTGTTTTTCCCGTTTGTACATGCACTAGGGTCCGTCTGAAAATACAAACTTTGGTCCACAGTGTAAAAGTACTTTCAGAACTTTTTAGACTTTTATTTTGTACTTTTGTAACAGTTTAGGCAAAATTGGATTTCTTGCGTAATTTCTAGGGCCGCGGTGGTAAAGGTTCCATCTTTGTATGGGCGTCCGGTAACGGTGGACGAGACCACGACAACTGCAATTGCGACGGCTACACGAACAGCATCTGGACTTTGTCCATCAGTAGCGCAACGGAGAACGGGTTGGTCCCGTGGTACAGCGAGGCATGCTCATCGACCCTCGCTACCACCTATAGTTCGGGGTCGACGGGGGAAAAGCAAGTGGTAACGACCGACCTTCATCATCACTGCACCAGCAGTCACACGGGAACATCGGCTTCTGCTCCTTTGGCTGCTGGCATCTGCGCGTTAGCTTTGGAGGCGAATCATGCCCTGACTTGGAGAGACATGCAGCACATCGTTGTCAGGACAGCGAAACCGGCGAACCTCAGGTCACCGGATTGGGTCACGAACGGCGTCGGAAGAAACGGTAAGCGATCTATCATATCCTGGGAAATTCTCGTTGCGGTATGACTCATTCTATTCGCATTGTTGGTCGCAGTGAGTCACAGTTTTGGCTACGGATTGATGGACGCCACAGCAATGGTGAGGCTTGCCAAGAGATGGAGAACGGTACCGGAGCAGCACAAATGCGAAGTTTCCGCGCCTCACATAGGGCGGTAAGTCTTCTACTCTAACGATGCATAACCAATGTGATTTGCAAACGAGCCACTATATTCTGCATGTTCGCTAGTGAAGTAGCAGAGCATGTGATACGAGGCCCCCCTCAAAAAATTCGTAAAAAAAGTTTCCTTTTTCGTCAAAACATGATATAACTTGGATGTATCCGCTTATTTTCAAGATGATCTGCGAAGCATAACGAACAGTTTAAAAAAGTTAGTCGACGAAAAATCAGCCAAAACAGTATTTCTTCAAAATAGGATAAAAGTAAATCGATGTAATGCTCGAGTGCTGCAAGAAGTAATTAACGGCTCAAGGGGACCGTCGTGTTCCACTGTTCCCTACATGAAATTCTCAGACCAACATTTACCGCGAATTCCTGAGAGCTCGGTAAACGCTAAACGTGCATGAGGTGTCGCCTTGTCGTAGTTTTTTTTGATTGACACGTACGAATGTCGCGCGTTCGAAGAGTCACGAGGAAATCATGCAAATGTCGAAGGCGGAGATTCGTACCGCGTTAAACTTGTACCTTTTTTCCCGTTTATATCATTCTCCGCCGCGCCGATGGATCTTGGGAATATTAATGAAATGACAAATTCAACGCGAGATCGGATCTCGTTTGTTCCGGGCATTCGTAGATCGCGCGCTGAATTTGAGAGTTTCTTGCATTCCCCGTATTCCTCGAGTGGTGGAAGCTGCGACGAGCCCCGCGCGCTCGAGCTACAATGGATCTCGAAAATTCGGTGTCCCTGGATATTTTATGTGTCTCGTATTGTTCGGTAACGACGTTCCCTGGTAGGAAAACTGCCCTTCCTTCCAAAGCTCGTCGCCGGCATTACAGTTGTGGAATTTTACGGGCTCGATGGACTACTGTTTCAGCATCGTATGCTTCTTTGTTATACCGAGCCAAGCGCGTCGCGAACGTACGTTGGACTGCAACGCTGCGGTCCAAAAAAATTCGCTTCCTCTTATCACTATTCCAATTTTACGTCGTTACGATTTTTCTATAGCCTCGCCTTCGCGAATCGCACTCGCATTTCATCCGGATGCGCGCTACGACTAACTGATAAAACCCGACCATCGGATCGTTCGAACTGGACGTCCGGGAAAAGTACAATGAAATTTTCGACGAATAGCATCACGGCATTGCACGCCGAGGAGCGTTTCTATTGTGCACGTGGAAAAAACAAACAACAAAATTTCACGATAACCGAAGCGAGCTCGGTTTTTGCAGCGGCTGAATCGCGGGCGCCTCGAGTTTGTGGAAATGATTCGACATCTTCCAACCCTTGTCGAGGTTGTACTCGCTGACGAGGCACTTTTATAAATGGCGAGATTGGTTTTACTCGGTAAACACGGTGCGCGAAGTACGTGTATCCCTGAATCTCTCGCTTCTCCGAGCCGCGAAACAAATCGACGCGTCTTTCCCGTTCTTCGCGTCTCTTGCCTTGTTTTTTCAATCAGAGGTACTTTGCGCGTTCATATAAAAACCGAACCAGACTGCATCATTTATCGTCCACACTTTCCGTGGAAATACCAATTTTTCAATTCTTCAAAGCAGACTCAAACGTTTTTGCGATGCAAATGATACTGTTGGCGCGTTTACCCCAATTGTTTTTCAACGGTTCGGAAAATTACACGTTTCCATTCCCGTTCCAGAGCGATACCACCGAAGAGTCAACTGGTACTGGATCTTCACGTGAAGGATTGCAGCGGCGTCAACTTTTTGGAACACGTACAGGTAAATTCTCACGTCCGCTTCTTCTCGTTCGCGACCCTCCGACAACTCATTTTTTTCTCCCCGCTTCGAGGGAAATTATGATTCTGATGAACTCGATAAGAATTCTCAACGCTGCTCGGTCGTAAGATGACGCCTCTATCAAACGTCCCGGCCCAATTAAATCCCGTTATTATTATTAACTCGACTCGAATATGCATATATACATGGAGAGACCAGTCGTTACCCAGTAGCACCGAAGGTTTCGTCCTCCCGAAATCCCGAAATTCTTGAATATTCATCTTTCGACTGCTAATCCTGAGTTCATTAAGTCAACCTCTCTCTATTCATGCCGCTACCTGTTACGAAGCAAGCCTACATTTTTCAATCCTCACCCAAAAAACGACGATCCGGATTAATCACTCGTACTAATGTATTCGCGCACACTGAATTATTAATAATCTACTGTCTCAAATCGATTGAGAATCTCGACGCCGCGGGGAAGCGAGGATCGCGGTTATTTTTCTCTCCCAATATCACCCCTCCCTCTGTACTGTGAAATTTTCTTACACCGTCCGTATTCTGAAAGTTTCGCTAATATTTTATCCTGGCGCAAGACGTCCAAAAAATTTAGCACAATTCTGACATAGTTCTACAAAACCCTTTTTTTGAGCCAATTTGTAATCAGGTAGCCAAGGTCCACCTTTTTTTATTCCCGCCAATATTCGATTTTGAAAATTTGAGTCGTGCTCCGTGAGACCCGTGGCGTAGACGGAGGGATGATATTGCCCCCGTCGCCGATGACTTTATCGAAGCAGAAACGATAACTGTGGAAATCCTTCGTGTGAAATTAGGCCAAGGTGTCTTTAACGGCAGCCAGAAGAGGTGACCTTCAAATTCAGCTGACGTCGCCTCAGGGCACGAAGAGCACGCTTCTCGCAAAGAGGCCACACGACGTTTCCAAGGCTGGTTTTAACCAGTGGCCTTTCATGTCCGTCCATACCTGGGGAGAACGTCCTCACGGCTCGTGGAAACTGGAAATTCACAACGAGGGTCGATATCTAGGTGAGTTTTACCCTCCCGTATTTACTCGCCCCGTTCAAATATGAATTCGTCGGAGAGTAAGGAGAAAAAGTTTAGGAAAGAACGAGGAGCAAATACGAGAATTTCAAGGCCATGAAATTCTCTCGAAAGCGGGGCGTCGATCGATGTCTTTCTCGATTTCCGCTACCCCATGATCGCGAGCTCTCGACTTTTTTTTTAAACTTTACGCGGCTCGTTTTAAAGCGACGAAATACGAGACCGTGAGTTTGGGAATTGGGCGCTCATCATTGGTGATCCACGTTTCGTTCGGTAAATTACCCAAACTACGAAATCCCCAGCAGTTTGGGTTAAAAAAAATTCACAAATTCGAAGAAACAAAAACACGTGCCGCGCGCGTGCACCAGATATCCGTATCGGGTTGTACTTCATCGAGGATATTCACAACGCTCGACTAATACATCTTTCAACTCACGACTTCGCAGCGACTAAGGTTATGGCTAAATTTTCGTCGGCTCGCTCCAACAATAATTCATCCAAATTCATGGCTATTAGAAACGAAAGTGCGTTTTACGTTTCACACAACTCGAACAAATTTCCGGTTCTACTAGCCTGGCTTGCAACAGCTTCTCTGCGCAGTAAAAAATTTTCCGTCATTGTGTAAAGTGTAAACAGTTTTGTCCAGAATATTTAACATTTTAGTGCGATGATCAGTGTTTTTAGACCAATTCGTTCTTCAACGCGCAAAAATGTTACTTGATACAAAGGTAACACTTTTTAAATGTTACATTAATTCGTCTGACTTTTAACACAGAGTCGTGTTACCCTGTCACCACACGCCGAGTGTGTTGTAATGACGCTAACTTTGTGTGACAAAAAGGGGAAACATAAATTGTTGTGTCAAATTTGACGGAACATTTTTTACCGTGCAACGATGCCTCATCTCAGATGTGTCAATCCCACGTCATTGTAGCAATGGACTTGGAGAGGTTGGGAGTGGTTTGGCATATTTACGAGGTGTCACCATTTGCGACGGTGTGGCCCGTTGATTTCCATCAAACTGATTACTCATATCCATGCGCGATGTACCTCCCGACAAGCATCTTGAATCCGAGTACACAACATCGCGAGAATCGACGAACGCGCGCAACGAGCACTCTCGTCCGTTATGGGAATCCCCTAGTTTCGAGAACTTGACGATTCGAGATGGCTGTCGTACGGAATCTTGTCGAGCAACGATCGCGTTGAACAATGTCACCCGACTAGGATCTTTGCTCGACGATGATCTCCACTTCGACCGGTGTTCGTCGAAGATCGGTCATAGAAAATAACACCTGTTGGCAAGCTTTCTAAAGACTTCCTCATGCTTTTCACGTTGTACGTACACGTATGGGAAATACGAGCGGACACGACGAACGGGAGCATAACGTCTCATCCTGTCGCTGTGTGTGTCTGTTTCGGCCAACGTGGCCCCGCAGGTCGTGCCACGCTCCACGAGTGGGCCCTGATATTCCACGGCACCGCGACACTGCCCGACAGAACCGAATACGCGCTGTACAATCCGGCGGCTAGCAATATTCCTCGAAGACCGTACGTCGCGCCTCGCGGTGGCACCAGCTACCCGAGGAACACGAATGCGTTGACGGCAACAGGTTTCAAAGGAAAACAGAAGTCCGAAAAACCAGGACACGTCAGTCCCGCGTACGTGGTAACATCTGCTCGCGGCGAGCAGCCGAGAAAGAACAAGTCGAAGGGTGGACAGCACAAGAATGGGAAGTCGGCGAACCGGGGGACACCGAGACCAACGATCCAGACGCTTCGTGGGCTGACGGCGCGTGGACCGAGCCTCGGTGAGCCACGTCTCTTCACGCCCAGACCCAGAGGACGCGGGACACCAGCTTCGACGGACGTCGTTCTATCTTCGCCAGCGACCACGCAGCGCTCCCCGGCATCGCGACACAAGATCGCGTCGACGACTATGACGGTCTCGCCGCAGCAGAGAGGACTCATCTTGATGGAGCCACTGGCGAAAACTGCCGCGAACAAAGTCCCAGCGATATTTCAGCAGTATCCAAAGATTCAGCAACTCTATCCGTTGTATCCGATTTATACCGGGTCCAGAGGTGCTGGACAGCATACACCGAGAGCCAAGGGTCTTGATTTGCTACAGGACGAACAATTCGACTCGAGGAACCTTCATCTGGACAAGGGTACCGAGAACACACATCATCAGAGCCCGCGACAGCCGATAACCGGGCCTATGATAAGCAGAACGACGAAGCTCGGGCGGCTGCCACCTTCTCGATTCATTGCCAATTAACGGAAAACAACGACCCGTATCTACCGATTGCCCGAGCTCGTTTCGTCTGTCGTAGGACTGGTTTGTCGGACGAGTTACGGCTGTTTGTTTCTCTCTCTCTCTCTCTCTCTCTCTCTCTCTCTCTCTCTCTCTCTCTCTCTCTCTCTCTCTCTCTCTCTCTCTCTCTCTTTCTCTTTCTCTTTCACTCTCTCTCTGTCCTCTCTCTTTCTCTCTCCTTATATCGTAGAGCTGCACCGGGTGTCCCAGCGAGACACCGCAAGGACCGTAGACATATGATGTTCGTTTGTTTCGATGTTATATATTATTTGCTGCCTGCGCACACGTTGCTACTCGATAGTCTTGTGTTTTTTTACGTCTCATTGTGTGTTACGTTTGCGATTTTTTTTTTCTACACGTTTTTGTTATCCACTTCTAACGCCAGCTGCTTTCGATGTGTTGTGTTTATCTGCTCGTTCCTGTTACAACAGCGCGTCAATCTCTCCATCCTAAACGGAATGAGATTTTCATTAAAAATTACCGTTCAAATCACAGGAATCTTGGGATATCGGGATATTCCGGATCTAACTACCTTACTTCATCCCAATCATTCACGTTTACTATGTAAACATTACGAAAAAATCCGTTTATTTTTACTGTAGCGTCACGGTAAAAATTGCTAAACCTTGCAGGTTTTCACTGTATCTGTAGCAAATTTTATCGTAGTATATAGTAATAAATAGGGAAAATAGCGGTATTATTCACCGGATTCGTGGCGGTGATGCAATTGCTCTAGACTCGTAAAAACATAAACGAGTATGACATAAAGAAGCTGTCGATTACATCATTACCAGAATTTGATTTTTATCAACATCTGAATAAAGATAATGAGGATATTTCTAAAAGCCACAAATTTTGTTTTCATTCGTTGTATAACGGCGGACGGAGCAATACGTTAGTACGAACCCTGAAAAGCTTGCTAGGTTACCGACAAATGAAAACGTTGTGTCAACACGTCCCACGATTACTGTAGATTACGGTAGTTTTTCTATCGAATCTAACAGCAGAATTTGATGAAAATTTCCTTTGGGGCATTCATCCGCTGCTAAAACAAAAAAATTAATTCTACTATCCATCGCGTTCGTCGAATCGAGTTAGCTTTGATTTTTTCGATTTTATTGTCGCGCCAACGTAATTTTTTTCCGATAATTGCGAGCTAGACTCAATTTTCGATTGGTCTTCGTGTCCTTTTCTCCCGGTGGAACGGTGCTTCGTTAGTGGTCCTTCTGGAATAATCACCCGGAGGAAAGACGGGAGCGATCGATTAAAGATACGAACGCTCGAGGCATTGTTCCTCGACTCGTTGCTGCTGCACCTCCGATCGCGTCAATCTCTCTCTCACTCTCCATGCCGCGTCGTATCTCTGCCGTTACTACTGTCATCCGTCTTTCTTCGCGCTCGAACGAGGCACGTCGGATTTGTTAAAAAAAAATAAAAAAAAAATTATCAAATGTGCCTCGATGCCCACTTCATTGCCGCGCCTCGCGAAGGGTCAATTTATCACTCGAGGACAAGGCACGAGATCTTCACCGCCGCGTCACAGTTTGTACATTTTCAGACCGTAACACGCTCGGCGCGGTACATCCGACCATTTCGCGTCGACACCAGAGATATCCTACCCTCTCGATCATTTCACTTCTCTCGCCTACATTTCTCTCGCCTACATTTCTCTCGCCGTAGCAAATATTTCTCGCGTTGCACCTTCCTCGCGATACCAGTGACACCGACACCTCAGAGACCCTCGGGAGCCCCGCTCTTTTCTCGCGGTGCTCGCATCCACGCGACGACACTGTAATCAACCAACGTGCTTCGCGAATTAAATGCCCCGACGTTTTTCTCTCTACCGAGCACATAACGCGGAAGCGAGATAAAAAAATGCGCCGGAAATATAAGACGAAATATAATCGTGGGCAAGACAAATGACGAAATAATTTTCTCCTCCGAGGCTCCACGAAGAAACGTATGGCAACGGTTCCAAGCAAATGGGACGGGGTCGCGGGATACGTGTCGGGAGAATGGGTCGTCTAGCAGCAGGCGACGACACGGTCATATCTCCGCGCTATCACACGTCGCTTTGCAGTCCATTTAACCGCGATGTACAGTATCACTCCGTAGTCACGTGGCTGCTTTAAAGATATTCGTGCCGCTTGGCATGGCGTAACAAACAGTAGACGCGATGTACGATCATCGTCGCAACGTTTTTCAACAAATTAAATAAAGGCACCTTTATCGACACAATCACAAACTGGTAATCATAGACGTCGGAGTAAAGCACTGATGAGATTATCGGGCGACGAGTAGGTGGATCGGAAAAATATTTGGCAGCCATTAGAACGCGCAGCCAGTTTTCTCGATGTGAAAGGTTGGCCATTTAAAAGTTTGTTTCTAAAAACGCTATAAAAGCAGTCTACTTTCGGAATTAGTTTTTTTATCGCGGACGTAGGAGTTTCCGATGTAAGAATGAAAAACAATTTCGTGAAACGAACGCGTAGATAGCCCACATTTTATTCGATGTTGTACTTGCGAAATGGTTGGATAAAAAGGAATCAATTTTCTCCAGCCACATCGATCGGACGAATAATTTTACGTATGAAAACTTCGGGATACGCGATCTTGTCTCGTATCAGTGATTTCTCTCCTCAAGGATGTACGGCACGTGGAGTGTCTTCGAGAAATAAAATTCCCTCCAGTTTTGAAGAGCGTGGCGAAATATGTTGTTTTTTCAAAATACTCTTGAAAAATCGGTGTACGTTTCCTTTCGATAAACGCGATTTCTCCTAAAACATCGTGGCTATAAAATTAGGTTGATCGTCGTAAAAATGAAATTTCAGTCTTGAAGCGTGTATTTCGAAATTTGCGAACTTCTCGCAATATTCGTACGGAAAAATTCACGATTGTTTTCACTTATTTTCGTAACTAGGAGCCGTACATTCGCGGCATTCCATACGATTATGACTTCGATTCGACGAAGACGACGCATATACGTAGAACATCGTTTGTTATACAGCAACACCCATACCGATTTTTTTGCTCGTCGACGTTTTGTAGAAAATATTATTCCCGCGCACCGAGCACTTTGGCGAAACGTTCGTCGCGTAGGAGTTTGTTTTACGTTAAGTTTTTGCGAAAACAAAAAAACAATTATGTTTCCATAGCTGTAGTCGTAGTAGCAGGCTGAATACCAGGACTGAGCATTGTACGGCAACGGAACTACAACGAATTGGGACAACCGTGCTTGTGAAATCTCCTGATTTTCCCCGACGGTTCACAGCTGTTGAAAAAAACAGATCAGAAATGAATGATAACGGAAGGAATGGGAAGGAGAAAATACGGAGGAGATGAAAGGTGATAAGAAGATTCGTGGCTCGCGAATACATTGTCCCGATTGTCCCGATCGTTGCCGTAGTAAAGCCTGTTCGTTCGATTCGATTATTCGAGCGAGTTCGATGCGCGCGACGAGGATGGTTCTGAAAAACGTTGTTCTCTTTCAGATACCCTGCACGAATGGAAACTGGTGCTCTACGGTACTCAGACGTATCCGGACGATCTTGATGCTGAGAAGCCAAGCGTGAACGTCGACAACGATAACGTTCAGAACAACGTCGTCGACGCGGACGATGACTCCTGGAGCGGAAGCCGTCAGGTCGACCGAACATCACACGCCGAAGTGCAACGAACGACGACCGATGATCAAGCGAGCGGAGCCTGCGTTACCTCCTACGGTAGCCGTTGTTTAGGTGCGTTTTGCCTTTTCGTACTTTTTCTAATATCCCTCGCGAGAGAATCGAGCGAGTTCGACTTCGAGCCTCGAGGTGAACGGACCACGGATCATCGATTCTTCTCGACTCCTCGACCCTCCTCCTCCTCCTCCTCCTCCTCCCACGTAACGCCAACGGCCGCTGCTACTTACGCTTGCGAACACGCGCAATATCGGTTACCCGATCCCAATATTTTCCTAACCTCATGATATCACCGGACTTTCCTCGCGTTTCGTTGAACTCTGCCGAACGTTTCACGAAACAATAACAACAATTCGATTACCGTTTATTTTCACCAATTCCCGTGGCGCGACGCCGACCGCCATTGGCAACGAGTCGCGATCGTTGGGTTGGCGTTAATTGATAATAAATATTAGTTTAAGCGTTAGAACCGAATCGGATCCTCCGAATTTTTCACGACTCGTTGCAATTCGGAGCCGAATTTCGGAATCAAGTAACTACGAAGGGATCGATAATCCGTGTAGCGAGTCGGACGCGACCACGATTATTGCTACTAAACTGCTGAATTGTGATGTAATATAAAATTTAACCGTAAACAAATCAATTCTCGCCGTTAACTGTGGTTAAATGTTGGGAGAAACAAAAAGAACGGAAAAACAGAACGGACGTCCTCGACATATTCGTTCCGCTTTCGATGCTCCGCGACGTTTTCACCTTTTGCTTTCTCAAAATCGGAACGACGCGATCACTTTTTTGCTCGACGTAAACGAACTTCCGCGTTCGAAAGCTTGCAAACTGGGCACGGAGACGCTTTTTTCACGAACCGTCCGGTTGTTAGTCGTTGGTCGTTGAAATTAGACGATTAGTAGTCGAGAACTACTCGTGACTCGTGAAAACGTTATAAACGATCGTTGTTTCCTCGGTTGAATAAACAACAAGATCCTTGCCGCGCGTCAGTCTTCGATCTGGAGGAAATCCTGTTGCCTCGAGAAAAAATCATCCGTCGTTCGTATAAACGCGAATGCGTAATATTTAATTCGCGAGTTTCCATCAACTTGTCGATCATACGCTCTTGAAAATCTGTCACTTTCCGCGATTCTTTAATTTTCGAGTACGAAAAATCCCTCCGGGTCGAGCGATACGATTCGAATATGTGCGAGAGGAGGGAACGATTGTCCAATGAAAATTCGCGTGGATTTCCTGATAGGCGCGAAAGTTGGGATTGTATGATATCGAACGAAGTGAGATCGATCGAAGGCGCATATTAGGTAACCGTGTGCCATGACGTGTTCACAAACAGTGCCAAAATAATGAAAGAAGCACTCGTTTGCTCGGATAGCGACGCACGATAGAGTCGTGCGTCAAACTCGTATAATAAAAGATGAATAAAATGGAGGAAAAAGTAAAAATAAAAAACAATTAAGCGACGAGTCGTTGCAGATGACGCGTAAAGGGATGTTAAAAATAAACTAAAAAATAACGAAAACTAAGTAATGATTTCTCACGAGGAAAAAGTGCAATTATACCTATTTAATTATAATATCTACCGATAGCGTTGCCAAATAAAGTAAGCCGAGGTGAAAATAACGAGTGGAGGACACGGGAAACGATACGCAACAGTATTACGTTCGGAGCACATGTAACTGTAACAATGATCCTGGGATCGGAACGAATCTGTAATCTAGGTGTACAGAGATTACTCTTGTAAATACGTGGTATAGAAAAACTGTACGGAATAACGACACGAAAATGCGGGAACGAACGTTTGACAAAGGTGCGACGGGCGAACAAAATATATGAACTTTGTATACAATAATGTGAAAATCAATTTTTCTCGTTGTACATATTGCTAGGATATTGTAAATGAATTTTTCGTCGAACGAGCGGAAATCGCGAGAAATTCGAGACTTCGTACGAAATATAACCTCTAGGTTTACCCAACTAAAACTTTGTTCCTCTGAAAATTGAGAGCATCCGTGAATTTTTCACGATGCTGTAATATCGCTGCTGAATTGACTAATGCACCGTGATCGGAGAACGTCTTGCTCTTCAATCGAGAATCGCATCGCGCAGCATCGCAGACTGCAACGTTCGCGAACAAGGATGGGAAATTATCGATGGAAGTTCATCTGGTTGAAAAATATTTTTCATTCGCACTACTTACTCCGCGAGCGTCCCCGGGCAAATATTCCCTGAACGAATAAAGGAACTTCGAAGAGAGGAAAGATTAGATTTTCGATGCAAACGAACTAACGACGAGCAAACCACTCGGGCATTTCCAAACAATTTTCAACCAACAACTCGTCGAGAGCAAAGTCACACTGTAATTATAATTCAAACTTTCACAAACATCACTCCGCGGCGCTTACTTCCGGTGCGACGTTGTTTTCCAAATTTTATCATTATATTCCCTCCTTCCATTCGTATCCGTATTATTCCATCCGCGATATCCTCGTTTGCTTTCGCGTCACATTTTCTGGAATATAGTTCAGGAGCAATACACACACATATATATATATAGGGGCAGGTGGGGCGGATCGGCCAGGGGGGGCTAAGCGGCCGACTCAAAAGTGATTCGTCGATGAAACGGAAATGCCAGTAAGCAATTTTTCTAGGGCGGGCAAATTGCCCACCCGTTCGATTTTGCATCGTTTTCAGTGGAACCACGTTGCACGTACTGGTTATATCACTCACCTCGACATGAAAATGCCGTCGGGTCACTTTTTTTTCGAGCTAGCCGTTTAGCCCCTTAAAATTGATGATGACTGTTAGCGGAGTCACGTTGCATACCGCTTCGCACGGGTACCCCATGAAGCGAAAGCGCGAGTAAGTCAATTTTTTTTTGCTGGACCGCTTAGCCCCCCGGCGGTTCCGTCCCAGCTTCCCCTACCTACGAAATCGTACGAATTACCAGCTGAGTCCTCAGCTGATCGGCGGAACGACATTCGATGCAGGTTTTACGGCACCCGTCGAATTATTACTAACAATCGTATTGATAATCGCAGCGTGATCATCGCACGAACGGATGCTTCGGAAATAAATATGCCTGTAATTGAGAAGAGTGTTACGGGATGTCTGTGATTCTATTACTACTCGCAATATTAATATTACACGAATTCACACGGCGTTCGCGTAATATTAATTCCTATTTCGTTTATCGTTAACGTATCATGGTTCCTTCGTAGAGTTAATTTCAATTTGTAAGTGACGATTAACCCGCGTCCCAAACAATTATACCCAAATTGTTATAGTCCTCGTAATATAATTTAACCAAGCCCGTTGACTAATCCGCTACCATGCTTTTCCCCTCGTATATTTTCTCTACTTTTTCAATTAACTCTCGTTATATCGTACGATGTACGTATAGTTCAGGTACGGTCACCGCGTATCTTTTGACAAATGCCCTCGCCGATGAAAAAAAAAAACAAAACAAAAAAACGATCAAAGTTTCGACCAATCGTTACGCGTTTAACAATTTCTTTGTTGCATCTAACAATTTCTCCCCGACGTATCGTAGATGTGCGATTCGGTGTCCGCTCGTTCTCTCGTACGGGCGACGACGTATCCGATGGCTGATTCGCGCTTTATCTTTATTCCGGAAACGTAATAATAATAATAACAATTCTCGTTAAGCTCATCGCAGGGATGGAAGTTAAACGGTGTCGCGACACTCCGTCGATTGTCTGCTGTACGCTTTTGTTGTAATTATCGGGTCGTTCGGGGATATCGTTATCGTATTAAATGTCACGTACGTCGATCGTTCGAACGGCTTAGCCGAAAAATCTGATGTCTGTTAAATGATTACATTATAATTTTCTCTTCTCCTTTCGTGTAAATATGTATCTATGTGTATATATAATTTAATTTAATGATTGTATATATTTTACAGCTGATCGATGACGCGTCAGCCTAAATCCCCGATTTTTAACTCTTATGCAACGGATTTCAAAACCATACCTGCAACTATTATTTTCTCGCCGGCGGCTCGATTTTATCATCTCTTGTTTATTATCGATAGCAATTTTCTCTCGTATAATTCGACGATAATACTTTTTTTTACGGCTTGTACGAACAATCGAATCGAGAATTTCACAGAGCTATGGTAACCGCAATTAAACCGCGTCGCGTTAATTACAGCGAATTCCGTTCGCCACTCCTGTGAATTTGTCTCCCCGCCCTCGTTCGATTTCATTTTCTATCTCGGATTAATTTGCCAACGGGTTGAATATCAACGTTTACTTTGTTTTCCGCATCGCGTAGCGACAAATAGGAATTCGGCGTGTTTTCGATAATTAACATCGGATTTACATCCAGTTAGGTACCGGCTACGCATTCAACTACGTTCGGTACGTTTTTTGTTGGCTCTATTTTTTAATATTTTTTTTAATAACTTTTTTTTAATTTCCCACCACTGAAAGAGGAACAGCATGATTTCGAATAACGAGCAAAACCAACTGCTACTAGAGGTACGAATATAAATGACAAAAAAAACGGTAAAAACGTACGCTAATTGGACAGGAGAATCGTACCTTGCAATTCAACGATAATCAACTCTCACCGAATCACCGATATGAAAATACCACTCGTGTGACGTACCTTAATTCGATTGTTCGAATTCACCGCACGAAGCTGATGCCAACGATCGTAAATAAACTTAACGCCGAATTAAAAAAAAAAAACCTCGTTCCCGTGTCTATCGATGTTTACCCTCCAAAATTGTGACCATTGCTCATTGCGGAGAGAATTTAATCATTTTTCACTATATTCGCCTGCCGATCGAGCTCATTCGCTTTTCGCCGAGTTAAAGTAATTACCCGCGTGCGTTTATTGCGCGGAAATTCAACGAACGGGTGCGTCAATAATGCTAAAGGCAAACAAGTAGAAGGAAAAAAAATATAAAAAGAAGGAATAAATAAACGACGAACATCCGTTGATGAAAATGATTTTTAGAGCCGACGAGCTTCGTCGTTCCATTGCCAATTTTCTAATAAATCAACGATGAGAAAACGCGTGTCGAGGGAATGCCTGGGAATAAATCTGACGGGTCAACGTTAACGAGTGAAGTCCACGTGGTTCAATTCTCGACCACATGTACATATTCGTCTATAAAAAAAAATGTACATACAACGATAGATCTGTGAGAATGTTACGTCGCGCAGAAATTGGTCGCCGCCCACATCTCGCGATACGACTTTTTTCTCCCCCGTCCTACGCAATCTCCATTCCCCATTTTACCGTCCATCGAAAGTGCGAGCCTCGATCGCGTGGCATTTTACGTTTTGGTGGAATCCATACATCGATACGGTCGGCGTGAATTCGAAGCCAATTCCGTGACTTGATCTTGCGTTTGGAATCTGATCGCCGAACACGTGCCGAGGAAACGATGAGAGAACATGGAAAGAAAAAGAAATACGAGAATCGCCGTCACGATGCGAATTTCGCATCGTTTGAACGTTCGCGAAACGGTAACTAAATTGGCAGTACTTTGATCCGTGACTCGTGACGTATCTTCCAAATGTACAATATCTCGAGTTATATGTATATACACACACACACACAGACAGACATACGCGCACACCGGCACACACACCCATGCATACATACACGTAAATAAATAAATATAAATATGAATATACAATGTATGTATAAATACACGTACATGTAGCACGCGTATATGTGCGTATATAGATACGTATGAGAAAAATATGTATCTATTGTAAATGTTTGTATGTATTTGTAATGTATCTTTGCTTGGAGGGCGACATATCTTAAGTTATAACGTAACAAATTTCAAAACGTCAACGCCGCGGCATTTGGCTCGAACACGGCGAACGTGCGTTTTCCGAGATCGAAACTGGATGGGTGAAAAACTCGAGCTCGAAACACTTTATTACTTATTATAGATAGCCAACGAATCGTACGACTGTTTTACGTTTCCTCGTGTATACCTAGTTAAAGACCCGGCACCGGTTCAATCTCGGATGAATATTCATCCCGAATCCCGAATTTATTCGCCGACGAAATTAACGACTCCATTCGCGGTGTTCGAAACGCCAAATTATAAATAATAATATATTGTATAACTAATTGAACTATTATGATTATTCGTAAGATTATGAAATTTGTATATCATGGATGAATTAAATGAGGAAACAATTGAATAACAATCAAGAATCTCCATTCGTCAATTTCGTCGAATTTCACACGAACGTGCATTTGTAGCATTTGAATTTTATTTTTCAACGTTTCTGCTTTCTTTCAAAAATTATCTTGTATCTCGTTGTGAATTATTTGCAACGAAAGTCGATACTTTGGTCGAGGGGTGCGAAAAGGTGTTGGATTGCGTTGTCGAAGGTGGCTGGTAAAAAAAAACACGTACTGCTTTTCCACGATACACTCTTTTCACTTCATTGACTTCTTAGATTGTGAAAACTACCATTGCATTCTGCTAGAAAATCAACGAACGAGCGAACGACAAACGATATAAGCCACGAGGATAAAATAGATGCGGGAAATCGGAAAATCACCGACTCGTACTAATAAATTGTATGGTGCTATAGGAACTATATATTTGCTACGCATGATACATACATATACGCTTACAGCCGATTTTTACCAAACTATTGAATGTTTTTGATAATACTCATTGACGAATGAGAAAAACATACAAAAAAACGCCATGGAAAGTACCTACACGACGTGCGAAGCGCGTAATCGTTGGACACCGCTTATCTTTATTACTAATTTTGATCAAACTAATATTTTTCATTTTTCAAACTCACAACGATACGTCGTTCGAGGTTCGGTCGACGGCTTGTTGCAACATTTTTAACATCGTTCAACGACCGAGTATACTAACATTATCGCGTAAGTGTAACCGAGCACGAGTGCATGAAGGGGTCTTTGGGGTCATTACTTTCCTAGGAACGAGCTTTCAATTCTCACCGAAATCCCTTCCGTACTCGTGTCAGTTGTCTATCAGCCGTAACGATGGAAACACCGGTCACGTTCCTTTCGTCTATCAGGATCGCCGTGAAAACGTCGTAGTTCCACGACTCTTCGTGTACCAGCAGCGTGAATTTTTCAGAAGAACACTTCGCCTTCATTGTCGTTAGTGAAAAAAAAAGCCAAAGTTCAGCTCAAACAAGCCGAAACGAGCGAACAAGTATATATCAATTTCCAATACAATTGCAGCAAGATTTGTCGTTGTGCTTCCAGATCGCTTAAACGCTCGAACTTTGCCTTCAGCTACCGCAAATTAAAAATATCCGAAACTAAAAAAGAAAAGACGACGTGATTATCTCAAATTTATTCGTTTCCATTTTTCCTCCGACTGAAATCATATTGGAACTATTATTGTTGTTATTATTGCTATTTTTTGGGTTTTTTTGTTTGTTTATATTCGAGCGGGGCTGATTCGTTGTCCCGATTACGCTCTGCGAGATGGGAGTTGTCGACGATCAGGTACAATTTTTAGCTAGAGCTGAGAGTGCCGGAAGCACTCTTGCAGCATGTCTCGCTTAACATGTTCTAAGTACGATTCTCTCCGGATACGAGTTACATCGCTGTCCATTTAGTCTCGTGTCCCTTCAAGGCTGACAGATATTTAGGTTCCGTCTGGCCACCGTCGGCGCGAGGTGCTATGGAATTTTCAGCTCAGCCACATCCATACATCTGCAACCAAACTGACCCACCCTAAGATCGCTTCACCGGCACGGTGAGTCTCTCAATCCACAGGTCTACTATTCTCTTTGGCTGCATTGTCGATAACCTCTGCATCTTTACGTAGACTTTTAATTTCCTTTTAATTTTCAATAACATTAACTGGTACTGTGTCATCTCTACCGTTATCGCACTGTCCTGGTATATACTAACGTAGATATCCGATTCACAACTAAATCGTAATGGTAGAAGATGGGTTCGGATCGTCGGGGAGAGGCTAGTTGGCAACTTCTTGCCTACTTCTTGATTTCTCCTTCTCACCTTTTCCAATTTTTCCATTAAACTGTACGTACAATACGCCTCACACGAAACGTCTCCTGTTTAGTTTTCACCCAACTTTCCCGACGCCGACCAATCAACGAATACAGTAGAACCTAAACGATGCATGCATATCTACCGAAAATCGATCCCTTGCTCGGTAGTGTAATATACGCACGATGTGTCTATGCATACGCAACGCGTATTACGCATACTTATATAATCACGATCGATGGAAATTTCCCTTAACGAAATCCGGAAATGTTCTCTTTCCGCATCGAATTCTCCCGTCGACAAATCACATCAAGCTCGTTTTACAGAAACTTCGTAAAATCACTCGGGAATGGAGGTCTGGTGAATTTATCGCGAATTTCGGCTCCGCTTCTCTCTCTATCTCTCTCTTCGTATCTGCATTTTAGAAGCGAGTATTTTTACGCAAAGTAATTGCATTCCCGCGCTCCTGCCAGGAGAGCGCACAATTCCTCGCGATTGCTTTGTTTCAATCCTCCCTTGGTAAGGAATGAAAATTTAATGATTCGTCGCGTAGTTCAACTAACGCAACCGTACGAGATTCATGCGCTTATATCATTTACTACAACCCGTTCGGTCCGTGTGCTCGATTCTCGATGTTATTCGACGTATTGTTCCCGTTGAATGCGCGCTGATTCGTCGGATAATTTCTAACGGCTTAGCAAACAAACATGGAAGTTCGGACATCATTTGCAGAAATGCGATGGCGGTGACGCGTATCCGCCGAAGCGCCAAGTCAAACGTTCCGGTTTCAGTTTATACGGTAGTGATTCGGCTGCATTTCATACAGACCAGAAACGCGATTACCTACATTGATTCCTTGCGAAATTGCAGCGTATTCTCTCGCATTCGCTCATCGGAACGAACTCGCGACCCGTACATTCGCGGTTGATCGTGGATTTTCTGGTACCCGTACGCATTGTGAATCGAACTTTGCATATTCTATCTGCAGATTAATTTGGCGCGTGAATGTCTGTGCAAATGGCTTCGGGCTCGTCCTGCTTTATCGTCCTGTTCTTACCTGTGCAGTGCCATGTCTGTAGAATAATCCGCAATATTGCAGAGCTACTTGGTGTAATTTGGTATATTAATAACAATCGGTTGCCTCGCCTTGCTCAGCTTCGATGGAACCAATAATTCGTGTACCAAACATTTGGTTGTTGTTGCTTGTTATTTTTTATATCTACATTTACATTTATGTTTAAATTTATATTTATATTTATATTCATATTTATATTATTATTTACATTTATACGTATATTTATTCCAAGAAGTCGACTCTATCGGAAATGTTCACCGAAATACATTTTGGCGATTTTTACAGGATTTCTGCCATATGATTTTTCGCTACCGATGATGTTCATTATTTACCTCAAGGTCATTGGAAGATGTCACTCGTTAATTGAAATCACGGTACATACCACAGTCAGGAAAATTATTTCGCTCTACGATCTCTAGTATCGACGAATGATATACATACATATATATATATATATATATATATATATGTGTGTGTGTGTGTGTGTATATATATATATATATATGTATATATAGCCGTGTGTATATATACATGCTTCTTTTCACTTTTCATTGGTCCCACGATGTTTCTAGACTCGGACGAATCACCGTTGCATGCGATCGAATTACAACGATTATTTTTATCGTTCCCGTATACCTATCATCGTATTTCCCCTTCGGTCACGATCATTTCTCGAACCCCGGATCGTTAATCCGAATTTTATTGCAGAGTGTCTTCATGGATGGTTCCTCCTCGAGGGTGGCTGCGTTAGTCAATGCCCAGCTAAGACCTATGCCGTTCAGGACGAGATGAACGGCGTGAAACTCTGTTCACCCTGCCACTATACTTGTGCCGGATGTTCCGGTCCCGCCGACTACGAATGCACGTCCTGCCTCGAGGACTCGACGCCGTTCCGTTCGGGAACCTACACGAATTGTATCCTGACTTCTTTGTCATCGAACCTTGAATCTACCAAGTGGTTCTATAGAATGTTCATCCTCTTCGCTTTGAACCTCGTAGCCCTCGCGGCGGTCGGCATATACATGTGCACGGTACGATGTACAAAAAACGGTGATTCCAACGGATATATCTATAGCAAAATCGGTCATCCGTCGAACGTCGTGGAAAATAGAGCGGAAACGAAACCTTTGCCAACGTTGACTTGCGTCTCCGATACCGAATAACATCTGGCCTACCTCTTTTATAAACGATTCGCAACTCGCCTTTGACGCATTCGGATCACGAACGGTCCACCATGCGACGTCTCGTGATTCGTGCGTCGACGGCCAGTCGATATTACAATTTACCGATCGTCACAAAATAGAATACCAAATTTCGTAACGCGAACGATGTTGCGATAAACGTCATCGTGAAAAAGACTGCTTACAAAATAAAAGCTCGCGTCTCTGAATTGGCTATGCTATATAATTTTGGGTTGTGATAATAAATTATATGATATTAGCTCGAGCTATTTTTACTAGTTATTCCGATTTGTGAGCCGTGTAAGGAAACGTTTAGTCGTTTTATTATTTTCACTGGAAGACGCGACATTATTTGTAGAGTTGGCGTGTGAAACTTGTTATAATTCGTTACGGCGAACTTTGAAACAATTACCCAGGCCGACAAAAAAAGTGCTCCGTTCGAAAACCCAAACCTATCATGTCTCGTGTACGATGCGGTGCCGATTTCAAATTAGAGACCAGAAATGCTTTCCGCTACGTAATTTTTCTTCGACCGGCAAAAAACCACCGTTAACAAAATCAAATGAAAATAACTGCATGCGTGCTAACGTGTATGTTTTTTAATGAACGAAGATGAATTTGAAATCTGTTATAAACGTTTCAGTACTTTTGTACTGTGAGACTCCGCCAGTGTGGAAAAATATAGCACAGAAATATACGAATCTGGAAAAGCGACAGGGCAAATTTCAACAAACTTTCTCCGAATTTCTTGGAAAACCGAAAAAGTTGAGATTACCCGAATATAGTTGACAAAATATTCATGAATTACAAAAACTTGGGCCGTTTAATGAATTTTAAATTGCATTTCCTACACTCCTACACTCCTATCTTGACAAGTTTCCGGAAAATCTTGAAGATTACCGCGGAGAACAAGGTGAAAGATTTTACCAAGATATCAAAGAGATGGAGCGGCGATACCAAGTAAGGTGGGATGTTATTATGATGGCAGATTTTTGTTGGATGCTTGAGAGGGCTACACAGCCAAAGAGACTGAAAAGAAAAAGAAATCCCCTACATCTATTATATCGCCTGAAGACAAAAGAGTACTTTGTAAAAAGAAAAAGATTTCCTGAATTTTAAAATATGTCGTACAGTATAAAGCTACTGTAAGTTTTGCAACGAATTTAAAATTCACGTTTGTTGCATTCGAAAACATCTAAATTAGCACTTGCAGTTATTTTCACTTGATTTTTTAAGGGTGGGTTTTGGTCGTTTAAAAAAATGACGTGGTGGAAAGCATTTCTGGCTTCGAATCTGGATTCAGCACGTCAAAATACACAAGAAATGGTCGGTCAGGTCTTTGAAGCCACTATTTTTTTTGTGGGCCTGTACTATCGCTGTACAATAGATTGTGATTTTTCCGATTAGTTCCATCTTGGAATAACTAGATGATTATCCTGTGAGCATAACACGTTAAATCGTAAAAATAATTAAGATGAAAAGAACCAGTTACGTTTAAGACTAGATATATGTAATCAGGAATATAATACTAACGTCAGAGTAATGCATGACGCGTACTCTAATTGCGTTGGTCGAAAATTCGTTTTTGTTCTCGACGTATTCAAGTTTTTACTTCAAGTTCGGCGTAATAAATTTCGAATACACCTTGAGAAGCTCACTAATAGTATATTATTGATGAAAATAATTCAGCCGTGCACGAAACCGTTACATGGTACTTTTACTCCAATTATACGAATTCAACGATGCATTATAAAAATAATGTATTATTATTACATCTCCGTGTATAATATTCGTAGGCTTGGTACGATTTTAGAGAATTTTTGGGGAATTTAAGAAGCTTTGTACAATTTTCTTCGAAGCTGTCGCAGCTAGTCACCGATACTGGCCGACCGCTTCGTGATGTTACGAATTGATTCGCGAAAGTACTTTTTACGCCGAGAAAACATCAAGAAAAAGTACGTAAAATTAACGCTATCATATCTCAGCTGTTATTATTCATCGACAAATATGTACAATTCAATATAAGATAATATACGTTGGACCCGCTGTTACCGTTCCTAAAACGCTTAAAATATTTGCAATGATAAACCTAAATCTTACACGACGTATATTTTCAATAGCGCAAATTAATGTACAGAAGATATAAAAATAAAATGAATTGCTCCAATGAATCTTCTATCTCCGTTGACCCGAATCAGCCTTAATTCTTGTCATTTTGTGATTTTGATCCACTCCTACGATTTGATCCTGTGTTCATTTTCAGTTAAATATCTTCACAATTCCGAATTGAGTGAGAAAAAAATAGAAAAAGATTCGGCCACGTTTTCTTAATGGGGAATGTGTCGCGTCGTTCACTGGATTTTTGACAATTGTTTCAGATTTTTAAAAATGACCATTCGCAATCAACTGCAAATATTTATAAAAAACGAATGGTTATTCCAAAAAATTTGACAAATATTCAGGTTGCGTTTTTATCGAGTAGAATGTTAGAAAAAAGCATGAAAACATTCTGACTTGGTCGGGGCTTTAACAGTGGTCGAGTGGGCGCGCAGTGCCTCATACATACTATTCGTACAGACTTCAAGAACCTGTTGCATAAATTATACAGCTACCTTAGAATTGGATCCACGGTAGGAAAGGTATGTACGTTATATACACCGACGTTCACGAATGGCACTCATGATATTGTCTGCGTAATAAACTTGCAGAACAAAGGTAATCATATTCCCTTCCCACATCTTAACGCCTGTATCGCGTGTTATTTGAAATAAAAATACAATAACATTGATCCCAATACCGCGTCGGACAGAAACTAGACCGTTTTTGGCTTGACTGATGTAATTTCTTGAAAGAAATCTGGGCAGCCTAGGGAAACCACGGCTTTGGAGACGATAGGTCAAAGGATATGTAGTACTACTTCTGCTGTGAATGAGGCAACAAGGCTAAACGCTATGCGTATGCCTTTGTCGGACCATTGATCAATGTTACTACTGCGATGCCGTCGGTAAAATCACTCGCTACCGTGTTTTTTGTCCGGCTCACGCGATACGATAACTGCTGAAAATTGGATAACCTCAAATTTGATGTTCATTGGTTTTTTATTGTGTTTTATAATAATTTCACTGCAAATGAATAGTCGGCCTATAAAGTAAAGTTGAATGAAGTCACTGTGAGCTACGTGAAAACGAGATCTAAATTCATAGCTATTACCGAAACATATTGTAGGTTAGAAATCTAACCTAGAAGCCACTCTCGACTTACCGGTATTAAGTAGATGGTATTGGTTTTAACCTGTGCAGACTATAATCTCGGTCGAATATCTTCAGGTGAGTGAAAAGTTTTATAAAAATTGTTCAGCATCAGAATTGTAGGAATACAGTTCTGATGTCTGCGACTCGACCACGTAACTTCACCAAATTGTATGATTTACTTATAAGTATTGCATTGGTTTTATACTTACGTATCACGGAGAGCCGAAACATCGGCTTAAGCTAACTATTGACGGTGTGAAAGCTTATCTGACCAATTTCAGATGTTGTCGAATGCAAATCTCTTCAAAATATGTATCTTTGGAGCAGTTACTACAGCCGGAACTGGTATATGCGTACAGCTCTGGCTACAACGTCGCATCCGAAACTCCATATGTTACAAAGAGGCTGTTCAATGTTTGTGGGATACCAGTAAGGCTGTCAACTACCTTGGTAAACCGATTGCATTGGGCTACGTTGAACCAGATAGCGAGTTCGAGACGCCTAGCGATTCATTTTGCAGATTCAAAGTTCCTTTGGATGGGTCCAATACTAAAGGAACCTTGTATTACGAAGCAGTTCGCGAAGATAGATGGTATCTATCGAAGGTCCAACTCGAATTGGAAAACATACCTGGTCAAAAATTTCTACTTAAAGAAATAAAAAAGAGCACGGCAGAAAACAACGACATATGATAGCACAGTATTCTTGAGAACATGTATGAAAGTAGAACGCACCATCATCTTGCTTGCACATTAGAATCTACCTGAAATAAGGATTGTATATAAAATGAAAAAAAATTCTCCCACGTATACCTGAAAATAATACGTAAGACAAGGTGTTCTGTTTTTGTTGTGGTTGTTTGGCAAATTGGAAATGCACAATTGATTTACTATGGAAGTGCTAGTCAAATTCTTGAATATATTGTTGGTTGTAATTAAAAAACTGCATTAATGGTAGGCTGTAGAATATATTTGCATAAGTTATTATACGATCAACTTTTGAATCAAAGATGATTAAATAAAATCCATCGGAATGCTCTGACCACATGAACCCTATTTATTATTATTGTAAAACAGAAAAGGTTAGTTCAGGCCTTCTATAACGGATTTCTTCTGCATCTCCAAATTCATCGCCGATTCGTTTCCTGGCGTGTTTTGAGGCGTAGAATCGAATGGCGTAGGTCCCAGATCGATATCTTCAACGGGAAAGAAGATAGGACCAAAAAACCAACTTTTCGAAATCCCAAAAATGGTAAGGCTATAGCCTTCAAAAATCTCAGATTTCGGACGCATCTCAGAATCGATCGCCGATTCGTTTCCTGACGTGTTTTGAGGCGTAGAATCGAATGGCGTAGGTCCCAGACCGATATCTCCAGCAGGAAAGAAGTCACGACCAAAAAACCGACTTTTCGAAATCCCAAAAATGGTAAGGCTATAGCCTTCAAAAATCTCAGATTCCGGACGCATCTCAGAATCGATCGCCGATTCGTTTCCTGGCGTGTTTTGAGGCGTAGAATCGAATGGCGTAGGTCCCAGATCGATATCTTCAACGTGAAAGAAGATAGGACCAAAAACCGACTTTTTGAAATCCCAAAAATGGTAAGGCTATAGCCTTCTAAAATCTCAGATTCCGGACGCATCTCAGAATCGATCGCCGATTCGTTTCCTGGCGTGTTTTGAGGCGTAGAATCGAATGGCGTAGGTCCCAGATCGATATCTTCAACGTGAAAGAAGATAGGACCAAAAACCGACTTTTTGAAATCCCAAAAATGGTAAGGCTATAGCCTTCTAAAATCTCAGATTCCGGACGCATCTCAGAATCGATCGCCGATTCGTTTCCTGGCGTGTTTTGAGGCGTAGAATCGAATGGCGTAGGTCCCAGATCGATATCTTCAACGTGAAAGAAGATAGGACCAAAAACCGACTTTTTGAAATCCCAAAAATGGTAAGGCTATAGCCTTCTAAAATCTCAGATTCCGGACGCATCTCAGAATCGATCGCCGATTCGTTTCCTGGCGTGTTTTGAGGCGTAGAATCGAATGGCGTAGGTCCCAGATCGATATCTTCAACGTGAAAGAAGATAGGACCAAAAACCGACTTTTTGAAATCCCAAAAATGGTAAGGCTATAGCCTTCTAAAATCTCAGATTCCGGACGCATCTCAGAATCGATCGCCGATTCGTTTCCTGGCGTGTTTTGAGGCGTAGAATCGAATGGCGTAGGTCCCAGATCGATATCTCCAGCAGGAAAGAAGTTACGACCAAAAAACCGACTTTCCCAAATCGCAAAAATGAGAAGGCTATAGCCTTCAGAAATCTCAGATTTTCGACGCATCTCAGAATCGATCGCCGATTCGTTTCCTGGCGTGTTTTGAGGCGTAGAATCGAATGGCGTAGGTGCCAGATCGATATCTCCAGCAGGAAAGAAGTTACGACCAAAAAACCGACTTTCCAAAACCACAAAAATGAGAAGACTATAGCCTTCAAAAATCTCAGATTCCGGACGCATCTCAGAATCGATCGCCGATTCGTTTCCTGGCGTGTTTTGAGGCGTAGAATCGAATGACGTAGGTCCCAGATCGATATCTCCAGCAGGAAAGAAGTTACGACCAAAAAACCGACTTTCCCAAATCGCAAAAATGAGAAGGCTATAGCCTTCAGAAATCTCAGATTTTCGACGCATCTCAGAATCGATCGCCGATTCGTTTCCTGACGTGTTTTGAGGCGTAGAATCGAATGGCGTAGGTGCCAGATCGATATCTCCAGCAGGAAAGAAGTTACGACCAAAAAACCGACTTTCCCAAATCGCAAAAATGAGAAGGCTATAGCCTTCAAAAATCTCAGATTCCGGACGCATCTCAGAATCGATCGCCGATTCGTTTCCTGGCGTGTTTTGAGGCGTAGAATCGAATGGCGTAGGTCCCAGATCGATATCTCCAGCAGGAAAGAAGTTACGACCAAAAAACCGACTTTCCCAAATCGCAAAAATGAGAAGGCTATAGCCTTCAGAAATCTCAGATTCCGGACGCGTCTCAGAATCGATCGCCGATTCGTTTCCTGGCGTGTTTTGAGGCGTAGAATCGAATGGCGTAGGTCCCAGATCGATATCTTCAACGGGAAAAAAGATAGGACCAAAAAACCAACTTTTCGAAATCCCAAAAATGGTAAGGCTATAGCCTTCAAAAATCTCAGATTTCGGACGCATCTCAGAATCGATCGCCGATTCGTTTCCTGACGTGTTTTGAGGCGTAGAATCGAATAGCGTAGGTCCCAGATCGATATCTCCAGCAGGAAAGAAGTTACGACCAAAAAACCGACTTTCCAAAATCGCAAAAATGAGAAGACTATAGCCTTCAAAAATCTCAGATTCCGGACGCATCTCAGAATCGATCGCCGATTCGTTTCCTGGCGTGTTTTGAGGCGTAGAATCGAATGGCGTAGGTCCCAGATCGATATCTCCAGCAGGAAAGAAGTTACGACCAAAAAACCGACTTTCCAAAACCACAAAAATGAGAAGACTATAGCCTTCAAAAATCTCAGATTCCGGACGCATCTCAGAATCGATCGCCGATTCGTTTCCTGGCGTGTTTTGAGGCGTAGAATCGAATGGCGTAGGTCCCAGATCGATATCTCCAGCAGGAAAGAAGTTACGACCAACAAACCGACTTTCCCAAATCGCAAAAATGAGAAGGCTATAGCCTTCAGAAATCTCAGATTTTCGACGCATCTCAGAATCGATCGCCGATTCGTTTTCTGACGTGTTTTGAGGCGTAGAATCGAATGGCGTAGGTCCCAGATCGATATCTTCAACGGGAAAGAAGATAGGACCAAAAAACCGACTTTTCGAAATCCCAAAAATGGTAAGGCTATAGCCTTCAAAAATCTCAGATTCCGGACGCGTCTCAGAATCGATCGCCGATTCGTTTCCTGGCGTGTTTTGAGGCGTAGAATCGAATGGCGTAGGTGCCAGATCGATATCTCCAGCAGGAAAGAAGTTACGACCAAAAAACCGACTTTCCAAAACCACAAAAATGAGAAGACTATAGCCTTCAAAAATCTCAGATTCCGGACGCATCTCAGAATCGATCGCCGATTCGTTTCCTGACGTGTTTTGAGGCGTAGAATCGAATGGCGTAGGTCCCAGATCGATATCTCCAGCAGGAAAGAAGTTACGACCAAAAAACCGACTTTCCAAAACCACAAAAATGAGAAGACTATAGCCTTCAGAAATCTCAGATTTTCGACGCATCTCAGAATCGATCGCCGATTCGTTTCCTGACGTGTTTTGAGGCGTAGAATCGAATGGCGTAGGTCCCAGATCGATATCTTCAACGGGAAAGAAGATAGGACTAAAAAACCGACTTTTCGAAATCCCAAAAATGGTAAGGCTATAGCCTTCAAAAATCTCAGATTCCGGACGCGTCTCAGAATCGATCGCCGATTCGTTTCCTGGCGTGTTTTGAGGCGTAGAATCGAATGGCGTAGGTCCCAGATCGATATCTTCAACGTGAAAGAAGATAGGACCAAAAAACCGACTTTTTGAAATCCCAAAAATGGTAAGGCTATAGCCTTCAAAAATCTCAGATTTCGGACGCATCTCAGAATCGATCGCCGATTCGTTTCCTGACGTGTTTTGAGACGTAGAATCGAATGGCGTAGGTCCCAGATCGATATCTTCAACGGGAAAGAAGATAGGACCAAAAAACCGACTTTCCAAAATCGCAAAAATGAGAAGACTATAGCCTTCAAAAATCTCAGATTCCGGACGCGTCTCAGAATCGATCGCCGATTCGTTTCCTGGCGTGTTTTGAGGCGTAGAATCGAATGGCGTAGGTCCCAGATCGATATCTCCAGCAGGAAAGAAGTTGCGACCCAAAAACCGACTTTTCAATTTTGCAAAAATGAGAAGGCTATAGCCTTCAATAATCTCAGATTTTCGACGCATCTCAGAATCGATCGCCGATTCGTTTCCTGACGTGTTTTGAGGCGTAGAATCGAATGGCGTAGGTGCCAGATCGATATCTCCAGCAGGAAAGAAGTTACGACCAAAAAACCGACTTTCCAAAACCACAAAAATGAGAAGACTATAGCCTTCAGAAATCTCAGATTTTCGACGCATCTCAGAATCGATCGCCGATTCGTTTCCTGACGTGTTTTGAGGCGTAGAATCGAATGGCGTAGGTCCCAGATCGATATCTTCAACGGGAAAGAAGATAGGACTAAAAAACCAACTTTTCGAAATCCCAAAAATGGTAAGGCTATAGCCTTCAAAAATCTCAGATTTCGGACGCATCTCAGAATCGATCGCCGATTCGTTTCCTGACGTGTTTTGAGGCGTAGAATCGAATAGCGTAGGTCCCAGATCGATATCTCCAGCAGGAAAGAAGTTACGACCAAAAAACCGACTTTCCAAAATCGCAAAAATGAGAAGACTATAGCCTTCAAAAATCTCAGATTCCGGACGCATCTCAGAATCGATCGCCGATTCGTTTCCTGGCGTGTTTTGAGGCGTAGAATCGAATGGCGTAGGTCCCAGATCGATATCTCCAGCAGGAAAGAAGTTACGACCAAAAAACCGACTTTCCAAAACCACAAAAATGAGAAGACTATAGCCTTCAAAAATCTCAGATTCCGGACGCATCTCAGAATCGATCGCCGATTCGTTTCCTGGCGTGTTTTGAGGCGTAGAATCGAATGGCGTAGGTCCCAGATCGATATCTCCAGCAGGAAAGAAGTTACGACCAACAAACCGACTTTCCCAAATCGCAAAAATGAGAAGGCTATAGCCTTCAGAAATCTCAGATTTTCGACGCATCTCAGAATCGATCGCCGATTCGTTTTCTGACGTGTTTTGAGGCGTAGAATCGAATGGCGTAGGTCCCAGATCGATATCTTCAACGGGAAAGAAGATAGGACCAAAAAACCGACTTTTCGAAATCCCAAAAATGGTAAGGCTATAGCCTTCAAAAATCTCAGATTCCGGACGCGTCTCAGAATCGATCGCCGATTCGTTTCCTGGCGTGTTTTGAGGCGTAGAATCGAATGGCGTAGGTGCCAGATCGATATCTCCAGCAGGAAAGAAGTTACGACCAAAAAACCGACTTTCCAAAACCACAAAAATGAGAAGACTATAGCCTTCAAAAATCTCAGATTCCGGACGCATCTCAGAATCGATCGCCGATTCGTTTCCTGACGTGTTTTGAGGCGTAGAATCGAATGGCGTAGGTCCCAGATCGATATCTCCAGCAGGAAAGAAGTTACGACCAAAAAACCGACTTTCCAAAACCACAAAAATGAGAAGACTATAGCCTTCAAAAATCTCAGATTCCGGACGCATCTCAGAATCGATCGCCGATTCGTTTCCTGGCGTGTTTTGAGGCGTAGAATCGAATGGCGTAGGTCCCAGATCGATATCTCCAGCAGGAAAGAAGTTACGACCAAAAAACCGACTTTCCCAAATCGCAAAAATGAGAAGGCTATAGCCTTCAGAAATCTCAGATTTTCGACGCATCTCAGAATCGATCGCCGATTCGTTTTCTGACGTGTTTTGAGGCGTAGAATCGAATGGCGTAGGTCCCAGATCGATATCTTCAACGGGAAAGAAGATAGGACCAAAAAACCGACTTTTCGAAATCCCAAAAATGGTAAGGCTATAGCCTTCAAAAATCTCAGATTCCGGACGCGTCTCAGAATCGATCGCCGATTCGTTTCCTGGCGTGTTTTGAGGCGTAGAATCGAATGGCGTAGGTGCCAGATCGATATCTCCAGCAGGAAAGAAGTTACGACCAAAAAACCGACTTTCCAAAACCACAAAAATGAGAAGACTATAGCCTTCAAAAATCTCAGATTCCGGACGCATCTCAGAATCGATCGCCGATTCGTTTCCTGACGTGTTTTGAGGCGTAGAATCGAATGGCGTAGGTCCCAGATCGATATCTCCAGCAGGAAAGAAGTTACGACCAAAAAACCGACTTTCCAAAACCACAAAAATGAGAAGACTATAGCCTTCAGAAATCTCAGATTTTCGACGCATCTCAGAATCGATCGCCGATTCGTTTCCTGACGTGTTTTGAGGCGTAGAATCGAATGGCGTAGGTCCCAGATCGATATCTTCAACGGGAAAGAAGATAGGACTAAAAAACCGACTTTTCGAAATCCCAAAAATGGTAAGGCTATAGCCTTCAAAAATCTCAGATTCCGGACGCGTCTCAGAATCGATCGCCGATTCGTTTCCTGGCGTGTTTTGAGGCGTAGAATCGAATGGCGTAGGTCCCAGATCGATATCTTCAACGTGAAAGAAGATAGGACCAAAAAACCGACTTTTTGAAATCCCAAAAATGGTAAGGCTATAGCCTTCAAAAATCTCAGATTTCGGACGCATCTCAGAATCGATCGCCGATTCGTTTCCTGACGTGTTTTGAGACGTAGAATCGAATGGCGTAGGTCCCAGATCGATATCTTCAACGGGAAAGAAGATAGGACCAAAAAACCGACTTTCCAAAATCGCAAAAATGAGAAGACTATAGCCTTCAAAAATCTCAGATTCCGGACGCGTCTCAGAATCGATCGCCGATTCGTTTCCTGGCGTGTTTTGAGGCGTAGAATCGAATGGCGTAGGTCCCAGATCGATATCTCCAGCAGGAAAGAAGTTGCGACCCAAAAACCGACTTTTCAATTTTGCAAAAATGAGAAGGCTATAGCCTTCAATAATCTCAGATTTTCGACGCATCTCAGAATCGATCGCCGATTCGTTTCCTGGCGTGTTTTGAGGCGTAGAATCGAATGGTGTAGGTCTCAGATCGATATCTCTCCGAGGAAAAAAGTTACGAGCGTAAAACTGACTTTTTGAAAACGCAAAAATGAGAAGTCTATAGCCTCCAGAAATTCCAGATTTCGACTGCATCTCCAAATTCATCGACGAATCGTTACCTGGCGTATTTTTGGGCGTCGAATCGAATGCCGCAGGTCCCAGGTCCATATCTCCTCCAGAAAAAAAGTTACGAGCAAAAAACTGACTTTTTGAAAACGCAAAAATGAGAAGGGTTCAGAAATTTCAATTTCCTTTGTATTCCTTGCCCCAGAATATATTTCCATGTTATATTTCCATTCTATATATATCATCGCATTATATTATTCAACGCATACTACATTTGCAGAAAGAGATCCTAAACTAATTACAATTAAACTATGAAAGCAGAAAGATCTATTAGTAAATAATGTTCTGTGTATAAAGGTACCAAATAAGTTCAACAATTCTACCAAAATCTCAAGATACAGTGACTACGCTCATCACTAAAGACGCTGGTGGACGGCGCTGCGGTAATTTTCGGTCCCTCTACTTCTGCTCGTGCGAACAATATTAATAGGAAAGGTTGTGCCGGTGTAAATTGATTCTGTTCGGGCTGATGGTGTCGATTCGACCGTTGTTATCATGGAAGTATGCGGTCTTCATGCAAACAGCAATATTGGAAATCGGAACAATGACAGGATGAACGATAGAAATACATTAGATGTATCCTCGGTTGTATCGTCTGAATTTGCAGCTGTATCTCCGACATCGTCATGGCGAGTCGCGTCTTTAGCCGCATAGCGATCGTCAGCTTCATCGGTCACGGGATATTTTTTGTTGTGAGTTGCTTCCTTCTTAGGATATACTTTGTAGTAAATGCCATCTTCGTCTGCCAAAGGTATCTCATCATCTTTGTTATCGTCGGAAGATATTAAGTCATCGATGCTATTGTCCATCGGGTAATCCAGAGAGTTACCATCACTCTCCAAAAAAGTGTCATCTTCATGATCATATTCGATATTGGCACTCGCGATGCAAGCAATAGCAGCCAGCATCGCGAAGAGATTTATCTGTGAAACAATAAGCCACCATAGAATTACGAATTTTCATACTGGATAGAATGTAACCGTTGCGAGGAAAATCACACTCAATTAACACAATTTAAAAGTTGAAATTTATTGAATGATCCATGTGAACTGTTTCGAGAAGGGTATCAAAACGATAGCGAGGGAATTAGCAATGCACGTGTAATACGCAATGAAATAGCGATAACGTTGAGGCTTTATCCAAACAACGAATAAATAAATACACGTAGGTCGATCGTGGAGTAGATTTGATGCATTTTACGAGTGGATAATCCTATTTACTCTGAACCGTAATCCATGTTCTGATTCTGAGCCGCGTTCGCGAGTTCTTAATTCCTTGGGTGAGCGAAGGAGCGATTGATAATGATTATTTGCAAGAAAACGATTTATTATTTATTATTGTTTTATCTCCAGAATCATTCCAAATTGTCCGAATTAGGTCGATTGTTCGATTGTCACGTTGGCAGAGAAATAAATTGTTCACGAACTTACCATATTATTCATGTTGCCTGTTTCGCCGTCTACACCAACTCGCAGTATTTGGCCAACTGTACTCTCTTAGTCCGGTATTCGGAGATTATATATGGCTATCAGCCACAATGAAGAAAACATCCCCCATCAATTGCCTCCGCCACATATCCATATACGTGGAACCATGCACTCTCGCATCGATCGATCAAAAATGTACCAATTCTGCTCCACGAATGTTCAGATTTTCATCGCCAGACAAAACTGACTGCTCGTCTTCGAAAATAATTTTTATAATATTTCCGACAAACCATATTTTTTTTTCACGAAGAATTGCCGTCTGCGGTAGAGTACTCAAGGTCCTCGTCGACTCAAAATTTTTTTGCTCGCTTATTTCAGCGGTTGTTTGATCAACTTAAAACGAGACGTGAAACATGTGTTCGGCAGTTCCCGAAAAATACACAGTAAAAAATTGTCCGTCATTGTGTAAAGTGTAAAAAATTTTATACAGAATATTTAACATTTTAGTGTGTTGATTCAGCACAATCGTTACTATTGTTCTCACAGTCCGTTGTTCAACGCACAATGATACGGAAGTAACATTTTTCAAATGTTACTCTACCATCGATTTGTGTTGCTTTTAACACAGAGCTGTGTTGCTGTATCACTACACACGGAATGTGTTGAGATGACACTAGTTTTGTGTGAAAAAAGTCGTTGACACAAGATTTTGTGTTAAATGTGACGGAAACATTTTTACTGTGTGCCAGGTAGAATGATCCCAAAAATTCCAAAATATGAATCATCCTTTGTCTCCTGTAACGTGTACTATTCACGAGCAATTGTGTAACAGTACTTGGAAGTTTGTTCGACGGTGTCACGATATGAGTATATAATAAATATCACCGGCTTGGTATGAGCGCAAATTTCGATTGTGACACGAAGGAAAAATTCTCAAATGGCCACTAATTACGACCGAATGAGCTCAGAGATTCGATTGTTCACTGAAAAACTAACAAACTCTATCAAAACTCGCGTTGGTCAATTTTTCCGTACTCCGTTTCGTACTATTATACAATGAATGTCACGTAGGACATGCCAAATACGGTCAACGCGTGTTATTAAAATATTTACAATTACAATGAATTCACTTCCCGAACTGCAATTTTATTGCGTATAAACATCCATGTAATACGTAATGACAGTTTGAGTAACGAAGTCTTAAACAAATTATACTCATCCGACAGCTCTGATATTTTCAGTTTGTACAGCTGATATAAATCAAATTGCGCCGCAACTGTGAGAAAACGCGAGAAACACTTACATATTACATACCCGAAACGTGTAAAGTTTTATTGTTCCACGCGTCAATCATTCACGATGCAATTTACGTTGTTTGTATCAACGTATGTTGTATTGTTGGATTATGTAGCAGATGATGATTTTTAACCCAACCGTATGCGATCACTTACATATATTATTAATTTCCGCCAATAATAATAATAGTAATAATAATAATAATAGTAATAATAGTAACCATAGTAAAAATAGTACTAATAATCATAGTAATAATAGTAATCATAGTAAAAATAGTAATAATAATAATCATAGTAATAATAATAATTATGTAGAAATAACTCTGTTCATATCGTATTTGTATATTGTTTGCAGTGTTGTTATTTCTCGATGAACGTCGAGTTGAAATTACGAAATCTCATAGATTACCTATCCATTTTGTGACGTACTGAACGAGTTCAATGCAAATTTGACGACGGTTGTCATTCGCGGTGTGAAAGTAGAATGATAATGCGACGTGAAATTCCAAAAATCGAGTACTTGACTACGATGTATATTCAGTTTACTAGCCGAGACACGCGGAGGAAACGCGAAATTTGAAAAATATGCTTTCCAGAAATAATACTTCGTTGAAGCATGGAAGCGAGGTGATGTGTTTGGTAGAATACCGATACTGGATCTCAAATGAGCCATCAGCATCGAGATTCCTTTAAATGGTAGATGCAGCAATGATAAGAATAGGACGCAGGGTCGTCAGATTTTCAAAATAACCCAGAGTGGAGTTTTTTCGAGGCTTTTCGAGTTTGTCGGAGGTTTCCGGGATCGCTGCCAGAGCGACCCAGGCGCCGAGCAGACTGACTCGGCTTTGGAATGTGTTTTTTGAAAATATACGGATAAAGATTACACCCGGCATTTCTAAAGTAGAACGCAACAGTCACGTAACAAATTTACCGACACGCTTCGACAACACGTTTTCTTTCCTATTTCTCACTCTCAAAGTACGCTCTTTCTAGACGCATGTACGGCTAGAGTACCTCTCGTACTCTACTGAACGAAGATCGTCAAATGAGATTATAGCTAACAATAAAGCTTGTGCGCATATAATTCACGAACTCGTCACTTACGTGGACCGAAAATGCGTCGTCAATGTGACATAATTCAGGGTTACCGACGATGCCCAAATAAGGACAAATGATACCTCGATCTCAATCACTACAATTCCGACGTGACGTTTTTGGAAAAAATGTATGGAAAAGACCAGAGCGATCTGGACCCAGACATGTTTTCCGTATAAGCAATAATTTTGTGGCATTGCCATAATCGACAAATTGTTTTGCATATCCACGTGTTTCGGCTAGCGCTGGGTAAACGTTGAAAAACTCAAATCTCCAGAGGATCATTTTCGAGACAAATGTTCAACAGCGAATCATCAAGCGCCGTACAATGGAATTTATTAAGTCATGTTTCACAAACTGTTCTTGTATTTTGATTAATGCAAATGCAATAGCCAGCATCGTGGCCTTCGTTTTATTTCTAGGCTTAAGAATAAATTATGGATACAGTTGTTTAAAGAAATTCCTAGTTTAAACGAACAGAGGATATGCATTATTGTGCAATGTTCCCATGTTAACTGTTGTAGGAATATCGTTTGATTCGTAACATTATTGATCTCTCTGCGCTCGGGCTATCTTGGGGACATGGTTGCACGTCACATTCAATATTTCATTGATAAATTGTTATCAAAAATTACACTTTCCGATTTCTTTACACGATAAAAAGGAATATAAAATTAACTACTAACACGCTGTTTGTTATTAGGTGTTTTTTTTTTCATCGATAACATAAATTATAAATTAATAAAATATATTAAATCATGATCAAATCTTTTTGAAAATGAAAGAATGTTTGGTATCATGGTCTTTCAAACGTTTTTCTTTTCTTTGTTTTTCCCCGTTCTTTTGGAAATAACTTATAACCTATGTCCAATATATTATATATTAAATAATCATCATCAATAATATATTAATTTTAAATAATATAATTTTTAACAAAACACCTACTGCTAACAACGTAAATGATTAGTCAATGTTCATGGTTTTGTATTTGGAATTTAATTGTTTTTTTCGTTTTTTTTTCGTTTGTTTCCATTTGTTTTCTCATGCTCATTTCTTGAACATCCTTGCTTTAGGGATATAAATATATTCACACATAGCTGTACAATCAGAATTTCTAAATTAATCGTGAAGTGTATGTAAACAGTGTTGCAGAAGCAAGCAATAAACCTGATCCAATACAGACCTGGGAGTCGCTAATCAATTTTTTCCGTTTATACAGATTAAAAAGCCAGTTTGGAGAAATATAGCGCTGGATAACAAGGAAAATTATAACACTTTCCGAGGTAAAATTTCATTCCGACTTCAACGACTTTGAAAGTTTATAACGTAGTGTTGAATTCGTGACAATGTACAATTTGAGAGGCTCTGCCGTTTTTCTTACCCCCCAGACATAATATTTTTCAAATAAATCACGTTTGAAAAAATAATCCCGTGAATTTATTCATCTGAACCAGATACATCGTGGATCGTCGGTTATATGTACTAAGAAATTTATCAATAGTCCATGATTTCGAAAATCGCGAAAATACAACAAAGAAATTTTAATCCTCCCATCTGTACGTTTACCATGCGAGGTTCAAACGACCGAGCTTGCAAGAATAAAAAAATCTTAACAGTCTGTTGTTTCAAAACCATGATATTTTTCAGCCGCAATAACCGATATACTCGTATTTCTTTACAATTGGATCCGATTCGAGTGCAACGATAAGTTGTCTCGTCGAAGATTCGACTCTATATGCTCAACTGATTTCGTTTCACCTTATAATTCCCCGATGATTCATCACCATTCCCGTTTCATACGACAACCTGTTGCGCGGTTGATTGTGGAAAATTGATTTCGAAGTTCGTTTGTCCTCGATCTAGTACACCCGTAGAAAAAGAGTCCCAGCTTTTGGAAGCGAAAGATTTATATTATGTCAAGAAGCCAGAACTCGAACTCTCCTAGGTAAACCGAGATTCATTGCGAATTTCGTGAATTATTGGTTCTTGGATCGAGTTTCTCTACCAAAACAATATTATTACAATGATATAATGTGATATAAGCGAGTCTGTATCTAAAGATATATGACGCGACCTAAGTAACGTTTTTTGTTTTCAAATATTTCTATACTTCTTGTGCACTATCCACTGATTCCGAATAATTCCAAGCCTTAGAACGATAAAAACATACATATAGAGATTGGAAGTCTCTCGTAACGTGTTAAGGCTAAACTATCAAATATTTTTTTTATAGCTTAGCGGGATAGAGGTTTATACTATTTTTTCGCTAAATGGTCGTGATTGCGTTTGATTCCCATCTGAAACTGCTCGGAGGTTTACAAGAGTTGGTTTACACGCAATAATGGAATCATTCGCCTCTTTCAAAAATATACTTTAAACGTGTAAATACTATTCGCAAAAAATATTAATATTCTCTCTATAAAATTATGAAATTCTCTACAAATGTCTGTTACCACAATCCATATAGAGCTGTATCAAGGATGAAATAACGTCGCCGCGTAAGGTATACAATAACGCGAGGAAACATCGTTGGTTACCTGTGGTAGACTCGTTCGTTTGTGAAAAGAAACGTCAAGCGTTACATTATCTCGCACGTCTGACATCAGCAGAAATGGAAATCTTGGAAGTTGTTACGATGCTTTGTCGTGGCCGGAAATTCCGTAACGGCATTCGCGATGGAAAACTATTGCGTAAATAAACACTACCGATGATGCGCTCGTTGACCTTACGCCGCGATTATTTCATCAGTTCCAGGCTTTTCCCTAAAACATGCCTATGAGAATAAGTGATAAAAGACCTGCGTGCAGTTTTACACGGTTCACAATTTGTTGTGCATCTCATTGGTTCCTATTCACAGAGTTTTACAAAAATTCGAGTCATCCAGGATTCTTCACCAATTTTTTACCACGGTAGTCATAGACCCGGCGACAAAACAGTACGATGTCCGCGGGTACAGGTACCGGTGGTAGTCGATTTAATCTTGGATAGATTTGATCTCCCCTGGGCACTATGAGACCGGGCGATTCGAGGCCCTCGTCTACTCTCCGCAACTCTTTTTGATACCTGGAAAAAAAAAAGATGACAAATTTTTTATACCCGATCGTCGTTCGCATCGCAACGCAACTTTCTACAAATTCTCAAGAATGATAGAAACTGTGCGTAAATCCCCAAACAACATGTACTCACCGACAATATTCGTTGAACGTTAAAACGTAACATTTGTCTTCTATGCAAGCGACGCTGTTCGCGTCCCTGTGCCTCGACGCGAAGACCTCATCCTCCGAGTCATATTGCGTTCGACCCTGTTCCGTGTGTTCCGGCCGATAATACCATAGCAAGGAGAACATCATTTCACCTGTGCATAGAGGTTATTTCACGGAATTAGAAACACCTTTTCGCATCTTCGATACACAAAATTTTTTGACAAATTAAAAAAAAACAAGAGAACTCCGACATATTCAATAACCATACCGTCATGCGGATTTTCCCACAATGCAGCAATTTTCGCGACGAACGGTAAATCCGCTTTTCTTGTGCCACTCCGCAGTAAGACGCAGTCTAGACGCTTCAGAATATCACCGTTTTCGTGTCTCATGCTCTCGTAACAACGCCGGAACGCGCACTCTTCGTTCTGAAACAGTCGATGGTAACAGCAAACGCTTATTAATCGGCCAATTTTCCATGGTTACATTACGAAGGATTACGACCAGGATAATTGCAAATAAAACTCGAACGAAGCTATCGCGATTTGAATGCTCGCCGATTTGCTTGAAACATTCTCGTGAAATTTAATCGTATTAATGTAAGTATGCTGGCAATCCGAAGAAGTGTTCTCTAGTAGGAAACATTCGAGGGAGTAATAAACAATAAGGCGTATTGAATTGATTCCCACCGTTAAATAGACTTTAGCTTCGTAAGGTTTTCCTTCCCAACTCCAGCCATTGTTCCATTTGGGTTTAAGGCTTGGTCTTCTTATGAGTGCCAAGTTTTCCTCCGCCGCTTGCGTGTCCTCGGATTTGACGCGTAATTTTTTGGCAATCAACTTTTTTGTACTTTTGCGTCTATTTTTAACTAACGCCGGTTTCTTAACGTCGTTTTGATTCGTAAAATCATCCACGACGTCGCTCACTTTGGCTTTCGAAAGAACCTCACTCTGATCACAACTATCCGAAATGCATTTATCGTCGTCTATCTTCGGCTCCGCAGTTTTAGCTTTGTCGTTCAAAATTTTCGTTTTAATTTTAACCTTCGACTTGGCGTCGTGCGACTTGAGTTTCGATTCGGAATTATGAACACCGAGAGCTTCGCATTTGTTTTTATTTGTCGCAGTGCTTTTAATTTCCACCACTTTAGACGCGTTGCTTTTGGTAGGCACATTTTTTACCACATTCAGTTTTTTTGGAACTTTTTTTGTCGCCGACAAAACGTTGACAACTGTTTTATCGTTATTTAAATCGTGACTTTGCGTCATTTGTACGCTTTGTTCGATTACACTGTTTATCGTTTCCATTATCGAAGATTCACTAGCGTTTTGTTTCGCGTTCCGAATTTCGACTACTTTCAGCACTTTCGGATTCTTACACTTCTTTAGGGGAGGCTCGCACGGGCTCGAAACTTCCGCTTTGCGCTTTTTGCTCGGTAATTCTTTCTTCGCGTGTTTTTTCTTCGGAACATTTAAATCAGGAACATTATCAGTGGAGCGAACGGTTTCTTCGTTCGTAATTGACCTTTCTAAGCTATGATCTTCGCTCGTAGGATTTCGCGTCGAACCTACCGACAACGTGCGTTTGTTGATTTTACATTTTTTCTTGTTGTCCGACAGACTGTCCAGGGACAACTTTCTTTTCGTTAACTTTTGACACTTCGGCCGCTCGTCCGTGGCAACAGGATTCGGATTCGCAGTAGCATCCTTCTCCTCCAACGTTTCCCGCACCGTAGACTCGTAATCCGGTTTTTTCCAATTCTCGTTCTCGATCACAATGACGTCGTTCAATTCCTCCTTCACACCGTCACTGTCCAATTTTTCGTCGATCGACAAGATTCCAGAATCTTTGTCGTTATCCAATATAGCCAACTGTCCGTTTACGCATTGTTCACATTTCAACATTTCACATTTATATCCCGACTCACATTTTACATTACAATTCGCCTCGCAAGGAATGTTATCGCTCATCTCCTCGCTACACGATTCACATTTAACGTTATTGTTTTCTAGTTTGAAATCGGATAATTTATTGCTACCGCAGCAGACCGTAGACAACACCTTCTCGTTCGGCGACAGAGCTTCAGTCTTCACCTCGCACGTCGATGTACACGCGTGTTTCTGACAATTGCACGCGGACAGCTTGCTGTTCTGGCAACTCGGTTCGTCCTGTGAATCACAAGAATTCAAACACCTTCAGTACGATTCTATTTTCCGCGTCGACGTTTCCGTATCACAATTCTCACGGTGGAAAACCGCAACGTAACAAAATATTATAGAAAACGCTACGTAATGTGTCTTAAAAATTTATGGCTGTACACACTTGACAAGGTGGTTCGTAACTCGTTCGAGATAAGGAACGTTCTATTACAATTTCGACAATGACAAATCTACCATAAACCTCCTTGTTAAAAGAGTTCAATTTTCATCCAATTTCCACATAATTTATTTCTCTCGTCGGCCCGATAGCCGACCCTGAAATTTCGTATACGCAAAACTACTTTAGGTTTCAAGGGATACATCAAAATTTACAAATTCTCGTAGGTCGGTCGATTGCCGGAGAAACTACCTTAAGCTCGGGGAATATACTCGTTGAAAGGAATGATTAAACAAATATCGCACCTTGTTGCGCCGGTTCGTACTCTGCGCGTGATTGTGAGCGACGTTCGGGTTGCGGGGCGACATGGGCCGTGGTTGATTCTGCGTGATATTTCGATGATTGTTAATTTGGACGCGATCTGTGTCCCAGGCATTGGCACCATGGGGGGGCGCCAGTCCAGCTAAGCCCCTCGCAGGTGACGGAGGCCCTACTAAAGCACTGGGCGGCAATGACAGACCGGGCCCTGAGCCCACTGGCACCGCCTTACCATTACCAATAAGGGGTCCAGTATCCACGTTTTTTGGACAAGACTGCATCGGACACGGGCAACCTTGGAAGGCTGCGTCTGCAAAAAAATAATTGCGATACAATACTTGACGCGCGACGACTGATGTAAGTCGTACGCTGATTCCACGATCGCGGTTGTCATCGTGCCATCGTTATTTTATCAAGATTCACGTGCACAGTCACTCGAGTGGGAATCACGAATGCATAAAAATAAACGCTCTGCCAACATCCTCGACGAGCACTGAATCATCACAGATCGATTCGTACGTTCCATATCGATGTAGCGTAACGTGAGCGGCGACTTTGCTCGAATTTTACGTCATCGTCTATCGTCCACCGCGTCACACGGTGGTGACGAACAAATGCGCGGATCCGTTTTGATTTCAGTTCTCCAACGAATACCCACCACTTTATCCCAAGTAAAGAAAAGTATCTTTTCAGAAGTGATAACCTACGATTGGTCCGCTCGAATAAAGGCGATATTTTTGCAGTATTTTCGCTTCGAATATCGTTGGCTCGTCCGGTGCGAGGTGCGGCCTATGAATCACGGTGAGAACAAAAATCCGAGACAAGATAATGTCACTTGGCGATGAAATGTGCGAAAGTGGAAAATTGTCAAGAAACGAAATCGATTCCGAGGACGGAAATTGCTTTGTACGGCGCATACCAAATCACTGACGCGTATATGAAAATAAAGGAATTACGAAGCAAGGTGAGTCTTCTCGGAAACTGTTCTCTGGTCTTACCAAACACCAAGCCTTATCGATCACGCGAATTACCGAGTATAATCTAGCGCGGTTCGTTTTGAAATCGTCTATATCGAATACGATAATACTTACGATCAACAAAGGGTCTTCCTTGAGGATGCATATACGCTGGATTTCCAGGGGGCGGCGGTGGGGCTGCCGGTGGATATGCTCCGTAATACGGCGGTGGATATTCCGCTGCAGGTGGTGGTAACGGTGGCTGTTGATATTCGACCACTCCGGGTCCGCCACCGCCACCTCCGCCACCGGGACCACCTCCACCAGGACCTGCGGCCACTGGATACCCGGAGTACCCATACTGACTGCGAAGAGAACCAAAAAAAAAAAAAAAAAAAACCAAAAAAAAATAGAAAAACAAAAACAAAAAAATAACGATCAGAATCAATTCGATAAATCGTTCGAGTGGTAATTATTATTATCCGATCGTAGGCCGGCATCGATTCGTGAACGATCGTACGAATACGTCGAACATTCGTTCTGGTTAGCCAGTTCATGCCTCGAGCAAACGGCTCAACTTTTAGCACGCACACACCTCGATACCAAATCGAAGAATGAACGGTAAGAAAAGAATAATTGCTATACTCACCGTCTGTACGTCGGCGGATACTTCGGGAAACTGTAAGGCGGTGGATGCGGAGGATGTGCCGGATGCGGAGGATGTGCGTGCGGAGGGTACGTCGGTTGAAAACACATATCCTGATATTGCGGTGGAGTTGAGTAGTAATGCGGATAGTATCCTCCACAATAAGCTCCACCACCTGGAAATCATTCGTCGAACATAAATATCACCACTTTCCCCGTCATACATAATCTGCTTTCTCTATCACTCGCACACGTTCGCCGCGTGCATTTAGTTAGTTGTATTTACTCTGAATCGTTTCCTCGCGGTATTATTATTTATTTGTTTATTCATTATTTTTATTTATTCATTTATCTATTCATTTATTATTATTATTTCCAAAGTCCCTATCGTACAATGGTGATGGTACTACAGCGAACGTTCGTTACCTCCGCCAGCGCTGCCGGTACCTCCGGAGGTTGTGGAGGTCGTTACAAGGTCATCGGATCCTTCGGAGTTCTGTGGGGGCGTAGGTGTTGGTTCTGGAGGCGGTGCTTTGACCGGCGGCAGCGTGGGAGGATGTTGTATCAGTGGTCCAGCCGGCTGATAATATCCTATAATCCGAGCAAAGATTGTTCTCCGTTAATTGCGAAAGATTAATCAATCGGAATCCACATTTCGCGGCGGCGATATCGGGGCGAATGGGAACCGACAACGGCGGCACGTGGCGGGACAGTGACAGGTTAATATTGAGTTCTTCGGTTCCGTTACAATCAACTTTAATATCATCGATCCCATGATCCGCCTGATAATACTCGCGCGAGAAGCGATCATCGTCGATCGAACACAGTCGAGTACGATCACGGTGCACGGTCATTCTTCTCCTGTTAATGATATATAATTTTCTCGGGGAAAGAAACGCTCGACTCGTAGTAGTAGCAGGTTCGCAACAGATAATCAAATCGAATCGTCTCTATCTCCAGCGAGATCCGAGGAACCAGAGAGAAACGGTATCATACGCGTATACGTATCGATGTATACACAGCTATACCTGCATTTAAACAAATCGAACTCTGGCGTCAGACTTCTTTCTCTCCGACGTCCCACGCGTACCTACGCGTCCACATCAGAGGGAAATCTGTGAATCGTACCAGATTGAAGAAGATACCTAACCCTTGCGTGTAACGAAGCAGGTACGCTTCGACGAACGCTTGTCAGTTAATATTCAACGCAGCCATCAAAGGTGGTTGTTTCGTTTTTGTATAAACCTCCGTGAAAATTTTCCCGCGCTGCTCCGTCGTATTCCCCCCATCGCGCCGTGGGGGAATTTGGAAAAATGCGGAAATAAGCGCCTTGCGCGATCAATTGTTTCATGCACGCTGCAAAGCTTACTTCGCGCGATTACTGGTAAGTTAAAAAAATCAGATTAATTTGGAAAAAGGGGGAAACGAGATGAACGCTCGTTACGCTCGCGAATCTTTCACCTACGCGAATGGCTCGATGGGATTTCGAGGGTTGATCGGGACGACGCGGCTGTTTCCGCGTAGTTATACAACGAACGTCCAAGACCCGTCGAATCCTGCCGCGGCGAAAGAAACGAAATCCGCGCAGATACCACCGACCGATCTAACGTTAGTTCCTGTTTTCGGTCTGTGACCCGGTCAGATCCCGCTTCGCACTCCTCGGACGGCTGACGTCACACGGCGAACCGAGGTGAACGCACCGTTTTTGTGAGGCTTGTTTACGCTTTTAGAATCGAACGAAACGAACGATGCGCGAAATAGGCGGAACGGTTGGATCGACGATCTGGCGAATTATCGTCGAATCGACGCCGACTCGCCGATTGTTTCGCACGGCCTCCGCGTAATCGCGGTGAGGCGAGATTTTCCGCTCACGTGACCCATCCACGCCACCGTCTTTCGGTGGTCCATCGACGCGTCGCTGCTCGAAGTTGGAAGTTGGAGCCTCGCGGATCGCGATTGCCAATTTCACCGCATAGACAAACGATAGGTTATAAGATACGTGCACGCGGGTACGTAGAGGAAGGTGCGCGCGGATAGGAGGCGAGGTACGGAGAACGGCGATGCAAAGGTGGTAGCGAGAGAGATATAGAGGGGGAGGTCGAATTGATTGTAGCGCGTGGGTGTCGGCCTTGATACGTGATTCGCGCAAATCTGGTAAATAGGTTACGCGAGCCGAAGGTTCGAAGAAATTTTTCAGGAAGTAGATGGAAGTAGCGAAGGAGAGAAAAGGCGACGTAGGAGGAACCCCCTTCGGAGGTGAGGCACGTCGAATTATTAGGCGTAAAAACGAACGTCGCCGCTTCGGTTCGATGCCGGTTAAACAGAGATATATATCCGCTTTTTTTGCCGTTACTTACGCTTACGCGGCTTCGGCAGGCATGACCTCCCCAGTTTGACGACGCCGAGCGGTTCTCGACCGCGTTGAAATTTCACGCTGATAATTTTTCGTATCTGTATGCGAGTCGCGATGGATCGTTGCGTCATTCGACGACGCGAATATTTTCCTTTCCGCTTCGCAAAACGCTCTTTTTATTTACGATCCGATTATTACCCGAGACGTTTCTGGAGAACACGAGCGTCGATAGTGCGCGACGCGCGATGAACCCGCGACCTTCGATCCTGCGCTGTATTCGACGTGGACGACGACGAGGATGAAATTAATTAGGATTTCGAGACGCGACGGGAATAACAATCCGAGTTAAATTTCGTATGACCTTTGAGATTCCAGGTCATCCGCGAATCAATCCGCGAAACGCGGCGTTCGATTACTTCGCGATAAACTCGTTCTTAACAATGTTTCCGAGTCGTCCCAATTTGCAAAATTCGACGAACCCACCCAAATCCTTAGTACAGATTCTAAATAACGCGTCACGTTTTTTATTGCGTTTTTTATTTTCACTAACCATTCAATTTATTCTTTTACTGAAAATAATTGTCATTATCAATTAAAGTTATTTTCTTCGCGAGAAAGCATGTCGGTAAAAACTAAAGACAACGAACTACCGTGTTGTTTTTTCATTGAAAATTTTACAATCCTGCTTTGAAGCTCCGCGAAGTGGTCGTAATGTGCACGTATGTACAATGATTCGAAAACGAAAACTTTCAAAGAACTCTCGCGACCGATTTCTCTCTATTTCGGCGACACGAAAACAAACGCTTTGGATGGGAAATTTTCAAACAGGAGAATATACTTTCCTCGCGTACTACTCGATATCTACATACATATTTCTTTGTCGCGTGATTCTTCGAATTTTGTTATTCCTTCCGACGCGTAGGTATCTCGTACGTCCCACGTGTCCGTCGCGTTGCAAAGTAGTCCGAGCGACGCTCTATCTCCGCGGGTGTCATAGACGCGGTTACGAGAAAAAAAAAGAAAAAAAATTGCGCGTAACGTAAAATCTTCCGTTTTTATACCGAGTACGTCCGTTTGTACGAATACGTGACAACACTTTCGAGGCGCGGGCGTCGAGAGGAAAATCGTAATTTTCAGAACTCAGCCTCGAAGATACATAGATTGATTTGTTTACGTTACAATAATATTAATTAATTGATTTGATAACGTTACAATAATATTAATAATCAGGGAAATGGAAAATTGCATAGCGAGCTCGTAAGTTAAACACGTAAGTTACTTATAGCGAGACAGAGAGATGGAAATCGAAGAGAGAACTGAACTGAACTGTAACTGAGTAAAATAAAGAAAAAATGAATAGAGAACGAGTAAGATTAGATAAGTAATGGACCGAGCATGGAGAGTAAGGCAGGTGAAGGGTGAGATGAGAGAACGAGCAAATCGAAGCTTTCGAATGTATCGCGAGTAATCTAAGCGAGTAAATCCACGGTCATCGACAACAATGGCAACGACGTATCGCGAATTTACAACGTGCTCGCTAGTTTTTTTTTTTTTTTTTTTTTTCGAGATACTTGCATCGAACGTGTCACGATGGTGTGATTATTTGGAGAAATATGGTGCGGGGAGCTTGGAAATTGTCTGACTGGAGAATACTCTGAATTCGCTACGATTTTGCATCGATATCTCGTCACTTCGAACGTAATCGTCGATCCCGGTGTTTTTTTTCCCGACTCTCGCTTTTTTTCTCTCCGTCGACTTTCGAATGATTTCGAGGTGGGTACTCGTCGCGAAAAATATCGCGGGAGAGTTACCGAGTTATTTGCCTGCGAATATCGATTCGGATCGGACGCGAATAACCTTCGAAACTTTTTAAACCTGAACTCGATCCGTTCTCGTTCGATCGCGAAACCTAAACGGGGGGGACACGTTCGGTGTCGGGCGAGAAGGTTGTCTCTCTTCGAGAACTGGTAACGCCTTGAAAATTTCAAGCGCCAAAGAATTCCATCCTCGAGAGTCGTATTTAAAAAGTATAAAAGGTTGTTCCAATTCCATACCGATCGGACTGATCGAAGTCGGACATGCGTTAGACGTCTTCGCTCCGTAGCGGTCGCGGCGTCGTGAAATTCGGCAATGAAAAACCGATCGGAAATCGTTAGTTTCCACGGCTAGCTAAAACATTTGCGTCCCTCCTTGACCTTCCTGCTCGGCGCGAGAATAGAATTAGTATTTTTAGATACCGTTGCAAAGTCGCTTTTGAACACGTTCGAATATGTCGGCTCGAAGTTGCCCTGGAATGCGATAGAAATTTTCAGCATTTACACGATTTCAAAGGCGAAAGGATGCATCGAGAAGCGTCCAGAGAAGTACGCGCCACACGTTCGATCACATCCGATCGAATCGCATCGAGCACTCGCGAGGCTTCCCAAGTCGGTCGAGAAATCCAGGGAAGAACCTGTTTTCTCGTCCAATAGAATTCCTCCGTAGCGAATCGCGCGGATCGCGCGCCTACCGATGGTTTTTCGTACCCGTCTCCGGAAATCCGAGCGCGGATCTCTAATTATTTGTATCGAGAGACACGCGAAATCTCGGCGTCGAGGCAACAGCATTCGCACACGCGCGCATATATGTGCCTCGTTTCCGACGACTCATTTTTTCGTTCATTGACGGAATCTGACTCCGAGCATATAAAAAGAAGCTCACCAAAAACGAGCTCTTAATTTAAATTTTAAGTACTCGCGAGACGAGTTTGAACGTTTCCCACTCGATTAAAACGTAAATCTAATTTTTTTTTCTTCTTCAAATCGCTGCAAATTCGCGGCATGTCGGGTTATTCGTTTGGCCATAGGCGGGAATTGTAGAGGAATCTGTGTTACTTAAAAGTGCATACAGCTCATTCACGTTTTGCGAACCGTGTCTCGGGTACGAAATCTTAAACACGCTTTTTTACCAAATTTCCTGGTTTTCTCGATTTTTCCCGTAAACCAGTAATTGTACGGCAAGTTTGTATCCGACATTTTTTGTAGGAAATTGCATTCTCTACAAAAAAGGTCCTTTAAGCCCAGACCGTAGAGCTAATAGTTCCCGAGATATATTCGAGTGAACGTACGACAATTTAAAGCGTGTCCACAGTTGTGTTATCTGTGATTTGTACTTTTTAATGAAATTATAGCTGAAAAAACAATTATTACGCTATTACCAATACAAAATCAATCGTAATAATGACAATAATAATATTGTATCTTTTCACGTGTACGTGTGCATGCGTATGTATACACATATCTAATGTATTATGTAATATATTATAATTTATGTTTCCACGTCGCGCTCGCGCCGATAGTTTGACGTGGGACGCGTGGCTTATCAGCGTGGCATTTCGTTGTTTACGCGACTGTGACACGTAATTCAAACGTCACAGAAGAACTTCGCTATTGATACGTTATTGTATTCCGAGAGCCAGGGAGATTAGAGCGACCGCGTTGGAGTGATCGATGACTATTGAATGATACGAATTCAATGCTAGTGCTGCTGGCTGTCGCGCGATAAAATCACGCGTCTGGAAAAACGTCGGAGAAACGCGAACGGGAAAGAGAGAGAAAGAGAGAGAGAGAGGAAGAGGAGAGAAAAAGCAGCGATACTCCCGTTTTTTGCGTATCGATACTTTTTCATTTTCCCTGCGCAAGAGCCACGGTGGTAGCGCGGCTCCTTGGATAAAAACTCGGATGTCCTAGACCGAGTTTCTCTGCGACCTTGCGGACTGCGGAGAACTGGCTACTGTTTCCTACCTGCTGCACGATTTATATAGATAGGTGGATACGACATGCTCGTTCGATCCTTTGCGGCCAACAAGTGACGACGTTCGGTCGAAATCTAGCGCGCGCGTGTCCGCCACCTCTTTGCATGGGCACCTAACTCGCCTCCGTTATTATCCGAGGTGTTCGCGTACTTGCACCACCGCGGCAACATGTCCGGACTGCAGCAGCCAGTAAGAATAATATTGCGACCTGGTTTTCGCCATTGGCGTCGCCTCCCAACCGACTAACCTTAATAACCGATGCCCAATAATCTGAGCCTACGCGTGTTACGCGCGATGGCTCTCTTTTTCTCTAACAAGCAAGCCCTCGAAACGGCGTGAAAAGAGGTTTCGCGATGCCGGAAATTGCCGTCTCAGGATCCTTCCGCTTGCTCTCGCGCAGTCGAACGATCGATTTTCACCGGCCGATCGAAAAGCGGCTTCGAAATTACAAACGTCGCTACGATTGTCGTTCGATAAGTCGAACGAAAATCAGTAGATATTTGTAATTCCCTAAGTCATCTTACTTCCGATACACGAGGATCACAAAAAGCTGGTCGAGGTGTTTTTGAATTTGATGAAAAATATACATTTAACGAACACTATATTCTTGTCAGAAGCGTACATATTGCCCCCGTAGTTTCATGTTGCCCCGTTCTTTCAAGAGACCAGAATTCACCACGAGTTATTTCAAAGTGTTTCCAAATTTTCCCCAGAAAACGATATTTTTCTAATAAGAATTCATTTTGTCCCATCTTCAACTACTGGTCCACTTTTTAACAAACAAGATACCAACGTTTCTACTTTTCTTTCTTCGAATTACGTTTACCTCAGCATACATCGGAACGCAAATTCGGTTTTCTCAAAAAATCCTATTATTTCGGAGAAATCGAAATGTGCAAAATCGCGAAGTGAAAAGATCATTTTCTCGGTTTGTTCCTCGCCCACGAAACAATCTTCGTCGAATGATTCCGCGAATACAGATTTAACGGAGTAACCGAGGTTTTTACGAGAACGGGAAGAAAAAGTTCAGCTGGGCGAATAAATTTTAGCGCACTGTAATGACAATCGAATGCTTTGCTCGCGTCACGAGCGAGAGAGAGAGAAAGAGATGAGTATGCGAGGATGTTTAGGGATATAGATATATGAAAGTTCGATCGTTCGGGATTCGGAAAACGTATAGAACGACAGAGTGGAGATCGATTGGACGACCACTTTGTCTCGAACGCTTCTTCTTCGCCGTTCTCCTGTCATGTATCAATGGATCGAGGATCGAATGTGACTCGCGAGAACGTGTCTCGACCGCAAGACAACCGTGCTTCGCCACTTTCCCCGGTGAGAAAATGCCAACAGGTTAGATAGGCACGTTGAGCGAAGGCGACTACTATACGTCGAACGAGCAGACGCGAAGCGTTCGGGACGTTTACCGTCTTCTGGTACTTTTGGCACGCGATCGTAAAAAGACCGCTGTTCGCCGAAAGTAATCACGATTGGCCAACGGCATAGCAGAAAAATTTCACCGCGAACCCGACTCGATTTCTCCCTAATGAAATGGAATTCTCGATCAATTTGGAGAGTGCAATTGCGGAACGCGATCGATTATCGCCTCCCCGTTACATCATTGTAAACAACGATCATCATTCCAAAACGTTCTTCTCTTTCCGCGTCTCGTGCGATGACTCAAGAATTGTTCGAGCATCTCACAAGTTTCTTTCGTGGCGTTATAACAGTATCTCTCTCTCTCTCTCTCTCTCTCTCTCTCTCTTCCCACCTGTCTCAAGAGTTGTATTCGATCCTGGCCAATTTCACGCGATGTAAATCGAAAGGGAGATGCGTTATAGAAGAGTTTAGAAACTCGTCGAGATTCGCCACGATCGATCCTCTCTAATGAAGTACCTTCTCAGCGCTGCTTCGATATCCGGAGGAAAACAAGTGGAGAGAGAGCATGAATTTTCCTCAAGGATCAAAATCAAATTTTAAAGTTAGATGGAGAGGAGGTCCGCGGTAAAAAAATCCGTCATCGTGTAAAGTGTAAAAATACGTGCGTAGAATATTCAACATTCGAGTGCGTTGTTCGCACAGTCCGTTTTTCAGCGCACAAAAATGTTACTTGATACTAAAGCAACACTCTTTAAACGTTACTCGACATTGGTTTGCGTTACTCGTAACGCAGAGCTGCGTGTAGCTCTATCACTACGCACCCTGGATGGGGAGATGACACTGATGTTGTGTAAAAAAAAGGTCGTTGACACAAATTTTCGTGTCGAATTTGACGGATTTTTTTTTTTTTTTAGGGGGAAAACACGAATGAAGACCGGAGGATTTTTGAGATTCGCCGCCAACTTTCACGGGCTGTTGTTTCGCCGCGAGAACGATCACGACGCGAGAGTCCATTGCTCTCGCGTGGGTCGCGAAGTAACGAGCATAACAACGAGTTACCAAATTGATGGCGAATCTGTTGGAGCGTATCAATGCGAATCGCATCGCTCAACCAGATGCTACGTCGTTGATTAGACCGATTAAAATTATCTCCCCGTCGCGATAATGCGACGTTATCGAAGCTGCAGAAAGTCGAATTCGGCGAAATTTCCCCGATAACGTATCTACATCGGATGCTCGACGAAAATGCGATATGCACGTGTAGCCGTTCCTCGCGCACGATTCGCGATAAGCCACGATGTAACGAAACGTGTTTCGTTTGTTGCGCGAATTATTTATAGTTCTTTGTTCCGACCAATCGTGGCGGCGCGAGCTTAGCTTGCTAGATATTTTGCGATTCAAATCGTTCGAAAGTTTGTAACGCGAGTTGTAGCGGGCCGCAGCACGCGCACACACCTCGTTGCGAGCCAAGGTTGATCGCCACTTGCCAAAATATCAGCCGATGCTGCTCTTGCGAAGCCTGGCCTTCTGTCGGTTTTGCGAGTAATGCTTTTTTATTCGCGATCGACGGACCGTGCGACAACCGCAAAACTAACGGACATGCCCCTCGTCGTTGGCAAACCGACGTTACGACAACGATTCGCCGATCTCCTCGGTATCGAGAGGTACTGGGATATAAAAAATAAAAGAGGACAAAAATCAGCTCTCTCGTGCTCTCTCTCTCTCTCTCTCCCCGTCTCTGTGTCTGTCTGTCTGTACGTCTGTCTGTCTGTCCGTCCGTCTCTTTCGCTCCGTGTCGTCGTCGCACGTTTCACAATTGGCAAATTCTCGCCTCGCTCGCGCACACGTGCGCGAGGCGGACAAATATAAAAAATTACGTCATCTCGTTTGCTAATACCGTTCGGTAGGAGAGGATTTGCAAAATCGTTATTTCGAAACTTTTGATTTTTATTTTTTTTGGTTTATTTATTTTCTAATTTTTCTAATTTTATTTATTTTGACAGACGCGTCGGGGAAGTTGAGCTCGGTATTTCGGCGCACGTATCGTTTCCCCGTTCTCTGACGTTGGTGATCGGGCAACGACGCAGTTCGTATCTTCCGAAGGAGAACTGACACTTCGTTGAACGCGGTGCGTTACGTTCGCGATAGGATATACGCACAACCTACTCCCGAACGACGATGTGAAAGTTTGCACGAGGAGGAATCGCGCCGCGATTGCTACTTTCGTTTACGAGTAGTTGTTGCGCGATGAACGCTGCCGCGTTGTTAAAAAAAGACAAAGTAACACGACTACGAAAAAAAAGACAAAGGAAAAAGAAAAAGGAAGAGAAAAAAACGGAATGGCGAACGGCACACCGCGGAACGTTGAACCATTCGATGAGAGAAAAAATGTGGCGGCTGCGAGAACGGCGAAGACGAAGTGAAATGCGTTTTACACAGTCGCGCGGCATCATTTCTACGGGAATTCATATTCCCGTGGGATAGGTGCTAACTTCGTTAAAAAATCGCGTCGGACGAAATAACGAGAGAAAGCTGAAACGGATACCGACGCCGACTCGTCGCGAACCAATTAATCAAGGAAAAGAAACGACGAGTGTCGGCGAGAGGATCCACACCTCCGCGCCGTTGTTCTCGATTCAATTTCTGATTTTATCAAGCACCGAAAGGGGGAAAAAACCTCTTCCTCTCCTCCTCCTCCTCCTCCTCCTCCTCCTCCTCCTCCTCCTCCTCCTCCCTACATTCCGACCCGTTTTATATACTTTTTCTATTTTTTTTCCCCCTAGAAAAAGTATTCTTCGCGGCGATGTTTTTGGCCAGGATGATCGTCGCGAGCGGACATCGATCGGTGGTTGGAACGAGAAAAATGTGGGAAAACATATTTTTTTAAGTGGATGTCGAGGGAGGTGGGGTGGTAGAGGTAGATATGTGGTAGCTAGGTAACGGCGAAGAGATCGCGAGGATCGCCTATGTAGTGCCGTCTCGAGAAGGCCCTCGGCCCACGATACTCCGCGTGACAATTGAACCGACGTTCCGGTGACTGTCGCGACCCTGAATTCAAATCGGCATTTCCACCAAGTAATAGTAGTATTAGTAGTAGTACTAGTAGTAGTTATGGTACTATAGTATAAATAGTAGTAGTACTAGTAGTAGCTATGGTACTATAGTATAAATAGTAGTAGTAGTAATACTAGTACTAGCAATAGTAGTAGTGTAGTAGTAGTAGTAATAGGAGTAGTAGTACTAGTACTAGCAATAGCAGTAGTGTAGTAGTAGTAGTAGTAGTAATAGTGGTGGTGGTGGTGGTGGTGGTAGTGGCGGTAGTGGTGTATTCGTGCTGCGTTCGTCCGGGAACGAGCATTCTCAGACGAACGATTTCTTTGCGTCCGTTTGTTCTTTTTTCCTCCAACTTTTCGATCGGAGATCAGGGCTGCGCGGCCGTTTGGCTCGCATTTGCGGTTTCTCGCGACGCGTGAGTAAGAGGATCGTCACGTGCGAGTAAAACATGGATATGCTACCGCGTACCACGTCGTATCACTTCGTGGCGGGACGATGATGCGGGGTAAAGCGACATCGTTTCGCGTCGAAAAATCCATCGGCTTTCGTGCGCGAGCCCGAAAAGAAAGTAAGAGTGGCAAAAAATACGAGAGATAATCGAGAAAGTTTCGTCGAGAAGAGGTAGCAGCAGCAGCAAACGTCGATATTTTCTTGAAACACCGTGGGTAGGTACGTTATCGCGACGGGTATCCCGTCGAAGAATTCGAACGCGTAGCATAACCGGGAGAAATAATCGCGCGCGCTACCGAGTAGGTAGGTACTCCGTGCGAAAATGCTTCGTCTGCCTCTGAAACGTGGTTATCGAAGGGAGACACGCGATACTATTCCCGAGGAAACGAGGAAACGAGGAAACGAAACAACGTGCTCGCGATCCGGTTTTAGAAAAGTGCACTTTTCCAATGTACACTGGTACAGGGTAAACGGAATGTATGTCCTCGGGAACCCGGAAACGTTCGTCGGGACTATTTTATAATGGTTTACCTATCACGATTCCGCCTTTGGCCAGACTCCGAGCGGCTGTTACTACTAGTCACTTCTCGGGCTGACCCTAAGCGACTAGTACCACTCTTCTGTCTTTAGTCTGACCCTAGATGGCTGCCTCTACTTCACCGATGTTTCAACCGACCACTTTAATTACTCGTACCTATATGTTCAACGTTCAACCTAACGCCGAAACGGTTGCTCTCCCCGCGAGATAATAACGCCGAGCTCCTGTCGCGCGTTCGCTCTGATTCCAACCGGCTGCTACCACTTTTCCACGGTTAGTTTCGCTCTAACCGAATGCCTCTACTCTCCAGTGACTCGAAATGATCCTGTAAACGATTATTACCATCGCCGCAATCCGACGCGAACATCTCGGTGAATTCAGACCGTCTGTAAATTACCGCACGTTCGACAACGACTACGGCCCTCGAGTTTCGTCAAACCCATCGCACGGAATCTAGTTAGCGTGCTTGCTGTACAATTTATACCACCATCACCGTTACAAATTGACGAGAATCAAGTCGCATAGATTTCTCATCCGCTTCGTCCCTCGATGTGGGCTCGAGCTGCATAAATAATAATATTATATTTAAAAGGCTCGATTCCTTGGATCCTAATTTACCGTAGTAATCCGTGTTCTTCGACGATCCTGCAACTTTCTATCCTGATATCATCGTGAGTTGTGGGAGATTCTGTACGTTGCGATAATTGAGAGCAGTTTTTTTACGACCTTGTAAAATAAGTGGGATTTCCCGAGTTTACAACGAAGCGAAGCTGTTCACCGGATAATCGTGGAAGAGGCTCGAAATTTGGAGCAAAAAATATCTCGCGTCGTAAAAGCAAAAAAAAAAAAAACTCATTGGGTAGTAAAAATTGGATTGGTATTTTAGATATACGGTAGTATTTTATTTTATCGCGTTCATCTATTCATCAATGATCTAATCGTCGAGCATTTTATGTGGGTGTAAGAAATAGAATTTCGGAAATAGCGTTACGCCACGCGATGGATCGCGCAACGACGAGCGTAGTTGGGAAACTGGTAAATATTAAATACGGATAATTCGGCGACGGAAGCGTTGAGCGTGAGGAAATTAATTTCTGAAATGGTAGCCCATACCAAACTGTACGTCAGCTCGAGGGTTTTTTTTTCGGTATCGGGACGAAAATCAAAGGATAACCGGTAGAGTCGAGGAGACGTCGGGATTCCCGCGTGTCGGGTATCGAAACGCGGTTGCACGTTGCGGACAACCTCAAAAATCCGTGGATACCAACCCAGACCACCCAGGAATAAATTCTCGCAGTGTATAAATCACACGACTGGCGTACGAAACTGATCTATAAATGCACGGGATAGTCGTCTCTAGAAACACGCGAGTAGCGGGAAAGAATTTAAGAATTTCGAGTAACAAAAATACGAGGATTTTACCCTCGCAGGCCAAACGAGAAACGTTCGTGCCCGATGCAAAGAGTTTCGAATCGAGGAAAGAGCCAAAAACTGTCAGATATACGTACAGATATGCTCGTATAACCTTCTCGTAAATTTATTCGCCCGTTCGCGCTTTCAAATCGTCTTATTTCACGGACGAAAACAGATTCTGTTTCCATCGAAGTGAACCTGCCCGAGAATCGGTACGCGTTCGGGCATTTCTGAAAAACGAGAAGAATAAGTTATAAGGAAACTTCTGTTACCTCGAATCAGGTAGGCCAACATGTCCTTCAGCTGCGGTAAATACAATCCGTTTAGCAGCCCGTGGTTCAAATAGTTCATGTTCGGTGTTACACTGTAGTTCAGGCCCGGGTTAAGGTAGTTCAAGTGATGCAAATTAGACAGGTGGTAAGGGTGGCTAAGCCCGTGATTCAACACCTGGTTCTCACCGAGTAGTTCGCAGATTTTACACCTGTTCTTCGTCATTTTCTCAAATTAGCTGGAAACTTTCGGCGAAATCTTCCTCGCGGCTTGTTTATTCCGATAAAACTGCCGGTTATCTCGCACGAATAGTTTTTCCATTTATCGCGCGAAAAATAAATATTTACACTCCAGTATTACCATGCACGTAATAACGCGCGATTGGCTGGGACCACGCCGACTCTTTGATCGACAAACTCGCGTGCGTAGGAAGAAAGGAGAAGAAATAGTACTCGACTTTCGTCTCCACTAAAATGGTCCTCGTCTCGCGTCGCTGTACGGACGAACGCGCACTTCCGACTGCACAGCTTCACAATTATTGTTTAACGATCGATGAAATTTATTCACAAGACGACTAGGCACTTCGGTACACAAGCAGCATCGAAAACTCTGCAAACAAGGATTACCAACACGACGTTACGTACATTACCTACCGACAACTTTACGGTGATACGCAAGCCAAGAAGACACTCGCGAACGGAGCATCAATTTCTGATCACCCGCACGCCAAATTTCTCGCCGATTTTTTTTTTAGATGTTACGCATAAAAACATTTGCGATACATTTTAATAAGGTGTTACATCTAGTTGTATTTTTTTAAAATTCTTTTCGAGAAACCATTTTGTGAAAAATCATTATTTCGTTGAATCCTTCGATCAACGACGAGATAATACGGTAGAAAAACTTAATCCGTTTGCTTTTTTCATTTCGAGTGATTTGGCCCCGAACAGGAGTATCTAATCACCGCGAGGGACTTTGTTGGTTTGCGGTCTGCGAATTTTACTGTATCTCCGTTGTTTGTTAAAAAAATTGTAAACGACACTCTTCGCTATGACAAAAAATGGTTATGAACCTGCACCCATTTCAAGAGAAAAAAATTCGCGATACACGCCTTTTCCGGCCGCGAACTAGATGTAACCCCTCAGTCGAGTGTGCAAGGACCGCAGAGGAGGCAAGGTTAAGCGAGGGTGCGAACCGGAATGAACCGAGGAAGCTCGACGAGTCGAAGAAGAACTGTTCGTATCGTTTTTATTGTCGTGATTTCGCAGATTCGGACGATGCTGTAGGAGAGAGAGAGAGAGAGAGAGAGAGAGAGAGAGAGAGAGAAAGATCCGTTGGGTCTCCGTAAGTATGCCGTGTCACTTGGTGGGTTAAGCGAAGGATGAAAGATCGAGATAAGACATGAAGGCGAGCGATGAAGATGTAAAAACGGGAAACGACAAGGAGTCTTACATCTCTATTGCTCGATGACACGCAATCACGAGGGTCCTTTATCGCCTCGCGACAACAAAATTTGCGTACTGTGCGAATTCGCATGATTTTCGCGGCGGCATAAGAAGCTTGCACACAGCTGCGTAGAATCTCGCGTTGCAACGATTCGCAAAGAGTACTGGAAAATTTCGGAACTCGCAGCTCGTTCGTTTGGGCTATTTTCCTCCTCGTTTCTAAGAACCACTAGATACGACTCGCGATTTCTCGATGAATTCAACCTCGCTTTTGAGATGACCACGCGGCGGAGAGTCTCGCACCTCGGCGGAAATCCCGTTGCAGCTGCGAGTTCGAGATTAAGGAGCGTATTTACGACGGCAAAAACAACTCTCGAACCGTTGGTTTATATTCCCACCGATATTCGTTACAATAAGGAGAACACACCTGGTGTAGTCGGAGGTATGTAAAGGAAAAAAAAAATCACGATGGGTCTGCATTCGTAAATTGGAGTAATTTCGAAAAGTGGAAATTGATCGATGGTTCCGCTGACCTCCGATCGTATCGCGAGTTTTCTACCTGTTTCGATGGCTATTCGATCGATTCTCAATTTCGTTGTGGTTTAAGTCAAAGACGATATCCGTATTGCGCTTATCGCTGGGACCCATCGTCGCCGAGTTGGATAACGAGTTTAATTTACAATCGGAGAAAGACGAAGTCGCGGCAACTTCAATTATCTTCCGAACCAGATTATTTTTTCTGCCTTTTGTTTTTCCTTTTTGTTTGTTCTTCTGGCTTAATCCTGCCCAACTGCTGATAGTCGAGCGACGTAATGAAACGCAATTACGCCAACAACCACCGAGCAGTGGCTGTCGAATCGAAACGCGAAACGTAAAAAATACGCAATCGATCGTTCACGCTAGCGTACTTTCTCACCGATAACTCGTGCGCGAACGCATCTCTCTCGCTGCAACGGCGGCAGACGTGGCGAGCGAACGCATTGGTAGCTGTAAGGCCACCGGCTAGCGACCCACCGTCTAAGGACTTCAAGGTAACCGTAAACCATTTGACTTGATTTTATACGAGAGCAAAGCCGAGCGGTGATTCGACTTGACTTGATTCACCTCGATCAACTTTCCGTGCCGTTTGACTTTGTAATCGACACGGTTGCAGGTACTTTGCCGGAGTTTGCGCGAATTAAACAACGCGGATCTTCGGGATCGATTTCAATTTCACAGCTGTTTCCGAACAACGACGCGCTGCAGTTCCATTACGTTCCATTACGACGCACTTCGCGGTTGGAGCCCAAAAGAATGCCGACTGCTACCGAATAATTTCCGAATAAATTACCTTGATGACCTTCTACATCGATGTCCTAGTACCTATCCAGCAATCGTCGCGCAAGCAAACTTCGTTTTTTCGCGTTGCCCGAAATTTGTACCGTTCGAGAAACGCTGGCGTGTCGCGCAGCAGCAAAGCAATGCAATGCCAAAACTTACCGGCGACATCGATAGCTCGTGGCGGAATAATTGCAGAGTGAGAAAGACGTCGAGTCGTTACATGGCAGGTCTAATTGAACGGCCGCATAACCGGCGTGGACTTTGCTTCCAAACGTGGAAAAATTCGAGGCAACTTGTTTACTCTTAATATCGCGTCGTTCGAAAACTGCGCGGACTCTCCAAGTTTACAACAGAGTCGCGGTTGTTCCCGATCGCAATTTTCCTCGCCGCGGATGTAAACGCGCCGAGAACGGTACGAGCGTTGACCGTTGAATTATCATTATCGTTAGCGAGAATCGATCGAAACAAACGAATGAATAGGAACGTGGTAGCACCGAGATGGATAGCGTATAACGTTATCGAGGCATCGACCTCTCTCTCGTGGAATTTGCCTTGGCGTATAATAATTATATCGCCGCTGTATCCACCTGTTTGAATGAGTCTATCAAGCGGTTAAGGCGGCTAAAAATCGTTTTCTCAAGCCTTCGCGATCGTCTTCAATGGCGTAAATTAATCGCTTGCGCGACACAGATGAAAACCCGATACCTACGTTCGAACAGCGATAATTAAGGAGACGAGACGTTTGCCTACGAGATACTGACCGAGATTCGTCGTCGACATCGCTCCGTTCGTCTTTCTTTTTCTTTTTTTCCCCCTCATTTTTTCTACAAACCCGCGTTCGCGCTCGACGCGCGCGAAAGGACTCGCAGTTCGTGTTAGTTCGCAACGCTGATAGAGCGGGGAGCGAAAAAAAAAAGACGAAGAGATAACGAAGGTTGTAGCTCGTTTGTTTAACAGCTATTCGATGGTACTTCGGCGTCTCATTTCGGATCAAATGGAATCGTTCGAATGGATTTTACGAGCGGGAGAAGCTTCGGCGGATTAGATGTCCGGAGAACATATCTGTGTATATCACCCGTTAAAAATGCTCGCGCGATGATGGATGTCGGATTGCGCGAGGACTTTTTCAACCGCGAACGGCGTACACGTTTGATATTCGATCGGACGATGCTCGAGTACAAAAAAGAAAAGAGGAAAAAATCTTCTCTGCTTATTAAAACGACTCCGCATCATTGAAAGAGTCGCGCCCGCGGCAGCCGGCATAGTTCGCGACGCGTTTGAATAAATTACAGATAACCGATATATAAGTATGCTTCGAAAGTGTACGCACATTCACCGTTCAGATTTCTTCGGAATAGTTAGAATATTTCCATATCGTATCGCGCCACTTCGCGACCGCAACATTTTTCACGACTCGTCGACCTCTTTTTCACGAGCAAACTTCGTCTTCGTCGTCCATTCGTCAACGAAAGATTTCGCGATAGCCCGTTTATTCGGGATCCTCTCGCCGATCAAGAGGCAACGCGAGTGATCCTTGCAACGAGAACTAACACGACGACACGACGGCTACTCGAATAACGAGTAGCGACTGCGACGGTTATCGCGAAAAGCGTGGAAATCGGGATTGAAAAATGTCGCTACTATCGGCTCCGGATGCAAAAAATTGCGAGAGGTTCGACGTAAAAAAAAAAAAAAACGGAGCGCGAGGACAAACACGTTTGGTTTCGGATCACGAGGTGCGACGACCGAGTCGAATGGAGAAGAAATAGAAAATCGGACGTTTCCTCCGCATCAGTTTCTCGTACGGCGTTCGTGGACGGATTAATTAACGGTCGAAACCAATACGCGATCGGAATTCGAAGGAGTGCAGTTTTGTCAACGATAGTCTTCGGGAAAGTGGCTCGCGAGACTCGCGTAATTGGCGCGGCAATATATTCTCTCGCGTGATCGATAAGTTACGACGAGCGCGTAGGCGGCAGAGAGAGAGAGAGAGAGAGAGAGAGAGAGAGAGAGATAGAGATAGATATCACGTACGAGTCGATCTATTGTCGAATCGTTAATCAACGATCCTTCATTTCTGATCAACTTTTAACCTATTGTCAGCCTCGCAGGTGTCGAATAGATTTATCAATAACGCCTCGCTGCGTCGACATCGAGTGAGATATACTCGTGGGGATATTGGAACGCTGGTCGGTCTACGCTCGCGATGAATTCGTTGTTATATCTCGGCGCCGACATCGCGTTATTCGGCTCGCACGTACCTATCCCCGCGCGAGCGTGCGTCTCCGTGACGGCGGCCGTGTATGCGTGTGTCACGAAGACGAGAGGTGATAAAAGAAATGTCGGTGTTGGCAAACTTTTTTCGCGCCGGTATCGCGGGTTGCATAATCGTGATTAAAAAAAATAAAAAAAATAATAATAATCACGATAAGCCGATGCTCGGCGTTTCGCGAAAGGCGTAGTAGCAGTAGCAGCATCGGCGGCGGCAGCAGCAGCAGCAGCAGCAGCAGCAGCTACCGTTGACTCCGGTCAATAAACGGAGCTGGGATTCCCGCGTAGAATCGATAAATGTAAAAACGATCTAACCCGATTACGTTCCGCTCGATCCGAATTCGCCACGTTTTAGTCCAACGACTCGTCGTCGTTGCGGAGATAGGTAAGTACGCGTGTGGGTGGGCGCGTGGCGATGATCGGCGGGCTCCCTAGAGTCTTGTCGGTCCGATGTTTCCGCGTAATAACAGGAAGATAATTCGACCAACGGCTCGGCGTAGAGATCGGTCAGATTTGTTTTTTTCTTCTTCGAGGCTTCCGATCGTCTCGCGCGTGATAGTAACGAAATTATTTTCGCTTCTGCTGACGGACGGACGCTGGCTATTTCATTCCACGTTTTCCTTCGCGCGAACCGGCGATAAAAATAATCGGGCGTGTGCGGAGCGCACGTGACAGGGGAGTGGAAGGGGGACGCGTTCTTCTCTCCGACAACGACCGCGCGGATCGGGGTATAGGCAGCGGTGGCAGCGGCAGCAGCAGCGAGAAATCGGGAGAGCGAAAAATCTCGGGAAGGAGCGCGAGCGGAACGGAGAGATGCGTACAGAGAGAGAGAGAGAGAGAGAGAGAGAGAGAGAGAGAGGAAGAGAGGCGAGGAGAAGAGGGGGAGAGGAACTAGATCGTCGGCCACCGACTTTGTTTACTTGTGACCCGTTCGCGTAGAGAAAGATCGAGGTAGGTAAGACGATCGGTCGAGTAGCGCGCAATTTGTTTGGAATTAGTCGTGGTTCGCGGGTTCTTGAAACGCTTACTCCAGAAGCTCGACGACGCGTCTCCTTCGCCGCCACCCGACGTCCGGTTCTTCGCGACCTTCCGGCGTTCACACGACCCCCGGCGACGCGACCCTCCGCTTTATCCGCCTTCTTTATCAAAGGAACCTTTCCCGCGTGACACTACTACAACGAGGACGAAGATGACCAGATGACCAGATGACCAGATAACCAGATGACCAGATGACCGGATGACCAGATGACCAGATGACCGGATGACTACCGATACCAACGCGATACGTAGGCGAGGATGATGGAATATTAATCCAGGTTATATCACTGTACGGTCGAGAAGAGAGCAGCGCTAGTCTTTCTCTCCGCGATTCCCCCGCCGTTCCCACTCGACGCACGCGAATCGGTTCGCGAGTACTTTCGTCGACGTGCACGCCGCCGCTAGCACGATACCGCGCGCAGGTGAATACGTATACGAGGAAGAAGAAGACGACGACAAAGAACGAACGGGAACGACGAGAGAGGCACGCCTTCGGTGGTGGTGGTGACAGGCAACGCGCCGCGGTCGGCGACGACGTTGACGCTCCGGTTTCGACCGGGACAGAGAACGCGCGATCCGCGTCGACACTCGCGCGAGGTACCTCGCGAACTAACTGGCCAACTGGCGTCAAGGCGGGATGAAGCTTCGTCCAGCCCGATGTTTCGCCGTGCCGCCTTCCCACTACTGAATCTACCAACGTACGTCGACCAGAGCTACCTCGCCAAGGCCGTACAAATAAATCGGTGGGCCTCACACGCGCCTCAACACCGAGAGACGAGGAGAGAGATAGAGAGCGCGCGCGAGAGAGAGAGAGAGAGAGAGAGAGACGCGGGTACGAGCGATTAGCGACGCGCAATAAAAACACTTTGCGCGCGAAAGTTTCGACCTTTGAAATATTTATCTCCCTAAACAGCAACCGCGACGGTGGTGGCGGTTCTCCGTATCTCCGCGATGTGGCGACCTTCGCGCGCGCGACCACCGTACGTAATCATCGTACGCGAAAAGACAACGATTTTCGTCGTCGCGGAGGAACGGGGAAAGAAATGAGACGACGGGGAACCGGGGAAAAACATGGGGAGAGAGAAAAAAAATAGATACGTAGAACGGATAGCTAATAATAAAAAGCGGCGCGTTAATGACCCTGAATAAAACAAACGCGACCGGCGGAGTTATGCATTAAAGATATGTATCCTGGAGCAGCGTTGAAGGCGACACTTGATCGCGAGACCGACGACGCCTGTATAACTTATCTCGCGGGTGAGAGAAAAAGAGAGGAGAGGGATCGATTGATAACTTGATTTTATTGTGCGAAAACCCAACGTGAGTGGAATGCCGGCGGATTCGAAATATCGCGCGATCGTGGCTCAAAATTAGTATAGTAACGAGAAAATAATAGAACGATAAAAAGTAAAAGAAAAATACAATTACGAATACTTGATAGAAGGAAAGAAAAAGATATAATGTAAAAAAAAAAAAACAACAGAGAGGGTGACATTATATGGTACGTGTATAGAATTTGCCGCTTGGCTGCGATTGAAAAAAACTTATATTCTCTTTTATTCGGAAGTAAGCGAGAGGTGCGAGCCGAAGTTGGGGTATCTCAACTAGTTTTCAACTCGTTGTTCCGGAATCGGTTGAGACTTTATCGAGGTTCGAGAATCACCGCGACGCCGCGTATTCGGTATACTCGATTCTTTACGATCGGAATAACCGAGCTAGAGAATAGAGTATCTCGGAGTATACGAGAAGGGAAAAATAAATGAATTGCTCAACTGGAAGCAACGACGTGAAGTAGCAACGCATCACAGCCCGAAGAACCCAGTCAAGTTGTATTTCATCTCGCATTTCCTCGAGAGATTTACGACAGCCGTATACGACGGCGTATATTAGTACCTTCCTCCTTTGCCCAAAGCTACGCGCGCGGCGTATTTTCGTAAGGATTAAGGGAAACGTACCATTAGGGGAAATTTTCAATTCCGATGCCTGCATTCGTGCGATTCCGAGGCGTGGGATAGAACGAGACGACGATATTTCGATTTCGCGCGTAACACCATCTGGGTGAGCTCCGGCAGAGATGACCTTCGGAATCTGCACGCTTCCAAACACACAGACTTTGACTCGCGAAACTACCGACGCGATCCTAACGAGAAGCGAACTCGGAAATGACTATTACATAAAACTGTACCGATGCTCGATTACGGGTTTGAAGACGCGACCTTTCACGACCAACGACGAACTTTGACTGAGGCATTCGTTCGAGGCGAGCAATAACGCTCGGCCATTCGACGCGATCCAACATTGAAAAGACGATAAGCGAAACGTACGAGCGGCGATCGTGATACGCCGAACGAGGAAAACAGAAAAGAGAATCGTGTCTTTTATCATCAACGATTAATATTCACTTATCAAGTGTATAAAATTCTTCAACGGCTCGATTGATTGGCTGTCGACGCGCGTGGAATTATTTCTGCGAAAGGGGTGTCACGTGCGCGCGGTGTGGAGAAACTATTCGTCGTCGCGGTGGTTGTCGAGCAACAGCTACGGACGCACCTTCGGGGTGGCGTACGTCGACGAGCTGGACGTTTCTATGGAGTGCGAAAAAAGGGGAAAAAGAGGAAAAAGGGAAAAAGCGAGAGAGAGAACGAATCTCAGGGATTTACTCGACGCTAACCGCGAGTGTTGCGTGCATTCGAGGGGATCGAACGACCGCAAGAATTTCTATACATAGAGATTCATACGGATGTGGTTATCTAGAATTTACGGATAAACGCAACGCGACACGCGTGCCTGTACCGCTGACCGACGTCGCGACGCTCGAAAAGCGCGGCGAACAAAGAGGGAAAGAAATGGAAGTGGGCGACGAAAACCTGCGTCCACCATATTCGCGGAAAGTGACGTCACCGTTTGTCACAACTTTTCCGGGAAAATTTCGCGCGCATCGTCAGCAGGGTTTCGTGGTTCTGGCGATACGTATTGCTCCTCGCGGATGCGAGATTGAATAATTGAATTCGAAGAATTGGTTCGACGTTACGACATCGCGATTACATACGTAGCGCTGTGGAACTAGAGACGACAGACTACTTTGCGCTACCGTTAACCACGATTAACCAAAGTCCAAACGGGGAGGCCTCGCAGCTTTTAATTGCGTTCAGTTGCTCTTCGGGCGAAAAACCGGATGGAAAAGTAGATTAGCGATTCATATATATTTGAATAACGACGCGAGGAGCACAGAGTCGACGCGGGGACAAAGGAATCGAGAAACAAACCGCAAGTTTCTCGACTTCCAGGTAAATTCGATTACCGTCGCGACCTCTCCGCAAACAGTTTTAACGCGGAGAGCATTTACGTCACGGATTTCACGGGCAGAGGCGGGTCGTCGTTGCACGACCGCGAGATCTTCGTCGCGCTCCGAAACGCTAGGTACAGCGGGGTATCGAAAAGGGACGAACAAAGCACCGCGGAAGAATTTTCCCAGCATCGTCGAAATAACGGAGAGACAGGTATCACCACATTTCGAGTCGATTGTTTCTCCCCAAAAAATCCTTCCGATTCCGAGGTGTGTCCGAGCTGATACTCCCCCGTGTGCAGCAGCGCTGTGCGTTGCTGCTCTTTATTCGACCGTTCGGTGGCTACGTACCATCTATTTCCTCGCATTTTTTCTCCTTTTTTTTCAACGTCGATAAGTACGCGTGACGACGAACACGCTCGCTAACAATTTACGACAGCGATCAATAGTAGAGCGTATACTTTCATCTATTGAAAAACTGCGGCGAGAACGAGCAATCTTGATGCGTCTACTTGCGCCAACGTGGCCAGCACGGCAATACTGTTTTTTTCCTCTCGTCAAATAATTTGAAAAATCGTTATCGCGCCCTTTTCTCGGTAGGTATTACCTCGTCGGAAGAATTTCGCCCACGCGGCAAAACTTTCGTTGGATCCAGCCGATGCTCGCGACCCGAGGCGGCTGACTGACCGTTCCACGAAGATTCCGTGGAACTTCGGATGGAAAGAATTGACGCAGAAAAACGAGACGAAATATCGCGCGTTTCCGTTCGCCGTGGCGCGTTACCCCGTCCTGGAAGGTTCCCGACGCGATAATTATTATAATTGAAATAATTCAGCGACTCGATGGCAAAGAGTCGCCGTTCGAGTCGTGGTCATCCTAGTAGCGAGCAAGCAACGTGAAAACGACCCACTTACAATGCTTTTGTGGGGCCTCGCTCGCGGGAGCGGTTACCCGGCGTCATATTCCACGGCTTGCTTACGGTTTGACGGAGCAACGCAACGTACCGTCGTACCTACCGACGACGCGGATCGTCTCGCAGGGTTCGCTCGCGGGGAATTATTGTGTCGGGTACACGCTCTGTACAGTTGGTTCAGTGGAACCCAACTGCGAATAGCGATCAATAGAATCGCCAGTAACCTGGTTGGAAACTAATCAGGCAACCATTCGCCGCCATTTCCGTACGTAGTAAGTATTGTTCTCTCACTTTACTCCGCGTTAGTCACCGCGCGTCGTCTCTCCCTCTCCCCGGTCGCCTCTATATCTGACCCTCTCCCCGCATGCCTCTCGCCAGCGCAGCCTCTCTTTTCCTCGTTGCACGTGTCTCAGTGCGCGCGTCGGTGTATCTGCCTGCATGTGCACGTACGCCTGTACAAGTCCGTCTCTCTCGTTTGTTCATTTTGGCTCGTCTGCAATTTTTCCTCCGCGAAGTAATCGTATATACAGCTCGTTCTACGACTACTTCCACGTACACCCAGATACGCTACTTTTATCAGCCTCGTGCTATTTTTTCTCGCCGCCTCGTCCCGTCCCCGTTCTCTGCTCTCGACGTGAATTCCGCAAATCTTCCCGATCGGTTATTCCCATTTTCCTTCCTTCCTTCCTTCCGTCCGATCCTCTCCAGCCATCCGTTCCTACTTTTTGTATTGCATATCTTTTGTGAACAGCGCCCGTTGGCACGGAGCCGAAAGCGCGCAGGTATTCGGGACATCGAAAATCAGTATTTCAACGGGGAAGGAGAAAAAAAAGGAACAACCGAATGATAGCTGATAGGAACTCGGAGGGCGGAGGCAGGTACATCGTACGTGACGGCGTATGTAGAGACTCGCGTACACACCCGAGCTGCCTTCATCTCCATTCCAATATTCCCCATTTCTCGGCAAACGTTAACGCGTAGATGTATGCATCCGTTGTACACGGAGTCGCGCGGGAGAGGTCCGTGGTTTCTTTCGCGTTAAATGTCTCCGACCGTTCCACGACACGACATCGCGGCTCCCGGTTACATCAGCGATACCAAAACTCGTGCAACAACGACGATACCATTCTAATCTCGGTACCTCGATCTCTCTTATTCGATTGAATTCCCCAGGGAATTTCCTAATACCCGGAAGTACGATAATCGCGTTACGTCCTGGACGGGAGAAAAACGCGCACCAGCAAAACAATCGACATTGCCGATAATAACCTCGCGATCCGCTCTTCCACTTCACCGTCTCCCGCGCCCTCCTCTTCGTCAACTCCTCTCTAGCCGTTCGTCAGGATGCCCCTGTAGAGAAGGGAAAGAGAAACGCATTTGCGCGTTAGACGTTCAAGTTTTTTAACCACGTCGCAGCAATACCACTCTTCGAGACGCGCACGCGGTTTAAATCCCTCGGAACTTCCATGGCGGAAGTCCCACGTCTCGAAAGCCGAAGCCTTAGGGCAAACCTGTCCCTTCTCCCCCGACCCCGCGCGTACCTTCCGTCTCACTTTCTTTCCTTCGCCGATAATCTCTCCTTCCATCCGTACTGTACGCGGTATCGTCTCGTCCTTGTCCCAGGTTTGGGCCTTGTTTCGCTTATCGTTCCAAACATCTGTCGCATCTGGCCTCTTAGCTACCTTTAATTCGTAGCTTTGTATATATACACACCTATACACACACCTATACACGCTCGTATCGATGCGCCTATATACCTACGGTAGGTAGATCTCTCTTTCTTTCTTTCTTCCCGACTCGCGCTCTCTCTCTCTCTCTCTCTCTCTCTCTCTCTCTCTCTCTCTCTCTCTCTCTCTGCTCTCTCTTTCTCTCTGCCTCGAACACCTTGCGTTTCCGTGCACAGTGTGGAGCGCGCTCACGCGGAGTGCGGAAGACCGCTTAGTGGTCCCTTTTTATTTATATTACCCAGCCGCGGCTACAGGCTGGCTGGAACGTGCGTCTCGCACGGGAAATTTGGATATGAAAGAAAAACGTTTTTCCCATTTCCCAGATCGTCGTGCACGTGCGCGTCGAGTATCCCTCGTGGCATTTTCTCATCCCGAAGATGCTCTCGCCGGGTGTTGGCGAGAGCATGTAGGTAACTGGGCGAGAAACTCCCTTTCTGGGAGTAATTTCATTCTCTCCGTTTCTGGCTCATCCATTGTACGCGAAACAGACGCGCGCGCGTGTTTGTGTGTGTCGGATAGAAAAAGTGAATGCGTCCGACCGATTGAATTGAATTTTTGAAGTTGGATGCACGTTCAGCCCGCGAATATAATAGACTCGATGCAGACGGCAGGACGAGCGTCGTATCGACTGCGACGCGCGTGACGTCACTGCTGCAACTTATACGCGTGAGGAAGGTTTCTGGGGCCCCTTGTGAATGAAAACAGGATGATTTCATCGAGGTATAGCTGCGCGGAGGTCGTTCCTAGGACTTCCAGTGACGCGCGATGTACGCGGCGTAAAATACCCGACGACGGCGTCCCCCGGATCGACGAGCCGAACGCTTAGCTCGGGCATGAGAAACACCCTTTAACCATCCTTCCGAATGCGCGGCGCAATAGCTGAAGGACTAGCGCGTAGTTCGGTTTTCCTTGGGAAGGTCATCGGAGGAGCGAGAGAAGGGGGGGAGAGGAAGGAAGATGGGAGGAACAAAAATGGGGATGCATCGGAGGAGAATATAACGTACCTCGCCGCGCATCGTACCGACGACGGGGATGAGCGAACCGTTCGCTCGTTCCGTTCCACGGACGAGGCCCGGTGCCCTAGAGACGTTTCACGAACGGAGCATCTGCCTGCTGGCACACAGCTGCGAAATAACCGATCTCCTTTGCTCCGTCCTTCTGTCTTTCCATCGTTCCTACCATCATTCGATCTTTCTCTTCTTCTCTGCTCTACTCTACTCTACTCTACTCCGCTCTCTTCTCTTCTCTTCTCTTCTCTTCTCTTCTCTTCTCTTCTCTCCTCTCCTCTCCTCTCCTCTCCTCTTCCCTTCCCCCGTTCTCGTATTCTTTGCATTCAAAGACCGTGACCGTACGTGCGCATGGCTTTCTTTTGGAAAGCCTCTTTGTCCCGTTTGGGATACGAGGTATAAGCTACCTGGAAGACAAGGGCGTCGGGGATTACCCGACTACCGCGCGCGCGCTCGTGCTCGACGCCAAAGAACCCTCCCGTGTTTTCCTCCCTGATCGTTTCCGGGCCCTCTCGAGGTGGGTCCTCGAGGACTCGCGCGATGCGATACTTTTCTTCGCGTCTCGTATACCTACGCTCCGTTGCGAGCTCCCATTTACGACTCGCGAGCGTCGAATCGCACGAGATTGTATCGCACGACATTCAACGTTGACCCTGGTCATGTTCTCCTCGTAATAGCGGACGAATCGAATCCTCGTACGTATATTCGTCGTCGTCGTTGTCCCGATATACAACGACCCCGAAGAGTCGGCGTTCTCGCATACCGATATACATGGGGAAACAGGAGTGTTCGTAGATGCGCGTGTGCGCGTTTCCTCCGGAAATCATCCTACACCCGAAGAGTAAAAGGATCTTTCGTTTCTACACGAGAGTGCGTAACGTACGTGTTCGTGGTTCCCAGGGACCGACCGGTGGAGACCGACAACCGCTAACAATAGGAGAGAGACATCTGCCCGAGACATTTGTCGGGCGCAGCGAGTGTGGGGGCAGGGGGAAGGTGGGTCGAGAAAATTAACACCCCAGAAAATTAGGAATGTCTTCCTGGGGGAATAAAATATCCGGAGACGACACTCTTCGCTCTCTGGATAGAATAGGATAGGACGCGAAGCGAGGACTTCCAAATGGGACTCGCCAACGGTTCGGGAAGCGACCATCCCCGGGTTTCTCCACCGTATATCTACGTGCGTCTCCGCATCTGTCTCCGAACGTCTCTCTCTCTCTCTCTCTCTCTCTCTCTTACTTTCTCTGTGTCTGCGTCGTCGAACGTTCTTTGCAGACATCTGCTCTATTTTTCTCTTCCACCCTTCCATTCGACTGTGTATCCCTTCTATTCCCGAACACGCGACGGAATATCCCGAGAGCCAACCATCCGACGATTCAGTTGCATTAAGCTAATTGCTCGACCTTTTCCCCCGATCGAACGAATGAAATTGAAACCGATTTGCAATATCCTTTAATCGGAACCTTTGTCGAAAATTCCAATTAGCGAGCTCTATCGTTAGAAATTATTAGCGCGCGGTCAGCGGGCAAGCCTGAGAGCGGGAGAGAGACGTACGGGAACGAAAGTACGCTGGCTACGTACGCCGGGATCCTAAGGCAACTTAATTAAATATGCAAGACGACGTCTGCGCGAGAACCTCGATATCAAACTCGTAACCTCTCTCTCTCTCGCAGATTGACCTTGGGTACCGAGCTTCGCCTCTCGACGCTGAACCGCGCGCTCCGAACGCCGTGCTCTTCTCTATCGACAATTTTATACCCTCGAAAATTCTAGCGCCAGAAAACGTGCGAGGGGTAACGTAAGCGTGACGAACATTGTTACGCGATCAGCTCGCTCGATCCGACTCCCAGGTGAGGTTACAGGTGAGAGGCACGAAAGAAGATTAGATCGCCGAGCCCCGGCGATATTAAAGATCAACGTTCGTCTGATTGAAATCACTGTAATTCCCGTCGGACAACCCCCTCTTACAAAAAGCCCTCGAGTAAACAGACTTCGATGTTTCAAGCGCCGATTCTCGCCCAGTGCCCGTACAATTTGGGACTCGCGAATCCTACGCACAAAATTTCGCACCACGACGGAACATTTGTTACCGCGCGGGACTGTAGACTCGGTTTCACGCGAACAACAAACTCCGACAAAATAATACACGAGAACGCGACTCGGTTGTACAATCGCGTATCCTACCTATGCTCTCCTCCACCCTTCACCCCACTTTAGAAGTTATAATTTTCCAAAATAACCCCGTGACAGCTGCCCACGTTCGAACCGGCAGCCGAATAGCGCACGCGTGCGCGCCTTGTTCGCGTATACCTGAGCTCCAATAGACGTTGTTAGAAGTGTAACGTTCACGCGTGTATAATTTTTTTTTTTTCAACGCGTAGACCGACGTAGCGATTACCGCCTAGTTTGCGGCACGCATCTACTCGAAGTGTAGGTACACGTGATATAGAAATATTACTACACGCGAGGGTACCAGTTCTAATGTATGTGCTTTAATGATACGTTTCAGCTACCTGTACTCCGGTCTCCGGTGTTGCCGTTTACGAAAACACCGCGTGCTTTCAAATCGCTTACAAAAATGCGTGTACACGCGAAGCCGCGTACGGTATTTCGGGATGTACCTACGATCGCCTCTTGTTCTCGCCTTTCACGATCCATCGAACGAATACGTACTACCTAGAGCCACGTGGAGCAAGTAACTATCGAGAAGATGGATCGTTGCAAAACCGATCGGCTGACGGAAAAAATTCAATGAACAAATTACGCGATGTAACCTGCCCTTGGAAAAGCGTAACGCGTTTGCATTGGCAAGGCGCGAGTTCTCGATCCAATTCAACTTACAATTTATGGGCCCATTAGTAATGTAAATAAGAATGTATGTAAATGAAAAAAAAGAGATGCGACTCGCGAGTCGCGGGTTTATTACGAAATTGATTATTTTACGGGTAAAATATACGCGAACGGTGTGTTATATCTATAATCGTTAAATCCGCGACAGATTTACCGCGACCGAACGAAAATAACTATACTCAACGTCGCGTAAGAAACTATTCCGTTACCTCGATTTCTCCAAGTTTGACGCGAAGGAATACGAATCTCGCGCCAACCACGACGCCGGTTCTAATCCGATAATCGTATTTTGTAAAATTACCGTCGACGAAAAAAACAACGACGACAAAAAAAAAAAAACGAGAAACAAAAAAAAAGGAACGAGAGGTAGGTGAAACTTGGAGAAGATACTTGAACGAAATTGTTGATCGCACGCGCGTCAATGATGTGGGTAGGTGGCGCGTAGTATCTGGTCGAAGCCAATTTCAACTGTTTTGCGAACCAGTTTCGATCCTCCGAACGACACGTTGGCCGGTATATACACGCAATTTCACGTGTACACGTGGACACCGAGTGAATATACGCGGTACGTGCCCGTGCATGTGCGCGCGCCCGTACTCGATCGCGCGTACTTACATTTATACATCGGAAAGTCGTTATTTTTAGCACTCGCAGTTGAACAGGCATTAAGGCTGCCGCGTCGCACACTCGTCCGCGTCTTCGCGACACGTACGCGTCAATTCGTGTGCGTGCATTTTTTTTTTTGTTTCCCAGAGTTCCCCTCTAAACGAGGGACGACGATATGCTGCTACTGCAACATTTCAGCGCGGTTAAAACGTGAACCGGCTTGGTTACTTAATTAAATTAATTACTATCATCTTGTCGTTTCCAAGTGAGATCCGTATCGACTTGAATTGGTTAATACGTAGTTCGAGACAAAGCTGTATTTCGCATGAACGGTCTACATTTTCATTCGCATACGCGCGAGCCTAGACGCCGGGCAAACGAATAAACTCGGTGTAATTGAATTTCGCGTTCGTTCTACTCGTTACATGCGAGAGTGTCCGTTGCACGCGCGGTTATCGTGTGCAGCGGAGGACGAACGCGTCGTAGAGAAAATGGTCGTGGGGAAGTAATATTTGAATTATTTAACGATTCGTTGACGAGCATTCGAGTACCACTATTCCCTACGACGTGGCCTGGGGAGGCGCGTTACGTTCGAGGATTGAACCTAGCGCGCGACTAACATACCTAACCGACGTACCTGGCTAGTAGCCGCTGCGGCTACTTGTCGCGTGTAACAACGGTTTGTGGAAGCGGATCGTCGACCGGGTCGTCGCTGTCCTTTCGAAGAGGCTCGAAAACACCGAGGAGCCGTTATAATCCTCGGGTCGGAATGTTCCGTAGGTACGCGAAACTTGGATTGCCCCCCTCCTGGTGCGACGAATTAGGAACGGCAAAGCTCAACCTTTCCTTTGGATTATAAACGGACGGTTTTTCCTTTGCCGACCAATTTCCTTTTTCCAACCATTTACCTTGCACCTTTGCAACAAAGGTTCTCCTGTAATCTGCATTGTCATGCGAAGCTCGGTACGCTCGCGCAGGTAAGAGGTCCGCGCGGTTCCTGAGAGGCCAGTCTATTCCAAACTTTCTACAAATCCATTGGTATTCGCTTCAACGAAACGATCCTCGTAAACCTACCAACCTAACATATTTTTCACTCGAGCGCGCGAACCATACGGCAATACGCCTTCAAGAAATGTCTCTCAAATTTTAACACAAAATTTTGTGCCAACGACTTTTTTTGCACGAAATTAGCGTTACTTCGACACACTCCACGTTGAAAGCTCTGTGTTGAAAGTGACACGCTTCAGCGTTAAAAAGCAAACCAATGTTACAAGTAAAATTTAATAAAAATTGTTACCAGCCTACGACATGATTTCCCGAAAGCTTACTACCCGCATGCAAAAAGTATACCGCGGTGATATATTTACCGGTTACGAATAAACGAGAGGTCACCGAAGAAATTACATCAGACGCGACCTATCAAAAGAACGGCAATTTTTACTAGTACTTTTCCGTAACAACCGTTTTCACGACTCGATGTCACGCCACTTTTTGCGCAAAGCGCAAGGTTGTTTGCTCATAAAACGTTGGAGTTCAAAAACAGGCAGGAAAATTTGATCGGCGATCGAATTTTCATGGATTAACAATGTTCGTAGATGTTTCAACGCATCGAAGTAGAATCCACGAGTTTCGTATCGGTGCGTACGTGTATAAGGTTGATAATTCAGTTGCTTATCACTCGCCAACGTGTCCTTGATCCTCACAGTCGCGTTAGGGGCAAAATGACTCACGGGAAACGGGGCAAGATGACTCACAAAGCATTGCACAGTGGCTGCTCGTTGCTTTGTGATCGACCGGATTTAGGCATAACGTCGAAGCTAGTTAAATTTATTTGTCACGTCGAACCGAGTGTATCATCGGTAGACGAACAAATCGTTGTAGGAAGTTGGCAAGTGAGAAAAAACAAAAATTTCATTTCTCGCGAGGTAGATTTTCGCTGAGACAGGATATAAAAAGTTTTATTGGATATTCACAGCTAGTAGAGTCTTGCCTCTTTCGGATTTGGCGCGAATCCTTCTCGTATCAGCTTACTTCGATCCGTAGGTGAAGTAACTTTGATTGCAACTGCGTTGCCACGCCAATTTGCTCGTACTACTCGACAAAACAAATCCAATGATTTTTCACGCGCCTATGGATCTTTGGATAATTTGGATGGGTAACGAATTCAATTACTCGTGATTCGCTCTCGTCAAAAAAAAAACCCGTCCAACTCGCTTCGGTCTCTCCTATTCGAGCTGTGCTCTGTAGAGGCACGTGAACGCAGGGTAGGTGCGCTTTTTCGAACTCGATGGATCGAACGAACTCGTAACGAGGACTCGCAGAAACCCTTGCGAGTAACTATGTATCAAAAATAGTAACTATATACATTTAAAATCCGTTCGCAATTATTCCCGTCTTACCAGTTTCGTATCTCATTTGTATGCGAACTTCGAAACGTTATCTCAATGAAGGAATTGAAGTGGCGGGGTAAAAAAAATTGTGACGTGACTCGTTTGCAAGGGTTGGGTAGGTATTGAAGGGCTTAGTCGACCGTGTTACGTCGAGGACGAGGAGTACCGGTTGAATTTTTTTTTTTTTTCGGAACAAAGTATGTTATAGAAGAACATCACTCTGAAACTCGTCAGAAACAGGTTTTCTATTACACAATCGGAAGCGGAAAAAAAAGAAAAACAGTTACGCAAATATCAAAATCGATTGGAATTAACGTTGGGCGCGGGACGACGCTGCTAGAACGATCGAAAGCACAAAAAAAAATGCCTAATCGCGCCTCAATGGCTAAAGGGGCACGCGTATTTCTGGATATCAAAATAGGTGAGGTGACATTAATAATAATTGTAGGAGCGAAGTATCCAAAAAATAATCGCGAAAATTACGATACAAGGTGAGGGAAATAAATGTTTCATACTCGCGACGTTTTGCCACAGGAGCAAAACGTTTTGGAAACGTTCATTCGACTTTGAATTAGTCGAAATTCTTTGCAAACACGAAAAAGTTAGTTATTCGCCGAAGCAGTTTACGTGGATGATGAAAACGGCTCGGTTGTGCTTTGGAACGGACGGAGATAGTTCGGAGTTCGCAATGTCTATAATAAAAGTTAATTTTACTAGTCGAAGATTTAATGGAGGATAGAAATGTCAGGGCATCGAGATACGCGGAGGCTCCGTATGCCGCGCTACCTCGCAATACGCGCAATTTGCGACGTGCGTCTCGCGAGTTTCTACGACTCTATCATGAAACGTCGCATGATCGGCGAACCTCTTAAATATATCGCGAATATTTCAGCGAGGTGGGCGCGAGCGCAGGTGAGTTCGAATTTCGATCGCGAGAGCAATTTTTTAAGCGTCATAAATCTCCAGAGAATTTTCGCCGACTCCGCCAAATCGTTACAAGCTTCAACAAGTGCGACGCAATACGCACAAAGCGGTTCTCAACCGCCCGCGGTGAGTGAAAGTGCGCGCGTCTTTGGTTTCGATCGCTTCTCCGCCGCGTTTCTAACGATTCCAAATAACGTCGAATCGCGAGAAAATTCGTACGAAATATTCTCGACAGCCTATTCGAAAAAAAAAAAAAAAAAAAAAAAAAAAACAGCAAGAGAAGAACCAAAAAAAAAAGATGTTGACGATCGATTAGCAGCAAATCGATCGGCGAAAAAAAAGGTTAGCCACGAGTTCGCTCTTTTTCGCCGGTTTATCGACCCGGTAACCCAATATATTTTCACGCCGATGATCGATCTAATCGAAACGAAAATATCTGATTCCTGGCGATGGGAACGAATCGTGGTGAAAATTAAACATCGATTTGTTAGAAACGCTTCGAATGACGCGGTCGAATTTCAACGTGGACGAAACACGTGAAACCCTGTTCCCTTTTTTTTCATTTCGCGACCGAAAGGTGAAACGATGCCACGCGTCGGGGGTTGGGCCGATTCAAGGTGAACCTAATTACCTGATCGATCCTATACCCGCCAGCTTTACGCGTGCATAGGCTCTAATACGTGGGTATTACGGGCACACGTACCCAGGTATCTCCACCACGTTGCACGAGTGCAGCATATTTACGGTCGCGCGTATACACTCGCGTGTGTATACGTATATACACGGACTTACGAATCCTACGGTAAATCTTCTGCTTCGCATATCATTCCATACATACTAACCAGAGACGTCCTAATTGGACGGCTGCAGGGATCGGGAATCATATCGTTCGGCGATATATAACGCAATGGTACCTACGTTCATCCGTTTCGCAGAGCGGAATCTCCGATAATCCGTAAATACCGCACGACTACACGCGATTTTAGTTCCGTTTATTAACAGGGTCGCAGGGAATCATCGTCGGCGTAGTTACATAAATCCGAACGGTTTCCGCAGCATCGTTACAATCATATATGTAAGTACGCGGTGTGTCGCATAATCAGTCGTAGAAGAGCGAAAAAAAACCAATCAAACGTGCCGAACACGTTAATGCGACTCGACGACGCGTCCGAATGGTTTCTCATCGAGATGAAAAACCGTCGGTCGGTATTTTGTGGTTTTTGGTCGAAACTTGGGGACAAAGTTTACACTTCGCGGCGACATTTTTTGGTTTTGAAATTGATAAACGAAATAAATTGCATTTCAGGCGAATCGTTACGGTAACTGGGTTACGTACGTTGGTACCATATGGCATGACGTATTCGTTAAAAATAAAAATTACGCTGGCAAGCGATTACGGACTGGATGTTTTTTTTCTCTTTCTTTTTTTTTTTGTTGCAGAGTACTATTTTATTGCGGCGTGTGATTTTTTTGCACTACGTCGTGATACGGTAAGGCGATAGCGTTGGCGAAGGTCGTACGACGCGTGCGAGCGTTTCTTTTCGTGAAATGGCACACGCGTGCAAACTACTAGGAAAGATAGTTGTTTCGGCATTTCGTCGTGTTTATTCGCCGCCGCCGTTGGGCGGTTGGAAACGAGCAACACGACGAGACACGGTACGTGCTTTATCTCGAAATTAGATATTTTCACAGGCAGGGAAAAGCTGGAAAATTTAACCTTACGGTCCCTGGACAGCTGGTACGAGGTGACCGAGGGTTATTCGGGTACCCAGGTAAATGACCGCCAAAGGTCTATTTAGCAACAGACAGCAGCCATAGAATCGAACCTTCGCACCGAACATTTTCCCTGTTATAATATTATTCAGCCGCCTTTCCACAAATTTCGACCAACATCGATGTTTTTCCCCGATCCGAACGCCAATCCACCAATCGACTGTTGTACTTTCCGTTCTTTTTAGTTTTTTAGCCGTTTCTTTGTAACATCGACGCGTTCACTTTTCGTCCACTCGATATTTTTTGCCCGACACCCACGCTCGGGGAAACGGGAAACTTCCGTCCCTCGCCACCTTTCTTTTACCTTTTAGCCACCTCGACCTCGAATATCGACTGGCATCTCCGAATTCTCTGCTTCTTTCGATTCCCACGTTTCGCGAGTACTTGCTTTTCCTTGGTAACAAATAGGTAAGCTCGTTTGTTGCGAGGAATCGAGTTATTTCTCTGCCTCCGCGTGTCAGTCCCCGGTTCACGATCTCCCTCGCGACTTCTCACCGGAAGTTCGGCGAACGTACAACGCCTGACTTCGAAGATAACGTAACCTATATGCGTCTCTGAGCGATAGCTTTGCCTTTATGTTTACGTTGCACGTACCACTTCGCGTCCGGCTGAAAATTCTCGGCGTAACACGCGTGGTGGTGGTGGTGGTGGTGGTAGCTCGTAGAGTTAAATAATCCGTAGGTACCCTGCAACCCAACCCATGCGACCGAGCAACGAGACTCGATCCCCCTTTTCGCATCTGCGCACCGGTATACACACGCGCATACATACATATATCGAGTCCGAAATGAAAACAGAGTCCCGCGCAAACAACGCGCGTGAAAAACATCGATGAATCGCTCGTAATTTGGCGGATTATGGCACAACGCAAAATAGGAAAACAATAATATCGTGACTGTTACTCACCAGCTAGAAGCATTTCCGTTTCGTAGTTGAACAGGCAATCCAAAAATATTTTAAACATATATTATAGAGGAAACTTGAACTTTTAATCTCTTCCGGAAACGTCGAGCAAAGAGCACCGACAAGTTTCCCCGTTACTCCCCACGTTTAATTCTACCAAGGATTTAGTTTATTTTTCAAAAATAGAGGAATTTCTGTTTAGTATATTTTACGCGTAACGCCCGTTCGTTAATTAGACTGCGCGGGATTCGTTCGCCGGTTATAACGTTACGTAAGACGAGATTGTTCGGCGATTAACGTTCGTCGAGGGGGATAAACCTTTCGATTGTTGTAATTCCCGTTCGATTGATTTTATGCCGCTTACATTTATATCCGTAACCTTCGATATGTATCGTTGGTTGTTTAACACGATAATTGATTACTTGATTTATTTTTCATTTCACTCAACGATCGCGTTACCCCCTATTATTATTGTAATATCGTTATCATCGTCGTCAACACTGTTATTAACGCCGCGTAACGTCGCACGTGGGATTCGATCCTTGAGAAATTTCATTCGCGTTTTCGTTTAACAACAACCCGATTGTACACCGACGCGAAAATGTGCGTTATCTAATTGAATTTCACTTGTCAGGTACAGTAATTTACGCAACGTAGGCCACAACATTGAACTTCTGGCTCCTCGCGCCGATACTTATCATCATCATCCTTATCGTTCACACTTTATTAACGACCTTATTAGCGTCGTGATTATTCGTTTTCTCGCATCGTAGCGTTTATTCCACAAAGTTTATCGTTCGCGCGTGTTACACGCCACAGGTAGATACAGACACAGCGAGAAACTATTATTGGTCGTTGTTTACGTTTGTCTCCGTTTTCGTTTTTTTTTTATTCACACTCGCGCGAGACGAATTGATTGTCCGAGCTTTATTCTCGCGACGTGCACCGGTTGGGCTCGCGAATTAGTTAAGGCGAAATGAATCTGGTCGTTTTGTCGGCGAGCTTAAGTTTTCAACGATAACACGACACATTCGCAGCGACGATTCGCGTTATCTCGTAACTATTCGAGAATATCTTTGATCAATCACTGCACGCACTGTTCTTCGTCGTCGTCGTCGTCGTCGTCGCTATTGACTATTCTCACTGTCCAATAATCCGGTGACCTTCCGTTCTCGAAAACACGCCGTTTTCATCGCACGTAGCGCTTTCGGTCGCACGTCGAGAGCTCGCGATCTGGCACGTAGGTACGCGCGACGCGATATCCTTCGAATGTACGAGGCAACGTTCGCTTGTCATTTGTTTTCGGTTCATCTACGCGTTTGGCGACTTCGTTCGTTTCTCGATTCTCGAGCGGATTCTCCCTCTGTCTCTCGCTCTCTCTGTCGTTAACTCCTCGCGATATTATTCGTCGGTAGTTTCCGGACGCCACGCTGTTTGCGAACGGTTACGCGGAATGACGTCAATGATCGCGCGAAATCATTATGTAAGGATGAATGGGAAATTATTGTTTGTCTCGGTAGAGAAGTTTGATGGGAAACGTTACACGACCGCGCGACGTCTCCTCCATTTCCCGATATACTTTCCCGACGACTGCTATCAATTATTGGAGGAGCACGATTCAGCCACACCGGAGCGATTCCGTATGTCAATGTGTTGTGTCTGACACTGCGTAGTAGAAGCGCCACGGATTACGCGAGTGGGGATAGTGGGTATATTATGTATCCTGAGTACATAGTCGTCCCTGTAACCGGCGATGTGTTGGACTACGTACGTGCGACGCTGTCCTGCCTACCAACGCTACGAACGGGAATGTGTACGCTGGCGAGAGACACGCAGACGAACGCGGAGGGAGGGGGGGGGGAGCCGAAGAGCCGAGGTGCGCGCGCACCGCTCAGGGGCGTATGTTCCGAAAACGGAAGAATACGAAGAGACCGTGCGCGTGTTGCAGGGGTAGCAGCAGCAGCAGCAGCAGCAGCAGTCTCTCCTTCCTTGCTATACGCCAGCCGACTCTCTCTCTCTGTCTGACTCGCTCGCGCGTTCTCCTTCCTACTCCCTACGCAGTTTCCAGATCGTTCCAAGTGGATCCTCTCCGATTCGGATCCTCGCGTCATGTTTTTTTTCGTTTTCGTTTGGCTTTCGCGTCTAACAGTATAGCGCGAGCCAATGTTAGAGTAACATTTGAAAAATGTTATACATATTACTATCAAGTAACATTTGAAAAAGGTTATATACTGTATATAATGTTACTATCAAGTAACATTTTCGTGTGTCGAAAGACGAACTGTGGGTAGAGTACTAACGATTGGATGGAATTATCGCGCTAAAATGTTGAAAATTCTATCCAAAAATTTGAAAATTCTTTGGCGTGTATCAATCGATGTATCTATACGCGCTGCGGAAGGACGCACGTACGTCGCGAATCGTAGCAGCTTTTAGCTCCTTCAAGGTATGACGACCACACGCGAACGTCGTGACTCTCGTGCGCGTCGCGATAATGTTTTGTCTCTGGTCAGTTCGCGGTTGGCAACTGTGTTAACCGTGAAACAATTGGCACGTGGGGGCCGCGAAGCAAATTAACGTTATCGTCTGTATCGCGAGTCGAAAACCATTTGTAACGTACAGCCGTAGAAAGGGGAGGCCGAGAAAAGAGGGGCGGGGGAGAGTTAGGGGGATTCTTAATCACACGTTCCTACAGGTGTTTGTGGTCGAAGAGCAAATCTATGTACAGATCTGTTCCACAACGCTTATTATTATACGTTACGTTTATATTGCACGTCCGATTAATGGGCGTACGAACGGAGGCATGTTCGGCAGCACGACGCGACGATATCACGAAACATCATCGACTACAACGCTCCGTCGTCGGAGAATCTTCGTCCCTCCCCACATATTTCCCCCAATTCCATCTATTCCCACTCTTCGATATATTCGTCAAAGGTCGCGCGAAACCCCGCGAGTTTTTTTCTTCCCCCTTTTTTTCTTCAATATCCCCGAGATACTCCGATTCTTTCAAATTTTACAGATTCCTCGATTTTCTCATAAAACCAAAGCGAATATTTCGCGAACGCTCGACCAGATCTTTTTTTCACGTTTTTTCCCGGCAACGAATTGTTATCGAACGCAAATAACTGTGGCGTATCGCGACGAGAGATTTCCGTAGTACGTAGTACGTACATAAGTTCGTAGCGTGCGCGTACGTGAGCGCGTACGCGCGCGAGTCGCCCGTGTATACGTGTGAGAGTCGAGAGTGTCACGAACAAACCGAGCAACGGCCACGTCCGTGGCGACGCGACCTGCGTCACTAGCCCCGGTGAAGGCGCGACGTCGCCCCGCTTCGTAATCTGCCCCCTCGACGTGCGACGCTTCGACTCTCTGTGACGACGACGACGACGACGACGACGACGACGCAGTACTGTTTACTCGAATACCTCCGGTTCACATTTTGCACGCCACTCGACACTCGACCGTGAAGCGCGAGAAGAAACCTCGAAGCTCGTTTCACGGAGGCGCGGATGAAGTTGCAAGTATGTAGACGGTTTAAAGTACCGAATGACGTTCTAACGCTACGTGGTCACCACCCTATAAATTATGCGGAGGTTTGCAGGGAGGCTGTCGCGACGCGCGTCGTACCGGAATGGTGTTCGTGCCTCGTCGCTTCTCTCCGCATAGATATATACTTAATAGACCCAGCCGCGGCGGCACGCGTGAGATACGGTATTTATCGTCGATTCGCGGTCGGTCTCCCTTCTCCCATTATTTTATTTTTATTCCTCGATTCGTTCGTCATACCCGCCTCGTGCACGCACGTACGACATGTCCCCACGTGGTCAAGCCTTACGTAAATGTCACGAAACGATTACTGCCTCTTTTTTTTTTTGCTGTTCTTTTGTTTTTTCATCTTCCGCGGATGCGGAAAACTCGCGTTATTCCGTTCGAAGTGTTTTTAACGCGCTGTTTCAATGGAAATTTATGCAAAGGCTAGCAAAGCTGGCAAGCTAGCAAAGCTGGACCCTTCAGAGGCATCGCCTGTAATTTGCAAACTCACTTTTGATTTTCATGTACCGCGAGACGAGAAGTTTTATCGTCACCAACGACGAGTTCGTCGCGTGAATTGACGGTTGGTGATTTATTTTTCATTTTTTTTTCTCAATTCTTCTTTGTCTGGTATCCATTCGCAAGGTCGAGGGGAGGAACGGAAAGTTGGATTAGTCACGTGCTCCTCCGATTTTTTTTCCCTTCATCTCTCACCAATTTTATCAATCGAATCGTAGATCGAACTTTCGCGGAGTTCTCGGCGATGCGATGCTCGACTCGATTCGATGCGGAAGCAATACGGTAGTCCGAGATTTCTGATTGGGTGACGGCGAGTAGCGAGGGCTGAGACTCGGGTATGAGAATCGGAAGAATGCAAGAGTCGGGGAAAATTAGATTGATCCACTTATTGCGCTACGAAGCTTGCGCACATGGCGAAAGCTCGCGACTAGATTCTCCTGTAGGCTAAGGTAAAATTTGCATGGCGTCGCATAAATTATTCGACTCGGAAAACATTACGGCTAATTAATTCCGAGCAATCAACGGATTACCGCGATCGCATGTCGTTTCGTTTTCACCAACATCCGCGTTTTCGCGATGAAACTCCGTACAAACCTTGGAGAAACCTTCGAAAAAGTCGCAGGGGAACGGGTAAGTACGAAGAGGCGATGCGTCGAAGATCAAACGTTTTCGAGGGGGAGGGGGGGGGGGGGGGGATACCGAGAAAGCGAGGAAAACAGGTCCGTGACTTTTCCTGGCCTGATTTGTCGGTAGATAAACGAATTCCCACGGAGATGGGAGGGGGCGATGAAAAAAGTGCGGCGCAGGTTCGATTTGCTTTTTTCGGTGGGGGATAATAATCAGTAGCGAGGGCAACATTTCATTAATATTCATAGCACTTGCTTCGAAGGCTTTTGCAAATCGAAGTGATTTTTTAACGAGCGTTCCGGGATTAACGTGCCTAAATTGCTGAACGCGAATTTGATCGTGGCGTACGGGAACTTGTCGCCGTAGGAATCTGACGCGGTTGCGATTTTCGCGACGAGCGTTGTTGTTGGCAGTATCGACGGAGACGCGTTCCGACTGAATAATTGAGCCCAGCGCGATTGTCCTTCTCGCTATTGTGATCATTATCAGAGCGTGAACAATCGAGCAGAGGCTCGAAACAACTCGCGTCTAGGTACGCGTGGTAACTCGATGGGTACACAAAAGTACGAAAGAGAACAGACACAATGCCCGTGCAGCGAGTGGTTGAGAAAATATAAAACAACGGAGAAAACGTACGAGAAAAGAGGGGTTGTTCGCGGCAAAGCCGCCAGTCTCTCGGATATGGTTTAACATCCGTTTGACTCACCGTGCTGATGGGGGGCTGAGAACGCGGAGTGTCTTCGGGGTGACATGGGTGGATGGGGTGTTCCTTGGCTGCCAGGCGGTTGCATCGACGACAGAGCACCCAGGGGAGTGTACGACTTACACGGTTGTTCGGGTTTCGGCTGCGAACAGAAGAATAGTAATGCAAAGGCGATAGAAGATTTTGCAACGGGTTCGTTTCGTATGCCAGTAGAATCTTCGCCAGTGGATTACGAACGCGGGGATGAAAACTAATCGTTCGAGAGTTGACCTTGAAAAAACATTTTTTTTCTTCTAGCCGTTGCTCGACTCGTTCGTACTTTTCCGATAAAATAAGTAACGTCGAGTATCCATTGCGAACTTCTTTCGCTGCAAGTCGAAGGAAACATGTTCTTCCCCCTCCAAATACGAAGGGGAGATGAAAAGGTTGAAAATACGACTCTTCGTTTGTGTACAATTCGAAGGAAAAAACAATCAATTTCGAAAAACTATGCCTTATTAGTAGAAGCGACGCATAGTCGTCAGATTTCTACCACGCACTAAAGTGCACCGAATAGTATTATCGTCGCAGTAGCGCGTATTCTATGCAAACGTTAGGTGAAAAAAAAATATGGCGAACTACGTCATTTGATACTCACGTGTTCGTGAATCTCCGTCGCAACTGCTGTGGCTGCAGTTTGCGTGTGGCTCGTAGAGCTGATGCGATACTGCATCCCGGCAATACTGCAGAATCCTTCGTGATGCGTAGATCTTGTTTGATTCACGTAGACACCTGAAAAACCCGTAAAAGTCAATCGTCGTTCACACCGCGTATACAATTTACGATCGAACGACCAATGTTTTGTTTGTCTTCTTTTTTTCCGAGCACGATTTTTTTACCTACATCATCCAACGCGCGAATATTCGAATCGCGAAGAAACACAGGTATCGCGCCAGATTCGTTCCACCCGGCGAATATCATTGAATCACTCGGTATATTTTTTCGCACGTATAACGCAAGCGACGAACAGTCGACGCATAATTTAATCGCTCGTCATTTCCTCAGGCGGAAAATTCCGCGAAATCTGCTCGACGAAAGGCGCAATAATAAAACTCGTAACTGAAGTAAAAGACAGTTGTGTTATTTTCTACTACGCGCAACAGAATTTTACTGAATTCATACAGTGTACCCACGACGTTTCGTGATCGAACGTTACAATACAAGAGCTACATTATGAAATACTGTTTAAAGCGAAAATAAAAATGTACTTTTCCAAATTAATAAAAGTGGCAAAAAATGTAGACAAAAAAAATACATAAAGCGAGTACGAAATCTCATTTTTGCTGTCTCTTTACTTGCGCGGTATTGCATTTTGCAGGGCGCGCAGGTATCGCGGTATAACTAATTGCGACGTAGCGGAGTCAGACTTTACCGCGGAGGGTGAACGAACAACTTTGGCGAACGTTCGATCGTGACATTATCGAGAACACGATACAACGACCAATTTCGAAAAGAACAATCAATGATTATTAGAGAACGGGATGCCGAGGAGTGCTCCTCGCGAGAGGAGGTCAAGAGTTTTGGGGGCTCCGATTCGTCGTTCTATTCCACGATCGCGCCGCCACTAGCTGATTCGGCAGACATTCCCTTTATCCGTGCTAGATTCCCTCGGATGCGCGTACTTCAAATAAAATAAGACACCGAGCGTCATAAAGTCGACGAAGCTGCGACTTTCCACGCGACGAGTACGATTGTGTTACGAGTGAGTCTGATGTCGGTGGAATTTCGCGGTTATTCCGTTTTTGATTATTCATACGGAACGACGCGAATCTTGTGACAATGAAGATTTGTGACAAATAAATTCGCGCAGGATGTTTGTTATCCGTCTCCGTCATTCTCGTTCTGCCCTCTTTGCATGAAATAATTGGGTAACGCGAGGGTCACCACTTAAAATACTTATCAGGGTGCTTCGTTTCAGACGACTCATTTTTTTATCGCTCCATTGACGGAATATTACTCTCAACGTGTAAAAAAGGATAAACTCCTCATTTTAATTCTGAGTGCTCGCTAAATGTATTTGAAAGTTTCCCATTTCATTAGCACGAAAATCATAAATTTTCTTCTATCTATCTATAACTGCGCGGCATTTCGTGTTTATTCGATTGATCATAGGCGGAAATTGTAGAGGAATTTGTGCTCTTCGAAAGTGCCTACATCTGATTTATCTTCTGTGAACCATGTCACCAGTGACAAATCCTAATAAAACAGAGGTGTTTTAAAACTGTCGCACGTTTATCTCCGAAACTATTAGCTCTACGGTTAATGCTCCCCGAATCTCTTTTGTAGAGAATTAAATTTTCAACAAAAAAGCCCTGATACATTCTTGCTGTAAAGTTGATGGTTGACGAGAACAAACGGAAAAACCATAAAACTTTGGTGAAAAATTGAGTTTAAGATTTTGCACCAATGACACGGGTCACAGAACGTAAATCAGCTGTGAGCACTTTTAAAGAGCAAAGATTCCTCTACAATTTCCGCCTATGACCATTCGTATGACGTGAAATGTCGCGTAGTTATAAATACTTTAAGAGGACAAAATTTACGCGTTGATCAAATGGGAAAATTTCAAATAAGTTTAGCGAGTACTCAGAATTAAAATTAGAAGCGCATCTTTCGAGAGAATTCTCTCTTATATGTTTAGAGCAATATCCCGTCAATGCAGCGAGAAAATAAAAATTAAGCACCCCAGTAAATTTACGGAGCGAAAATATTCGCAAGGGAATCGTATTTCCCGATCATTGAAAAAAAAAAGGTAAAGTCTAAAAAAAAAAAATCGGATTCTCCGTGTACCACGCAAAGTACCCACGTAGATTTATATATTTACCTGTTATCGTAACGTCGGTGTCTTGATTCACGATAACGACTTTCTTCGGCTGTTTGATCAGGTCTTCCGGGTCCGATGTTTGCCGACACTTTCGCTTTTCCGTCTCCGATTCGCTATGTTTCCGTCTTCTAACGACCTCGACTTCCGACTCGCTCGAGCTGTCGCTCGACGAAGATCCTCGCCGATGATACTTTTCGTCCGAGTACGAAGCGGCGAGCATCGCCGATGCGTTTAGGCTCGCCATCCGCTTGCAGACGACCATGTCCTTCAGATCCATTACTTCCTCCGGTTTTTTTCGCCGTTTCGTGACTTTTTTCTTGCTCTGTTCCGGCGTTTTTTTAGCACCGTGCTCCTCGTCGCGTTCTTCGTCCGACGACGCAACGGACGAGGCGGACGATGAGGAGGAGGACGACGACGACGACGACGAAGATCCCGTCATGTCCCAATGTTTGCCCCGTAACCCCGGGACGATCCTCAATTTACGCTTCGGCGAACTTTCCTCCACTCTCGACTTTGTTCCCGCTTTTTTCAACGCCGCGGAATCTTTCTCTTTCACGACTTTCGCCTCTTTACCTTCGTCCTTCTCTTCCTTCGTCTCCTTCCTCTTTTTCGGCTGCTTATCTTTCTCCGGTTTCGGCTTGCAATATCCACCGAGGTAAACACCACCTGCCTCATTTTCGTAAAGACAATGAACTTTTGCCAAAGCGTTGAGGGATGCCACCCGATGTCGTTTCGGACCGCTCCAGAAACCGAACAACCTCATTCGCCGCGCGCGCTCCGAGGAGGCATCCGAAGACGGGCTTTTCCGGTCCTTTTCTCGCAAATTTTGATTGCGCCGACTCTTTTCACCCTTTGATTTCTCGCCCTTGTCCTCGTCGTCGTAATCAGCGTCGTCGTCGTCGTCGTCGTCGTCGTCGTCTTCGTCGTCGTCGTCGTTGTCGCCGTCCTCGTCGCGTTCGTCGACTTCGTTTTCCGAACTAGCAGAAATCGACGACTCTTCCTTGTTCTTCTCGTCAGTTTCGACCTTGAGATCAGTCCGAGGCGACGATTCCTCGCCTTTATCCGTACTAGACTGGCTAGTCGTTAATTTCGAATTGATTTCACCGGCTTTCGACTGTTTCCATAGTTCGTCCAAAGGTACCTCCTCGGAGGCACTCGAGTTGCGGTCGGATTCGGGTATCTGCGATTTACTACCAACTTTTCCGCACTGCCTCGCAACTTTCTTCGGCGGCTTCCCCTTTAACGTATTTTTTCCCGACTTCTTGCCGTCGAAGGATTTGCTCCAGGGAACGTAATCTTCGGTTGAATCAACAAGCTCCGTCTTGATGCTCTTTGAATCCAACTCTTCCGCCACCTTTCCAGAATTATCCTCTCTCGAGCTGTTCTTCTTGTTGTTCTCGCCCTGTTTCGGACAATTTTTCTTCTTACTCGCCACAATGTTCTCAGCGAGCATCAGCAACTTCTCGTCCTTCTTCGAAGCATTGTTCATCTTCACATATTTTCGCGCCACGACTTTCGACTTCATCTGTTTTGTCAATCGTGGTTTCTTCGCTTCCGCTTTGCTGCTCTTCTTCGCTCCTGCTGCCGATTTCTTGCTCTTCGATTTCCCGCCCGCGACCTCGCTCCCAGCATCAACTTTCGACGCCTCTCCTTCATCCAATTTTTTGACTAGTTTAGATTTCTTCTCCAATAATTTCTTCCCCGTCGCAGGAGCCATTTTTTTCGCTAGAATCGGCCTCTTCACCGAAACTTTCTTTCGCGGTTGCTTGCTCTTCGTTTCTTTCTTCTTCCCGATCGGCGACGATGCCTTCTCCCCGCCTACATCCTTCTCCTTCTTCTTTTTCTCCCGCGTTCCCGTTTTCCCGCCATTTTCGCTTTTCGTCGGCTTCGATTCTCTCTTCTTTTCATCCCCCTTCGCCTTCTTTCTCCCCGCGTTCTCGCTGTTCTCCAATTTTTCATCCTCCAAAATTATTCCGCCGATCGTTTCGTCGGACTTGGCGCGTTGATCATCCTCGCCGTTCTCGTTCCTACGTTTCTCCTTGTCCGCCATTTTGATTTTCTCCTCCGTACTCGCCTGCTGCGTTTTCTTCCTTTCCGCGCTATCTTTTCCCTCCGTTTTCTCCTCCTCTCGTTTCTCCTCCGTCTTATCCTGCCTCTTCTCCGGCTCCCTCGTTTGTTTCTTCTTCTCCTCCATCTTCTCCACTTTCTTTCGCTCCTCCGATTTTCGTTGATCGTCGCTTTTTTCCTCCGCTTTATCGTTGTTTCGCTTCTTCTCGTCAGCTTTCTCCGACTTTTTCCGCTCCTCCGCTCTCTTCCGATCTTCCTGCTTCTCGCCCTTCCGCTTGTCCTCCGTTTTCGCGTCCAGCTTCCTCTTCGCCTCCTCCGATTTCTCAATCTTTCGCAATGCCGACGCGGCCGAAACTTCGGCCCGTTTCGCCTTTTTTTCTTCGGGCCTCTTGTCGCGCTTGTGAGGATCGGAGGATGCTTTTTCGGGCGATGCGCGACGTTTCTTTGCGGTTGTCGGCACCGTTGAGCTTTTCCGCCCGACGACTGCCTTCTTCTGTGGCTTCATGTTATACCCGTATCTTCTTCACATTTTAACCGCGATCATAACAAACGCGAACTATCCGATCGACCAAAAGTCTACTTGACTAATCGATCGCCATATTCGATACACTCTCTCTCTCTCTCCCTCTCCCCCTCACCGATCTTTTATCAAGGCCAGAATATCTGCAACAGTACAATTACAATTTCCACATGTTCCGCGGACGCCCCTCGGAATCGGCAAACTTCGTCAATGTCCGCGAACTTTCTTCGGCCGAGTCACATCGTCGTGACATATCCTCGTTATATCCGACAAGCGAGCGACAAATGGATGTATAATCGGTGCTTTCCGTCAACGATATCCCAATTTTCGCAGCACTCGCAGTGGGTAAGATTCGTTCGCGAGGCTGGTGCTTCGTACTCGCGTCGACCGTTTCGACGAAACGTGTGACAAATCGTCGAAAAGCGTGCGTCGACGGAGAATAACATTTCAGCCCTGCACGCCGAATATGTTGTTCGTAACGATAAAGTCGTAATGCGAGTGTAAATAGAACGGTACGTTGAGCGAGGAAGTCAAATTAATTGCACAAACTTGCGGTGCGCCGCAGATATTATTAATCGTCGTTCGTTTCTAGCGCGGTTAGAGTTGATAGCGCGAGGAAAATCACGACCGAGATAAAAGATACGCGTGAAATCTGTGACGGTAGAACTTTTCGGAACGTTTGGACATTCCCCATCTACGTTCTGTCACGTCCGCGGCAAATAACGGAGCAAATCCCTCGCGAGGATCCGTGTACCGCGCGATGATTTTCAAACGCGCGTTCGAACGGGGGGAGAAAAACAAAACACGATCGAAAAAACGAAAGGGGGGCGACGAAAGTTTCGAAAACAGAGAAATACGTGCGTATATATGCGTGCGCGCGTGTGCGTGTGTATATATATATATATATATATATATATATATATATATATATATATATATATATATATATATATACGTGTACAGCAAATAACCAGAGACTTCCCGAGGTGTCCGTAGATGGCCACAAGTGGTCCACGAGAACGCACTGATCGATGAATTTCTCACGCCTAAATATCCGTATATGAGCACAAATCAACGCCTAAATGCCCCGCAATGCTGTCCCGAGATTTTCTAAATATCACTTTCGATCGTTTTTATTAACATCTACGGACAGAATTCACGTTATAACACGGACCAAAATGTTTGACAGAAAAATTGAGATTGTTTACCTCTGGCAAGGCTCTGTGTGTTGCCACTTGCCCTGCGAATAAGGTTTTTTTTAAACACGACTCTACGAACCCGTCCGTTCGCCCGGCCTTCGATCGAGCCTCGATACGTTCGGAAACACTGGTTCGATAAATTCCCGTTATGTTTCAAGACCCAATTACGACAATTAACCGCGATAATTGCATTTTTTATACTCCCGTGCCTCGAATCACTCGACGTCCCAGCCCTTTTCCCGAAGCCCCGTCGGCCATTTTCTCCCTGCTGCATTTGGTTCCGCCCTCTATCTGACGTAGAGACTTTTACGAACCTTCGTGTCACACTCGCTCGATCGGTAATGTCATTTGGCATTTCACACCGATCCTTTACCATAGACGCATATTATATGCTATTTTTGTCACCACGCTAATTACCTTCTCCTAACACGTATCGGTTGGATACTACCGATCAGTTTAATTATTTTTATTACTCGCTCTATCGATACGCGTTGGCGCGTAACGATCCTGAAATAAGACGCGTTCGAAATGAAATTTCAACGTTCTTTGCAGGCAGCTGCGACTCGACGAGCGCGAAAATTAAAACTGAGGCGCTTGTGTTATATCGTCTTCGTATAACGACACGACCAAAACTCGTACTTCGAGTTGTTGGATTTGGGATCTCTCGCACGCCAGGCCTACGTACAATCGAAAGCTATCGCTCGATGTATATACGTACGACTTACCGACCAATTTCATCGCTAACCGTTTACAAACGTTGGCAAGCTCCTCCACTTTTTAACGAAACGTGTCTGGAAATTTGTCAACTGGCTTCCTATAATACGGACATAATAGAAAACGTTATATAAATCGCGGGATATTTTCTGGATTGTTTTTGTATATATGGTCATGTACCATGGATATTTATTGTTTCATTAGGGCAAAAATAAAATGTCTCATATGAAGGTCTGGTCAAAGCCCATCAATCGCGCTTTGACGTAATCTCCTGGATTCAATTCCGTCTGATCGGCGCTACGTCCTGGCAACATCAACAAAGCATTTGCACTCTTGCAACTCAACAATTTACTGCTGATCTGATTTCCAGTGCTGAACGCTTTTGGAATGGGATCGCTATCGTCCCATTCAACGACAACTCTGGCATATTCCGGTCTTGGATCCAATCTATACGTGGACGTCAGCTGAAATATTTGGAAAATTCAGAATCTTGTGTCCTCGTGAATTCGTACAAAGATGAAATTCACGCTTTTCTTACCGCTACGGTGATCACGACAGGCTTCGAGTAATCCCCAGTCAATCGTTTGAGCAACGGAAGTGCAAACAAATGTCCGGTAACCGTTGCCGAAACAGGATTACCGGGTAGACACATGATATATTTTCTTCTTCCGTTATACTCGCAAGTTGCAAATGTTGTGGGTTTTCCTGGTTTCATATTGACGCGACCTGAAATGCAACATCCCATACAACAACACGGGTTGGCGTCGCGATGGACAATAACAATACGTCGATATATTCTACGAACCAAAATGTATGGTGGCTTTAAATACAGTTTCTAGAATGGGTTTTAGCATATCTCTATCGCCCATAGAGACAGAACCGGAAGTCAGTAGCACGTCTACTTCGCCGAAAGCTTCTTTCAGCGCATCGATCATGGGTTGCTCGCTTAGAATAATAAGTAAAAAAAGGTATTAGTACTCGCCATCGCGTAACAAGATATATGCTACGTTAATTCAGAGAAGCTGAGCTCACTCGTCGATGGAAATTCCACAATCTTTCGGGTCATATCCGTTTTCCTTGAGCAGCATCATTAGGGTTATTTTATTGCTATCGTAAACGTGACCGGGTTTCAAGGGCTCGCCAGCTTGTTGTAATTCGTTGCCCGTGGAAAGAACGCCAACCGTTGTAAGTTGTGTCACTCGAACCTTGGTACAACCACACGCCGCCATGATTCCCATTTCGGCTACGCCGATTTTCGTGTTCGCACACAGCACCAAACTTCCTTTTTCTATATCGCTACCTATAGGTCTGAAACGGATGGCCCATAATTTGAACATGTCTTCTAGAAATAAGTTCATCGTAGATTTGTCCTACGAACCTAATGTCGAGTCCATCCGACGGTTCGATCAATATCTCTATTTCCTTTTCCTCAATGCCGTTTTCACTAGCTTCGATTAATTTGGTATCCTCAACTTGAACGACTGCCGTTGCTTCTAAAGTGACAAACAATAACTATACAATTTACACCCGAGTTGAATTTATCACGGGGCATCCTGTTTACCATTGGGAATAGGTGCTCCGGTATTTACTCTCACGCATGTCCCTGGAATGAGTTGCAGAGTGCCAGGCTAAAAGGACGAGCAAATAGTAAATCAAAGTAAAAGCATGAGTCGGCATATAGTCTCAAATAATCACCGTTTGTCCAGCTTCGGTACCTCCCAGGACTTGTCTTCGCCCCTTGCCATCAGAAGCAATGACAGCGTATCCATCCTTGATCGAAGCTCTGAACGGTGGTAAATCGCAATAAGCGTAAATGTCATCCGTTATAACACGACCATATGCATTCCACACATCAACAGTCTCCGCGTCTAAGACTTTGGTAACTTTAGTTATAATATCTAAAGCAGTATCAATCGATATCATAGGATACGGTGATTCTCTAAGTCTATTCGCGACGCTTGTAAGAGAAATCTGAAATATACGGTGAGAAAGACATTAAATAACGTACCACGTATGTAGTTTTATTTATATAATTTACCCGAGGAGTACTGGGACCAGGTAAACTGGTGAGATTCCCTTTTTTATCCTGTAACTGTTTGTGAGTTTTCATAATTTTTCCTTTATTTTCTATGATCAAGTCCACCGCGTGTGGAATCACTTTGGAAATAGCTTCGAAACATTCTTTGACCGCCTTAGTTGAGCCAGGTAGATTTATGATAAGCGTTTTCTTCCGAATTCCACAAACAGCTCTTAAACGAAACGGTTCACACATTTGATTCTTAACGAACAATCACGGTCAATACTGTGCGCAACGCGACAATATGCAACCGCGATACCTGGATAACATTCCTAACGGCGTTGTCTTCAGGCTCGTCGATAACATAGCTACGGAAAGTCCAGGTGCTTCTTTGTCCAAAATTTTTTTTGTTGCCTCAGGCGTGACATCGCGCTGAGCAAAGCCGGTACCTCCGGTAGTCAGAATTACATTCACTTTGAAAACGTCCGACCACTCGGTTAACGTTGCCTACGATAGAGAAACAACCAGTTAGGATTTTCAATTGGAATAGTCGTAAAGTAATCGTCATTATTTCAATTCACCATGATTTTAAATTCGTCATCCGGTACAATCGTTCTACAAGAAACCTGACCCTTGATCGGTTTTCCACCATCCGTCTGCAGGGTAGTAACCAATCGTTCCAATTCTGGACCGCTGCTATCATCGTTGTCTCCGCTCGCGCAAGTATCGCTAACTGAAATACACCATGCGTTATCAATATTTAAAATGACATCAAACAAATAAAACTCCCTTCGATAAACATCGAATGTACGTCGATTGCCAATGGAAAACGGTGCAATATAAATTGTATCTACACGGAAACTACTTTACAAATTCTACGAATACTCGTGAAATTAACTAACGGGATGGAATTGCTGAATTCTATGATTACTTCCATGAATTTATAACACAAAATATCTACCATGAATTTGATAATTCTATTTATTTGACACTTCGGTCAAATTTTTTCAAACATCATCACAACGGTTTGAAACTTTCAAACAAGTAATCTGACGTGTAACCTTAAAATGCGCGTCATTTATGAAGTTTCACTCGACGAAGGGACAGAAATTCTATTCGATATTTCTGTAAGGTGTGATAAATGTTGATAAAAGCATACGATATACGCGAATTATGAGAATCATTCGACTTACCGGTTAATATGCCAAACGTTATGGATGCCATGTCGGTAGCAAATGTTTTGTCTACCTTATCTCTTTTCAAACAGATCGAAAACATTGTTATTATTATTATCTGTTATAACGAGAGTTCGTAGCGGTGATGGAAAGAATAAATTTATATGATGTAACTCGTCTCGCAATCGAACCGACAATCAAATATCATAAACATTTGAATGCTCTTATTGTTACTTAATGTTAGACTCGTCGTGCGTACATTATATAAAAGATGTTAATAGTCATTTGTTACACGTTCGTACGGACAGTTGAGATAATAAATGATTGATTGAAATAAATTATGTGATACTTCATTTCGCTTAAATCTTAGTGGGAAGATTTGAAGTCGGTTTAAATTCTTCGTGCCTATGTGGAAAATAGTAAAAGGATACTTAGGTACGATTGCGCGGCGACGTTGGCAAAATATTCGAAATGCTCTGTCGTACTAGTTTTCTGGCTGGTGATGGAATCAGGAGCGCGTAAAAGTGACGCGCGAGCATCGAGTATTAATGACTTGGACAAAACAGCACTCACGTTATCGATGATGAACTGTTCTTATTTATTACTTCATCATCAGGATTAGTTTGTACCAAGGTACGATACATACTGAAAATCCGTCGAGACAGTGATAAGGCGACGTCGATATCGTTTAAAATGTACTCGCCAAAAAACACCTAAATATTTGAATACTTGGTACAAGTGCTAATATTTCATGTATGCTTTATAAACAATCTTTTATTTATTAAACAAATTATCCGAATTACAACGAGTCAATCCAATCGTCGTTTCGTGGTACATCCAATTTTATCATACTTACAGCAATGTTAAGACAACACCAGGCAAATGAGTCGGAAAAATAAAACGAAACGGAAGTACTCGTGTGTAATAAAGTAAAGAAATTTCTCTTGGTAGATGGAAGAATTTGTTTAATTTCGTTAACGCGTCAATAGTCAACCAGACCCCTGAAAAAAACGGAATTAAAATGTTTGGCATAAGAAGATTGTACCGAATAAAACCATTGGTTAGATCGTTTCTCAATAGTTTGCTGTTAAGGTGTTGCTTTCGGCCAAATAATTGTCCATCAAGCAGACCCCTTGTTTAGCTTACTTCATTCATGATACGAACATGATGAATTTCACTGGCCTAGCTATTAGGATTGATATAATTTTACCGACACTTGTCAGTAGGATAACTATTTTTAATGGAAAATTTTCAGCTGTCTTCTATAGAGTCTAATCAATAATACATATTTTACCGATTGCTTCTTGGACTTGAAGATTGCCTCGGAGATTCTCTGTGTCTTCTGCGAGTTTCGTGTCTATCTTTGTTTCTATCTTCCCGTCTATCTCGTTCTCTACCCCTATCCCTATCCCTTTCCCTCTCACGATCTCTGTCCCTCTCCCTTTCTCTTTCCCGTTCCCGTTCCCTTTCCCGTTCCCTTTCTTTTTCTCTTTCCTTCTCTTTCTCCCGTTCCCTCTCCCGCTCCCTCTCTCTTTCCCTCTCCCGTTCTCGTTCTCTATCTCTATCCCTGTCTCTATCGTTTCCCATGTCCAGATCTCTCGCATCCCGATCTCGTCGTTCTCTCCGTAACGCTTGAGGTCTCGGACTACGATTAGGAGTCGAACTCCTCGAATTGGACGAATGACTATCAGATGTATGTCCTTCGTATTTGTGCCTCAGCTCTCTTTGCCTGGAAATGAAATTATTTCTAATGATTGCATGAAAGCTAATCAGTATTTACACGCATTGTCACGCGATGTGATTCTGTCAAACCAAAATACTTTTACTCGTCGCATGGCGTGCGGCGTGGAATATGTATATGTATAATCACGAAAAATTGGATTAACGTACAAGCACAATAAGACAATCGAGTGAACAAGTCAGGTCCCGAAACTCCTCAAACCATGACGCTGGTGCAGGGTAATCTTTTTCATAGAATGTTATTATAGCTTCGAGAAAATAACATATATATACCTTCGACGAAGTTTCAAAGACATTTCCCGAATTTCATCTTCACGATCCTGTCGCTGCTGCTCCATCTTTTCAATTCTTAGCTGCTCAGCTCTCTTATCAGCCTTGTCTGTAACGGAAAATATAATCACATGGAAAGTGATTACGGCTATGTGTAGTTTTGAGAAATCGTGTACTCACATTGCCTATTAAGCAGTGCCTGCATTTTCTTCTTAAGCCGCTCTTGAGGTGTGATTTTTGAAGACTGTAATATGAAGGTCTTGAAGAATGATCAATTGAAAATTAACGAAATGACAACATTCAAAAGATTATTGTAATTATACGCCGTGCCATGTAAGAAAAAAAAAAACTATTCAGGCAGAAACGAACGAACGAACGAACGAAAAACCTCGAAGCACTGAAGAATTATTCATGATATTTGGAATTGAAATTATAAAACCAAATGCCAATGTGATTTGTTCACGTGTGAAGAGTTAGTCGTTGAAGTGCTTCTTTAAAGGAACACATCTTCTTGATTGTACTTGTTTAAATATTGCAACGAGTTTTCTGGCAACCATCATGTTTTTTTTTTACTTCACATTGTCGGCAAAGTGTGCAAGTAACGGAGCGAAACGAAGCTTCTAGCGATAAACTTCGCTCAACCAAAGGTGAAATTGAAATTATGAGAGCTTTAAATTTTTATGACCATTCTCTATATTGCGATTATAGAAATGCTGTTCGATGTTGTGGTACTTTTACTGGGAACGTAGACTACCTGCACTCAATATTCAAAAGACGGAGTGTATTCTGTTATTCAACTATTTACCTTGCAAAACTATCTGCTTATTGGGAATGTGCAGAGTCAAAACGTATAAAATAAAAAATGTAAAATTTAATAGAAGGGATCCTGTTACGGCTAGTTCTCTCATTGAATCAATATTACCGATAGTGGACACGTATTCCTTATCGTACGCAAAATAACGAAAAGTGGATACGTATACATCTTGCTTCGTTTAGCGATTAAGAATGGAATACGAATGTAGCAGTTATGTCATTACACAGCACGCCTAGTTTTATGATCGATGCAAAACAATGAAACACGACGAAGAAGCATGAATTGTCTTGTTAAATGATGATAATAAAAGTAAGAGATTTTCATTGTTCTTTGCTTTGTGCGTTAAGTGACTAAAGGAGCGTTATGGTTCTTACTGACTTTGTATCCGCCACCAGAATATGTACTTAGCCCTGCTTTTGGCTTGTTCCTGAAACAATAACGAATCATCTCAAGTGATTATTAACGTTAACTGAGTCTGTGAATAAAGATTCTCTTGATTTTCTTACGTGTTCATGCTAATTAATGGAGGCTTAGGCGTCTGTGTCATACTTTTTTCTTCCTTATCTGATAGCTCCAATTCTAAACTGGAAGACTTTCCACGTCGACCGTAATATCTGTGTGGAAAAATATGTATCATTCCTAAACGTAATTAGATTCAATTATTTTTACACACCAGTTTGATAAAATGCTGAAATTTATAGCAACGATCCAGAATTGATTTCTAACCTTGGTAAAACAGGTATTTTATTTTCGTTGCTACGAGAACGTCTCGTAGTGGAACGACTTCTCGACCGTGAGCCGGAAAATCGTCTTCTACGGTAGCTGTCTTTGGAACGACTCCGATTTCGTGATCTCGATCTCGACCGTGACTTGAACGCTGATGATCGACTGCTCGACGAAGACCTTGATTTCCGCTGCGGAGATCGAGATCTAGATTTTGACCTCATTCGAGATCGAGATCTGGATCTCGAAGTTTTCGAACCACTTCCGGAGCGCGAATGAAACGATCGGCTTCTTGATCGTGTACGGCGTGAACGACTTCTACTTCTAGACTTCGTATACCTTCTTGACCTGGACCGTGTTCTTCGTGACCTGTAGTTCGCATGTATTCATTAGTTCATGCAGTTTCCTGTATTCTGTATTGGCAACACAAAATGGTGCTTTCGATTCTGCTATTATGAAATGCTCATTAGCATCACCTGACCTGGATCGTAACGGACTTCTTTTTCTATCCCGTGATTTATACGATGATTTTGATCTAGTCATTGATCTAGATGCACTCCTTGATCTAGATTTTGAGATTTTTCTAGATGTTGTCCTATCGGTGAAAACAGGACTCTCCGATCTTCTTCTTCTCAAATGCGAATAATTTACTTTCTTTGTATTTATAGTTGTGATTTGAGAGGAACTTCCATGCGCTTCTTCTTCGCCGCCAAAGCTAGTGATGTATGTGATTTGACCAGCATTTACCGGAGAGGGAGATCTTGAACGTGACTTTGAGGACGACTTTCTGTATGGATTATACTCCGGACTCTCCCTGGCTGCATAACTGAAGAATATATTTGAAATGTCTGAATAACCTGGAGAATTGTACAAATCCTGTCCCGTTTTGAAATGTCAATATATGTAAAAGCTAAAATAAAACTTGAACCGAAATTCAATTATGCATTTGAATTTTAGTTACATTATTCTGTATTTGTAATTATTAAGACTACTGTCCTCACTTCTGAAAAATGAATTCTGCAATACACAATTGTTAAGGAGAGTTCAATAATACAATTTCGTATACTAAGCAAAATCAGATGCAAATGCAACGAGTAGTATTCTTATAAATTGCCATGGGTCTTTCTACGTTTGGGGACGCATCGCCCCTTGTATTACCTTGGCGGACTCATAACGCGACCGATCATTTTCTTCTCTCGGAAAGCTCTACGTTCCCTTCTCGATCTCCGTCCCTACGAAAATGTATCGTTTCAACTTCTCTATAAGATACCAGCTCTGACGTGCTTTGAAAGAATGTCTGATATACCGAATACATGGCTTTCTCCTCTTCTTGTTTTCGTGCCTGCCTTAATGTTTCTGCTTCCTCGACATCTTGTGTAAGAAAGCTGAAATAGTCAGCTCCTAACAAACCGTATTTTTGTGCCACTTGATTCATTTCATGGGCTTGCGACGGTTCTATTTGCGACACATCGACGCAAATATCTGAAAAAAAGCCCCGGATTCAACAAAAGTATTGTTTTGTTACATATTCTTGTTACAATATTCTTGTTCGAATCACTCGGAAGAAATATGCGCACGGTTCCCAATTATTTTTCAATCCAATAGAAAGACTATATTTCACCTAGATCAATATCACTATCTTCATCTTCTGGTTTATCCTCCGAGGCTACAGCCTCTACAGATTTGCTTGCATCTGTTATGGGTTCTTCTGTTTCATAGTTATATCCTATGGCAGCATTTGCGGCTGATTTTTTTTTTTCTTTGGCAGAATCAGGTTTTGTGGCGGAGCCAAATTGTTCCTCGATGTGAATTTGATGTAGAAATTTTTCTTCCGTGACTGTAGAGAAAGTTCGCAGTATTAAAATATAGAAAAATTGATCAAATTCTGTACGTAAATATAAAACTGACCGCCAAGAAATTCATTTTGAACGATTATTCTATAACGTTCGTAATTGATATGCCTATCTTCGCTCGTTAGCGCTATGTCGACGTCAATGGTATCAGGTGCTTCCGGGATCCAATCAAGATGTGCCCGTACGTCAAATCGGTCTATAAGATTCTCTTCGTTCCCTTGCCATGGCATCCTAGAATCGTCATCATTATTTCACAATCTACGTGGCACATTTCACCTCAATCAGACTTTTTCTATACTTTGTGCTTCGTAATAAAAAAATCGAACGAGAAGGGAATACTTAATAGATCCTACTCACATGTTGGCAGGGCTGCTGCCTGCAGCAGCAACGGCTGGATCCAAATGAATCTTGCAAGGTCTTCCGTGTAGTTGCAAAAATTGCGTAGGATCAGATTTCTAAACGTGAATTATTTGTTTAGTTATATTATATTCGTCGGACAAATGGATGGTCATGATAATGTTGGCCATGGGTCGACTGTTTCGAATGATCATTAGCACGAATGAAACGATCGACAATAAACAGAAATAGTCATCAGAATCATCGCCCGATACAATTTGGATATCATGAGTTTTGTAATCGTTAACGACACGTGAGAAATTAATTACGGGAATACTGCGGTCTGTTCGTTCTAAAAACAAAAATTAAATGTTGAATATTCAGTGAATAGAATACAACTCTATTGGCCAAAATAAATTACTTCGACAGTTTCACATATTGGATTAACAGCATGCGAGTACATTGATGCTCAGGCTCGAACTTGATGCAATGTGAATGGTAAACAGTGCAAGTACAGTTCCGGAGACCGATCAAAAACGTGAGAGTAATCACAATGATTTATTAATATCAGGCCCAAATTGTACTGTAACACTGCCGGCCATTAACGTGTTACCGGGATTGTTCGTAATATCTTACAATTTTCTCATAATAGTCCCGGCGACGTTCCGCCCGTCGGCGGTAATCCACCAGCATTCCCCGAATCTTCTTTTCCTGTTTTCGCGCCTCGTGCCACATTCTTCCACCAGTTTTTTTCACGGAGAAACTCATTTTGGGTTAATACAATCTTCATCAGCTGGGAAAACGTGAAAACACTTCCATGTATCCTACGCAACACTAAACGAAACAATTGACAAAAGTCCGGCAGTCCCTCTTTTCCTATGTGGCAGCCATGCTGTTTGGCTGTTCGCGAGACGTGGCTCGGTCGGTAAGTAGAGTATAGTCGGTCATCGCTCCATTACAGTTAGGCGCCAGCTAACACAATTATCTGAGATTATTTATTGCATATATTTCTGTTCACCGGAAATACTGTTATACTATCTGCAGATATTTTGTTCAGATTGCGCCAACGAACGCTTTTGAAACAGCATGGCAGCGGCTATCACTCGTTTTGATGAAATTACGATTTTATCATGCTTATCTCAATTTCATGATCAGCATACCTGCATGGATCCTCAAGTTCGATGGACAGTTATATTTGCTCATAAATACATTTTAAAATCTATAACAGTACTCAATGTCCGAGCTGCGACACGTTCTTCACGTTCTTGGCAATCTGGTGCTTAAGCCAAGTGTTATAGGTACTGCTATGAAACTGCTGGAAGTAAAATGCATTGTTATACCAAACACAAGTATTCGGTCCATGATTTTATCTTACCGCACAAGATTGGACGAGAATCTTCGAAACTGACAACTCGCCAACATAATGAACCGTTCGGAATAAGTCTGATAAAGTTGGTTTGCAGCCAATGACGGTTCGTTAAACATCCACCCTCTGAACGGTTCCAACTTTCTTCAGGCGCCACTAAAACAATTTCCGTATTATTAGGAACTTCTCAACCAGAGGAGGCATTGAAAAACATCTTAAATATAGAACGGTATATAAATATTACTTACCTTGCAACATTTATATGTAGGCGAATAAAGATCAGAGCGAAAGATAAGGATAATAAAACGTAACGACAAAGGTGAAGATGCGTTTGTTTATTAACCTTATGTAATATCCGTTTCAAATATTTTCAATTACAATATAATAATAATTAATAATAATTAATAATAATAATTAATAATAATAAAATAATAATATGACAATGTATACATGTTAGATTACAGAACTGTGTTTGGAGCGTTTATTAACCTTTTTTATTTCTTTTATATAAGTCAGTTGGTTTTTGCATTCATTTCTCATACTTTTTCCTAGTTCACGGCTCTGAGTTATCCCTTGAGATTATAAAAGTTCGCTCTCAAGCTCAAACTTGTTACCGTTTTTCAGATATATCAGTCGTATAATAGTATATTTTCTGAACACAATGTTTTTACACTTGACCTTAGGAAACTTATGTTATTTTGTGCTGGCCACGATCCGTCCCAAAATACTTGACGAATGTTCGAATCATCAATGAACACGAAGGAAACGTTTACTTAACGCTGATCCGAGGTCAACGTTTGATGTACAATTTTACAAGATATAATGGGCTGAATTCCTAGTCTCGTTATATGAAAAACACACGTATCGTATCGTATTTACAGAAAAGAGTACCACAATATAACGACAACGTAATTGAAGAGAACAATTTTGTTCAAAGTAAAAAACCACCGAAATTCAAAAGCACCGAAATATCCAGATTACTTTTATTACATTCTTTTGGCTTATTGAAGAATAATTGTATGTCACAGATTCAAATGATAACAGACCACTTGATCAACGATAGTCATGCGAATAGTAAGAAAGCGTGGATGTAACAAGGCGAGTAAATGAGAAACGTAAAACAAGGTGACGCGGGAGAGTATTCGGAACAGATCTCAGCCAGTCCTTACGCTATGTAGATGTATACATTTTTGTATTTGCTAATTTGCTTAAATACTCTGCATTTTGTGACAATTTTTTGAGCGGCAAATATTTCACCAGAAATAATTGTCACCAAACGACGTGCACGCTAGGAACTAAACGAAAATATACGTCAACTGATTCGAAGAGAAAGAAAAATAAATGGTAACGAATAAAATGTACATCCAAATGATCAGGTATGTTTTACTGAAAACATAAACTTTGCAAATTTCCGAATTAACCGTCGTCTTGCACGTCACTTCTGCTGAAAATAGTTTGCCAAAAAAATGTCTACCAAGAATTATTGAAATAAAAAGATCGCCAAAAATTTTTCTCTAGAATTCATTCAATGACTGGCAGTCATTGTTTCATTGGTCAGTATTACCGACGCTGCTAGCTTCGACGAGCCAGTACTACAATCGCTAAAAATTACATAATTAACCAATTATTTTAGTATCGATAAACAATAATAATATTAATCCGTTGAAAACCACAATCATCCAGAAAAAAAAGCTTCAATGCGATATTCGAAATGATTCTATCGTTGGGAATCACAGGGTTTGAAGTATACTCGTCGTCAACACGATGAAACGGTTAATCCTTGGAAATTCCACTTTTTAATCCAGTGTTCCTTTCCCAATTCCAAAACGCTTCGATATTCCGTACGAAATCGGACGATGAGTGTCTTTATGGTACATTTATAATTTCATTTCTGAAAATATTTCAAACAATATGTCATAATGATCCGCAAAATTCATATGCAAAGTATATATACAGACCCCATGACTCTCAATTGCAGCTATTGTACATACGGAGAAGTGGAAAAATGAAAGATGTATGAAACTATAAGGATGTTTGTTCGTCGAGTATACTGATTTTTGCCGTTTATTTACATCTGGAAGATGCGAGAACTTGCGACGAGCAATCCGTTTCCCTGTCAATAATGACGATTTCAGTGATCGAAGACTGAAAGAAATAACAATCCAAGTCTGACACGAGATACGAAATAAAATCAAAGCTCACACAATCAGCCTATTTTATTTTACATCGTTGCGTGGGAATTAGACGTACGAACGCCGATTCGTAACTCAGAGGATCGAGTAAAAAAAATTGCCGAAAGCTTATCAACTGAATGGAAAAATGAATTAATAGAATGAATTTGATCAATTTGCTATTTGCAATCCCATTTATTCGTTTTTCAAGCCACAAGTAATCCATGCATTCTTACCGCGCTCTGACACGATGTTTTGGTCACTGTCAACAGCGAAAAATACACAATCGTCGAAAATATCGAGCCAGCAATGGAATTTATAATTTGATGAATCCCGAAGCGTCGAAGTGCATCTTGCTCCGATGGATTGTGCTCATTCAAATATCATTTGTCAATTGGTGACGCGATGAGACAGGAGTTTATAACATGCTGCGCGACAACACTGACCATTCGATAAGTTTCCAAAGACGTGCGAATCTTACATCGACCTGCGCCGAGTATTTCGAATTTTTTTACCCTTTCCTCGTCAATTAGCGCATACAAATTTTTGCTCCTCACTGCTATTTTGTCACATAACTATGAAAGGAAAAAGATCAACGAATTTATTCTCTACCGAAACGGAATCGAGAATGTGCATGTGGTTTGATCGTGAAAATAACACTGAACAAATTTCAAGGATGTTCAAAAACACGAAGATTAGCGTTACGAGTGCGTTTTATGGATTCTCGGAAGAGATGAAAGTGAACGAATGTTCTACCATTATGAGAAGTATCATCAGCAGAGCGATGAGAGCAAACGGCAAAAATCAATACTGATTCGTTGAAAATATATATGTATGTTTTACGCGTCTGATAGCGTGTACTGTTTATTATAAAGTACCTAATTCGCATACGATTATACCATTCTTGATCAACCTTACATGTATATGTTAACTTGCTTAATAATGCTTCTTTATGTATAAATATGTATTGTTAAGCCGCACAATCCTCGTTCGTTTAAAGTCCTTTTTAGCAACAAACTGATTTTTGCGCAAGTATCGTACTAGACGACACTATCAACCAAGTAAATAGAAGAGTCAGGTTTATAGTTTTATACTTATACGCTAATCCCTAAAGCTGCACTCTCTTATCATTCACCTAAGTGTATTGTACAAATATCTAGCATTCACCGCGACTATCGCTCTATAGCGATAGCAAAGACTAACCATTACATTCGTGACACTGTGTATAAAACTCTATGGAGTACATGATTACATTGTTATTTTATGCAATAATATTAATTATCACTTTTTTTGCTCTCTAGGCCACACAGTTGGGATGCCGATATATTATTTTATGTATCGTATACCGATTAAACTGTTTAAATGTTCGTTTCAATCGGGCAGGACCCGAAGGGCCAATTGGGTTCATCCACACTAGGCCGTGTCTATCCATTTTCGAACGTTTATTCAATCTCTCCCCCCCCCCCCCCTCTCTCTCTCTCTCTCTCTCTCTCTCTCTCTCTCTCTCTCTCTCTCTCTCTCTTTTTTTCTTCTTCTTCTCGTTGTCTCGTTCTCTCTTCCTCTCTTCCTCTCTTCCTCTCTTGTTCTCATTCTCCCGTTCTCTCGTGCTTTCGTTCACTCGTTCATTCGTTCTGTCGTTCTCTTTTCCTTTCTTTCTCTCTCTCTCTCATTCTCTCTTTCCCTCATATTCTCTCATTCTCTCAGTCTCTCTCGCTCTTTCTCTCCCTCATTCTCTCTCACTTTCTTTTTTTCTCTCTCGCTCTCCGTCTGTATCACTTCGTCGATCGTCAACTATGCCTGTCGCTAATTCAGTTCTTTCGATAAAAATGAAACCCTCGTCTTTTGTTTTAATTTTTCAAACTACATTCCATGCCTAGAAATTGTCTTCTCCGCTTCGAGTTCAACGCTGCTTATTTTCCGTATTGTAACTCTGGACGTACCGTGATTGCACCTTGACCTGGGTTGGTTGGTAGAAAATCAAATGATACTTTCGAACCAAGGCGTAGTCGTTGAGCATAAAATCCCAGTGGAAATCCATGTTTTCAAATCATTCCAAGTGATCGAATTACTCAAATAGAATCGCTAAAGCCAAGTGCTGCTCTACCTTTTTTCGGTTCGATTCCTCTGAATTACGATATCGTGTCCGCATTCGTTGAAATCCAATTTATTTCGTCGTTATGCACGGAACCTAGATTACGTGTTAATATCCTCAATCTTTCGAGTTGTCCATAAATTCAAATTATTTTGTGTTTTCGTTTCTTTTTTTTGTTTTTGTGTTGTTTTTTTTTTTTGGAAGGTTTTTCGAAATTGTCATTTCGTCTATGATTGCTGTTCGCGTCGTGTCAACTAATTGAAACCGTGTCAACGTAAAAAATAATGAAAGCTTGATTTTCATAGCGATTCATATCGATGTATAGAATTAGCTGGTTACGCGTCTAACATTTTGTCGTATGGATGGCAAGTTTCCTCCGACTTCCTTGTTCTCCCGTCGATTCGTAACAATATTTAAATAGAATGTCAGACAATCATTGTCATGCGATGATCTATCATCGCTTTCAAAGAACAAGGTTCCATGGTGCGTCTCTGCTGTCGCGATGAACATCGCGACGTTATTCAATGGATCGCGACTGGGCTCTGCTGGACGCACACGCCGACCATCGGACTATCCTCTCTTTCTGGATCTCTTTGCTTTCCAGACGCTACAGCCGACGGTTGCCTTACAATGCCGTGCCCATCAGCTGCCGGATAGCCGTAGTTGTAGAAATTCTGTTGTTGAATCATGGGAGAAGCCATCATTCCAGGCAAATGAGGAATGCCCGGAATTATAAGGCTATTGTAGGAGCCGAGAGAGCTTTGGATCGGGGACCCGTCCATGGATGCCATGGACGTCGGGGCGGACGTGGGCACCCCGGTGGCTGTTGACGAGTAACGCGAGGTTATCGCCCGCCGACTACCAGAGTGACGGGGTGAAGATTCGCACTCCATCGGTTGATAGCCACCAGGTAGGCTTGGCATTTGCATCAGGCTACTGCTGCCGCTGCTCTGTCCCGACATAGTTACCAGTCCTATGACAACGAGAAATTTCATCGATTAAAACACCATACTTTTCCATACTGACTCCTCTTGCGAAGGATATGCTTCGTTATGGCAGCCGTTGAAGAAAATTACAGTATGTAGCAAGTTTGACATCAAGAATACGAAAATAATTTCAAATCCAAATTACCAGCAAATATATCTAGCTCAACAGTTTTATTTCCTTCGGCGTTAGCTTAGAGAATTTCAGACAATAAACTTCAATTAGTATTGAGATTCAAATAGTAGATGTACCTATTTATAATATATATATATATATATATATATATATATATATATATATATATATATATATATATATATATATATATATATATATATATATATACAAGGATCTCACACAAGGATGTACATGCATCGTTTGGCAAGAATAGTTTAAATAATGTAGCAATGATGCTCTTGTATGCAACTGGGTGCGAAAGAATTTTTTAATTTTAGGACCAACCCTGATACCGAAGATTAGATCAACGACGAATCATATACCATTCCACTTGGATTTTTCCTCGGTCAAAACTGAGCATATCAATTTGAATGTTCAAAATTCTTCAATCATGTTGTAGAACGCTAATGACTGGAGTGGTTTACAAACGATACATACTCTATTTAATTCTCTCAATCAAGGGAATCTTACTTTCTCAACAAGCTAAGCGCAAAAATCAAACAACTCACCAATGTACCATGGCTTTCAGCCTTCTTATATCAATATTTTGTTATTCGTATAATAATAAGCTTTGATATTCAGCTTGTCTCAAATTACAGTTCAGTTTGATGTCGGAATTATTTTTCTATAATAGTGTGCATAGTAAAGCGGCTACTGCATGCTTAGAAAAGAGATATAAACTCATGATGTAGAATAGCAAGGATGAAAAATTATAAAATTAGCTACAATGGCAAACAATGGATTAAAATGTAACGTATATGATAACAATAATTCTTTCTCAACATCATGGTAGTGGCATTTCATAGTAATGCGATTCATCGTACACGATGAAGTGTAATCCGTTAAACATATGTGCAGTGTTCTGTGATGACAAACTGCACCTATTCAAATTGATTGCAAAACAAGGTTTCTTCAATTATCACGCGTATATCAGACACATAATCACGCTACACTAGTGTGGTTGTAATTTATGATTTATTAAAAAACATTAAATTAAAAAATGCGCTTAATCATACGTGTAAAAAATCTGAAAATCAGTGATAAGTCACAAAGTCGAAATGATGTAGATGTCAGAAACATGACGGAACGAATACGTACCATGAACCATACGTGGAAAGCAACATGACTTGATAAATTGTTTACAACAATAATTCAAAAAGAGGAAGATTCGAACGAAATTGGGATTTTGTTCAGCGATGAAATTAACATTTTGTAATTCGAGATGTGAACAAAACCATGGTCATAATGAATTCATGAAAACAAAATAGGTCTCTACAATGGTACAAATAAGCCGTCTTTGAGCACGTGCCTGAGTGCAAGGTATATATTTGTTATTTATTCAAAGAAACAAATGTACCAGAACAAAGATCGGTTCAATGATCGCACTAGCTCGGAGAAATTGTTCGATTACGTGGTGGATTTTTATCGTTGAAAAGAAGCCAAACATTTCTATTTTTCTTGGGAAACATGCAGATCTGTGCTTGAGAAAGTCTTATGGAGAGAACTACGAGTTTTATGGATGAACCTTTACTTGGTGATTCGTATGATAAGTATAAGGCCTTCGATAATCCCACAAGCAAGCAACACAACGCGCAATAGACACGAGGTTAAGATACAGGTGTGAAAGAAAATGTTAGTCTATCAGTTTGTCAGATTGTTTGTTAGCCAGAACTTACTTATGTTAGTAAGTAAGAATAGGGTTGGGGCCTAGGACAGGTCGTCACCGCCCCGCGGGTACGACAGTCATCGTGCCACGTACTGTCCCCCCATCATATCTATGGGCAACAATAACAATAACGCTTAGTTTAGGCAAAAAACGAAGAAACGATATGTAACCGCAAATTATTACAGGCAGAGATGCAACGCCAATGATTTTCAACGAATAAAGTACTATTTTTCCAGATACCAATTCAACGAAGGAAAATTTTGATTGGTAGTCTGCGTATGATTGTCTCGCACCTGCGATCAGTTCGTTAATAGTGATACTTGTGATATTTGGTGAACAAAGCATGGTTGGCACTTTATTTTTTCTGTGTGAATAATGATCTGCTTGTCAGAGATATACGTCTCGATTGAGCATCGAGCGATTCCATGATGTAACTATGGCTTGAATTAGTTTTTGGCAAGAATTCCAGAGAAATTTTACTACCATTACCATTAGTGTTATATGTCAGCGACGATTTGAACTAGTGAAACCGAATAAATGCATCACAAGGTATATTGCGCACCGATCAATGAAATAATGCACGTATACAATGTTCCGTGAATATTGCACTCGTTTTACAAGGATGAGTCTGATAATGTTCAAAATCGAAATAAAATCATGTGTCATACGAATGCAAAATTTTCGAAACGGATCGTATACGAATGTCGGTTGTAAAGAAAGATCATAATAGAATCCGTTGAGTTGTTGGTCAGTGGTAATGACAACATTTAATGAATACTACCTCAAAAGTTGAATTATTTTATTGTACTCGCTACGTTCAATATACGTATCTGATATTGAATAGTTTCCCCGGAAATGGCAATCGTGTACCAAGAGGCGAGAATCATTGAACAATATCGAAGGTACGGTGCAAAAATGGGTTGATTTTTCGACAACTAACGATCGATAAATATTGGCATTACATATATATATATATATATATGTATGTGTGTGTGTGCGTGTGTGTGTGTGTGTGTGTGTGTGTGTGTGTGTGTAAATCTGGTACGTTTGTATTTGAAATATGTTAGAAGATAGTTTCGTTCCGTTCTAGAGTTTGTAATGGGCCGAGGACATCTCAACACGGTGATAAATCGTACTAAAATCGCGAAGTGCCCTTGGAAAAACATAGATCCAACTGAGTACTGACCCGTTATGATTATCCGCCATTGGTGTGCTCATTCTAACTGATATCATGAGTTTAAAACCCGATAATGACTCTACCGCTAGTTTTCCGTGGCAGTATTCTATACTATTGCCTCATTAGCAGCAATATCCGCGGAGGAAACCACACGTGACAAGAATCACGAAGAAACAAAAATGGAACCATGAATGTCACGTTCACGTTTGATAGCGCGGAGGTAATCTATTTTTGGAGAGAGAAAAAATGCGAAGGTTGTTTTAAAAAAACTGTACGTATTGCCATTGCTTCGAGGGAAAAGCCTCAATAACATCTTATTCGGGTCATGGTTCATAGTTGCTTTTTAGTGTCATAGTTATTTCAACGCAAAACTAACTTGAACGGTGAATATGAACGGTGAATGAAATCAAGCAACATAGAAGCGTATTAAATAATAATAATAATAAAAGTAATAACAATATCCAAACTTTCCAGAAAACCGCTCCAGATAAATTGTTAGTCACATTGAGTTTGCGTGAGCTTGGCATTACGCAACAACTCTTGCAGGTGATAAGCGAAACAAATCTAGCGATACTACGGCATTGTATGTAATAAACTATAATTTATAATAATGTGCAGCTTTTGATAAAGAGTGGCATCGCAACGTGTTGCAATTAGTCGTCTCATTTCATCAGTTACCAACTGGCGCAGCATATTCAAGTAATTTATACATATTTTGCAATATCTTATCATATTTTCAACAGCTAGAATCAATTTTTACGTCACATGGATGAGGCAGTAATCTTGTCTTGTAACTTTTTTTATTCTATTTTTATGGTATCTCGCGCACATTGAAAGAAAAGCACATATTTTGTTTGGATCACGTGACAGCGCAGCAAACCACCTATAATATACCATAAACTTAATGCCAATACACACATTCGATATCTTAAAATTGCTACATTCTCTTCGATCGCAACACCTTCAACGTGCTTGATACGATGTTGATGTTTATAATTAAGTGTCTATGAACAATGCTTACGGTGGATAGCATATAAAAAGCTTAACATTTGAAATCCGTTTGACGAAAGAAGAAAAACTTGTCAGAAGCACATTTCTAATTAGTTTTAGTGTTTGTTATTACGTGATACCAAACTCACAATATTGATAATATTACAACGCTTCTATTAAAAATGACCCGACAAATATTGAATCCGATAGTATGAAACTATTTAGGTAAACATTGTGTAATTTTGTGTCGGTATTTTATTCCATATTCAGGATGTTTCCAGCGCGTTTTCTACAAATATCAATTTATGAAGCAAAGTTCATATGTAACGGATTCATTGCGACGGTGAAATTTCTTTGACTAAGGATTTCAACGGACAAGAAGACGGCCACCGAGATGGCGAAAGACCGGTTCGCGGAGTCGTTCGACAATGTGTCCAATTGACCGTCGACTTGTCCGATGAAACAGAAACGTTAACGAAAGTGACACCAAAACCTATGTAAAACTGAACGAATGGAGAATAAGCAAAATATGATAGTAGGACAATTTGCTGCAAGAACAGCCGATTCGGCGAATCGTCAGAACAACGAGCTGTGGCGAAAAATGGTCGACTCACCGTGATCCTGGCTCATCGAAACCACTGCCGGACTGGTATTGGGGCTGTTAGCTGCTGCTATATTCGTGTTGGTCCCCTCGTCAGCTGTTCTCTTGAAAAAGTTATGTTGGAGCGCGTAATACGGCGTCACTCTCGTCTTTGGATCAAAATCCAACATTCTCAATATCAAATCTTTAAATTTTAGGTAATCTGAGATCGAATGTCCTGGCTCGCCTAACCGTCTACCGCCAGGACCCCCGTTTTCCACTCCTAAAATGTCATGTAATCGCCTCGTTCCCGGCAACTTGTACTTCTTTCCATCCTTGGATTTCTTCAAAATGTAAGAGCCGTCCGTTGGGACTTTGTCGAAGTACTTTCGTGCCTTATGCGCTTGGTCCAGTATATGCTTCGGCGGCATCCCCAAAACCTCGACGATTTTGTTCATCTGATCCACCTGTCGGACAGGGCAACGACAAAGAACGTTTACGTTATATTTATATTAATCGCCAAGTCCCCGCTTTTCTGTGACGAGACGCGCGTGAGGATCGAAATTTCATCGAGCAGATGCCGAGTTACCTCGTTAGCACCACTGAACAAAGGTTCTCCCGTATGCATTTCCACCAGAATACATCCAAGACTCCACATGTCTATCGCCAGGTCGTAAGGTATTCCAAGCAAAACCTCGGGCGAGCGATAAAACCTAGACTGAATATATTGGTATATCTGAAACAGAAAACGACAGGTTGAAAAATTGGGACATTTTCCTCAAAACTACGATCCTCGATAGGCGAAAACATGCGTGATTCGACATTTGAAACAACGATGGACGAAATGAATGAATTCAGCTTCTTGAACGTTTCACGCGAGGGATTTGACGGTACGTTGATACGTCGATGAAACGTTCGTTTTTCGGTGGCGGTATAACATTTGCTTGGATTGTCCGTGGATAACGAACGCTGGGAGAGGAGGAGATTTCGCACCCTGTTTGAAGGATCGGAGGGAAAGAACGGCGAACGGGAAAGGTCAGGTGCCCTGATTACAGAAGTACAAAATTTCATGTTACTACGGAACGATGCCACGAATAAATCCGTATCGTATAAAATGTCGCGACGTCGTTGTCGTTATTATTGTTGTGGTTGTTATTATTATTATTATTCCTATTATATCGTCGACTCACCCTCTGACCCAGTTGACACGAACTTCCAAAATCTACGATCTTGATCGCGCTCCGTTTTGGGTTACAAAGCAGAATATTCTCAGGCTTCAGATCACAGTGAATGATATTCAATTCCGGCGTGGACAGAAACAAGAGGGCGGTGCACAGCTGCTGGGCAAACTTTCTTGTCAGGTTCAGGGATACCCCTCGGAAGTTTGTATTTCTCAGCAGGTCGTACAGGTTATAGGAAAGCAGCTCGAATACCAAACACAGGTGATTTCGCCACATAAAATGCCTTTTCAATTTAACTGGAGAAAAAGAAAAAACCAAACGGTACACAGTTACAATTACGACTGGTGCGATTGCTAGATCGACGGAACTAGGGGTTGGTTCAACGAACCAAGAAATGCATTTCTTCGTCGTTCGACCTCGAAATACGTATCTGTTTGCGAGTAACGATCACCTGCTCGTCGAATCGCGTACATATTTAAACGACGAATCACGATTCTGATTTTTCACTCACCTATATAATACTTGTTGTCGGTATCTGCTCTATTCATCATCTCCAGTAACCTTACTTCGATTTGCGCTTGGTTAAGGAAAGGTTTTTTATTTTTAATTATTTTTATAGCCACGTGGGTCTGTTCCTCGTGGTCGAAGGCTTTCACTACTTGCCCAAAGCTGCCCTTTCCTGGATAATGGATAATATTGGATTAGAATCGAATTTCAGGTTTGCGTATACGAAGCTTATTTGCATGGAAAATGTACGGCTATCCGTTGTTTCGTAGGTACGATTAATCTAAAAATAATTCCTGGTTTCTTTACCAATTCGTTCTATTTTACATACCTGCCAACGTATCAAGAACAATTAACACGTTTCGAATCGTAAAGAATAGAACGTTGCTCGCGAACGGTGATGCGCGAAAGATAATCTCTCAAGAAGCGATAATCACTGACCATCGTGGAGAAAATTATACAATTCCATTGAATATCATCGAGTACAAACCTATCAAGGAATCGATTTCATATCGGTCAAGGAACTTCTCGCCGTTCTTGATTATGTAATCGTGATTATCGTCATCCCACCCGTCGTTATAGAGTTTTCTCTCCTTTTTATGCGACCCATCTTCGCCCTGCATTTGCTGCGCCCTTCGTTTCTTTTTGGCATAGTATACCTGCAAACAAACGAGAATTTTCCAAATTGCTAATAAAATATTCCACGTGTCTCTACTACATTATCCAGCATGTCCGATATATCGACGGACTGACCGTTGACGAGTCTCAACGATCGACGTTCTCGGCGTTTCATTCTCTCCACGGCAGAGAAACGAACAGAGGGAGGGAAACAAGCGAAGCATCGAGTCGCGTTATCGCAGCGAACGGGTATTAAAACAAAAAAAAACAAAAAAAACCATCAGTGATCTGAATAAATGGCGTATCGATGGAAACTAAATGAAGGTATATAAATTCGATGGAGTTTGACACGAGCGGAATGCTTGTCGCGCGGCGTCTACCCTATGTACATCGACGGGGATCCTCGACTTCGCTAATTCCATGAAAGTTCGAGATCTTTCTTTTGCACGATTTTTCTCGCCTTTTCCAATTTTTTCTGATCACGTTTTGCCGTATACATATAATATATATATATATATATATATATATATATATATATATATATATATATATATATATATATTTTATACATATATATTTTATACATATATATTCGTGTCTCTCGGCTTTGTGGGGGATGAGAGAAAAAGGGGACCATGTGACTCGGTCGGCGGGGTGAAGAGACGCGCAGAATCCGGACGGGGTGGTCGGCCGCGCCGAGCGGATCGATAGTCGGAGACCACGTGAAAGTCACGCCGGCAGCAGCACCCGATCCCCGCCTTCACCCTGGGCCGCCAACTGGCCTCCTTCCGATCTCCTCCTTCGAAGTTCGCCGAAAAAAGGATGAAAGTGCACCAATTACCGCGGAGTAGGTACTCGGATGATAATCGAAACGTGGCGGCGTAGCAGCGGCGAGAACTACGATTAAAATCAGTGGCGGACGAGGCGTCGTCTCGCCCATCTCTTTTCATGCTTACGTTAGACCGCGACGGTGTTGGAAAGATTCGGGCAATAAATTACCGGCGTTCGCTATCGTTGCCAAATACGACAGAGATTTTTCGGACGATAACTCGTAGAGAAAGAAGCAACGAAACGAATAGGTAAAAGGAGAAAGAAAGCAAACGAACAAAAATCGAATAAGTACAGGAGAAATGGAGAGATCCGGCTACGTGGCGAAACGAGGTGAGAATCCACTCGATAGACGGGGAAGAAATTAAACCGATGGTCAACGACCGAACGGAAGCGATGCGCGAGAAATGCGAGGACGGAAATGTTCGTAGCTAAATTCCTTGATAACAGGATCATCCGAGTCTCGACGGTGCCACGAGCGAATCTCGTCTCCTTCGCCAGTACGCTGTATAGCGCGATATAGTAATAATACGTATGATATTCGTTTGTCATTTGCTACCACCGCCCCCTACGTGGCTCGCGGTGGAACGATGCACGTTGAATCGTGTCGACGCAGGTATTCGGGGAAAGAACTCGCATCGCGACTATTCCTGACAACTACCCGTGAGAATTTTCCTGAAGGGGTTTACTTTTACATTCATTCGACGGCGATACGCGGCTGGTGTCACGCCTCCCCGCCGGCAGAAGGAGAAAAAGTGATGCACGTACCGACCGTCGCATCTGACACACCGGCCAATTTAATTTTATTGTCACAGGAAACGATAATTTTATTTCGCACGAATCATGCAATTTTTTTAAACGGTTCGCCCTTGTAAGCGATAACGCCGCGTTACGTGCGCGAGGTACAACTCATTTTTCATGAAAATTACCGGCATGTAACATCGTTCGCTGACGAATGACGCCGCGTAAAAAAACAAACGACGCGACGTTTACTTCGCTCGTCCGATTTCGGGAATCGACGAACGTTTTGCCGAACGCTTCCGAACAGATGTCGGCGATCATCGTCGATTCGAGTTGATGCAGCCTGCAACGTCGAACACGTAAAACAATAGACGGTAGCTGCGAGGTTATCGATGCGTGTGTAGTAGAGATGAGCATCGATGTTCGATCTTTTCCGAACACCGATGTCTTCATTCGACATCGTTGTTCTCAAGATTAGTTACCTATTTAACTAGTTGATTAGAAATTATTTATTGTTTCTTCACTATTTCAAACATCGATGTTCTTTCCATCGATGCTCATCCCTAACTTGTAACAGACGCGTCTACAGGTTATACACGTTCCGCAATCGCACGAGAATCGAGATACTCGTGCTGGCGCTTCTCGTTCGTTCGCGGGTACATGCATCGTTGCGGAGAGAGGCGATGGCTCACTCAATCAATTAAGGTGTAGCAGATCAACGCGAGTAAAACCTCGCCGAGTTTGCCATTTCGTGTCCGTTGAGCAACGAGCACGAGTTACAGGTTGCCGTTATTTTCATTCTCGTTATCCTGGACCTGGACAACGGAATTCCCGTGTTATTTTCGTTGACGTTGCTCCACATTCTCGAACCGAACCGACGCCAGCGCTATCGGCAGGTGGTGGTTCGTGGTAGCTTTTGGAGACAAAGTTTACCATCGCGTCCGCGTGTCTCTCGAGATAATGTTATATCAATGAGCGCAGCCACTCGATACACCTGCTAAATTACGCCGATCGTTCGTTCCTACGTCGAAAAAAACCACACACGATGACGCGTCACCATGGTTAAATCGGTAGACCACCTCAAGGTTTGTCCTGACAATCGAAGTCTCGCTTGCGACCGGAAAACGATGTTTTCATTATTCGAAAAAGCCTTGACTTTCAAACGACGCGGTGACGAATCCGTCTCGTGGATCATGTCCTTACGGGGGAACCTCGAAAACGGAATCTACGTTTGGCGATGCCGTGGTCCTCTCGTACCCACGTTAGGTCGAATGAATCGTCGTACGAGAAATATCGGCTTTCTTCGTCGAATCGTTGAAAAGCGACGCGTGCAATTGCGAGAAACGCGAGTCGCATGCGCCGAAGAAATGCAAATACCTTGACTAATTAACGTACAGGATAAAAAAAAGACATGCTCCATAATTGATGAGAGGTCAGACACGTAAAGGCTAACAACAACGAGGCTTATTTACGCGTTGTATACGAGCAGTAGAGAGGTAGCTCGTTGAAAACGACGACGTAAAGATGATCGTTCCGTACGACCCCGCGTTTAAATACGAAGCGCAACGAGGCGTACGAAAGAAGGATATTCATTGGCATCGCGAACAAGTTTTTGTCTCCGAAGAAACCCCTCGAGTCTTCACGCGCCCGTTCGTCTCTACGAATTACGTAAGCGTCGTCTGTCCGTCGTACCGACGACGGTACATCTCGAACTGATCCCGCAGGATCAGTCTCCGCGTGCCGAGCGAACGAAATCTACGAGACAAGCGAAGTACCGAGTCGAAGCGTAGGCGGTCGATTTCGTCGCGCGTGTATAGACGCGATGACTCGTCGAGGAATTTGACAGGATGATAAAAGGAAAAAGAAAAAATTGCCCCGACGTGTTCCAAACAGGGATGTACATTCGCCGATTTCGGACTGGTGCGCCGAGAGGCGTAGGTTAACCGGTATTTTCGAATCGTAGGCCGAGCGTCTCTCGCGTATACGTATCGCGTCCATTCGTATCGTCGAACGACGGCGAATGCGCTGCGGCACCGAACGGTGGTGGTGCAGTAGTCCGTTTCTCCTGTCTGTTGCTATGCGCGAGTGCACGAGAGACTGGTTCGGTACGGTCTGTTCGCCATAAGTCTCGCCAAAACCACCTTAACGAGCCGCCGCGCCGTAGCGTTCACGTTTGCCGCGCGTACGTTCCTACGATAACCGTCGGCGTCGCTCTCCTACTACCAATGCAACCACGACGCGACTAACAGCAGACGACCGCCTCGTCGGATCGTTCGCAGTCTCGTTTTTGAAGAATCGATGCATCGGACATTCCGACGCGGTTACTTTGCAGTTTCGCGTGTATCGCGTGGTATCGCTGATCCCACGCGCGGGCGCGGTGCGCTGTTAGTAGTCGGAGTGTGATTACTGTGGAGAGACACGGCGAAACAGAGAGAAGCTCGATGCGAGTCAGCTGATAGTCCGCGATGCGGAGACAGGCTAGAAGCATCGCGTATGTTCGATTGAAAATGAAAAGAGAAAAGAGCAAAGGTTGTCGCGGTACAGCGGCCTTGATTCGATGCGATGCCGATGAATAATAATCGGTCGGAGACGAGGTCACCGGAGGCAATTCTATTGGATTCTCCCCGAAAACGTCCCTCCTACGGCAATCCGTTTCACGACCTGTTCTCTCCTTTATTCCTCGCGTTCTGTTCGTTTCACCGCGTGGTCATCGTATCCCAGTTAGGACTGGCGGCGTTCTCGACGAGGACAAAGATTCAATCAGACTTTCAAAACGTCGGTGCGGGACCATCGTTCCTGACATCCCTCGGGTCGGCTGTGCGCTCCCTTTCCGGCCTTTTCCTCGACTCACTCTCGCGCTATCCGGCCCCAACCGACTCTTCCACCCCCGTTAGCCGTTCTTTCCCGATTCGCTGCATCAACGGCGACAGGCTCCCCGTGCTGAAATATGAGATTCCAACCCGAACGAGCTGACGACACGTGTACGCGCGCGGTACAGACATGTTTGCCCGCGCGTTGTCCCGTGCCAACGGTGAAACGCGCGGTAGAGAAGTGTGACGAGCAGAACGTGGGTAGCGAAACGTTGGCTATTTTTGACGAAACTGTCAGCAAGAGTCGATGACGAGAGACGGTGGCACGTCATCGGACCAAGCCGTTATGAATTTCTTCCCGAGAGCGCTGTTGCCGAGGATAGGAGAGATGCGAAGGGAGACGACGACGACGACGAGGTGAGGCTGCGGTCGTGAGCGCGAGTGGGGAGGAGGAGAGAGAGAGTCATTTGGCGAGCGAGGGAGAGGAGAGGGAACGCGAAGATTCAAAGAGGACGTCCGATGGGTGACGGGGAACGGAGGGAACTGACGCGCCGCGGCTCGGCACGGATGGGGGAAAACGAGAGACGGAAGAGGAGCGCGATCGGTCGCGACGCTGCCGGCGTCGTCGCCGAGTCATGAATGAATCGCCAGGCCAGACAAAACGCGAACGATGCTGCACGACCTTCCGGAACTCTGCTGCGTTCCACTTCTTCGATGCCGATCGAAACGTGGGACGAGGTTTCGTCGGGCTCGTCCTCCCGTCGCGTCAGTTTGCTCGATCGCATTCGGTGCTACGTTTCCCACGCGAGTATCGTAACGAGCACATAGACGATCCAATCGCGATTACCTCTACGTACGCGCGACGTTACGAGCCTCGCGTACATACACGTGAACACACGGAGGCATTTTCTCGAATAACACGCAAACGTCTCGCGTTGTCCTGTGTTTGTTATTAAATGCAAACTCGTTACGCTTCGTCCTCGTGAAAACGAGCCTCGTCGACAGCTGCGCGTTGTAACGCTTCCGTCTATTTAGATTTCTACCTCTACCGGCTCTCGCCGGTACATCGCCGAGGAGAGACGAGGGGAGTGTCGACACCCGATTACGAAGCGTCAACGTTTCTTTCCCAGCTCCAAATTTTTGTCTAATGTAATAACGTGTCTTCGTATCACCGCGCAATGGTGTAACGGGCAATAAGATTCTGGCGCAGCATAAAAAAATAAAAACGCCATGAATCGATGTTAATAAATCTTCATCATCGAAACAAGCTGGCAAAACGGGAATAAAAGATAAAAACACCCTAATATTATTTGGATGTAAGAGCGATGGAACAAAATTTCATCGCGACGAATATGAAAAGTAGCTTGGCTCGCGTAAACCTGGTACAACAACGCATGGCCTAGCCTCGCGAAGAGGAATTCGCACGGTAGACCGGTCACACCGTTGCTCGATCTTTCCCATCGCCCGCGAGCGCGGTCATTTCGTCGATCGACGGCCACAACGGAGAACGGAAGGCCGAGCGAGCCAAATGCGGTACCGGGATCGAGATCGGAGACGTCGCTGCTCGAATCCCGCTAAATTGTCCACTCGAGGTCGACCGTCTGCTGGTCTAAGATTCGAATTCACCACGTAGGGACGAGTCGCGTGTACGGATACGCACGTACACGCGTGTGTCCCGGTCGTATCGGTTATTAAACACGCCCGGTTAACAAACCGCCTTCGTAATCGGGAGGCATCGAGACGTTTGCTCGCGGTGAGTCACGCGAACGAGCAACGGTCAATGGAAAGTTTCGGCGGGACCAGACAGTGGCTCGACGATCGTTGTAGAACCGCTTAAATTCCATTCGCGGAAGACGACGCGCTCTTTGTGTTGGCCGCGTGTAGTGGATGCGGAGAGAAGCAGGCTGACGCGATTCGCAGCGATTTTTGGCTAGGAACGTAGGTAGCAACTACCACTAAGCACATCTCGTTGTAGTCCGATGTATCCCCATGCTTATTGCTTATTCTTCACTCGATGGCTGGATGTAAAAATTAAAGGATATCTTGCCGAACGATATGCGACGATGGTTGGTACGCGCGTAGGTAGGCCCAGGTGCAAATCACGACGAAGGAGACTCGCGTACCGTTCTCCAAATTTCGCGATGACGCGCGATCGTTAGAGTCGCCGACTTGATTGCGGGTTCGTCGATCGGTGCAGGTGAATCCGATTAGCATCGACTCGCCGATTGGTAAGAAAATCCGGATAGGTGAGATTAAACGTAGAATCGCATCAAATGAAAGTTTCACGGTGTAGATATCCTGGGAAGTGAGTGAAAAGTCATTCGTTACCGATTCGAAGCCTCTGCCTTCGGGTCACTTAGGATCGTCTATGGCTACTGTCGGCCGTCAGTGCGAATGAGAGAGACGAGAGACGAGAAGGCAGAAAGTTAAATAGTTAAATATTTAAGCCACTCCGTTTCCTTTTCTATTCCTCTCCCTCTCTCTCTCTGCTTCCATCCAGAACGCGATAGCCACGAGGTGTCGCTGGGAAGCTTTCCTACGATCCATCCAGAACAAAAAAAAAAAGAGGAACAAAAAACAAAACACCTGCTTGTCCCTTTTAATCGAAACGTCTCGAGATCTCCACTTCCATCCGACCTAACCGATACACTGCTGCTGTGAGACGTCTTCTCCCTAATTTCCCACCAGACGAGTGTCACCCCTTCTCGCGGTTTATTTCAGCTACGGTCAACGGTGCTCGTTCGTTCGTCTTAAACTGAAGAAATGCTTTCCAAGCAACGTGGAAAAACTACGATTTAGGTCCAGTTCCACGATCAGTCTGCAGCTTCTTTTTCCTGCGTCGTGACGAAGCCAAGAGTCTTCAGAGCTAGATTCCTCCGTCTCTCTGAGCGCACGGGTATATCTCTCCTCGTCATTTGTCGCTAACCTTCTATTCGTACTCTCCTATCGCTTCGCTTGCTCCGCGAAATTGATGCTCCCACGGAAACCGATTCGAATCCGTTTAAAATTTCCCGCCGCGACGCCCCACCAAGAATAATTGGTTCGAGAAGAAACGTGGTCGCAGATTGTGGCGTACACGCACGCGCACCTTAAGATGCGTACGTATTACTAATTGCTTACTAATAAATAGGATCCTCGTCTCGAGGTCCGGTGGAGGCGGGCGGCGAACACACGCGTGAGGAGCGCGTCCGGGAGGGAAGAGAATCGGAATCGATTCGCGAGGGAATAATTTTAATTACGATTCGAGATAAATTCCTCGCGCGAACTCTGACAATTACCCGAGGATTATCGCCGACGTCGTTCATCGATAAATATCTTCGCGACACTTTCCTCCGAAGTCTCGAAAATCAAAGTCCTGCTTTGAAAAGTTACCGTCCCGTTGAAAATAATGGAATTTCAAGAATAACTTTTCCTGCCCCGCGATTTCATCGTGCGCAAAAGTTCATATTTTTTCATCGTTCGAACTTTTAATAAGGTTGGGCAAACCAGCTCGGTCGTCGGGAATCACCCTTCGTTGGCCGGCATCGCGCATCGATGCGTTTGATTCGCGAAATCTTCGAACATTCCTGATGGGCGAGGGTGAGAGACGCGAGAGAGCGAGCAGGGAGCGAAAGAAGGTGGATATGTCTCGGGGCAGTCGGGGCCAGCGGTAACTTCGCACCTCGTATATATGCTAAACCCCGCGATGTCCACAGCTTTCTATAATGGAAGGCGAAAACTATTTTGCGATTGATTTTATTGGCTCGGTCGAATTTCCATCTTATCGCTGCGCCGGAATTCCGCAGGCGATCCCACCGTATGACGCGAGTTACACATCTGCCAATATAAGACGTTCGCTTGTTTCTCTTCTCCGCGCGAGTTCGCTCGCCGACCGAAATACCGTACGCGAATTTGCGTAAGCCGAAAACGCGACCATTAACTTTCCGTCGTATCATTCGCCCTGCGTCAACCTCGCGCTCGCCGATGTTCGCCCGTGTTCGTCAGGGTTCGCGCGTCGGACACCTTCGGCAGGCTTCGCTCGCGCACGCATAGTTCGTCGAACGGAAACCCGAATTCCGCGTTGCCACCGGAATTCGCTGAAGGATCTCGCCGGGGTCCCACCACCCGATTCTCGCTCGCATCTCTCTGCCTCCCTCTCGCGATATCTCTGACGTAGAGGCGGCGAGAGATGGCGACTGGCTGACGATAGATACGCGTACCTCTACGCCGCGAAGTCGCTTTCCGGTCGGTGTCAATCACCTCTGGAAAATACTGACCGACTCCTCGTCTCCGACGGGTGATAAATCATTCGGCGTTGTTCCAACGAAACGGGAAGCGCGTTTCCCGACAATTTTCGCGACACAAAACGTACGTACCTACTTCGCGACTCCGGGTCCTTCGCGTGTAGACAGTAAGAAATTTTCCGTCAAATTTAACAAAAAAATGTGTGTCAACGCTTTTTTTCTACCCAGACGTAGCGTCGTTTTACACACTCCGTGCGAAGTGGTAAGCTGAGACAGCTCTGTGTTAAGGGGGTATTCTGCTCCAGAGGGGGAATATCTGGACGGTTTTTGAAATTCGAGGATATATGCTCGAAGGTCTGAGATTCGAGTTAACCCTAACGCGAACTAATGTTAGAGTAAAATTGACAAAGTGTTACGAACAACATTTTTGGGTGACGGAAAACGGACTGTGAACGAACGTTAAATATTTGACGCAACAATTTGACATTTTACACAATGACGGAAAATTGCTTACTGTGTAGTAAAATTCGGTAACGGGACGTAAATTCGTCGATGGACACGCGACGATAGTGGGACAAGTCGAGTGGAGCAGTGAAATGGCAATCGGTAGAGACACCCACGCCGGAAAAGAAGGCATTGAATTACAAGCGTGGGCGACCCCAGCGTCTGTTATAGCCCAACCGCGTCGCGTCGTCACGGGACGCGTTCTGTTGTCACGCGGCGCCGAAAATCCGCGAGTGCCGATAACTGCATCCGGCTCTTTCTTTTTTTCGCGGTATTTCCATCCACGCGATGGTCACTCCTTTCCCGCACGATACCCAATTTTGTCAGAGGCTGGAGGACTAATCCGAAGACGAATATCTCGAGAGCCGATGATTTCAACGTCGCGGTGCCGCAAATAACGGTAACAATTGAGCGTGCTGCCGGAAAACGATGTTCCGCCATTTTTGTAGCCACTTTGAGTGCGATTACGCGCGTTTGATGATTGGTCCTCTCGAATGCTTACCACGATAATGAGAAATGTATATAGAAAAGTAGGGAAGTTTCTGGCGTTATGTTGGCAATGGACAGTTCCGCAGCCTGCCAAAATTCCGTCCTAACCCAAAGCATCGAGCGACAACCCCGGACTTCCGTCCATCCCTCCTCTGGCATCTTGACGTCATCGCGCGTCGACAGATCCGCCCGCTCGGCGATCTCTAATCGAGGAATACCGCGAGCGTGTGTCCGGAAATAGACCGAGACACGAATTCCGTCGTCGGGAATTCCTCGGCGCGTTGCATTTATCCGCGACGCAACACGTTCGTCGCGGAAGCTAGTCGTTCGTTGACAAAAACGATACCGGGGAAGCATCTTCGATTACCTCGTTTCCGGTCCCGAGCGCATTCCCCAGCCGTAACGCGACGACGTCGACAATGATACACGACGAACGGGTATCGCGCGGGTTTTCATTCAAGTCGCAGCGTTTTCAAAGTGGCGCGCGAAACAACGGGGTCAAGGGTTGAACTATTTCGCGCGGTGTGACCCGAAGTAACCTCGAGTTGGCAATAAACCTGCAAACCAACCTTGCGCTCGAATTTCCGGGGCGCCGGGAAAAATCGCACCCGCGGCGCGCGGCGAAGACGACGATAAGGGAGATCTCTGGGTGAAATTAGCAGAGAGATAAGGAGTCTCGGAGATAAGAAAGAGCCGTTGGACGAGCGTAGACGGAGCATTGCGGCAAAGATGTTTGGGTGGGTATCGATTATCGTGCGACGACGATTCGTCTTGGCGCCGCTCGAGAATCGCCTTGAAACTCGATCATGCACGGTCGCAAGTGTCGCGCGTGAGGATAGACGCGGCTCTGAATCCTTGGGTTTGAAATTTACGTAAGACGCGCGTTGGATTCGCGAGGAGAAGAAGGAGAAAACGAAAGGCTTACGTAAAAAAGGGGAAGGACGTCTCGTATCGGTTGCGCCGCGGCGATCGCGACGAGAGACAAAGGAGCGCGCGACGACGACGACTACTCACCTCGTTTATGTGTTTGTACGTCTTGATGAGATCCACGCTAAGTTTCCGAAGGGGTGCCGTTGCGGGGTCTCGAAACCTGTGAGGTATTCGCGCCTGCATCGCGTGGATATCGGCAGTTGTTTCCCCTTGCGTCGACCCGACGCCGCCGCCGCCCACGCCGCCGCCGCCGCCGCCGCCTCCGCCGCTGCCGACGCATACGGCCGGCGGTAAGGGTTCCTCAGCGACGAGCCGTCCGTACAGAGGCGCGCCACCGGCTGCGGTTCTTCCGCTCACTGGAAAAGAAAATTGACAAAGACGGGGGTTAAGCCAGGCACAGGGAAACGGGGATATCCAGTCGCGGACAACCTCGCCGACGGGAACATCGAAAGATCGAGAGGCGTTTTTTCGGTATCCATCGGCGGTATCGCGTGATTAATTTCCGGGCAAGGGGAAAGGCGCCGAAATTCCCGTACACGTGGATGAAAGACTAAAGTGAGAGATAGAGCGAAGGATTGATGGAATACTTGATTTATTCGTGCTAATGTCACGAGTCGAACCGCAGAGCAATTGCAAAGAAGTATAGAAAGTACAGATTAACCCTAAGACGCTCGTACGGATTTTCTCGTGGAAATTTTTTAAACATTCATAACATTGCAATTTTCGTTCTATTTCGTTCTATCTGTTGTTAGAAAAAGTTCTTCATTTTTTGGACCCCGAGAATAATTCTACGAATTTCTACAGCGCTTCCAAGTGCTTGGGGTGTATCGCACCCCACCACTGGATTCTCGTCTTTGATTACTAAGAGCAAAAGGAACGCAGCATATTATTAGTAAATAAATAGTTTGCTCTCCCCCCTGAATATACGTGAGTAGGTACAAGGTATAAACATCCATTCCTTATCTGTTAGATCATACTTCTGTCGGATAAGGTAGTCGAGTACCGCGGTTGTGAACGAATCGAGTGACAGTCTCGACCTAATTGGACGGGGCAGAGATTCTCATAGTTGTATTGCTCGAATGCTGAAGGATTTCTCATACGTTGCGGTATTACGCTCGGCATGGGAGGATCGAATAGGGACGAGGAGATTCGCATAGGGATCGGGCGATTCGCGCGTGTAGCATAAGATTTGAGGGAGAAAGAGCGGGCGAGGGATGGTGAAAGAAAATAGGTAGCCCTGGAATCAGGAATATGCTTTACTCTCGGTTTTACGGAGAGTAAATTCTACGGCGTATGACACGAATTTAATTATACTATTCAACGTAATGAAGTGTCTCATTGTTACCTACGTAATTACCGGGATAATGCAAAGCAACGTTGTTGCCAGGGTCGCTCGTAGGCCACCGACTTACACTCGAGACTAACTTTAGAATCAGTAATTCTATTCTATCGCGCGTGCAACGCGACGACCAGACTCGACGCGCTCAGTGCTGCTGTGCACGAGCGAGAACTACGGTATCTGTAAAACTGAACCACCCGCGCGACCGAGCCAAAAGGTTGTAGGTAGGCCAACTCCTCCTCGGCGAGATTGTCGAGGTGCGAGCGTTGAATTTGCCGGTGTCGAGTACGATTCGCGCGGATAGTTTTCGCACTCGGGGTGAAATCGCGAGAGGGACGGATGCGAGGGGAGCCACGTGTTTGGGAGAACGGAAGAGCTTTCGCCGTTTTTGGCGAAACGAGTCGTGCCGAACTCCTATCGAACGCGCGTTAGTTTTTTGGTCGTTAGTTTGACGAATGGTTTGTCGTCGGTGCAGCTTGGCACTCGGTATCCCATTATCGTTATTTTAACGACCATGTTAGGTACATTTTAGAACTCACGTATCCTTCTCGACTGGCCCTTCGTACATCGCGAGCGGACGAGGTGAAACGTCGCCTACGAACATTTCCGTTCTTTTTCCCCGTCCCGGTACTTCGCCGCAACGTAGCGTCGCGAGTCAACGGGGCGGAATGAGTTTTATTTTATACGAAACGAGGGAAAAATTATTTATTATCTGACCTTCGCGCAACTGCAAAGATATCTGACGCCCGTTTGTTCGCGGATCGAGCAGTCGATCGCGATACAACCTCTCGGAACATCGATGTCCGCGAGCCGAATCGCGCTAAAATCTCCATATCTCAACGAGTCACATTCCAACAGATCCGCGATAATGGTTTCTACGTTTTACGCGGCGTAGAGAGTTTTCCATGGCAAGTGCAAAGCTTCGATAAAATTGATTCGTCCATTCGCGGTAATATTAATCGGGAATACGTCGAGGACACTGGATTCGCGGAGGAAAAAGGATACGTGGTTCATTTTCCTCGATCCAATCGAAGTCGCCATCGCTGTATGAAAAATTCGAATGAAATGGCGGAATTCTTCATCGTTTCGATTTTCCCTGCTATAGGAACCGAGAACTCGACGCAGCTCGACGCGACCGACAAACAGAAGTCGCAATATAAATTGCAAATGTCGGGAAAATTATCCACCGCGTGCACGTAAAGCCGGCGAAGGAGTAGCTTTTCCTCGAACGGAACGCAATTCCATCGCTTCGATATTTGCCATTTTCCAAATGAATACAAATGTAACGCACATATTTGCTCGAATTGTTTCCGTCGCGGTGAAACGTCGTTTCGCCGCGATTTCAGCGAAATAAAACTTCGTTCCGTTGCGAGTATTAAAAAAATATCTTTTTTTCAATTGGAAGAAAAAAAACTGCCAGGGAGATTTGCCGATCGGTGGCGGATCGAGTACGTCGATCGTCGGTACGTTTCCCGGACGATTTATTCGGCGCGTTTGGTCGGGTCGTAACTGTTTTCCTTGAGGTAGGTCGCGCTTCTCGCCTCGTTCGTTCGTTATCCCCGGTGGGTTAAAAAACGTCGAGGAATCCGCGCGGAAAAAAAACGGGAGGTGATCTGTTTTGGCACGGGACTCGCTTAGCGCCGCGAAATTATCAACGAAATTCATTTAAATTCTGCAGGTAATCGACTCTCGCGGTAAAACGGCGAATTCTAGCCGCGGAGTATCGAGACTAATCTTCGATCGACGTATCATCGATACCCGTTCGCCGCGGGTCGCGGTAATTAATGCATCGTCGATGAAACCACTCCGGCGGCAGCGAGGGATACGCACCGCTGAAGAATGCAGCGGCGCAAAACTATGTCCTATAATCGGTCGAAAAATTCCGGCGAACCATTTTCGCCGCGGAGGTCGTGGCAGAAAAGTCGTCGAAATTCACGCGGATCGCTGGTTTCGGCGAGCTCGAAATCGCGCGCGAGGTCAACGGCATCGCAAGGTGGCGAAATAAAAATAAAACTTGTCGCCGGGCAAAAAAAGCGATTCCGAGCAAAGTGATACGTAGATCCCAGAACTTATAGATTTTTTTGGAAACAGAGAAAATAGAACTGCTGAAGAGCGTGATTCGAAGAAATGAAAACACCCCGTTTCCAATGACCGCGCACCGGAGACCAAATAAAAAAAAAACAATTTAGCCTCGAAACGACATTCGATGCATTTTTTCATCCACGAATACTCGTCGTCGTTGGTCAACGCGCGTTTTAAATTCCAAACATCACCAACGATCACGAAACGGTACGTGTTATTCGATGTGGCTTTGACTATATAGACATTCCCTCGTACGGATCTCGGAGCGAGGCGCGAAACGAGTAACGGCGAGGCCAATTTTTTGTCTTCGAACGCGGATTTCGGGGGGGGGGGGGGGGGGGGGATTGAAAATCGCACGTGCGATTCCGAATATTGACCGATAGTGTCGATGAACTTATTGGTTCTCGACGGTACTCGTCGGGTGTTCGATTCATTATTTTCACCGGCAGTGGACGTCGACCGTTTATTATCGTCATCGACATAGAAGCGATCGCCTTGGCTCTGTCACGACGTTAGTGACTGTGGGAATCGCTGATTGTTATAAAAAATGCTACGAATTAGAGAATTGAAACGAGAAAAGTATTTTCGACGGTGGTGTTCACGCTAGGGATTACGAGACACGCGATATCAGTAGAATGCCACGTGCGCGTGAAGCGAACGTTCGTACGTGCCTGAATCTGTGATGCTTGCATGACATTTCGAATCTATTAAAGATCGATTCGATTTTCAGTATTCCGCGTGTTTCGCCAGACGAGGACGAGGACGAGGACCGTTTTTTGCTCGTTGTTAACCCTTAATGGTCACACCTCCGGATTCTGACGTGATGGTCACATGGGGTGTCATCAACCCCACTCACTTTGGAAAGTGATAAATAACTAAAAAATTGAGAAAAAAATTATATCAAAATACTACAATGTAATGTCAACCTTTATGCGTAAGGCCATGTCAGTTATTTTCAAGTCGTGTAATTTTTAATACCAAAAAAGAAAAGTCGAAAAAAAAATCGTAAAATATGACTTTTTTTCATGAAAAGCCATGCAGAGACTTCAATTTGCAACCAAAAAAAATTAAAAAAAATCGTTTCATAAATCTGAAATAGCATACTTTCAGGTGGGTGAGAATAAATTAGTGGCCGTTCCAAAAACTTTATTTATTTGAACGTCTGAAGTGGGGTAAAATGATACGCCAGATTTGTTATAACGAACGATATTTTATGATGAAAAATGGTTCAAACTACCCACAGATGACGACACATGTTCCATTTTCACAAATATTCTAGGAGGTAGCGCAGTTCGAAAAACTGCTGGGGTTGAATCAACCCCGAGTGACCAGTAAGGGTTAAAAATGGCTCACCCAGGAGCCATTTTTGATTTTCGCATTTCACGACGAACAAGATGGACGAAAGAGTGCTGTTGGCAGGTTTTCTAAGCTTTTCGGGTTCGGGGTACAAAATTCGTCGTTCAACGTTGCTACGAGAGAATCACGCGAGCAGCAGGATGCAACGGCGTTCGGAGGAACCGTCATCGGAAACATTTCTATTTATGGTAATACATCCGACCGCGACCGCGTTGCGTAGAGTTAACGGCTAGTTTTATTAGCAACAAAGTTCAGGGATCCGTTTCGTTAAACCTGCAACTACCTACGATTACAATGCCACGAATTACGAACGCATCGCCGTTGAAATTCACACATCGCGTAACTATCGAGATTACCGTTGGTGCGACACCACGCCGAGGCGAGATAATTTTCGCCCGGTGAGGTGCAATTTTTGCAGTTCTTTTCGCGATCAAGTTGGTCGGCAATTTCGCGATCGGTGATCGTTCGCCGTTCGGGAGGAAAGTTGACGCGAGGCGCGCTCGGTGTTTCCCTTCGGGAAATTTGCGGACGTCGCGTCGCGTGAGCGGAAGGGCGGGCGGCTCGTCGAAATCACTTCCGGATGTCTCGTTAAATCGCTCCCAAATAAATAAACGGCGCTGTTGATTCTCTTGTTATTTCCAATTACGCCGAGCGAGCGTCGTGCATCTCGCGACGAAAAGAGAGGCGTAGGCGCGGGTCGACTGCACGAAGCCTCTATAGGTCGACCCGGATGAAATGTAGGACAGGGCGAGGCTGAATGAAAAAAAAATATCATTCATTAACACGTGGCGAAAGCGGTTCTCAGCGCGACCATCGAGCTTTTCACCGCAACCGCGTAATTTATAGCCCGGGTCTTACCTCGCGGCACGCGAACGCTGCAATCAATAATTACGGAGCCGAGATGCACCGTCACGATTCGGTGCCGCGATCCTATCGCCCGATCTTGACCGATTCATTTCGTTTCTACGCGCGTTCCCCGCACAACGCCGTAACCTTGCCTCGATATTATCATTCCCACTCCAATTTTCCCTCCTCTCCGCCGCCAATCGCATCCCAATTTTACCGATACTATCCAACGAATATCCTCTAAAATTCCAATTACCGACAATTTTCCTCCCCACTCGACGCTTCTCCCTGAACTTTTTCCTCCACTTTTGTTCTCCTGGAGAAACAAAAAAAGGAATAACATTTTTTTCCGAGTAACATTTTTTTCCTCAAATTTTACCAAAAATTACATTTCTTCCTCGGACAAAAATCTTCAGAGAATTATTTTCGTCTGGGGAAAAATTAGAAAAAGTACCATTCGATTCTGTTTTCCCACAAAGATGCGGTTTCATTTTTTTCGTCGGACGTATTTTTCGTTACGACGAGAAGAGGGTACCATGATATCGCTTTGGGTCGACGAAGAAACACATTTCGGGTGTTACTTCGCGCGGCGGTGTGAATAGACGCGAAATAGAATGTTTCGGTCCGAATGAAAAAAATTAGCGGACAAAAAAACGGAGGTGCGAGTTGAGAGCTGTTGTTACGAGGTCACGAAAGCCTCGACACACGCTGTGATAACCCACACGCATTCTGGTTTCATTCATGTCTGTCCGAAGTTCTAACCCGTTCAGAAAAGCATCGAATCTCCGGCGTGACTCGGCGCCCGTATCGCTCCGAGATCCGTTGCGAGGAGGGAAGGTGAAATGAAAAATAAAAATACAACGAGGAAAAGAGAGGAGGAATAAAACCGAACTGCGAGGGGGGTGGGAAAAAATCGGAAAGCAACGTCGACGTGACGTTCGATTCCCAAGGGATATCCGCGCCGGTGGTCGCGCGCGACGTTGACCTCGCTTATTACAAACCTACCGTCGTCCCCTCTTTTCGCGATTTGTAACCGCGTTGCGATCGTAAAAAAACGTGTAAAGTGTCGAATAATCACTACACTATTGCGCCGATTCGATACAATATTCGGTGTTCTCCGATCGGTCCATTTTGCAACACGCAAAAATCTCATTTCACCGGAATGGAAATTTCGTGACCTCGAGGGATTTCAAAGGACAGAGATTTTCTCACGATTTTTCATATCTCAACGCAGCTCTTCATTCGGCTCTTACAAACAAACGTGTTTCGTGTGCCAATAAAAAGTATCGATTGTAAACGGAAAATCACCGCGTTGTACAATTCCACGCGTAGCGAAAAATGTAAGACACGTTTTTCACCGTAACACTATGTAGACAAATTGAAAAGTTTTTCAACTTATAACAAATCTGCTCCACGTGACGAGAGCTTTCGAAACGAATCACGGATTAAAAAAAAACACGCATTTTATATTTACGAATTGAAATCATTTTGAACAAGTTCTCCAAAAATTAGGCAATCGCAATGAGCGCCGCAGAGATTTTGTTAGAAAAATGCACGTAGACTGGCGACTTTCTACGACATTTTCTGGTCACAGTTTAGTTTCATGAAATTTAAGAATTTTCACGACTTTTCAGGTCGGTAGACATCATGTAAAGTAACGCTCTCTAAGTGTTACTCCAACTTCGGTTTATGTTACTTACAACACAGAGCTGCGTTCCCGAGTAGAAATTAAAGATGTCATTTGAGCTTCACGAACCTCGCTTCTTTTGCTGTCAGGCTGGCGTTGAACTGTGAAATCGTATTTTCAACCTCATCGGCCTAAAAATGAGCCTTTGAGGTCGAAATCATTTCTTTGAATGTGTAGTTTGAGCCTGAAAGGCATGTTCACCAACAAGGATCTCTCTCACGGCAGTGATGTTGGCTCGGTAGGCTCTTTAGTTTTCTAGAATCGTGATTACGACCTAAGCTTGGTAAAATCGGGTCATCGTAGCATAAAAAATGTGAAATGGTAATTTCAACCTAAATGCCCTCAAAAAAGGTTGTTTAGTCTCAAAGTACGTGGTTAATTTTGTCCCGGGTTACCTTACCACTGCGCACGAAGCGTGTCGATATAACGCTAATTTCGTGTAAAAAAAAAAAAGTCGTGGGCGCGAATTTTTGTGTCGAATTTGACTGAAAATTGTTGTTTATTGTGCACGTTCGGGGGACGATACATACCGCGATAATGCGGTATTTGCGACAGATATTCGACTATCCTTTATTCCGGTGAGTTTTCTCGTAGACGCTCAGCCTCCTCGTCGCTCCGATCTCTTGGACGGCGGAGGAGGCTACTGAAACGATCGTTATAGAAAAGCTACGCGACGAGTTATACTTGGCTCCGTAGTTCCGACGAGAGCGGTGCCTTTGTCAATAATCTGGACATACGAGCCGTGACCGTGTTGTTAAATTGCACGATACACGGAGACGAGTCGATAATTGCCGGCTGACTATTATATCAACCTACATCCAGAAATACCAAACCTTCCTACGTGATCGCGACTCCCGCGCCTCGTCTGGCCCACCGCCGCCGCGTCATCCGGACCGCGAATAGCCGACTTTACGCCACGGCAGAAGAATTTCAGTCGTAAACGGATCGTAATTGTTAAATATGAGCGCAAAGAGAACCGCGTCAACTACTCGCGAACGTAACGAGCGTGCGCCGATGCAGCAGGTGTTACGATGCGAAACTTCGATATTCATCCGTAAATGCATTCTGTAGAAGGACTCTTCGCTCACTCGTCATACTTTACGTTTAACCCTTAATGGTCACACCTCCGGATTCTGACGTGATAGTCACATGGGGTGTCATCTAGCCCCACTCACTTTGGAAAGTGATAAATAACTAAAAAATTGAAAAAAAAATTATATCAAAATACTACAATGTAATGTCAACCTTTATGCGTAAGGCCATGTCAGTTATTTTCAAATCGTGTAATTTTTAATACCAAAAAAGAAAAGTCGAAAAAAAATTCGTAAAATATGACTTTTTTCATGAATAGCCATGCAGACTTCAATTTTCAACCAAAAAAAAATTAAAAAAATCGTTTCATAAATCTGAAATAGCATACTTTCAGGTGGGTGAGAATAAATTAGTGGCCGTTCCAAAAACTATATTTATTTGAACATCTGAAGTGCGGAAAAATGATACGCCAGATTTGTTATAACGAACGATATTTTATGATGAAACATGGTTCAAACTACCCATAGATGACGACACATGTCCCATTTTCACAAATACTCTAGGGGGTAGCGCAGTTCGAAAAACCGCTGGGGTTGAATCAACCCCGAGTGACCAGTAAGGGTTAAGGATGTTCAGACACGACGACGAAAACTATGAAAATCCTTTGACACCAAGTGAACTCAACAGATTTTATTTTTAAAAAAAATCTGTCAAATTTGAAGGAATCGAGCAATAAAATGACGCGTATTTTTTTTTTATGGGAAATGACAACCACAAAAAAATTAAGACATCTCGGTGAAAAACGGGTGATAAAAATCTGAAATTTTACACGCGGAACAAACGAACTATATCTATTATCCATACCATTTTAAGCAAAGTCGAAGGAAATAAAATTCCCTGCCTGATTACCCATTACCATTCGTTCGATAAACTTGATAGTAGGCATAACTCTGCAAATATCGCTCCTACGGCAAAAATCGTAATCACCAAACTTGGGGGAAATTAGATTTCCGACAACTTTGGATTCCACCATTTTCGCTCTAAAGTTGAAAATTAGCGAGTTATGGCGGAAAAAGCAGAAAGTCGAACTCGAAATCGAGATGGCGGGGAACGCAATGGCGGAATTTTCACGAGAATCGAAACTTACGCTTGCCGCTAATTATTTCCAGGCGAATGTCCGTCCCGACTGGACTATAAGGATAGGCGAGTCAACGGAAGAGTCCGTTGAACATGATGAAAAGTACGTGGTCGAGAGGATGCGAAAGATCCCGCGCGTCGTCTTGACGGAGAAACAAAGTCGAGAGAAAAAGGAGCAAGACGGGCGGTCCACGGCGCGATCAGCCACGCGTGCCGAAGCCAAAGTGGTTAATTTGTTTCTGTTTCCTCGTATCGTTTTATCGCAGTTTCCTTCCTTCTTTTGGACGGATAAAACCGCCGAACTTTTCGCAACGGCTCAAACTCGCGCTGCGATCAGATAATTTTCCCGTTTGTCTCGCGTCTCGGTGCAGTTCTCCATTGTTTCCAGCTTCGTCGTACCAATAGCTTCATTCCGTACGACGTTTCCACCTTAATCTCTCTACCTTCTCTTTCCCTCGGTGTTTCTATTCGGTTCGCGGAACAAAGATACGAGCGAGCAATGCGACTATACTCGCAGGTAGCCGCGTATTGTGAGGATCTTCGCGGTGCCGGCGAAGACAGTTCTAATACGAGATTCGGAGCGGGTAATAGGAAATTGAAACGCTCAGCTGGGACTGACTCGATTCGTTTGCGTGAAATGACGAGTAATGCGAGGAAATGAACGACGTTTTCGCCGTTCAGTCGCGAATGTCTTCGCCCGAGCCGACGCTCGTTGACGCGAGGACGCGAGGGAAGATCCTGACTCGAATAAATCAGTTCCGTTTGCCACGTTGCAAAGTTTGCCGTGAAAGGAACAACCGGAAGAAGCGACGGACGAGCATCATTTTCGTCCGCACGGTGGGAAAAAAGCAACAGGGAAACGCGAACAAGAAGCGACGAAACGAATACGAAAAACTACTACTAGAACGAAAAATAGAGCACCGGTTTTCGACTCCACCCGAATAAAAGCACCGTACACATATTTGCTCCTAAACAACGTTTCCTTTCGTATATTAAAAAAGTACGTAATAGGAAAAAATTATCGCGCTGAGTATTAATTAATTCAAGGCTCATGAATTTCTGTTATGTTAAGGGAAAAAAACTTGCTTACATTACGTACAGTAAAAATATATCTTGATAAACAAATATGTTTGTGAGGTGTACTTTAATTGAAAATTATTTCCGAGTCCTGAAATATTCATTAGAAGAAATAAAATACAAAATTAAGTTTGATGCTTTCATTCGAGGAAAAAAAATTTCGTTGCTCTTATTCGTAAATAGCTCGTTTTCGGTTATACTTTTCGTCCAGAGTCTAGTGGTGATATTTTTTGTAAGAAATCTGAAATCAACATGCGTTTATCTCGGAACATGTTTGGCAGCGGCGCAGGTATTTGAAAAAAACGTATCCCACCGATTGGTTGCATTTTCAGTTTCATGGCTCTGTTCAGTGGTAAAATCCCTCAATTATGAAAATAAGTTCTTCTCTTCGCCACCAATTTTCAGAAGAAAAAAACGAATTTAATGATTTGTTACAAGTCTGCCATTTTGTTACTTATTGATGGGTATGTTTGAATCTAGTGCAGACCAGAACCTTGAGCCTGCGGAACAATAATCAATTTCATCATCCTGTTTGGAACGATTCCAAGTGACGCTATCATCGCCGCCACCAGCCTCCTTCCATTTGCAGTTTGTTTACTTCAGTTTTAAAAAAACTATTACAAAATTGTGTGAAATTAAGTTAGCAGAAGATTTTTTAAAACTAATTTACGGTTTTTGTTGCGTCGGGTAGAGTGATTTTTTGCGAACAATCCTTCTCGCGTCCTTGCGAAAGTAACGTCGATCGGCGTCGGTAAGGGCTGGCTGACTGCAGCCCTTCCGGTCGCGCGCGAACCTCGCGACATCCGGGGAAAAAGAGAAGAAAAACCCGCGACGTAGGACGATCTCGAAGAATTTCATCAACGTCAAAATACCCAAAGATTTGTGCTTATCGCATATTCCGTATGCGCAAAACTTGTTCTCCTCTCGCCACAAATTTCCTTCGTGGTAAATTCGACTTGTAAACAATTTCCGCTGCCGCAGATCTTCTCGATTAAAAATCTCGCCTGTAAGTGTTCTGCCCTCCCGAATTTGCGAACGAGTATGGAAAATTTTCAAACGAGTATGGAAAATTTCCCCGCTGATTTTCAATCCTCTCGTTTTGAAATATTCTCGCTCTCGAGAAATTTGTCTCGGACGATTTTCTTCCATCGTACATTTTTCTCGGTCGTGGAACGTAGCTGTCGCCGATGGTGCCGCGGGGTAAAAATTTCTTTGATCGCGGATTCTCGTTTCGTCGGTTACATAACAGGTCCGAGGTCCGAGGTTTGATCGATATTCTTTCGCGGCGAGGTCACGAAGGATCGACCAATTATTTCCAGGTAATCGTTGAAATATACGCGACTTCGTGGTTATACACTCGTCGTCCCGGAGTTATCGAGGGTTGGTCAAATCGGTTTACTCGGATACAGGAAATTCGGCGCCGAGTCGAATTCGAGGATACTTTCGCAGTCGACATCGTCAGTCGCGTGCCGGATCAGTTTTCCCCCGACAACGTTCTCCTTTCGTTCCCAAAGTAACTACGGAACACCCGCTATATGACACAGGTTGTTCAACGCATGGACCGTCAACATTTTTTTGTGGATAGACTTGCAATTTTTAACCCTTAATGACCCACCTGCTACAGCCACAAAAAACTATTTGTCTAAATTTTCCTCTAAAAAACCCAAATCCCCTGCTGAATCTCCTACGACTCGTTTATTCGCGTAGTTTTTGGTTATTCACATTTTTTGTGGCAACATGATCAAGAACTTCAGTCTCAAGGCTCCAAATTTCGAAAAGTAAACAAAAGAATTAAAAATTCTGATCTTCTAAATTTTTTTGTAAAATTTATTCTAAACAAAAATAGGGTACAGAATATGACTGAAAAAAAATTAGGCTAATACACTTAGCAATGAAGAAGTTGTGGGAGTTTTAGTGGGGATTTTTTAGCGAGATGTAAAAAAAATATTTGCTAGTAGCTATAAGAGCGGGGACCAGTTGAGTCATTTGGGGTTAAAATTGGGAAAAGGTTGCACCAATCGACGAATACATCTCGACGGTCATGCGTCGAACACCCTGTATACGTACGAGCGAGCGCAATATCGGTTAATTATCATTCGACACATTCCGCGCGGCGACAAACTGTCGTTGCTGAGAGAAGTGCAGTTCCGAGAGTCGACGGCAAGTTAGTTTCCCCGATGTAAGATCTTCGCGATCCACCGTTAATTAACGGAGTGGTTTCTCACCTGAACGTGGCACCGGGTTAAAACGGTCTCGAGGTACTCGTTCGAATGGAAAATAAGTACGCGCGAGTTTGGCGAATGAAAAGAAGCGAAAATACCGGGAAGACAAGCGATGGCCGAGGAAAAATAAATAAACAAATGAAATCAACAGAAAGCATAGAAGCCGTAAAATACCAGCGCTATAAAATCGCGAATTCCCAGTATCCTGTACAATAGACACGTATTTACGGAGAACGGGAATAGAAAATTGTAGCGTTCCGAACGGTATCGAAAAATGGTTGGCTCGAGCGAGAGAGTGAGAGAGAGTGAAGGGAGTAAAGGAGGAGGGAAAATAAGATGATAGGGGCGAAATAACAGCGTCGACGTTTAAACGTACTCTGAATAATGTATAAACGTTTAAACTGTTTGCGGAGTGGCGCTTCGAGATTGAGAACGTCAAAAAGCCATTGAATCCGGGATCTCGAGTTCGGAATCGATTTACATCCCCTCTTCGAGACGTCGATCCCCGCGGATGAGAATCGCTGTCTTTGGAAAACTGCTAGCACGTTGGTACGGTGAAAAGAATGCGTAACAGCGACGAGGAAGGTCGAATGATCAGTAACGTTGGTTAGGTACTATGCTGAATAATAAATCGTCGATAGGTTTCCCCGATCGAGTCGTAATTAGTCCCGCCGACGTCGTGTGACGGCCAGACGACCGTAAGTCGCGGAGTTCGCCAACTCCGTCAACTTCGATGCTCACCACCGCGCGTACGGGAACACCGCGACAGATTCGGTTGTTTTCTCCATTTACTTTCTATCCCTCGCTATTCTTTGCTACTTCTCGTTCGCGTATCGCGCGACCGATAACGAGCGCGACCTTGAAACGATGCAACGATGCGCGATATCAACTCTACATCCTCTTCTCTCTCTCTCGCGCGTTTTTTCTGTTTTTTTGCCAAGGCTACGTGATTCATTCGGCTTAAAAAACTAAGCCGCGGCAGACGATACGTAGACGGAAAGCTTTCGCGCATATTTATACGGTACATTGTTTGCGCGTTCTTATTACGAATTGCTGAGACCTGTTTGACCCGCTGAAAAAAACTTCGGGACAATCGCGTGTGCACGGTGGTAACACAGCTGCACGTGAGCTCGTGTGTTTGACATCGCATGATTTACCAGCTTAGAGCGAGAGAGAGAGAGAGAGATTCGTTGAAAAAGTTTGGTCGGAACGCGATCCGTAGCCTCGGGGGTATCCTTTGATCGTTCGCAATAATTATTGCGAGTCGGGGTAAGCTCCTCGTCGGTGTACAGCCGTGACGCGTGAGCGAGCGAGAGAGAGAGAGAGAGGAGAGGAGAGGAGAGGAGAGATAGGTACGTAGGCAGCAGAGCAGATACACGACGTTCGTCCGTACGTACCGAGGTAAGGCATTTTGCATCGCGAATTCGTTGCAACGCAGCCTTGAGATTTCTAGGCAGAGCGCGGAGTCTGCGAGTCGCGCGAAGGTGCCGCGTCGCCGCTGTCCCCGTTTAGTCTTTGGTCGCGTTCTCCGGAGCCTCCGGGGACATCGTGACGTCGTCGCTGGCGAGAGGGGCAGACGCGAGTCGGCTCGTACCATGACGCGTTCATCATCGACATCTTTGTCGGGATAATTGAAAGAATATGGCGTGGTTGTCGGGAGAAACGGGGCCGGTTACTCGTCGAAGGCGTGTGCACAGCCGCGGCCTCCGCGCGCGTTTGAATAATAAATATTCGTACGTACGTACATATCGCGTACCCGTGTCCCCGCTGCGATACTTCGCGATACACGCGCCGTATGAAACAAGTCCGGCGATGGAGATCAGCTGACGAGGACGAGAATTCGAAAATCCGCGCGGGTTATTCGCGGCGCTAAGATATCATCGTCTGTCGGAAGTAGAGAGCGCCTAGGAGCAAGGCGTTCTCGCCTCTCTCTCCCGCTCTTCTTCTCTCTCTGTCCTACAGGACGACGGGATCTTTAGGACGGGATATAGGAATAT